>JAUMJL010000395.1:0-1200000 GCA_033558185.1 Dromococcyx pavoninus | reverse complement strand
TTTCTTTTTGCTATTTTTATAATCTGTCAGATAAATCTCAGAGAATTATCCTGCTTCAGTGGAATTACAGTGGAAACTGCTATTGCATTTCAGAGGAGCAGGGTTGAGCCATGAAACTTACTTTGTTTTGGGACTTTTGAACGTTCCAGGCACTGTGTTGGAAAAGTGTCTAAGCCTATGTTTAAGTTCCATTAAGATCAGTCTTAATATTTTTTTAAGCCTGTGCTGAAGTTCTTTGCTGAATTGGGACCATGATCAACCTTGAAAGTGAGCCATGGCAGAAAAATACATGCAGATTGTTTTTTAAGCACTTCCCAAAAGTTAAAATGAACTTTACATAAAAACTGCATATAAGGCTAGGGTGTAGTTCTGTAGCTTTACAAAAACAAAGGACATGAACCAGTAATAATACTGTCTCTACGTGGGATTTTTTGTTTGCTTTTGTTTCTGTAAAGGGGAGTGAAACACCCCGTGACAGTTAATAGAGCAGATAACCTGCTCAAGTAGTGGGTGACTAGTGCTGGAGTTTGTCTTCTGTATTTCAGAACAGACACATAGCCCTGTCCGTGAACTAAAACACAGCTGACAGAGACTTGTTCCTGCATTTCCTATTTAGGCAGCCCTGCTAGTGACATCCAGGAGATATTTTTTTTTTGCCTGATATTTGTTTTCCCCCAAGTAGGACATGCGAGTTTGGTCTGAATCTACATGTACTCTGTTTTTGTTCCAAGCATCCAGTAATAAAACTGGACGTTCCTCACGTGGGATAAGGACAGACTATACCTAACTTCTTGGCACTAACAACAAGGGTGCAAATATCTGGCATGAGCCTGTAATATGGCATGTGCCTATACTGTTCAATGAAACTGTTTACATTTTCCTACCAGAGGATTTAGATAAAAATTAAAGCAAGCTTAGGGTTTTGTTTTTTTCCAAAGTTTCTGTTAATGAATCAGTGTTAAATCTTTTGTTGTTGTTGAACACAGCCTGATAGTATTTTTTAATGTCATTGTTTCTTGTTTATTTAAAATGAC
The DNA here is from genome assembly GCA_033558185.1 of Dromococcyx pavoninus. Taxonomy (NCBI): domain Eukaryota; kingdom Metazoa; phylum Chordata; class Aves; order Cuculiformes; family Neomorphidae; genus Dromococcyx; species Dromococcyx pavoninus. Next base: position 1,198,966 of record JAUMJL010000395.1, on the reverse strand, counting down.
TTGTGAAAAACTGTACTATTAACTGTTGTACATAAAGGGACACTATCAAGAGAAAGTTGAATACAGTAAATGTACTTACCTTTATTAAAAATACTTGATATTAATAAAATTCAAAGAATTTAAAAACATTAGTGGAGTCATAAAACTTGAGCTGCTTGGGCATGAAAATGCCTATTAAGGGCATCTTCAGTTGTTGCAAGGATGTCTGAAAAATGTATCTATCTCAATTCTGTGGGTTGAGCTTATTTTTCATGTTGCTTTTTCTCTCACTATTCCAGAATAAAGGACTCAATCCATTTTTTCCTTCTCCAGTTTCTCAGCGATACACATTACCTTTTAAAGACACAAGCCTCTCACCAGTGCAGCAGCTTCTGTAGTTAAAATATGTACATAACTCTAAAACAAACTCCCTTTTGCAATGTGGCATGCAAAATACATATAAAGTACACATTTTAAAGCTTGTTCTTGACAGTGTTCCTTTTTAAAAAGCAGGAAAATGGGATCATTTTTTAGTGCTTGGGTACAGGGAAATAGTTTCCTACAGTTTCTAGAGATCGGAATTATCCAGTGTATTTGCTATAGAATTTTCCAATTAGTTACACAAAATCACTTGTCATTTTAAAGGATTATAGAGGTATGACAAACAAATCTGATTTTATAATCCTGTATACCTTATAGTCATTCTGTATCAGTTCTATACACCAGGGTGGGTTTCTACTATTTTTAGGACTGAGACTTAATAGCTTACGGTAACTTTAATGTAATGTAAATCCATTGCTGCTTTGTACAACTTTTTCTACTGTGTGTTTTCTTTACTTTGATCTTGACTAAGAAATGTTGGCATCCAATAAACTTACACTTTTGTTTCTTTTGAATTTCTGTGTCTTACACTGGAATGTCTTGGTAAAGTGTGATGTACAGACCATTGTGTCTGTGGGATGGGAATTTTTTTTAGAAAAGAGCATCTTTTCATCTATTTGTTGGATGTAAATGACAGTTTTTACATTACTAAATAATGGCTTTTTTTGTTTTGGTAAGTGCTCCACTGAACCTTTTCTGGAAATTACAAGAAAACCAACTTCTTGAGGCAATCACTTAAAAACTTGAGCGCAGCCCAAATTCTGCTTCCTATGGAACTGGTGATTAATATGGGACTTTGTGGAAGCAAAGTTACATCAATAGAGAGTCTCTCATCTAAAACTGGGTTTAACCCCAATGTTTGAAAATACAGAGTCAGGAATATTTATAGTATTTTGCAGTGCTCTCATTGAAAGCAGCTTTGTTGTGTGTATTTCCCTTTTCAAACACCCCTGTGTGGGAATGTAGTCTATGGATTCCCATGATGCAGAAAATGATCTCTGTGTCTTTTAGAAACCGGGTTAACTAGACTACTTTCTTCAAAGTAGACAAAACCTATCGCTGAAAACTCTTAGGCAAGTTTTCTCAACTTCTTAAACTCCACGTTTGCTGTCCTTTGCCATTTTTAATTTATGCAGTTTGGTGGAAAGTCACTGGCCAATTTCACTCACATTTAATAGGGGAGACAAGATCTCGAGAGTTATTCTCAAAAAAATTTTATAAAAATCACTGACTGGGTAACAAGAATGGTCTTAGTGGGAAGGATAAGATCTGCAGCAACAGCATGTGCTGAACAGTTCTCATCTGTGCTATTTACCCCAGCGCTTGTCACTGTGTGCACCTGTATCGGCTTGGTGGGGCAACAGGTCAGGTGAAACGTAAGGCAGAGCTGAAGCACCAGGTCTGCCAAATGGTCAGAACCGAGGGATGAAAGGGCACTCCAAGCTCAGGAGGATTTGGGCCTTTGATGCTCTTACAAGGACAAAGGGTTCCTGGCCTGCATGGAGAATCCCTGCTCATCAGAAGTTAGGTGAGCTGTGGAAAAGGCAAAGAGTGGGTGGAGAGCTGCTCTCTGACTTGTTCAGAGAGTTGTAAATCACCAAGTGTTTGGCTCCCCCTCTCCTTTCAGCATAAGAAAGTCTTACAGGTCTTTCTGCATCCCGTGAAGACCTACGTACAGTCCTCTCTCTGTTGCTGTTTCACACAAGTCTAATGTCTGCTTAAATGCTTACCAGGAAATGTCTGCTCTAGAGACCATACAACCTAGATCTGACATAAAAATCAAGAAGCAAACCAAAATTATAAAACTTACTGAATGCCATGAGCATTGCATGTGTTTTCATGCTTATTTTTTTGTTCCAATTCCAACCATCTGCTTCTAAAACAGTTCCTCTGCAAACAAGTCCAATGACTTTTACTTACTTTTTTGTTCATAGGATGTTGCCGGTTATCACTGTTTTTTTAAAACATAAACACTAACAGGATAATTTTTGCTATTAGACCTACATGGGTAAAATTTCTTTTCCAGTCCTGAAATACTCTGGCAATAAACATTTTCAAAGTGTTGTCTGTAACGAGCGCATTAAAAAATACGCAACTTTCATTTCCCCTTCATTTTACGTGTGTTGAAAGAGTATGAGAAAGCAGAGCTGGTTTCTGCTAACAAAGTATTAGCTTTAAATTGCCTCTGTGGTTTTGATAAAGCCCTTAACAGTTTCTTAAAGTCATGTCAGTCCTGCATCTAGGATGGACACAGTTCTTCAAAGTCATGGAGGCCTGGTTGTAATCATTAGCTTAATCTGATATTTGAGGGCTCAGGCTCTCATCCAGCAACATGCATTGAGCTAGTGATGAGGCAGTGAGATTTGCTGGGATTACTAGCATCCAGGGATGCTTCTGCTGGTAGGAAGAGACCATGCTGAGGTTTGCAGGCTCCGCAGGCAGGTGTCTGAAGGAACAAAGGGCAACGAGCCAAAAGAAGAGGTGGGAGAAAGTAGGAGAATGTAAGATGTAGAAGAGAGAATGCTGTGGCCCCACCAAAAGCAAGAAAAATAAAACAGCTTTTCTTTTAAGGTGTCATTTGTGAGGAATATGGCTCTTTGGTTCCCGCCTTTTCCTTTCTTCCCTAGTGGAGAGCTAGGTGTTCCTGTGGTATGACATCTTCTAATTCAGTTTGGCTGACAGAAACTGCATCCATTATTCTACGCTATAAAGTCCATGAAAGAGTTTAAGGGAAGAAAAACATCTCAAAATACTGTTTAATAGTATTTCCCCTACAATCTTGCATTGAGGATGTTTGGGTCCTTTTGGAACAGGCTTTTAAAACTGCATGTCCTGAGGGCTTCACCTGGTGTGGCAACTGTGCCTGTGGAGATACATTTGTAGTTTCTCCACCTTGCCAGCTGCAGCTGTGGTTTCTAAAAAGAAAGGGATCTAAAACCAGAGGAGAATCTATAGAGGAGTAAATACAGATATACCGGCCACTATTTTACTTACTCTTTCCACCCCGGCTCGTCCTTGGCTTCATGCACTTTTCTTGCTCTGCTGGGGACCCTGCGTGGAGCCTGGGTAATGTCAGAGCAGACACTGCTGTTACCACCCATAGGGGAAAGGTAACAACTTCTCTGCCTGGCAGCCCAAGGCTGTGATTAACTGCTATTTGCTGCTGCCTCTTCTTCACTCATTAATCAACTGAGCAGTCAAATGCCACATGAAGGAAACTTAGCTTTGTTAGCTTGCACTCAGATTACTTGTTTCAGGAGAAATCTGAGTGAAGCATGTAAAAGCATGTAAATGCATTTTTTTAAAACATGAGGAAAAACCCAAACTGTAAAAATACCAGCCTCTCATTCTATAGAAGTCTGGAGGAGAATCACAGATATTAAAAATGAGATTTGAAATTTGGTAGTTTTTTTAAGTATTACTGAAGGCTCAAGAGGGAGAGAACCACATAGAACTGTCATTTTATGGAGATGATCCTATAGTCTATTATGTACCCCTAACCCTGTGTACAGGCACTAGGAGGAGCCAGGAACTAAAGAATGCACAATCACATCCACCTGAAGAGCCACACTAGAATGCACCCAAGGTGAACCCTTTTCTCTCTATATATGTATGTGTAAAAATATGCATGTGGGTGTGTTTAAATACTGCTCTGTTACAGAGAAGTTGCTGAGTTTGGAGAAAATCCCGTTAGGTCAAAGGCACATTATGATACACTTTTGTCTAAAAGCTGTCTTCTCCTTTAGTATTTCCCTCACTAAGCTGCATGGTGCTGCCTAACTGCCAGCTGAGAGTGGAGAGATGAGGTGCATCTCCAGGATCCTCAACCCGTGGCTCCCTGTTGGGACTGCCAAGGAGGGTGCCAGTTTATCCCAATGGTTTCTGCAGTGTGGACAGTTGTCTAAGCAAATGCAAGAGGATCAGTTGTAGCTTAATAGCTGTTAAAATAACATATACTCAACACACTTGACATAATGTGAGCTCATGACTGAGGAGTTAAAAACATTTTACTCTTTGCATAGGCCACAACTCCCTGCTTTCTCCTTTGAGTAACCAGCACAATTCTGATAGCCGTGTTGTGAGTGAGCCATGCACTCCAAACTCAGAGCCTTAGAACAGTACGCAGGGGGTGTGCTCTGGAATGACACGCAACACAAAACCGGTACAAGCCTTTGCATATTTTCAAGGTTCTGAGATTCATCAAAAGTCTTTATTTTATTTCATACTCTTGGTATTAATTTCCTACAACATTGCTTGAAAGGCTTTTACTCTCCGTCTAAAACAAGATCTCATTTTACAAGCCCTTCTTCTTTCTGATGCCCAGCATTCCCCAAACCAGCTGGTCCTGGTGTCCTCTGAGGGACATATGAGTGTTTGTACTGCATGGGAGAAGCATGTGTCCCTGGGGATTCAGCATCTGGGCTAGAGCCCAAGATTCAGCAGGAGAGGCAGAAATGTATCCAGTGGTTCCTTGTCAGAAGATTCTTCAAGCTCAATCTGGGACATGGGAAGCCTTTACTATTTGGGCATGATGTTAACTCAAAACCTAAATTAACCCATAGGCAGAAAACATAATGTACCTGGAATCACCTGTCATGTCTAGGGTGCTGTCCTTGAGGAAAGCAGCTCTCAAGGCTGCATAGAGGACAACAGTCTCAGTCCCAGCATCATCACCTCTGGTGATACTTGCGCTCTCTGGTGGAGAGAATATAACTGGCGCCAGCAGGTGAAAATAAGAAAATGGTAGTTTGTCATGCTTTAGTTTCTAAAAACTCACAGTATTTTACTGAAGTGTAGTAAATTTTTGCAGAGTCATCATCATAGAAAAAGTAATACTCTCAAAAATATTTTTTCTTCTTCCATTGCAGTGCCAGATACAAGTAGTAAAAGAAACCATCAGCAATCCTAGACAAAATGTCAGTTAACATCTGTTCCTTTTGCAAAGTTGTTACCACTTAGGAATAGATTATTTAGTAGATAATGGAGAGTGGGAAAAATTTGATCCTGCAAAGAAAAGCAAAATAGTTATAATATGTCAAAATGATAAGAGACTTCTAAAATTGATGGGTGAAATACTGATGTGCTATGATGAAGGCAAACACCATGGTGCCACTATTTGTGTGTTTTCTCATATTGTTTTTTTTTTTCCTTGATAATCTTTTTGGTGCATCAGTTTCAAAAGAAAGTAATCTGAGTTCTATCAAGTTGGTTCCATGGTTGCTCTAATACGATTGAAACATGTCTTTGCAGTTTTACTTTATATCTGACTACACAACCTGAAATTATGGTTTGTCAAAACAAAACATTGTGAACTATCTGTTTTGAAAATTACACTATTTGTCAACATTTATGTTTACGGGTCATGGTTGTTTTTTCAAGATTTTTTTTCTTTAGGATTATACCTGCATATTAATAACAAATATAATAACAAAACTATAAGAGCAATTTTCTGATCTAATGAAAAACTTAGCTCCTGGCAATATGCCTTCTTCATCACTTAAGAGATGTAGGCATTTAAGCAAAAAAGACTAAATTGCCTAAATTAATTGAAGTATTTCTGCTGTGAGCTCATGGTGGACATAATACTTCCTTCAATGGAGATTGATGCTTAGATAGACCAGATATCTTCTGATTTTGGAAAAGAACCAAAAATAAGAGTAATTAGTCAAAGTGGAGGTCTAACAATTTCATCATCTTCGAGCCTTTTTTACGGATCAAGACTCCATTAAGAAGAGTATGTTCTCTAGTAGACGTGAGGTGTGTGTGGGAGTTATTCCAGATGAAGGAGCAGTCCAGTGCTAGCCTCCTTACCCCTACACTAGCTCCTAGTTATGAAATCTTGCTTAGTGGAACCTCCTTGGTGCCAGACTCCTGACTATATTCCCGCAAGGCTTATCTAGGCATCCCACCTGGCCTTCGTTCCAGCTCTTTGCACACACATCACTCTCTTTCTCAGAAAACTGTCACCAAGCAGCAGAACGTGCTTCTGGTATATCAAGTCATGTGAGACCAAGTGGGTCACATGTACTGAATCTCACTTAGAAACGGGCTTCAAAAAACAGACTGGAGAGTACACGTAAGGGCAAGACCAAATGGAGGAGCTTGCTTCTTGGCTTTAGCACTGTGCCTTTACTTGCCCCACAACCCCTGAGCAGACTTGCCAGGGTCAGCAGGTAGAAGGCCATGCCTGTTACCTGCCTCTGGCACAGCAGGTAAAAGAGTGGAAGAGAGGCTGAAATGTCACATGTGAAAGGTGAAATGGTCCCTTCTTCCATGGGAAGTAACATGCTGAGGGGTCACATTTCAGGTATGAAGACTGACAGGTCTGCTTCTGCCAGCAGAGCTGTCAATGAGGAAGAACGTGCTGTGGTATCATCTCAGGCTGACTCTTATGCCATCAAAATTTCATAATGAAGATATGGTTATAGTTACTTCACAGGTAAACATGGAAGCACAGAGTTTTGGGACTCTGGAAAAAGCTTTGTTGGCTGAAGTGCAGTTCGGCCAAAATAAGCACCTCTTACACTTTTTTACGGTCTGAAAAAGCACTTTTTTTTTCAGACTTCATGTTAGACTGCATGTATGGACTCTTCTGAATATTCTCTTTCTTTAATGTGTGTAAAAATACATGCTGGTGCTCAGAGGCAGAGAATTAGTGGGAAAGATTTGGATTGATTTTATCTCTGTGCATTGAAATTGTGTAAGTGATCATTTAATTGCAGTGATTGAACCCACATCTTTTTTGTTGTTCTGCTTACAGCTTTAAAAATGAAATTGATTAAATGAATATCATCTCACCCTGCTCCCTTTGCCTATATTTATACTGTGAGTCTCAGGGTAGTCTCAGATGTAGCACTTTCTGGGTGCTAGATCAGAGTATGTGTCCTGCTGTGTCCTTTCCTAGGGCAGGACAGAGTCCCAGCACATACATCATTCCTACATTTGCCTGCACCAAGTCCATATCACCATTCCACCTGCCTCCAACTAATCTGGAAATTTCAAACAAATAGTTAAAGCCCTAAAATTCTGTCTGGGAAGTGAAAAAGAGCATTTCTGGTAACACAGATATACAATGAAGCCAGCAGCACTAGGTGAGATATTTATTTGTTGTCCATGGACAAAGCATTCTATCTTAGGACAGGTCAGAGTAAGCTACAGGTCTGCAGTTTTCTTCTTCCCTTTGCAACACAGAGAGTGAAATGGTTAAAAAAATATACTTCATAGTACAAAACCAGCACGTGATGCATTTTTAATTCTCTTATTCCAGAAACACTGTCAATCTCACTTTACTATTCCCAAACTTGCTTTGCAACCATTGCTGACAGAGATATAAGCTTACTAATTGAAGGAAAAGCTGGGATTTGGGAAATATTGAAGTTATTCAATAAAAATACAGCACATAGCAGAGTCTAGGAGCAAGTCAGAAACACAGTTTCCAGCTTCAAAGTACAAGGCATTATGAAAAACTACTTTACTAATCACATCCCCAGAGCTATGCTTTGATGGGTAAGATCCTGAACGTTCAGAGAGGGCTATTCCAAATTCACAGGTGAATGAAAGAGGAAAATAATTAGATATTATCTGCCACATATTTTTGTTATACTTCAGAAGTAAAAATTTAAAATATTTCCAATAACAAGACAGCTGATAGAGTTCTGTAAAGGAAAACTGTTCCTAATAGCTCAGTGTAATCTTTTATTGTTTATTGTCATTTCATGTTCACTAATTAGACTCACAAAGTTCCTGCCAGTTGAAGAAAATTGTCTACATGGCATATGTGGGGAACTGGAACATGAGGAAAGCTAAGGTGCCGTATGAGAAATCCCTGAACTGTCTGCAGACAAGGTGGTACAGCACCGTGCAATACTGAGCAAAGAGACTACTTTGGATCTTGAAATAAATGTGCCTGGCTAATAAATCGGGTCTCTCAGCAGAGTCAATTAACGTCTGCTAACACAGCAATATGGCTCGGGTTGTGGATCTCTGGCGATCTCAGCAGCTTTCTCCTTGCTACCGTGCAGGTGTACTCTAAATCACATGCCTACAGTCAGGCAGGCAGAAGGCAGCTGGTCAGTGAATGGAGTACTGGATCTCCCTGCGTCCCAGGCAAGTACTTCGACCTATGAATAGCCCGTTCTTCATATGCCCATACAAGCAACTAACTGCAGCAGATAAAATTGTGTTATGGCCCTGTCGAGTCTGCACCTTTGTAGGTGCAAATATGGACAACATATTTACAACACTAAATGATCAAATTGCTTCTCAGGTAACAACCTGTTCCTCCTTCCAGATGCCTAGCCCCTACATTCACAAATATTGTATTAAATGTTGAAGTAACAGCTCTTCAGGAATTCCAGGCCCCAGAGAGGAAAGCGAAAGTCTGAAGCAAAGAAGATGTACTCAGTGGAAGAGAATCAGGACAGGGAATACTTAAGCAGCCTGAACATATGTAAGTTCATGGGCCCTGATGGCATGCACCCACAGGTGCTGAGGAAGATGACAAATGTCATTGCAAGGACACTGTTGATCATCTTTGTATCATCACAGTGGCTGGGAGAAGTGCCTGAGGACTGAAGGAAACACAACACCACTCCCAACATCAAGAAAGGCTGGATGAAGGACCCTGGGATCTACAGGCCAGCCAACATCACCTTGATTCCTAGGAAGGTTATGGAGCAGCTAAATCTGGACACGATTTCCAGACACATGAAGAACAAGAAAGTAATCAGGACTAGTCAGCTGAAGAAGTATGTGCTGGATGAGCAGACAACGAGGTGGATGGAAAACCTGCTAAATGGCTACACCCAGAGCGGTGATCAGTGGAACAAAGTCTAATTAAAGGCCAGTAACTGGTGGCGTACAGCAGGGCTCAATACTGGGTCCAGTCCTATTCAATATCTTCAGTAATGATCTGGATGGTGGGGCAGAATGTACCCTCTGAAAATCTGCAGATGACACAAAAGTGGATGGGGGCTTATACACCAGACGGTTGTGCTGCCTTCCAAAGGGACCTTGACAGGTTGGAGAAATGGGCTGACAGGAACCTCGAGAAGTTCAGAAAGGGGACATGCAAAGTCATGCACCTGAGAAGGAACAACTTGAGGCACCAGTACATGCTGGGAAAGCAGCTTTGCAGAAACAACCTGAGGGTCCTGGTGGAGAAGAAATTGAACATGAGCCAATATAGTGCCCTCTGATTAAAGAAGGCTAATTCATCCTGCACTGCATTAGAAGGAGTGTTGCCAGCAAGCTGAGGGAAGTGATCCTTCCTCTCTACTCAGCCATGGTGAGGCCACAACTGGAGTGCTGTGTCTGCACTGGAGGGAGCCCTGTGAAAGGCCACTAAGATGATTAAGGGGCTGCAGTATCTCTCGTGAGGAAAGTCTGCGATAAATGGTTGATGGGAAGGCTACAGAAGGCTCAGGGAGGATCTTATCAGTGTATATAAATACCTGAAGGGAGGGTGCAAAGAAGAGGAAGCCGGGCTCTTTTCAGTGCTGCCTACGTGATAGAACAAGAGGCAATGGGCACAAACTGAAACACAGGAGGTTCCCTCTGAACATAAGGAAAAACACTTTTTCTCTGTGAGGGTGAACAAGTACTAGAACAGATTGCCCAAAGAAGTTGTGCAGTCCTTGGAGATATTCAGCAGTCATCTGGACATGGTCCTAGACAACTGGTTCTAGGTGGCCCTACTTGAGTAGGGGTGTTGGACCAGATGACCTCCCGAGTCCCTTTCAACCTCAACCATTCAGTCATTCTGTAATACATTTGCTTCCCTTTTCATTTAATCTCTACTTCTAGCCATGAATTTGCTTGAAAATGTGCAGTGAGCAACCATTTACCACCTGATCTGTGAGCCCGCACGGCTTCTATGCCTCGGCACATGCCATCTGCATGGGTCCCTCAGGAGATATGCCAGAGCCAAGCACTGCGGAACCCCTGGTAATTCCCCTCTGTAATCCATGGCACACCCTCCAATCACAGGATAATAGTATAAGAGAATCATAGAATCACAGAATCATAGAATGACTTGAGTTGAAAGGGACCCACAACGATCATCTAGTCCAACTCCTATCCCTGCATAGGACAGCCCCAAAATGATCTGTAATTCTAGCTTCCAGCAAAGAAAATATGTTTTGACCCTTTAAGGCTGCATTGGGAATAGCCTAAACCCAAGCAGAGCAAGAACTTACAATGACATTTCACTACCAACATCAAATGATTTAATTGCTGGTTGTTTTATCACATGAATTAGACAAAAAATACAAGTGGGGTTTATTGGCTGAGAGCTGCTATGGGTAAAGTCACTACGGAAGAAACAGAGTAGGCAAAGAAAAGCAGCATAAAAATGAGGACATAAATAGCGATGAGCTGATAAGGCAGCACTCTGAAAACCAAACAGGAACTTACTAAAAATGAATGTGACAGAAATAAAGAATTATGAAACTTTTATTTACTATCAAAAGACAATTTCCTCCGCTTTATCACAAACCTCCTACTGATAACAGCAGTAATTCAGCATGGTTTGCAGAAAGTACTTAGATCTGAATTTATGCTCCAGGCCACAGATCACAGTGAAACACAGAATTATTTTTTTCCTCCTTCCCATGAGTTCGACATCATAGAATCATAGAGTGCTTTGGGTTAGAAGGGACATTTACAGGTCATCTAGTCCAACTCCCCTGCGGAGCAGGAACATCTTTAACTCGATCAGGTTGCTCAGAGCCCCATCCAATCTGACCTTAAGTGTTTCCAGGGATGGGGGCCTTCACCACCTCTCTGGGATGTTTCACCACCCTTATTGTAAAAAAAAATTTTCTTATATCCATTCTAAATTCACCCTCCCTGAGTTTAAAACCATTACTCCTTGTCCTATCACAACAGGCCCTGCTAAAAAGTCCCTCCCCAGCTTTCCTGTAGCCCCCCTTCAAGTACTGGAAGGCTGCTATAAGGTCTCCTCAAAGTCTTCTCTTCTCCAGGCTAAACAAACCCAACTCTCAGACTGTTCTGGTAGAAGAGGTGCTTCAGCCCTTGGATCATTTTCATGGCAGAGGAGATGCTGAGGCACCAGGAAGAAAAGGGAAGCTTGCATTTTGCCCTGTGATAGGAAGCAGAAAGAAAAGTAAAATGTCTTGTTATCTCCTTAGCTGTTCCCACTACTCTGTGATGAGGTGAAGCAGGAAGGCTGCCCATAGACACACAGGCATTGCCCTCTTACATGAAGGAGTGCCTTCATTGAAATGCTCATTTGCTACCAAGGGGCAGCATGGCTATTTTGTCTGCTGGGCTTTGTAGTTCTGGCATGAAGCAGGTGAGGTCTTCCTTTTTTGGAGAAAAAATTAGGTCTGGTTTGTAACTGACTCTGACTCTGCCCACTGGCAGGTTTTGACACGTTTATCCAGTGTGTGTAAAGATGTGAGGGACTATGCACATGATTTTCCATTTGCAGTGGAGGCTCAGCGTGCAAATGACATCACTAACTAGCACTGATGTAAGGGGAAACCTTTTGTTGTATGAAAAACATCAAAAATTATTAGCTCAACACCTCTGTGTGCGTGGGGGTGTGTGTGTGTGTTCGACACCTGGGCCTCTGAATGTGTCTCCCGCCCCACTGTCTACATTGAAACTCCCCCTTTTTTGCCCATCCTTGAAAGCACTTTTGCTCATCTCATTCTTCCCCCAGCACCCAGAAGGCCAGTCGTATCCTGGGCTGCATTAAAAGCAGTGTGGCCAGCAGATCACAGAATCATACAATCTTCCAATTGGAAAAGACCTTTGAGATCATTGCGTCCAACCGCACAATCAAGGAAGGTGATTCTCCCCCTCTACTCCTCTCTCATGAGACCCCACCTGGAGTATTGTGTCCAGTTCTGGAATCCCTAACATAAGGATGTGGAACTGTTGGAACTGGTCTAGAGGAGGCCACGAAGATGATCAGAGGGCTGGAGCACCTCTGCTATGAGGACAGGCTGAGAGAGATGGGCTTGTTTAGCCTGGAGAAGAGAAGGCTCTGGGGAGACCCCATAGCATCCTTCATCCTGAAGAGGCTACAGGAAAACTGCGGAAGGACTTTTTACAAGGACAAGTAATGATAGAATGAGGGGAAATGGCTTTAAACTGGAAGGGGGAAGATTCACATTAGACTTTAGGAAGAAATTCTTCACGATGAGGGTGGTGAGACATAGGCACAGGTTGCCCAGGGAAGCTGTGGATGCCCCCTCCCTGGAAATGTTCAAGGCCAGGTTGGATGGGGCCTTGAGCAGTCTGGTGTGGTGAGAGGCGACCCTGCCCATGGCAGGGAGTTGGAACTGGGTGGACTTTAAGACCCCTTCCAACTCAAACCATTCTATGACCCTACGGGACGCTGGGCAGCCGTAGCCCGTCCCCGTCCCCGCCGGCAGGAGCGGGCGGGGCCGGGCGGTGCCAGCGCCGTGGGCGGGCGGGGCCGGGCGCGTCCACGGGCGAAGGGGGTGGGCGTTGCGCCGCCGCTCGGAGCTCCCGCGCTGTGCGGGTGCGGCCGCGCAGCCTCGCCGTTGTCCTGCGCCTCGCCCGGGGTCCGGTAGCGCGGCTCCCAGTATGGTCAGCCATGGCGTGGCTGGCGGGCGGGCTGCGCTGGTACGCGCTGGTCGCCCTCTTTGTGGCGGCGCTGGCCACCGTGGCCGTCTACTTGGTGCAGTACGCGCTGCTGGCGCTGCGGCGGCTCCGGCCGCCGCTGCCCCCATCGCCGCTCCCATCGCCACCGCCGCCGCAGGACACGCTGCTGGAGGAAGGCAGCTCGGCGCTGGCGTGGGCGCTGTCGCGGGGCAGCTGGCAGCGACAGTGGCGGCGCGCGTGGGTGGCGGCACTCGGCGCAGAGGCGGCCGCGCGGGCGGTGAGTGCGGCCGCGGGGCGGGACGGAGGGCCGACGCACCGGGACACGGAGCTCCGCGCGGCGCTGCCTGCGGCTTCGCAGCGCTGGGGGCGACAGGGCGGCGGGGCGGGAGGCCAGGGGACGGCTGGACGCGGAGCCCCGAGTGGCGACGACATAGGCTCCTCTGCACCGGGGACGGGGTCCTCGAGACGCGGATGCGGGAGGACAAGGCGGGGGCTGCTCGGGCACGGAGCTCCGAGTGGCGCCCGCGGGGGAAAGGATGGGGGCCTCAGGGAGGGGCGGGAGGGCAGGGTGCAGAGTGCGCTGCTGGGCCTGGGGGGGCTCTGCCCGCCCGTGGCGCGGAGCGGCTGTAGGGGCCGTGGGGCTCTCTGCAAATGTACCGCGGTGCCGTGGGCACGCTGCTGGCAGTGCCGGCCGGTGTGGTACTGTCCCTCCGAGCGTGTGCATAGGTGTGCATAGATGTGTGTGTGTATAGGAACGCATATATGTGTGTGTGTGTGTGCATATGTGTGTGTATATGTATGCGTATAAGTGTGTATATGTACGCATATCTGTGCATGCGTATGTATGTGTGCATATATATGTACTTATGTGTTTATAGTTATGCATGTATATGTGTGTATGTGCATGTATATGTGCGTGTGTTTATAGGTATGTATATATACATGTATGTGTGTGATATGTATGTATACATATACATGTGTATGCATGCACATATATGTGTGTGCGTGTGTATATGTATGCATATATGTGCATGTCTATATGTATGTATACATATGTGTGTGCATATATGCATATATGCATGTATGCATATGTATGCATTTATATGTGCATGTATATATGTATACATATATTTGTGTATGCGTATGTATTCGTATGTGTGTATGTATGCATATATACATATACTGAGGTGTCCCTGCCCATGGCAGCGGCGTTGGAACTGGATGATCTTTGAGGTCCCTTCCAACCCAAACCATTCTATGATATGCGTGTGGGTGTGTATGTATGTATATATGTGTGTGTATATGTATATAGACAAGTATGTGTTTGGTGGCTGCTTGGCAGGAACTTGCAGGAAAGAGCCAGCCAGAAGCACAGAGTGGGTGCACGCTTGGGAGCGGGGAAGGACGGGAAGGAAAGCTGTGACCCCCTGTGGCCCCTGGCAGGGGCTTACACCTCTGATGATAACATTGTTTGTGCACGGGGGAGAGGAAACAATGGAAACTTCCTGGCCTGAGCGCCAGTATGGGGCCTGCAGCCGGTCCTTTGGCAAATAACTCTCAGAGCTGGCCTTCCTTCATGTTGTCTTAGGCCATGCTGAACCCATGTTTTGTGTCAGTGTAACGCTAAGGGCTGGCTTTGTCCAGATGTCCATGGGATGGGTGGTCTTCTTGGGTTTTGGTCAGTTTAAAAAAGCCAGGTAAGAAACACAGGAAATGTGGCACCTCTTCCCATCCCATCCTAGACCTCTTGCAAAGGGCACAGCATGACATCCTGTTCAGTGGTTTCCTAGTAATATGCCCAGTCTTAGAAGCGAGGAGGTTTGGTGAGGCCATGACAACCTAATTCCCTGATCCTGAGGACTGAGCCCTTGCCATGTGTGTGGAAAATGCTGAGGCTAAGCTATCTGGGAAGCGGCATGTACCTAGGTCTTTGAATTTGAGTGCAGCCCCCTCTCCCTAAGTCTAGGAGGTTCATTTCCCAACAGCCCCAACATGCTTTCTTCTTAGATGTCAGGGGACAGGCTGGGGGAGGAGGAAGAGCTGGGCAACGTGTGTGTGTGAAAGATAAGGAAAGCAGTTTAACACTCTCCAGACATCACCGTAAGCTGGGGCAGCAGAAAGAAGATACTTTGTCTGCCCTCTCAAATTGCACAGTGCAGTTGAAAAAAGCATGGGTTGTGCTAAGAAATCAAGGTTTACCTTGTGCTTGTTGCGTAGGAGAGGCCAGACAACTTGGGCACAGGTACAAGGAACTGAAAGTAACTAGGAACAAGTGGCAGATTCCCATCCCTGACCAGAGAGCAAAGCCGCTTTGACAGGGACATGTACACACTCCCTCCCCAGATGAGCAGCTGGAGCTGTCTCTTGCCATGAGTTCACTGCCTGGCACTGCAGCGTGTCGTTGCTCCCACTGTCAGGCTCCCAAAACAATGTCAGTGGCGCACAGCTAATGAAATTCCTACATGCAAAACAACCTTGGGTAACGAGGGAAGCGGTGCAGACTGTTTGGTGTGGGTAGCAGGTGGCGAATGCAAGTGCTGATGTCTCTGAAAGTATGACCTCACTGCAAAAACAGGTCTTTTCCTTCCTCTCTATGTGAAGACTGAGTAGCTGTCATCACTGCCTGCCTTCACACATGAGGAAGCATTGGGAAGGGGAAGGCTTCTTTCCTCACCTCTGCAGGATGATATTTGGGGTTTCTTAGTTTTGGCATAGCCTAGTGCAGCTGTGTGACCTTATCTTTTTTTTTTTTTGTAAGGTTTGGTTATTAGGCCAGGCCAAAAACACCTTGTAAAACTACAGCACTGATTAATCCTTAGTCAAGTAGAGTGGTTTCACTGAACTCTGTTGCTGCTCATGGGCTGCAGACTATGCAAGTGCTGCGTACCTTGATGTTCTGCTGCAGAGAAAGAAGAGTTATGATTATGCCCATTGTTATGTTCTGAGTATAGGTTTCCGGGTTCTACCCTGTAATAGGTAGTGCAGTGTCACACAATTAATACATACAAGTTTGTTGTTCTGTCTGGTTCTTCCAGGAACTTCACTGGCAGTGCGTTATCACCACTTGTTTTCAAACGATGAGTTCATCATCTAATGATGCTTCTTTTTTTTTTCTTCTTTCTTTAGGATTCACAGTTGCTTACATTTGAGGAAGATGGCCCATCAGAACCACTTGAGCTAGCAGTTAAACAAGTTGTTAGTGTTGTACAGTCAGCTCAAGAGAAGGTAAACTTTGGTTTTGTTCTGTTTCAGTGTACTTTTGGGCAGTAAATGTTAACTTTTCTTACTGGCATCAGTGGGTTCTGTTTGTCGATACTTCTGTATTCTTGACCTAAGTTTGTTGAGACTGCTAAAAGGCTGCCTCTCTCATGAAGCTGTGCACTCTTTGCATTGTTTCACTTCTTTTAGAAGTCATAAGCAGAGCATACTACAGGGCTTCTACCAAAATGAACAATAACCAGGGTTATGCCAGTCGTAGAGGTACACCTGCAGTGAACTCATACAGCAGCTCTCTCCCCCACCATTGTTAGGATGGTCCCCATCCTTTTGCTGAAGCATGGTGAGGGAAATTAATGAAGAAGGAAAGGGACATTTCTCCTCTGGGACAGCAAAACCTCTTTGTCTGTCAGTTGCTGTTTGTGTAGCTGATGACAGGTTTGCTTTGTAAGTCAGAGCTGAGTAGGGATCAGTGGAATGGGGCAAAGTCCTGAGGGCAAAATCTTGACTCTTCTGAATCCTGTATTCAGTGAGGAGTGAATAGTCTCTTTTTTTCCTCTCCCACACTCACCCCACATATTGGAAAGTGGTTTTCCCCATGAAAAGTGCATATAAAATTAAAATAAGGTAGAATGTGGGTATTAGAACAAGGTAAAAATGTTTGTATGCTTATTAGCAAGGATAGCTTCTGCATTTTCATCCTAGTGCCTGTAACTGATAGTCACATCTCTACTAAAGGTCAGCTTTAGGCACCTGCATCAAAATAGCCTAGTTCTTTTCTCCTTGTTTTGGTTTGCTATTTTGGTTTGCTTGTCTGATTCAGATATTAAGCATGCATAGTTTTCGAAAGAATCATGGTAGAGCAGCTTATCTGTCTGATACACAGCTTAAAGGCACACCCTGATTTGGTGGCAACTGGGGATTGCCAGTGTGTGAAGTTGTTGGTGCACTTGTTCTTTCACTTTTTCTTTTTTTTTTTTTTTTGTGTCCCGTACCAGTGTTCCTTGCCTCCGAAAGTGGGGTTAGAGAGACTGGAGTCAGTAGGCCTATAGAATGCCTGGAAAACCTTCCCTATGAAGAGAGGCTAAGAGAGTTGGGGTTGTTCAGCTTGGAGAAGACTCTGAGGAGACCTTATTGTGGCCTTTCAATACTTAAAGGGGGCGTATAAGAAAGATGGGGAAAACTTTTTAGCAGGGCCTGTAGCAATAGGACAAGGGGTAATGTTTTTAAACGAAAAGAGGGGAGGTTTGGACTAGATACTAGGAAGAAACTCTTTTACACTGAGGGTGATGAAGCACTGTAACAGGTTCCCCAGAGATGGTAGATGCCCCATCCTTGGAAACATTCAAGGTCAGGTTGGATGTGGTTCCGAGCAACCTGATCCAGTTAAAGATGGCCCTGCTTACTGCAGGGGAGTTGGACTAGATGACCTTCATGGTCCCTTCATACTATAGAGTGATACTGTAGAGTTGGCACTAATGTTACTTTGTGCCACTGGAAGACACCATGATGGGAAATTGTAAGGAAAGGGGACTGCTAGGTACAAAAGCAATGTGCTGTATAATATGTCAAGCCAACGGCTCAGGGAGATCTGCTGCTAATAAAAGCTAGTGACCAACAGCACAGAAACCAGGTGTCTTGCAGTGCAGTGCCTAAAACATTGCTGGAAAGTGGACAGTGGACAGAGTGGCAAGTGTGTTAGCGTGGGAGACGGCCAGGAGGTTTGGATCTGCAGGCTGCCCTTGGCCAGTATCAAAGGTCAGCAGGGTTGCATGGGGCCAGCTCTGTGCTTAGAGTACTGTGCCTGAACTAGTCTCAAGGCTAAAACCTGCTTTTGGTCTTGCCCACGTGCTGGAGCTAAGGTACAGCACTGCAGTCCTGGATTTCCCTGAAGTTACATTGTACCTCTGGGAACATCTCTGTTTGCAGTCCTTAGTTAAATTCTGTGTTGTTTAAATGTAGATTTTGATTGCCATAGGAGTGAAATAAGTTAGCACCCACGGTGCCCTGTGGGCACCTTAACCTGCTGTGGTTAAGCTTGGGTTGCAAAAGGTAGTGGGTGCTGGCTCTGCGGCAGCCGAAGCCTGGGGAACTGCTGGCTGCTGTTAGTGCTGTTCTGTTACTCCTCTACTTATGGATTTGCGATCCACCACCCTCCCTTGTGCTGTCTGTGATGCTTGCCTGACCTTGAGTTGAGCCATCTTGGTATGTTAATTGAGCTGTTATGCTGCACTGAGCAATCTGAATGTGGTTTCACAGCAGCTTAAACCAATATAAGCACATTTTAAAACGTATTGGATTAAAACAAGTTTGCTTATGTAAACTGGGTTGCACTGAGATATCCCAAAACCTGTTTATTCTTGTGCAACAGCTGCTGGAAAAATTTCTCTGAATTATTGTTACTCCTTCAGTTAGGGTACAACCTGAATATTTATTTGGATTTCAGTGTATAATAACCTTAGAGTGGCACTTAGTTTTCAGCCTTCCCTCCTTCCTTAAATGTGTACATTTCTCTAAACACTTCAGGAGTTCTCTCTTGCAGTAGTTGTCTTTCTTACATGTTCCTCGCGTAATACCAAGGGTCCAAAGATGGGGGGGTGTGGTATTTTCTTCCCTTTTCCTCTTCTCTTTAAACTCTTTATCTTTGCATATGAAATTGAGATCTCTCTCTATAGCTTGTCCAAACTTGAACTTCTGTGATGTGTTTGTAACTCACTACTAGTATGACCAGCTCTAAATGTCATTTGTGACCATATGCTGCATGTTTATCAATGTTGTGCCATCACACAGAGCTCTGCACTTCCTTGAGGTGTCAGCTGGCACAAGACTGTTACCCTGCAACCAGTTCAACACACTGCTTTGCTTGAGATCTGTATGGCAAGGGCTTGTAGTTGCCTTGGTTCAGCAGCCAGGGCTTGATATATTGCATGACGTCTCAAATATGTATTTGACCTTGCATCAGAGAGGTTATGGTCATCAAAGGAAGTGGAGGATTGAGGGTGAGAGATCAAAATAGCAGTAAACAGGGCATGTTTGTTACTTCTCTGCAGCTGTAAGCTGATGGAGCCCTGTGGTATGTCTTTTGCGGTGGGTGGTCCTCTGTCTTCTTGAATGCTGGGCCTTGGAGCACACCCAGGTGATGGCCCTGGCTGGTCCTAGGAGGGAGCCTCTTCCCTGGCAAGGCTTACATGCAGTCTTGCTCTGAAACAATTCAGAATTGCCAGCCAGGCTGTAATTACTATATTACTGCAGGCAGCCCTGTTTATGAGCAGGGCACATGCTGACACGTGCAGTCCATAGGTGTACACATTCTGTCCTTGCCTTGAGGAAGCTGCAAGTTGTAAAACTGGTGTATGCTCCACAGTGCAGTGCTGCAGACACGGTTGGAAAGCTGCTGGTTGTGAGGCTGGCCAAAACTATTGTGATAGGGACAGAGCTTCTCTGTGGCTGAAGGTTACACCACACTGCTTCTTGACAAAGCCTCTATTTATACATTGCCCTCAGTCCGGTTTTGGGCCAGAGCCGAAATATATAGAATGAAGTGGCCTGTTTTCGTTGTGTGGTATTGCTTGTTTTGTTTTAATAAAGTAAACATTAGCAATATTCTTAGCTAATTCTGCCAACCTTTCCGTTACTGCAGTCTATTTCCAGAGGCTTTGAACTTCACAACAACAGCAGCCAAAAAGATGATTCTCTTGTTGGGAACTTGGCACAGAGGGTTTAGGTGCAGCAGGCTACAACAGAAGTCTTTCTTCTTTTCCTGCTTTATGCTTAAATAGAAAGGGAGAAAACACCCTCAGAGCACCATTTCTTCAATGAGTGATAATAAGTTGCAGTACAAAGAGTGACTGACTTGGATCACAGTAGGCAACAGCAAACATGAAAGCTTCATGTTAAATTTTGTGCAATGAATCTTTCTCGGGGAAATGGTGAAGGCAAAGGAGGACTGTTTAGCATGCTTGTGAGAGGCCCTGTTTTCTGATGAGTGGTGCAACGTGTCTAAAAATGCCTTACCCACCCATGTGGCTGTTGTAGCTGCATCCTGGGATCACTTCATTGGCAACCAACCCGCTGCAAGGTGGCTGCCTGCATCTGTGCCACTGGGGCATTGAGGCTTCCAGTTCTACTTACTCTGAAGCAGGTAGAGACATTGTGCAGCAAAGGCTTCTTTCTGTGCCGGGGAAGATGGGTTTCTTGTCATTCTAAACAGGGACTTATTCCTACTTATGTATGTGTGTTTATTTCAGATTGTTTTTGTTAGGGTGAACTGCCCTGACCATCACCTGCAGCTGTTCCTGTTGTCCTTCAACTCCCTGTTTTGCTTGAAAAGCTGCCCTGGAGCTTTGCTGCTTTAATACCTGTGTTTTTTTCACAGGCCTAGGTGGAATCATGACCCATGCAGCCTTCTTTTTGCATTTTTCTTTCTATTTTTTAGTTTCTCTACTAATACAGTCCTTTATCCTTAATGTATTTACTTTTCTTCCATGGTGCTTGCTGTCAGTAAATACGCCGCCTTTGTTTACCTTGGCTAAATAAGTTGTTACTTTAAGTCTCCTTTCACTATGTTGTCCCACCTCTTAAGTCACTCCTGTGTGCTCATTCTGTGCAACAGCTCCAGATAAATTAATTTTCTTGAACTTGATGGCTGAAGTGACACACAGCAGTGCAGGTGAGGTCTCGCCGTGCAAGGAGATTACTGCTTCTTTGTGTTTCTGAAAGTACTTTCTTGATGCATTTTGGGCTTCCAGTCTCCTTCTCCTGTGGCTGCTTCACACTGTGACTGACTTGATGCATCCAGATCTCTCTTCTTTTGGAGTTATCCCACTGATAAGCTGCCCTTTGCAAGAATAGTATTTGTTAATTTCCCATACACACGCACTCTGTATTTTGAATTGCATTTCTTTCCTAGTCTTCAAGGTTTTTCAACTTTTCTGTGTGATGTCCCAATCTTCCTCTACATTGCAGCTTCTGAGCTTGTGTTCCTCACCACCACGCTTTCTTTCAGATTTCTCCTGAGGGATTTTGGACATTAACAATACAATAGGGTTGCTGCCTGGCAGGCTGCTCTGTAACTTGCTTCCAGCTCCCTGCTCGCTGTACAGTCCTCTCACTTTCAGACATATCTGCATTCACCTTAACATCGGAATGATGAAGTACAAGCTTAATTATCAGTGGGATGACCCCACTGAAATAGACAGGACAACATAATGGGTCTAACCTACCTAAGAACTGAGTGTCTTGTTGAAGGAAGACATCAGCATGGGGATTTGTATGCTTCAGTGGAGGTAATACTAATTTAGGCATTGTCAAGTAGCCTGCTTGTCTTCCAGCTGTTACTGCAGATGTGTGTGGGCCTATGGGCTTGTGCTGCATCTACCAGCCTGGCGCAGGGGTCAGGGATGCTCTTGGCACCCCGATGGCATGACGTGCCCATTTCTCCACAACTGAATCTCTATATAAGCTACTGTAGCACAAAGTGCCAATCCTCTCCTGCTTTTTACTGTCTTCCATTTGTCTCCATGTCTTATAGAATCATAGAATCATCTGGTTGGAAAAGACCTTTGAGGTCATCGAGTCCAACCATACCTATCCATTACTAAACCATGTGCCTAAGCTCATCCATCTTTTAAACACCTCCAGGGCTGGTGACTCGAACACCTCCCTGGGCAGCTGTGCCAGTGCCTGACCACCCTTTCAGGGAAGGGTTTTTTCCTAATATTCAGTCTCACCCTGCCCTGGTGCAACTTGTGGCAATTTCCTCTTGTCCTGTTGCTTGTCGCTTGGGAGGAGAGACCAACACTCACCTCGCTACAGCCTCCTCTCAGGTGGTTGTAGACAGTGATGAGGTCTCCCCTCAGCTTCCTCTTCTCTAGGCTGAACAACCCCAGTTTCCTCAGCTGCTCCTCATAGCCCCTTCACCAGCCTCATTGCCCTTCTTTGGGCTCTCTTCAGATAGGCTGTTTCCCAGACTGTTTTTGAAGACGTGCATGTTAGTCGGGCAAAACTAGCAAGTCTGTTTCTCGTATTTATATATTTTCCCCCTTCTTAAATGTAAGTACTGAGTCCCGTCCTCTTACCATTTGGTATTCACTTTACTTCATAGGCAGATTGAAAATCTTTCTTGTCCTAACTCCTTGCAATCCCTGCTTGTTTGTTTTATTCCTCCCTCCCCTTTTTTCCAGTTTTTTGAAGTGTCTAAAGATCTGTTTGTCTCAAAGGAATGGATAAATTCACTTGTTCTGTTAGTTTCTGCTTTGTTTCTGTTGCTGACATAGTAACGCCCTCTCTCCTGCACTACTCATTCCATCGCTCACCCTGCCTTCACCCCGGTGTTTACCATCCTTTTGGAAAACTGATCGGGTGTTGTCTTGTTGGAGTTGCAGGCAAACATGCTTTGATATAGTGTTCTAAAAGTTTGCCCCAGCTGTGCCTGAGTTAGACGTTATGTTTGTTTTCTCTCTTTTAATTTGTCTGTAAACTGCTTGGATAAAGGTGGAATGCTGAAAGACCTACAGGACCTCTCCTCCAGAAGTTACTGCATAGGTTCTGGTAAGCAAGGAGGATGGTGTAATTCTTATGAATCACTGAGTGTTATGACTGTGAAAAGGCAGAAGTTTCTGACTGGAGAATTTTTTTATGGTGAGGTTTTAAGCTGAGCACACAAACTGCCTCTGTGGCCATAGACATATAAGTTTTCTCTGCCGAAAAAAAAGGAGCGTTCTCCTTTCCAGAGGGGTACTCCAAAACAAATGTGGGAAATGGTGGGGATCCTAAAACTGGTGGCATACTGGTCCCTACGGTTGAGGTCAAGGGAGCTTTTACTGCATGGCTGTGTCCTGGTGTCTGCTCATTTTCTTGTGAAAACGTTAAAGGTTTGCATTACTTACATAGTACTGAGTAACCTGCTCTTTCTGGAAATAAATACCAAATGCAGTAAAACTGATCTCCTTCCAGAAAATAAAGCAATCAGGGCCCTGTAATGCCACACGTGCAGGTGGTGTGGTCAGGGCCTGGGGAAGGTGAAGATGACCTTCCCTAGCAGTGCTGTCAGAACTTCCCCCTGAAGTCCTTGGCCACCCTTCCTTGGCCATGGTGGAGGGAGAACCTGCTGCAGCAAGTAGAAGGGGAAGGGAGGGGTAGCTAAAAGCCCATGTGTAATGGATGTATTGGAAGGATGCCAGTGCCAAAACTGAAACCTCAAGGTGTGAGGACACCATCTGTGAGGAGCAGAGGCACTCTGGTGCTCCTTGAGATGAAGTTTCTGCTGCTGCTTCAGGAAGGAAAGAAACTAAAGTTTTGCAGCTGTGTCCAGAGGAACCACAAAGGGAAAAATTGAAGATATAGAGTGAGAAAGCAAAGCAGGGGGAGAAGGGCTTTAATAGCTGTGGGTACACAAGTTTGGACTCGTGAGTTTCTCAGAAAAATATTTGTCTTAATCCAACTGTAGTGCTTTTTCAGGCTTCTTCATTCTTCCATTTTTCTATCTGGAAGAGGTTTTTTTTAGGTTAAAACAAATAAGCAAGGTGTGTTACAGCACCTGCAGCTCATTGGAGCTGGGTGCCAGTGTCTGGCAGATGGGGGAAAGAGCCCAGCCAGGTCCAAGAGTTTTGCCACGGCAGCTCGCCCACATTGTGGGCTAGTGCAGTCAGGTGAGGGAGAAAGCTGGAGAGTGTGGATGAGATAGCAAGAATAAATAATCAAGTGCCAGGAGTCAGCTGAACGTGGGGAGGGATGGCAAAGGGCTGAGGAAGAGCAGGGGTGCACCCTTGCCAGTGCAGGCAGCTGAGGAAGGGCTGGGAACCCCTTCCATGGGAGAATCCCAAAGTGCACAGAGACACTTTGGCTGGTGATGGGGTGTTTGTGCCAGGGGAGGGTAGAACCATGAAGGTGCTGGAGAGAGTAAACAGTTTGGTACTGCTGGAAGAAGAGTCCCGGTTTCTTTGTGCTGCTACTTCACCTTACTTTATTTCTGCTAATTTAAGAGGTCTTGCTTGCCCAGATGTAAGATGCAAAAGAGAGCTGGGATGAGACCCCTCTGGGAGTCCAGAATTAGCCAGCTACAGCTGTTGTGCAGTGGTTTAAGGGCTTAATTTTTAAAGAGTAGTTTGTTATAAGAACGACACATTTTTAGACTCTAAAATAGGAAGTTTTGGTGATGGGGAATGTCCCTGTTAGGGAGGGGTGGGAGAGAGAGATGAGGAAGATAAATGACGTTTAAGAGCAACTCCCTTTCTATCAGTCCAGGTGGTACTGTTTTCTTGTGAACATCTATCTTTCCTCTTTCTCTCCCCTGTCAACCAGAAAGGGGTGCTTTGCCTTACCCTCCTTTCTCCTCCTCTTCATCTCTGCAAAGAAAGTTAATTTGGGGAAGCAGGTTGGATGAGGACATGGAGAAAGAGAAGCATAGCACAGGAAGCTTCAGTATTTTAATTTGTGTCACTGTTCTGGGGAAAACAGCCTACATATCTCTGCTCTGGTCTGTCAAAATCATCTGCCACACTTCTAAAGGAATGTCACTTACAAAAGGGAGCGGCAGTTGCGGTCTCTTTAATCAACTTCTCATCACTTGTGGCACCATCTTAGATGAAAACAGAATACTTTTCAAATTCAAGACCAGAATTCTACTTATCTCAGTATTCTGACTCCATAATCCTTCCTGCTCGCAGAACAAAGGGCTTCACCAGATATAAAGACATATTATTTTCTATTAAGAGACGTGGAACCACTCCTTTTTCTAATTGGATTAAAAATTAACAGACCTCTGTACCTGAAGGCCACAGCTGTTCTATTAGAAGTGAGGAGAGAAGAAGAGTAGGACTTAGCAGATGTCTTTTGCAGAAAATAAATTAAACAAGGCAGGTAAAAGCCAAACCAGTAAGGTTTGGACTCCTAAACTCGAGGTACAAATATAAAAAAATCGATTTAACATCCCTTGACAAGGTGTAGAAAGAGGGTTGAAAATTCCATCACCTGCAGTGTCAGTTTCTATCCTTTACTTAGAAGTAAACACGATTAAGAGAAAAGTGGTGTCTGAACTCATCTACCAAGTCTTCTGCCACATTTGTTTTTTTAAGCAGTAATCAAACATGTACCTGAGAACGTGGCTCTTAGACATCCAGAAATGCCAGACAAATGGCTCCACATCACATGTGCAGCAAGTCCAACTTGTTCTGAATGCACTCAACTTCCTATGCATGTGTGAATGAAATGTGCACGGATGATAAACCACTGCATTTAGGACATGCAGGTGTCAGCAGCTTTTCCTTCAGATGTGTCCTTTTCCCTTCTCTGCCCTCTAAAAAGAGGGAAGAAACTATTGAGTCTTTGAAGAGTCACCATGCCAATCCTTCAATGAATGAAAGGAATGATTCTGTGTTTCAACTCAAGTAGGCTCTTCTGTCTTGTTAGCTATTAAAACGGTTAAAAATCCTGTATGTTATATCATAATAGTGGGTGTTTGTGTTGATTATATGGGAGTAAGGGTCAGAAATCACTTCTGAAGGAGTTTAGACTTTGGAGAAGGGGAGAGGCGAGAGAAATTGATTTGTCCACTTTTAAACTATCTTTCGCAGAAGATGAACATGAAAAAGCCAATCTTGTTGCTTATGGCAGCAATAGAGATTTTTATTTGTTATATCCACCCCCTCCCCCTGCTCCTTTGTAATTAAGTCTCTACCTTAATGGATGTACTCTGAAGCCCTTGATAATGCTCTGGTGCTTCTTAAAATGTATGGTATAGATCCCAGGAAGATGAAATATGTTTAAGGAGACACTGATAAGTATCTTCCAGAAGGTACTCGATTCCTTTTTAAAGCCTGCAGCTTCAATTCCAGTGCCCGTAAGTGCAGTAATAAGTGCGCAAACACAGTTTAATAGCATACGTGCAGACTTCCCATCAAACAAATCTTGCAGCAAATTATTTGTCTGTGCACAGTCAGTCTAAGGAGAGCTCAGCTATCCTTTCCAAAAGTGGAGCTGTGGGGACAGTAACTTCAGAGAGATAGTGACAAGCAGCTGTCTTCAATCAGCAGAGTTGTGTGCAAAGTGAGTTTCTCTCCCTGACTGATTTCTGACTTCTGTACCTGGGGCTTTCCTGTGCCACCAGGTGCTTTCTGCACACTCTTAAGAATTTTGCATGGCACCTCAGACTGTTTGCAGAGGAGAGGGAGGGAAAAGCACTCAGTGTTTGTAAACTCAGTGTGATAAAAAGTTAAATTACTGCTCATAAAAGTGAGGGTGTGTACACAACAAAATCTGTTGCTGTCAACTGGCATCTAAACTGGTCCCAGGCATTTAGCTTCGTCACCAAATTTCAGAGGCTTTCTTAGTTTGGTCAAAGGCTTGAACAAGCTTTTAAAGGCTTCTGTCCCTTCCCACTCTGCTTGAAACTGGAATGACTCAGACAAAATCCTCTTCTGCGGCAGCAGGGTTGTGCCAAAGTTTTGTATTTGTAGGATACCACTAAACCAAATATTGTTTGGTAATGCCACCTATCCTATGATAGGTTACTTAGTTTGGAGGTGAAAAGGAAGAACAACAAACTACTTTGTCTTCCTGATGCAAAATTGTGATATTGGAGCTCTTATTAGATATGTGAAACACAAAGGAATCTTTGTCAAGTGAGAAATTACTTTTATATTGGCTAACAGTGTAAAATAAGTCTTGGAAAACACCAGATTTGCCAGTTATTAAATTCTTTTTCTGGAAGTGATAAATTCCACCTATGGAATTCATCATAGTTCTGGTAGCTTAAAGGCCTTTCTTTTCTCTGTACAAGGCCTTCCTTTTCTTAGATCTTTTCTTGCCTTCACCAGAACCTCTTCTGAAGACTAATTTGGTTTTCCTTTCCTTTGTCTCCCCTCCCGCCTGTAATTTCTTTAGGTGGTTTCTTGCAATGTTGTGGGAGATTCCGTTACATTTGTTGTCACTGTCTCACATCCTTCACCCACGGCTGGGGAAGGTCAGTCGTACAGCGTGAAACTGTCTCCAGTTCACTTGCAGGTAAAGTGTTAAGTGTTGTTCTCTCTTCTTCTTTTTGTTATGTCTCATCCTGCAGCTGAACTGAACCTCCAGTTTGCAAAATGCATACAGGCTCATGTTAACTCCGGTAAAAAAATTGATAATGTTACAGTTTGCCTCTGGGGCAAGTGGTAAATCCATAAATTAAGTTGTCTTTTTAGGAGACTGTAGATGAATAATACATTGGGTAGGCTACTCAGAGGTATACAACAATAATGCCCTTTTTTGACTGGCACGCACTCCCAAAGCTTAAATAACTTCTACCTTCTTAGTCTGTCATTTTGAATTTACTTCTTGGAAACTGGTATCGTCCTTCCTTTGGTGAGCCTTAACATGGAGTTTGACATAAAATTTCTTTACAGGACACCAGAACGCTCTCCACTAACTGCTTTCCTATCCACAGCTTCAACTCTATGTGAAAGACAAAGGAGAAGATGTCAAAGTTGAGTGGTTCCTCATTAATGTTGATGAAACCAACTTTGAAATCCAGCCAACAGTGCAGGAGGTCAGTCAGTAAGTTTTATTTGTTGTAATGGTAAAGAGGATGGGTCTCCATCCCTGTGGTGCAAAATCCAGTGTAATGCTTTAGGTTAGGAGTAGAAGTGTCTAGAGCTGAGCTATCAGGTGAGGCTGGAAGAGCTGAAGCAAAATGCCTGTCCCTTTCTGCTGGCTGCCTTCGCTGGAAGCATGGGGCACTTACCTGTTGGGAGTGTCATCTTGAGCTGCTTCAGTGAAATCTGCCATGGCTCATCTGTCAAAACCCTGCATCTCTGAAATCTCGGAGCATTTTTCAAGATTACTGAAGCATTAAAGGTACATCAGGTCTGTATTTGAAAAGTGACTTGGCAAACATTTGTCATCCTAATTCAAAGGTGTGAAAAGTGTCTGTTCCTAAATACCTTCCCTCAAAGCACTTCTAAAATAACAAAAAAACCCCAATTGTAATGATATTCCCATCAAAGTAATTACAAAATTGCCCCTCCTTAACTTAAAACAATTTTAAAATCTGGCAACAATAGTTTAGAAACAACACTGAAAAAATACAATTATTTAAGGAAATGATGGGTGATGTAAAAATATCTTGATGGGTTTGGAGTTGAACCTTATCATTGTGTATAAATACTTACTTGTTGGGGTTTTTTACTGGGACATCCCCTGAAAGAGTTTCTTCATGACTGAGACTCTCTTCTGGCTTTGACCCTTCACAATTATATTTTTGGACGCACAAACGTGGTGTCTGAAGCCTTTTTTACACCAGTGGGTGAAGACTTGCTTGTGTTTTCTGGAGGTAGTTTTCTGACTGAAGGCCTCATTGAAAAATATGTTTATTATATAGTAGAGCTACTTCTAAAGACTTGTACTGAGTGCCCCAGAAGCGTATTATTTTGTTACCACAATTTTTGTACACAAAAGTGTGAAACATAACTAAAGAGACATTAATGTCTTGAAGTGTGTTTTAATGCAGATTTTAACTGTACTTGTGTAGCAGTGTGAACGACCCTCATGCATTGAGGTGGCGTGCTGCTTGTCCACATATTGAACAGTCATTATGTACTTACTGACAAATTCAGATGACTCTGGTACAGCCACTGGACTTCACTGGACTTCAAAACCTGATTTTTGAGAGATGCCTGAGTCCAGGGTTGCAAAGGAATTGTAACTTGCCCACATTTTTAAAATGAGACTGTAACATTCTTAAAAATTAAGGGCTTTATTTTCACTTCAAAGTTTCTATTAGTACTTAGGGAAGAGGGGAGGCAATAAACAAAGAGCTAATAAAACTGTGAGCAACCTACACCTTGGAAATTGCTTAAACTTAAATGTCAGCTTTTGTGTCTTGTTTTTTCCTCTTTCGGAAGCAGTCTTGTGTGTACAAATAAATACGCTTAATTGCTTGTGGTTATCTAGACAGTGGGTTTGTCATCAGTCAAACAAGGTGGGTATAATAACCCATTTTCTGTTGCTAATAGCTGGGTGAACCTGAGTTGTGTTTGGCAGCCTTGCTGACGGGCAGGGTTTGGGTTTGTACATGGTTGTGCTACTGTGACTTTATGTGCTGGTGCGCCTCAGATGGGCCACGGGAGCTGGTTGTACACCCCTAGCACATGTCAAACCCAAAGTAAAATGTGTTGTCTTAAGCCTTTCTGGTTGGCAGTTAAGCCATTGAGGCTTGCCTTGTACAGGGTGATGTGACAGAGCATTACTTTACAAGTAAGGATGGCTAAAAATGAGGTTGAGGCTCTTTAACCAAACTGCTTTCCAAATAACTATGGAAACTGTGGAAAATCAGAAAATACTTAAGAGTAGAAGTCCAATTACTATTGTTGCCATTGTTACCATCGAATAACAAATGTCAGATTAGGTTGCTGGCAAAGGGAGAGTTGGCTGGTATTTTACGTGTTGACACTGTTCTTCATCAAACAGTGTTTGTGTAAGGGCAGAGAAGAGGAATTACTTCCAGAACAGTGAAAACTAACTATGATTTATCTGCTTATTTAAATTACATAAATAATGAAATTACTGAAACTGGGGCTTTAGACAGCTTGATTTATTTTAGTATTTTATGAAGTAGAAGAGTACTATCTGCAAGTTGTAGAAGCCTGTTACTGCCTCTTTGCTTGACAGTTGTTTGAGAGAGCACGGTGTGAGCAAAGCAGAGTTTCTGTGGGACTGGTCAATGCTATTGCATATTTTGAACTGTAGCAACCTGTCATCAAAGGGCAGTTAGGTAAGAAAGCAGTGAAACAGGATTTCTGTACACAACATTCCTGGGATGTTTATGAAACACCCACAATGTGTCTGTAACACTTGGGGAACTGGGAAAGGGCTGTTAACTCCAAATCTGTTTGACCTTTTGTGCCAGCTGCAGTCATGCCCTTAGGAGTTCAGAAGTCACTGCACAATCATTCTCCTGTATCTAAGAAAGGACCAAGGCTTTTAAACGACAAATTGGCTCTGGTGCCGAGAGCTTTCTGGATCAGAGGAGCATGGTGCAGTGTGTCCAGGGTGTCAGAGCAAAGCCTGTGCTCTGACATATTTGTAGACTTGTGGCTGTTTGAGGCTTGAGCTGTTTCTGCCTCACAGCTTTGTCGTGCCAGATACTGCACCAGCATGCGTCAGGTATCGCTGAAAGCTGGTGGTGTGCAGCTGTGGTGTAATCAAAGCAATCTACCAGGATTAGGCCTTCAGTCCCCCTCTTGATCTCCTGCTGCTGCAGATCGGGTGTCCGTGTCATCAGTGTGCCTTGTCTCTGCAGCAGGGCCTTGTTTGTTGGCCATGGCACACCAGTTGCAGGCATGCTGCTGTCAGACAACAGCACACAGAAGTGCACCTTTTTTCTGCTTTGTGTGATTGGTGCATTCTCCAGCTATTCTGTATCTGCATCAGTAAATCAGTTCCCTTTCTATTAAAGTCTTATTTTATAATAGTAAAGTCTCTCATGTGGTACAGGTGAGAAAAGATGGATGAGTCCGCTGTTGTTTAGGTCAGATCTTTGTCTCCTACTCCAGTCTTTTTTCAGGAAAGAAGCCTCACTGCGATTTTTCCTGTGCTACGTTGAGAGCAGCTGGGTGTCAGACTACCATCTGTGATATCTCAATTTAAAAATCCTTTCCCTGTGGGTAACTGAGCAGAAGAAAGGAGCATGATGTGGGAAGCAGGCTTCTCTAGGAGCACAAGGAGGGCAGGGACGGGTCACTGTCTTCATACACCTTACAATTAACTATGTGAAGCAACATTTGTAAGCAAAATCTGTTCTCATCCCTCAGAGATACTTGTGCTAAATGCATTGCCGTGAGATTTTGAATGGACAAACGTATGAGTCAGTCCCCCAGAGCAGCGTTACTATCTGTCGAGGCAATGCACTTTTCAGCAAGGTTGAAGACCTCCAAGAGAGGCTATAATATTTTTTTCAGTGCAGCACAGGATTAACTTCTTATCATCTGGCGCAAGCTGGCATAACTCCCATTGAATCAGTGGAACCGTGCTGATCTGCTTATCTGATGACCTGATCCTCTCTCTCAGTGGGGTACAAAGCAGTACAAAAACTTTAAAATGCCATCATGAGATATAAACTGTTAATGAAATTTCAGAATTTATGGCTAGTAACTGTGCCTTCCTAACCTCAGAACAGCTTGTGATTTTTCAGTATATATTCCTAGTTTCCCTTTACTGCATAATGTAGTAATTGAAGTAATTATTTGCATGATCTTTTGTTACATTTTACTGTTGGCAACAGAAACCATGTCTCTCTCTGACAAAGTTAATGTTCAGTAGCTTTGGTGGTGTCAATGTGCTGAATTAATTTTTGCCCTGACCTCTTTCTTCTGAGTTTTGAGAAGCGCGATTGTTTGTTTCCTCTTAGGGGCAGACAGCAGGGACATGTGCAATATCTGAAACGCTCAGAGATGTTTTGAAGAACCTCTTTAGCTCAGTTTCTCCATCTGTAGTGTTGAGTACAAGGCCTACGGATATAAAGGAAGTTCAGGTACGTCTTATTTGTACCTAAATCTTTTGAGGAGTGCCCTGCTTAATTTTTTTATGATATACTCATGACTCACAAATAAGTAAGTTTAACACCCTTCAGTGATCGGAAACAACTGGAAGATATTCTTTAAAACAACGTAGCTGTTGGCAGTGGAGGCTTTGTGGTGGTAACTCCCATGTGGCTATCTGTTGATGTTATACCCCATCACATGTCTTCTTCCCTGTATTGATGTGGCAGAAGTTAGAAGTATTTTGTATTTGCCTATCCCTCTTGTTCTGCTTGCTTTTCACAGAATGTACAGAACATAAGCCTTCTCCCTCAGGGCACTAGTCCCCCTAAACCTCCAAGGGCTCATGAACTCAAACTACTGGTAAAGAACATCGCGGTAAACCTAAGTGATCACAGTGCTGCAGGTAATGTAGTCCAGGCAATGCTACTTTATTCCAAGCAAGGTTGGGGTTTTTTTATTATCTTTCAGCTGAAATAATTTGGAAGCTCTGGGTTGCAACCTTCTCTCAAAAGAAGATGTAAGAAATTGCTGTACCCTGAGAAACAGACTTAATCATACTTGTACAGAGAACTGTGTATGTTTCGTTTTATTTAACTGTTTAAACATCTTGATCTTCTTGTAAACAAATCCATCATATTGAAAACAAATTGAACTGAGAGTATTTATAAAGGTGGTTGATTATTTTCTGCATTTTGGTTTTAATTTCTAAACATTACCAATTTGGATGTACTCAAGATGTACGCAAGACGGGGGGCTCAAATACGGCTCTCCATTAACTGCTATCAATGGCATTGCAAATCACCTTATTTGCATAGCTGCTTTGCTTTACTTCAGAGGAATTTGCTGATTTATTGAAAACTCTCCTCCTCTGTGTAGACTCTCCTCAAAGGTGTTGTTTTGTTGTCAGGGATATTTTCCCTTTAAAAAAGTACCTCTGTGGGTAGGGAAGGGAGTACGTCTTGTAAGTGGAGAAGGAAGCCAAAAAGGAGGTCACTGCTTAGTGAAGTCACACGGTTTTGGAAAGAAGCACCAAACCTGTCTAGCAAGTACTGAGACTTCTTCAAGTGTATGCACACCTGCATCACTCATTGAGGCATGAACAAGCATATTTCAGATTTTGTCAGCGGAAATACAAATTTGAGGCTCTGTTATTTATGGTCACTAACAATTCTGTAGCAGCCTTTTAATGGAAGCTTGTGGCTGCTACATTTGGCAAGGCACTAGTTTAAGATAAATATATCCTATTTGCTGTACTCCTATTTTCAGTTAGATGTACTATGTTTCTGCCCCAGACTCTTGCAAAAAGCTACTTTGCTCATCCTGGTTGGAAGTAATTCCCCTGCAAAACTTCTGCAGACCGTTTTTTAAAAGCATATTATTTTTATAGACGTTCTGGAACTCTTTGCAGTGACATGTCCTATATAAATAAAACTGTGCTGGAAACTAGATTGCGGCAAAAACCTCATTCAGAATTTTTATTACTCTGCAGTTTTGTAGTGCAAACTAAGCTCTTCAAAAGAGCAGATCATTTTGCTGCCTTTAAAACTTATGAGATGAGAGATACCTTTATGTGCATACATATAGTGCAGGCAACAGAGGATTCATCTCATAGGAAGCCTCTCTGCCCTCTCCCTCAAAATGAGACAAAGAAGGGACAAATTAATGTGTGCTGCTTTGGGAACCCAGATATTGAGAAGCAAAATCAATCACCATTTGCTCTTCTAAAAGGAGATGGAAGGAATTTTTCTGGTTCCATAGCAACTCTGGCAATATAAGTGCTTTGGAACTGAGTATGAGAAATAAAGCTTCGTAGTAGGATTTAGGTGGTACCCTCAAAATCCAGTGGGAGCTGGATTTTACTGCACAGCTGTGAAGATGCTAGCTTCTAGAGACAGCTTGCTGCCTTTTAATTATTGTTCCCTTCCCTTTGCTTGGCCTAGTCTTGCTGCAATAGTTAATTATCCTGTTGCAACTCTGGAACTCAATAACAGTGCAATATTGCAGCCTAATCTGCATAGATACATAGAGGGTTGGGGAGGGGTGGTTTGTCCATCTCGATCATTATCATCCCATAAACCATGTTAGCACCCATGGTTGAAAGCTTGTGGCTTTCCTGTAGGTAGGTTAGTTCAACTAGTGAGTAGCCAGTAGGAGAACTGCCTACTGCTTATGGGCTGTGCCCATTTTTATCTCCTTAGTTTGTGTAAGTAAACAAAGGTTACCCTAGATTTAGTACTATATGGACCACAGTGTGTCATCTAGGGCAAAAGTGGTTTCTGCTCTTAAGGAAAAAATTGTTGGTTATGTACACTAGGGTGTGCAGGGCAGGAATGTTGAAATACCCTGTTCAGGATCAGTCAGTCGGTGGCTCTGGTGTAATTTCAGGCAGAGCTATACAGGCGTTTCTGGCCCGGGCTGCTGAGCTCTGCTGGCAGCAAGAGCAGGCTGCAGAGACATATGGCTGGGTTAGCAGAAAACTGCCCTGCGTTTGTTAGCTGAGGGCCAGCATGCTGTGAATGCAGCTAAAGTACTTACTCCAGGGTTAGCTTGGATTTCAAATAAGCTGTGTGTACATAGTGCTTTGTCTGCTTGTCAGGCCCAGGCTGCTTCTGAGCCTGAGATGGGGCTCATCCACAGCCTCGATGCACCACCAGAGCACAACTGAGAGCTGATGATAGTAAATACAAACCTAGATTCTGGAGAACTGAAGGCAGCATATCTTTTGTTTGCTTTGCACACAGTACTGAGCTTTTTGCTGCTTCCCTTGATATTTTAGAACCCTGGGGCTGACATGGTTTCAGATACAGTGAAAGCCATACAAAAGAAATTGTTTTAAGAGTTAATGCATTGTGTAAACTGTTTCCCCTTGGAGCAGCAATATAACTACTCTAATATAGAATTCCAAGATAGAGGCAGAGATAATTCTGCACCAGTACTCTAAAATGCTATAAACTTGTCAAAAACCCACTCCATAAAGCCATCTTTATGTCATCATTCACTTGCTAGCAGAACCAGCTTGCTTTGATGTCCAAACAGACCACTGTGACTGTGGCCAGAGTTTTTTGTAGGAACTTTGAAAACTTCTGTTTTTTTTTTAAAGCAGCTGAAAGCAACTTTACTCCCTTCCCCTCCCCACTCACACCCACACCACCACCACCTTGCTGTTCCTTCTGTCTCTCCATCCTTTTTGATCTTTTTTTTGCTAGCACTTTTTTGCATCATGCCAGAATTTAAATCGGGTCGTCATGTTTCATACTGCATGGAGCTGTGCGTAGGACAACGATGACCCAGTCTTGGCCATCACCATTAATGTCAATGGGGAGGGAAGAAATTTCTGTGAGTGAGTGAGGAATTGTTTCCAATAGTCTGTTCAAAAGCACAGTATATAAGGAGGGGGATTCTTCACTTTCTTTTCGATAAGTGTGCCTATTCTGGATGGAGTGTGAATAACTGCATATTGATTTTTCCTCCCATTACAGGCAGCACAGACCTTGTGTGTATAGTTCAGTTGAATGACCCTATGCAGAAGTTTTCCAGCTCTGTAGCCAAAAATGTTGCAGATCCCTTTTGGAAGGAAGAGTTTATCTTGTAAGTAACTTACCGACTGAGAATACTTTTATAGTAAAGCATTTTTTTTACTTGAAGTTTCTGTGAGATTTTTGAGGGAAAAATGGCATTTTGAAATACGTCTGGTTGGGTGGCCTCAAAAAAATCAGGATATATAATTACATTTTGCATGGATATGAGATCAAATAGATCTCACCTGGTAGGTATCTGTTTCTAGTAAATGACAGCAGTAACAGGCATAATAAATCACCCTATTCTTTCATGCAGCACCAAAAAAAAAGTGTTAGCAATGTTTGAAGTCACTTTACCATGAAAACTGCATTTGACGAAATCTGATGTCCTTTCCCTCCCCTGAGTGGGAAATGTAAATGTGCAAAAAAACCTGACTATTTAGAAGAATGGTGGCTATGAGTAAAAAGAGAGTGTAAAACTAACTAGATTTTTTTTACCTGTAGAACAAAAATGGGACTTTGGGCAGCCTGCATGGTGTTCCATGGTTTACACAGGTTCTGTAAATAAGGTCAGAAGTGAGAAGTTCTAAAACTGTTTTCATTTCCACTTTCTAGCTGCAAAGCAGAAATATCTGGTAGGTTCTGTTGGTACAAGTTGAAGAAGCGGGAGTTACTGATGGTGGGGTGGGTCACAGGGATGTTTCTCTAGTGGCTTTAAACACAGACAGAGGCAGACAGAAGCAGCTTCCCAGGGAATCAGGGTAGAGAGGCTGCCATACAACGTACTGCACGTACTGCTTGCCTTTTTTTGGTTTCTACCAGATTGTTGAGGTGAGAGGTACTTTATGTGCAGTGGAGTTTCTCTGGTTCTTTCTGTAGCTTTTGTCTCTCATCTCTGTTCCATTTCTTTATATATAAATATATATTTCTGAGAGTAATATTTCAGTTGGTTTTATTTGATGTTTCTCATCACTGTCAAGTCACAACCTGGCATTCACTGTATCCACTCCTTTTGCAAAGCAGAAGCTTAGCTTACAAGGAACTGAACAAGTATTCAGACCTGTGCCTGTCCACACTGAGTGATCTCTTCCTCAGGCAGTGGTGTGAACTTCTGTGTGCTCCTCCTCAACTTGAAAAGCGGTGAGCATGCAACGCACAGGTGTTTTTCTGCCTCCTCATCACAGTCTGCTGTGAATGTTAAGGGAGCATGCACAGCAGAAACAGGAGAGCTGAGAGGAAAAGTGACACCGCTTCTTGATTTGAAGGAAGGTGCCAGGATTGGACATCACAAGTTGTACAGGACTTGGAGAACACCAGGCCCCTCTGAGGATATAGAGGGGGTGGGATTGGTTGACTATAGTCTGCAAAGAAAAATTGATGTTGCAGAAAAACACTGAAAGGCCTTACCTTTTTATGTGATCTGGTGGAATTGTGTGCAACTGCTTCTCATGCTGCTGTCAAGTGGAAAACCAAATAGGAAGCTGTCTTCCTTCAGACACATACAGTCCAACGGCTTTTAAAGTCTGATTTTAGTCATGGGGACCTGCAATTTTTGTGGAAAGCCACAGATCAGACAACATTCTGCTGTGACAGTGTGCTGCATTGCCGTCGGGATGTAAGGATTAGCGTGATGGTATTTCTTCTCCACAATAAGAGTGGGGAAAGATGCACTCCTGCAGCAGCTTTGTATTCTAGAGTATCTCAAAGTGCTTCTGCCATTAAGTCTATGAATCACTTCAGCCATCTGTTGGTAGAACAACATCCATGCTTGATGTTGCAGAGCAGACACGTTCCCAGTGATTTCAGTCAGGAAATTTGTCAGAATAACCCTCTTTCCAACTGAAATGCAGAGGGAGGGCAGGGAGGATGTGATTAATTTGATGGAATTTGGCCTTGATGCTAGGTATAATACTGGGCTTTCCACGGCATTGGCTGCTTTTCAGAAGAGCATGAGGTAATCTTGGGGACTTTTACAGATGAGTGATCTGGATTTGGCTGCATACCTTCTTTCAAATTCACATCCTCTTCTCCCCCTTTTCCTTCTTCAAAAACAAAAATATCCACCACTCTGAAGACCAGTGTACTGACCGCCGTGTCAGGCTCTGTTTTAGCTTTGTGGGAAGAGCACCAATATTACCATCAAGGTGCTTCCTTTCAAATTTTGGAGGTGCAGGGGAGATGGGAGTGGCTGGAAAGAGATTAAAACCTGCTGCGTAGATGATGATCCCAGAGTATCTAATGGAGGTGGAGATGCCTGCAGCCAAGATCACCCTGTCCTGAAATGGAGATGTAAAAACAAAATACATTCATGGTTTTTGGCAGAACACCTACTGAGAAGGTTATAAAACCAAGTTTTACTGGAAGGTTTCTCAGTAGGTACCAGTTTGCTTCACTGTCTCAATTAGAGGAAAGGTTTTGTGTCTATTGTCTAGTCCATCTAATGAAGTACCACACGTGCCAGTAATTCTGCTGATAATTCACATTGGTTCTGTCACACAGAAACTAGTTCTTGTTATCTTGCAACATCCTTGAGTCTTACTTTGCAAAAGTCATGCTAACTCCTCTCACATAAGACTGTAACTACTTTATTTACTTGCATCAGTCCTGCTTTTCTGCTTTGACAGGATACCCCACAGCTACAAATGGGTTCTTGAGCATCTTGACCTACAAATTTGATCCTGCCAGGAAAAAATAGCTTCTTAGTGCTGTGGATTAGGGACCAACATCAGCTTGAAGGGCAGTGTTAGTCAGCAACTGGGCAGAAGAAAAAGCCTCTGAAATTTTAGGCAATCAAACTTCTGCAACAGTGCTGGAGAGAAACAAGTTGAGATTTTCTGACTAAGTCAGTCTTACCTGAGGTCACAAAGGTGCTACACACACCCTGTACCCAGCAGCCCGGCAGTGCAGCCATGCAGTGCTGCCAGCCTCACTCAGCAAGTTGTACTGCTCGGCATGGTGCGGGCCAAGAAAAGTTAGGGTGCTGGCAGCCAGAATGGGAAAGGGGAAAATCTAAGTGAGAAGGAAAATCTGCTCGCTTGTGAAGACCTGACACAGTTTCATTTACTTCACAGTGAACTAAGTGCCAAATCAAAAGCATTGCAGCTACAAATAGTAGAAGATGGAAAGTTGAATAGTAAGTATTAAAACTGAATTATTTTGCATGATCAGCTTGTGAGCATTGTCAAATGTTGCCGTCAGTCCTGTTTAAGTTCTACCTGGCTGTATAGACATATAAGAAATTCTCAGATTTTGAACCTGTATTAAAGTGTCGATGTCTTATGCTGACTTGTGCTGGTATTGAAATCGGGTATGCCTCAAACATGGCTCTAGGCAGCCATGGGGGAATGAACAGCAGTGGAAGGTTGGATCAACTGAAAATAGCTGGCCAAACTTGTACAAAATGGACAGCTTGGGGAAAATGTATAACTTAATTTTGTGGTCCATAAGTCTGTCCTTCAATTTATGTCCTAGAGTTGAAATTCATGAAGAATCACAAAGTTCTGGGGCAACACTGATTGGCTTGAGTTAAGTGCTGTCTATGTACACCGTTACTTCCATCAGTAATCATGGACAGAAGAAAAAATATGCTGTTCACATGACTCCATCCTCCTCAGAGTAAGGGTTATAGAGAAGCCTTGGGTTTCTTTCTAGACTGAGTCTTCCATCTGCTGCTAGCCTAGTTTTTCAGCCTTCTAAACTACTAAGAGATCCACTGTGAGCAATTTTGGTTTCAGTTTAAGCTTGCCAGGTTTTTTTGTGGCTGAAGGGAAATTATGGTTGATAATCCTAGATCCTTCCATTTTAACCCCCAGAGGCTGCCTAGCAATTGCCAGGTATAAAACACGCTGATTCTGGTTATACTGGATTAAATATAAATCATGGGGGCTGAAAGATTTTTACTACTTGATTCTGTTGTTGCAGTTCACAATTAACCTTCAGTGGCAGTTCACAATTAGCCCTCCACTGAACTATTGCATTTGGTTTATTTGAAGCAGTACCTTCCTAGTTGGGGTAAGGGGTGGGTGGATGCTGAGACCAGAGAGCATGTTGAAGTGTTTGCATGAGCCTTGTAAACTTGCTCCAAGTATTTCATTACTTGGGTTTTATTGAAGTGATGACACAACATCATCAATTATTCTCCTGTACATTGCATGTTCTTTTGCTGATACAGAATTTTGCTGTAGCTAGAAATAGTAACTGTATTACTTCTCTGGGATCCATTTGCTTTCTCCTTTTTGTGTCAGGTTTCAGGTGTAAAACAAACAAAAAAAGAAGCTTTACTTTTTGACAGTTATTTCTGTGTGGTTTAGTACTGTCAGTTTTATTCAACTTAGTTCATGAAAAAATTATAAGTATTGGCCAAGGCTTTTCATACCCAGTGATTAAAAAACCGTGATTTTACTCATGGTGTTTTGTGATGTGGATGAAGTCTTGACCAATAATTTATTAGGTAACAGTATTTTATCTAAGTCACAGTTAATAAGTAATATAGCCAAGTGGATTTTTGGATTTGGGTTACTGTATTTTGTTTTTAATATTCTAAATATACAGTCGGGCAATATCTTGCGTATGATCTGTGATTATTCGAGGCATTGGGAAGTCAAATGTAGGCAAATGCTTTAAAAAACTTCTCTGATGTGGATGCTGATTTTTATTTTTAACAAAAAAATGGCATCTATGTACAGTTACAAATGTGTATTGTTTCTTGCATAAAGTTTAGTCTTGCCTGTACCTGTGCGTTTTTAGAAGTAGGGCTTTCAAACAATACCAGTAACATTCTGCATCCTACTGAGAATGTAACTACCAGCGTGGTTTCTTCAAGGAAAAATCCCAATTGATTACACTGGCAATCATCTTCCCCCCCCCCCCCCCCCCCCCCACCATCTTAGCTATTCTTCTTCCGAAATTTGAATAGAAAACTCAAAGTAGAATCCTACTAGTAAGGAGACAGACAAGTAATGTGAATGTAATATCGATCTAAGATTTCCTGCCTGAAATAATTTACTGATAGTTTGCTCCCGTCTGGTGTGGCTACTAAAGTAAGGGGAGGAATGACAGAACCGCTGAACTTGTCCTAAAGAGCACATTAAGAAAACCTATTACTGATGATGCACCAGATTACTAGTAATCCAGTGTATTCTCTTAGATATTTGCTTTTCCCCTAGATATTCTACATATACAGGGAAAAATAATGGCCAGAAATAGTTGAAAATGAGTAATGCTTCATGCCTCTGCTCTTAGCTGTCGCACAGTATTAGGCCACACTAAGGAATAGTTGTAACATAGAAAGAAAGCTGTGAAAACTGCCATGTTTCTGCCCTGTAGTGTAGAAACAGTTCTTGCAATTAGCTGCCTGTGTTCTTCCTACTCCTTTCCCGTCTTTTTTCCCTTAAACGTGCTGATAGCTTGGATGTGCGCTGATTTTTGTTAATTTTATTCTTTCTAGGACCTTTATCTGCCAAGGTGACCGTACCTCTAGACTTGTTCAGGAAACAACCTTCTGGCCAGCAAAACTTTGCGCTGAACAGCAGGGCCAGTGACAGCAGCTCAGAGCTGGGGCCCAGACTGGGATCCATTAGTGCAGAGGTACCTACTGCATTTGGATGGGTTTACAGTGGATCTTTTACTTCAGGAAGTACTTGCGAATGTTCATCTTGCTTACAGCGCGGTGCCGTTTGTGGCTGAATTAGAGTTGTGCATTTGCTTGGCATTTGTAAAACACTTCACATGACGTTTGTGTCTATCAAAAGAATTAGTTGTTTGGCTCTTGAACGTTAGTAAAAATATTAAAGGAGTACTAGCTAAAAATGCTAGTGTCTGCCTTGCTTGATTGTGCTTCTAAGGTGACAGTTTTTTGTGTTCCTAGTTCTCTTTTATAGAACCCAATGAATTAAAGACATGGCAAGCGTCTTCTCCAGTGCCAGCCACTAAGATAGAGAAGGATCGCACTGTGATGCCCTGTGGGACTGTGGTCACTACTGTAACTGCTGTGAAAACCAAACCTCGTCTAGAAGGGAGATCATCTCCACTGAGCACAGGTGAGGAAGTCCACTTCTTTGTGTTCTCTCCTAGGGCTATCTGTGGGGAGACAGGATATAAGGACCAGGAGAAGTTGGAGGGAGCAAGGTGTATGGAAAGGTGGTTTTGACCAGATTTCTCTGATGTGGTGGGGAGGGGGCAATGTTTATATTCTTAAGGATCAGGTTTTTAATTTTTCAAGAAACCTTGTTTTCTTACAAGAGGAGTGGTTAATGCTCCTTTACTGTAAAGCTTCACGGTAGAGTAATAATACAGAAGAGCTTGGTTTTGGTAGATGGTTTTCCACAAAAAGTATTAGACAGAAGTATTAGATTCTTACAGTGTTTGCTGATGATAGACCATCCTTTGCCTTCTAACTTTGATCTGTATTATAATCTCTAATGAGGATTGGTGTCATCTTGTGACAAAGTCTTTTTTTCAGCATATCTGTCAGGAATTAGATTCTCCAGTTCTTTTTGGGACAAATATGAAAGTAAAAACTCTAAACAGTCTTTATGTGAGGTCTCACAAAGAGCTGCATTCTTTTAAATTGTTAAAGCAGATCTTTACTTAAGTGAGCATTGTCTAGCACATTACGGTAGAATGTTTAAAACCAGTAAATTCCTACAATTCACAGGTCTTTTGGGGTCAGGTTACCATAGGGCATGCATTGAGAATCTTTATTAAACAACTTTCTCAAACACTTATCCTTTGAACAGGCTTTAACATTGGTATAATAAATTCTTACTAATTTCATAATAACTATCTTGAATAGTTTAAATAATGAGAAAACTTGGTCCTCAGATTCTCCTATGAAAACTCCAGTTAAAGTAAAGGTGATTGAAAAGGATTTCTCCGTTCAAGCTCTCCATTCTCATGGTGCTCCAGTCAGCAAAACTTTATCGTCTTCAGATACAGGTAATAGAAATGTTGAAATCTGCTAATGAGAATACATCTATCTCTGCTGCAATGGGATTTATGTAATCCTGTTAAAATAACAGCAAACCCATATGGCTGCTGCCTTTCAGCAGGCACTGAGATGTTTATGTTCGCAAGTACTGTGGTTAAAGATATAGCAGTCTCGCAATAGATGTCTGTTTTAAATCTATGATTTAAATTACTCATTTTGAATAAATAACAATGAGCTGTGGTTTGGCCGGGGTGGGGGAGTGACTGCAGAAAACCCAGGCTGTCTTTTTTCTTACTTTTGCATGAAAGATTCCTCCTTTATAAAGGAGAGACTTTGTGAAGATCCCCTGTCTGAAGAGAAGGCACGAGGCTGGACTAATGTAAAGAAGATTGAATTATCTTTGTAGCTCTGCAACTGGACTTTTTAGTGCTAAAGCAAATATGCAGTCTTGCTGTGCCTTTGTCCACCTTCCTAAGTCACCTGGCATACAGGTGAAGTGCCTTCAGAGTGTCAAGGTGATGTTGATAATAAGTTTAATTATAAATTCACTGATTTTAATTATAAATTCACCTGATTTTGCCTTTGGGGTATTTCACCTTGTCGAGTTGCAACTCAGTCATCAGCATAGTTTTCAGTCCTGTGTGTGGTCACCACTTCATCTTTTTGTACATCTGTAGGCAACGGTAATAAAAAATGTGACCCAGTCTAACTGCATGGGTGTTTAGTTTTCTTTGTACAGATTTGAGTGGTGATTGGACAATCTGGAGATGATCTGGATTGCTCCTGGCGCAGCCTGAAGGCTTGCTGAGAGATAGAAATTTGTTCGCCAAAAGACAGAGATCTGTGGAAGAGCAAGAACCAATAACCATCA
Organism: Dromococcyx pavoninus; assembly: GCA_033558185.1. NCBI lineage: Eukaryota > Metazoa > Chordata > Aves > Cuculiformes > Neomorphidae > Dromococcyx > Dromococcyx pavoninus. The sequence continues at coordinate 1,155,961 of JAUMJL010000395.1, read as the reverse complement.
ATAGCTGTAACAGCAATGGAGTCTTTTCCTGCCTCTAGGCCAGGGGTGTCAAACTCCTGGCTCCTGCTGTTCTCCTGGTCCTGCAGCATAACATGTATCACATGCTGCACACGTGCCCAGTGCTGGCAGGAGCGCAGGGGCAAGGAGCTCGGCGCTGCTGCCGGGTAGGAACAAGTTGCTGTGCTGGATAAAACAAGGTGGAGGGCTGGATTCAGCCTGGGGGCCGTGAGTTTGACACCCCTGGTCTAGGATAAGAAGTACTCCAATACCACAAAGCAGCATGGTATACTGAGCCAATCTGGGAAATGTTAAGCTAGTGCTAGACTTCTGAGTAGATTCTCATAATTGTTTGTGCTATTAAAGATAAAAAGCATTTACTGGAAAATTCATCTGAGGACGGCTTAGACCATGTTGACATGGACAGTGTTTTTATGGGAGTGCTGTGGAATTTCTGTGAAATGTTTATGCAATACAGCAGGAAGAAGTAATTATTAGAGTGAAAGTTTAAGCCAGATTAAAGAAGTGAAAAGGAGCATTTGATATGGCACTAACTTAGCTAATAGTTATTACAAATATCATGCCAAAATAGCAACAAGCACTATGGAAAAGATGCTGTGGCTGTGCCATAGTTCTAAGTAATGACAACAATAAGAATCAGCAAGTGCCACTGATGCTGTCCTGAATGCTCTCAGCTGTTTCTGGGGGCTTTGCAGTGGTTAGGAAGATGGAAAAGTAGAGATTTATAATGAGTGTGCAGACTTGTGTGGGCGTGCATACCCCTTGTTGTCTTAAATTCCAAAAGCCCCCAAGATACTTGGTGGCATAATTATCCAGGCCTCATCTTTTATTGCATTAATGTCATAGTAACAAAAGAAGCTGCTAAGTTTAATTAACACTGGTGCTATTCCTGCTTGTATTCTTCTGTTGTTAAAACCCTTAACGGAAAAGCCCATCTCAGACAATTAAATATGGGGATTTTTGTCGTGTTAACTTTCTTAGCCTTGTTTGTTACTAAGCTTGACGAATTTGATTAGTGTGTATTTGCTGTGCCCGAAGTACTTGCATGCTCGATACCAGAAGTGGCCATGCTTTATAAGAAACTTCTGTTTGCCACTTAGGAGCATTTTATAAAGAAGCTTTTGTATCCCTGTGCAGTGTTTGGAAGGGAAAAGGCTTTGGAAGAAGCTGATAAATGAGCAGAGGGACTGCCACTTTGCCTTCCTCATCCTATTGTAGTGCCATAGCAAATCTGGAAATGCTGAGGAAAGATGTCTGGAAGCAGAGCAAAATAGCTACCTGGAGAAGTAGTAGCACATGCCAGCTTTATACCATGTTAGAACTATGGCTCTTTGTGACTGTGATACCTACCCACCACTTCTGAGTTATACACACTGCAGTGTAGCAATGCATTGAAGTAATTGGATGTTTTGTGTAGGCTTCCAAAACCTCCTGTGTGCTCAGGGCAAGGGATTATAAGTGCAACTTAGGTACCTTTTCTCAAAAGAAGGGGTAACAGAAGGGAAAGACAAGACCCAGTATCTGGGTAGTGAATTGGGAAATGTTTTGGTGTGCCTGGTGTTTATACTATTTCTGCTAATTCCTTTGAATTTTAAGTTGAGAATAAACTCTGCCTCACTTTGCTCTGTTTTTCTTTCTTTGCTCTGAAATATTGCTTTCTTTTCAGAACTGCTGGTACTGAATGGCACCGATCCTGTTGCAGAAGCAGCCATTCGGCAGTTAAGTGAGTCTGCAAAGCAGAAGCTGAAGTCTCCTAGAAAGAAAAGCACCATTATCATATCAGGAGTGTCCAAGGTACAGCAGAAAACAACACTTAATTTAACGCTTAGAAAGGTCTTTGCTCCACAGAGCACGATGTTAACTCAGTGTGAGTTCTGCTGTCTCCCATTCAGCTGTCTCTGCAGGATCTAGGTTTGTGTGCCAGTTTTCTTTCAATAACTGTTTCAAGTTAAGCCAAATCAGGGTGTATTTGTTAGGGATGGTGCTGGGTTTTGATAGTTGTATTTGACAGTCTGATCAAAAATGTGTGGTATCCTTGGATGGGAGTGCTATGATTAGGGATATGGGAAAACCAATTTAGGTGAGAACAGAGGATAATTAATCCTGTGTTTCACTCATGGAGGGAAGATGCACAGAAAAAAAATTGAAAGATTTTTTCCATTTTTTTCAAAGTTGTTATAACCCTCTGAAAAACATTCTGGTCCTCTGGGCTGTGTTCCAGAGTGGGGACAAACAGAAGACTTTTTCTCAGATAGCATTCCTCCAGGCTTTCTTCATCCACAGTCTCAGTCTCCCATCTGATGTTCGATGCTTTCTTGAAGCCCTTTCTCTGCAGGCTGTTGTATAGGCATTCGCTGTCAGGTCTTGCTGTTATGCACAGGACCCTTACAGAGCTCTAAGTGGAAGTCAGGTCCGTGGGCATGGATCCCCTTATTATCAGTGTGTTGTGATGGGGGTGGCGGAATGAGGATCAGCTGCCACAGTGCCTGATGTATCTGCTTGGGAAGTGAAAGCACTGGGACTACACAGGTTTATGTTTACCTGATACAGCTAACAAGAAGTTATTTTACGATGTGAAATGCTTTGTGGTTTATTTTCTTAAAGGGACCAAAAGATTGTCTATGCATGCTGATACTTCATTACAGCAGCACATATAGGAAGGAGTCACGTGATTTTCAGTGGGTTCGGAATAGGTCGGAGAAACATAATTAATTTCTTTTTCCGGCCATGTGCATTTAACAACATAATTAAACCTTGGCTATATGTTCCTCTCCTTTAGTAGAGTTAAGGAAGCTTCTAATGGCTTTCTGATAACCCTGAGCAATACAAGTAAGAGCGTAAAGAAGAGCAAAGAGCAGAACTTTTGTAGGGAGGCCTGTTTTTCTAGTAAGAGTGGTTTGCATCACTGTTGTCTTTTGTTTTCACCGGGCAGACCTCTTTATCTCAGGACAGTGAAGCTGCACTGATGATGGACTATGCTGCAACCATGGACAGCTCCGGCAAAGAAGATTCACGCACTGTGGAGGACACTGTTGCAAAAGTCACCTCTGATGAAAAGCTTTCATTAGGTGTTTCAGAAATAGTACCTGATACTGACCCCCAGCAAAGTGCCCATAAGGCTTGGGGTTTGGAGAATGGCAGCCAACAATGGGACACTAACACACTCTTAGATCAGACCTGTGAAGAAATATCTGGAAGCTCCTTAAGCGTTTCAGAAACTGGGAGCATGAAGAAATCTAAAGGTATGTGATCTTTACCTTCACTTTAGTGAATGACTGCTTTCTCTGTGTAATTGACACCACATGCAACAGTAGTAGTTCATCCTTTCTTACTGATTTTTGTCCTTAAACTTTTTGTAATCGTGTTGTTGGTTGAAGCTGCCTTACTAGTAGTCATAAAGAGTGCAGTCCTCTGGCTCTCTGAGGCACATCAGGCTTTCTTACACAGCCCTCCATCAGGGAACAAAAGGTCTTAAGAGTGGAATGGAATGGAATGGAATGGAGTGGAATGGAATGGAATGGAATGGAATGGAATGGAATGGAATGGAATGGAATGGAATGGAGTGGAATGAAATGGAGTGGAATGGAATGGAGTGGAATGGAATGGAGTAGAATGGAATGGAGTAGAATAGAATATTTCAGTTGGACGGGACCTACAACGATCATCTAGTTCAGCTGCCTGACCACCTTGGTGCTGATCAGAAGTTAAAGCCATTGTCCAGATGCCTCTTAAACACTGACAGGCTTGGGGCATTGACCACCTCCTTAAGGCACCTGTTCCAGTGTTTAAGCACTCTCTTGGTAAAGAAATGCTTCCTAATGTCCAGTCTGAACTTCCCCTGGTGCAGCTTTGAACCATTCCCACATGTCCTATCACTGGATGCTAGGGAGAAGACATCAGTACCTCCTTCTCCACTTAGTCTCCTCAAGAAGCTGTATAGAGCAATGAGGTTGCCCCTCGACCTCCTTTTCTCCAAACTAGACAAGTCCAAAGTCCTCAGCTCCTCCTCACAGGACATTTCTTCCAGCCATTTCACCTGCTTTGTTGCCCTTCTCTGGATGCATTCAAGGACCTTCACATCCTTCTTAAACTGTGTGGCCCAGAACTGCACATACTACTCCAGGTGAATGATGAATACAGTGGGATTATCACTTCTTTTGACTGATTGGCTACACTGTGTTTGATGCCCCCACCAGGATGTGATTTGCTGTCTTGGCTGCCAGGGCACTGCTGACTCCTGTTAAGCTTGCTCTCAGCCGCCACTCACAGATCTCTTTCTGCAGGGCAGGTCTCCAGCCACTCATCTACCCTTTTATTCTTGTGCCCAGTGTTACCCCATCCTAGATGCAGAATCCAGCATTTTGAGTTGTAAAATTTCATCCCATTAACCATTGCCCAGTGTTGAAGGGCAGCTCACTGAGCGCAACTCAGTTATCTGGGAGAGAAATTACTAACCACATTGTCAATTCCTTGATGAACACCACGTTCTTGCAAACAAGGACTTATGCTGTATTAGCAGTCCTTTTACTAACATGAAAATGTCAGAGTTCCGCGATAGTTTTCTGATAGATTCCTTCTCCTCCTTCACATCTCAGAGCATGGCTCCCCTGTCCTCACTAAATCATGTATTCAGGAAGCACCGTAGCTAAACCAAGAGTACACTCTCTTTTAACTGCTTTGTGAATGGTTTCTCCCTTTTCACTGACTTCATTAATACTTAGTTTGCTAAAGGAAATGAAATAAAAGGTAATTTAATAAGTTAAGAAGGGGTCAGATCATTTTGCTTGTGTAGGTACACACCTGGACAGCTGTGGTTTGAAAAGGTTTGAAAATGTCTTAGGATTCTTTGTGTTTCTATTATAAATCCATTAACCTCTGAGGCTGTGGCACTGGTTTGTGGCTAAGTGGTAAACACAGGGGCTGTGAGGAAGTCTGACACAAGACAGTGGCCCTGTGAGCAGGCGGCACACGAGTCTCGTGGGCTGTGGGTTTAAGTGGCAAAAAATGTGTTTCTCAGCCATATCCATCCCTCTTTAGCTTTATTTTCTATACTTTCCTTACCCAGAGATACTGTAAAACAGCTTACTACGAAACCTGAGTAGATTATCATAATCCTCCCCCCATATCGCATACACTCAGCCTCTTTGCCAAGATTCTTCCTTAGACCACTGAGGTTTTCTGGCCTTCTTACAGCTGTATTGCTGCACCTGATAGATCAGGATGGTACAGGAACAATCAGTTTGCCATAGATGGTCAGGCATTGGAAAGTTTTGGCTGGGGTAGGAAGGCAGTCATGATGGGATTTGTCTCATTTGGAACCTGGAAGAGTTTAGGAAGCTGAATGAGATTTTGCAAAACATCTGACCTCTTCTTTAATGTGTTATTCTAAAAAGTGCAAGTAGGAATTTGCATGTGAGCTGTTGTCTAGCTTTGTTTTACCCTGTGTAGTGTGTGGCAAGGAGATCAGACTTCTAAAGATCCTATGTAGTGTAGGACTGCTAAAAAGTGCAAAGTATCTCTAATATTTGAAAGAATTGTCTCATCTTGAAAAAAAAAAATTTAAACACGCCACTCTCAAATCCCTTTCTTTATACACAGGTCTCTTCATGGAAGTCTTGACTTTGCTTTGTCACAGCTGAGTAGCTTTTATGGAGTGAGATGGGAAAACATTTCACCCCCTCTGCCTTCAGTTAGCTTTGAATAGTTCAAGCTTTCTGTTTTGTCAAAGGCTTTCCCTTAAAGAAAAAGAAAACAAAAACAACAAAACCAAACACAACAAAAAACCCAAACAAAACCTCTTCTGCTTTAAAAAGCCTTGTGTGTATATTAATGTCTTAAAGTTAGTACTGTCTTTTTTTTTTACTGTTGCATATTTTTGGGGCTTTTTACCTTTCTGACTTCCTCTTTCTTACCCATTCCCTTTTATAAACTTAAGAGGACTACTGTGCCAACCAGAATTAATTACGTAAGTTATTTTGTCTTGCTTTTTAAGAAAATGTAGCTTTACAATGAGTGTACCATTGTAAAAACTGAAGCAAAACATAGTTTGGCACTCATTTTCTTCTTCCCCCATCCATTTCTTTCCTCCCTCCAAAATTACCTTCCTGTGCTCGGGTGTCTTAGCAGACTCGTTTGCTGTAACAAATCATTCTCCCAGTGGATGTGCTGTCCAGGTGGGTCACACAGAAACTGCAGTGAGGAAGGCTTGGAGGGGTGCTGTACATTCCTGATCTCTCTCCATCATGCCCATTCCTGTAGTATCTAGTTATCAATCAAACACCTGCTCATGAAGACCACGTGTGATCCCCTAACTGGATATGCATATACAGAAAGCTTATTTTAAAACTTGCTGCTTACAGTTTTCTAGGTCTCTTTTCCAGCCTAAGTTGTAGAGCTATCAGGTCCTCAGCAGTTATTTACAATGCCATCTGGATAAAAACTGTTTTGGAAGTTGGGAAGGAATGGAAAGAAGTGATCTCTGTTCATGTCCTTGTAGCTGTGGAAGGAAATCTTCCTTCATTAATAAAAATGAGATGCAGAAGTGATCCCAGCCCCCCCCAGGCATTTTCAGAATGCTCTAAACTAATGCAGAGGAGCCTATGAAGACCAGTCACTCTGCACATCACTCTTGACATGGTCTCTGCTTGTCTCCTGGTGATAGGGGCAGAGTTGGCATATGGATCCTGTTGAACTTGAGAAGTAAGCATGCAAATAGCACGAGCATTGTCAAGCTTGTGATTTGCCCTGCCCTGTCTTCTTAGCACGGGTGCATGCCTCCACAGCAGCTGGAGCCACTGTCAGGCAGCACGTACCAAGCTGACTAGAGGCTGATGGTTGGCAATAGGAATGTGGCAAGCTTCCAGGTAGCAGTGACCTCAGAACCTCGCAAAACACAGGGAGCTTTCATATGGGGGGCTGCTGCTTGTGCTGAGCCTGTGCTGTTCTCAGGGAAGGCACTGCCTGCAGTTTTTCAGCTGCAGCAAGTTATCCCAGGACACCGGCACAATTTTTGTAGCATTCTGGATTTGGTTCTATTTCCTGGTATGGGAAATCAGTCTGAATAGATAGGACTAAATAGCTGCTTATGGATAAACCCTTCTGTCCTGCTCCTTCTTTTGGCACAGCTTCAGCTGCAGCTGTCAGGTCTGCTGGTTGGAACAGCTGACTGCTAAAACAAAAGCCACACAGCGGCAAGACCTCATCAGACACCCCAACCTTTGCATATTAACAACAGTCAGTGTCATGGGGTTGAACATTGTTTTTTCTACGCTGTTGACAACAGCTTCAAGCCTTGCTGAAATGATCAATCAGAGGGTGATGGGAGAGCAGTCAAGATTCAAATCCATGAGTTTAGTTGCTTTCAGCTGATTTCTGCTTCCACCCTATTGTGCCCTGTGAGAAAGGTCTCAGCAGCAGCAAGGGCAAAACATGCTAAAATATATTCCCAGATGCCGAGTGCTTAGTCCTTAAAATACAAAGTAATAATCCCAAGCATATGTTTGTACTACTGGCATCTGAACAAAACATCTGGCTGCGTGCAACAGAGATGCCGTGCAATACCTATTCTGCAGCTGTTGCTGTGCAAGATGACACACAGCCTATGTCAAGTCCTTGGGGGACAAATATGTAATTCTAGCTATTACACAGTGTCACATGAAAGAAGGAGTCTGTTGTGTTGCTTTTTGTCTCCATTTGCAATGGGAGAAAAGCAAAATCAAGACCGTGTCGTGACAGGAATTAATAGCTGAACTGAGAAAGAACTGGAAAACCTGATATTGATGTGGAGATGAGGTGTGGAAGCTTTGCCAAGGAGATGACTGTCCTCACATACTAGTCTGACTGCCAGAAGGCTCCTGTGTTGGCTTGCTACCTGGGTCCTCCTTCATTCAAATTGGCTCGTGCCACTTGGACAACGTTGCTGCCCAGTTCTGCACAAGACTGTTGCTGTTTTAATATTGGGCTGATGTACTAACACCAAGCTGAGTGTTGCTGGTAACTGGGAGCGGTGTCTCTGCCAGCTGCTGCCCAGCTGCCTTACACATCAGGCACACACGTACACATGGAAAGGGAAGGTGGAATTTGGCAGAACAGTGGTTGCAAAAACAACCCGAGACTGCAAAGGGAGAAAAGTACTGGTGGCTGGTGTTGGCAACTTGAGTCCTGACTCCCTGGTGAGATGATAGCTGTAATTGCCTTGGTTTGACATGGGATCAAGGGAAGGAATGCAACAAAATAAAGCAACGTAATTTATTACAGAAGGGATTTAAGCAAATTTCTGAACGTATTAGAAGCAGATGTAGTGTTATTTTTAATCTGCTTGAAGTGAATTGCTGTTCCTAATGGGATTTTTAAAATAGCAGATGCTTCATGATTGTTACTCTAGGTGGTGCTACCAAATTCATGTAGAATCCATGCTGTCTGGCTTGTATGGGCTTACTGCATGCAGGCTGACTGCCAGGTACTGTTCTCCAGAACTGATAGTGTCCTTCACTTCAAATTAAAATGCCACCTTCATTTTGGTGGAGTTCACAGTCCTGAGGGACTGGATGGGGCTCTAACCAACCTAATCTAGTTAAAGATGTCCTGTTCCTACAGGGTGGTTGGATTAGATGACCTGTAAAGGTCCCTTCCAACCGAAAGACTTCTATCACTTTGTGCATCACAGGCTGAGCTTTTCTTTTTATCTCCTTTGATCTCTGAAACAACAGAGAGCAACATTACTTCCTCTATTTATTTTTTGTAAAATACTCTTTGCTTTTATTGTATTGGAAAGATTGGATATGCCTGTTTGACATGTGAGAACCCAGTGTACAACCCAAACCAAATGCTGTGCATGTGTGTGTTTCAACACTACCATAGCTTTCAGAAGAGCATTTGATAGTAATGAAGTGTAAGGAAGGAGACTTCCACAAGATGTGTGGATTGGCTTTAGAAGTTGAAATTGGAGGACTGCTATTTGATTGCTCATAGGTATATTTCACAATAGCTCTCCTTCTTTTTCAACAGCATCATTTCTGGAAGAACTGAAGGAAAATTCCTTTTTTCTTTAGTTATCCTCTAACAATGTGTGTGAGCTCTTCTCTCCTGAATATTTCTGCTAACTCTGTGAGTGGATATGCATAGATCTAGAACTCCCACAGTCTGTCATGAACCCAAGTGATTCAGTTTGCATGATACTTGCATGGAATGAGGAGAAACAGAGAAATACCTTCTACCACAGAGTCTGAATTTCAGTTGGGAGAGTGCTGGGTCAGCAGCGGGGCAAGGAGGATTCAGTAAAACGTAGTGTATGTATGTGTGCCTCTGGCTGAAAGCACAATGATTGCTCACGTTTGCCAGTATCTGAAATCACTTGCTCCAAGGTAAAATTCATGCTGTTATGGCCTCTAGATTACAGACCATAAATATTCTTGCTTTAGATTCACCACACTCCTAGCTTTCTAACATTGTTTGAATTTTTACAAGGGTGATGCTTAAACTGGAAATGTTAAGGCCAAGGCTTTTTTCAGTTGTGCTGCAGTTACAGTTAAAGCTGAGCTCCAAGAACAGCCTGTTCTGTCTAAAGTCTCCTGCCCCTCTGCTGTTTGCTTCCGCAGGTGGGATTTTGAAAAAAAGTGCAAAGCTCTTCTTCCGCCGACGACATCATCAGAAGGATCCAGGAATGAGTCAGTCACACAACGATCTTGTCTACCTGCAGCAGCCACTGTCGGAGGAAACGCGGAAGAAGGGAGGCACACTTTCTCGTATTCTGAGCAGAAAGCTCCTTTCCAAAAACAAAAGCAAGAACAAACTGAATGGTGCTTCAGCAGAACCATACGTATGAGGCTGAACACTCTGATGGGATACTTGCACATCAGTTGACCATTTGTTTACAGAACAGTACTACTGAATACAGATATGGCTGATGACTTGCGTAAAATGATGTTCACTAATGCAGTGGTCCAGGAATAAACAGAAAGCTTGTCTTTTTTGTTTATTTTTCCAGAACACTTTTTCTCTCTGAGTGTGAAGTTGCTCCTCCAAATACAAGCAGTGCTAATTGTATCATGACCTTTCGGAGGATGGTGTGGTTTATTGCAGAAGATGAGGGAGGATGGAGAGTGGTGCAGATAGGGAGGACCTGGGTGAGAGCACCTAGTTTACATTAATGGGGAGCTAAGAACTGAAACATCATGCCTGTTATTTATGACTGAACCACTATAAAGAGAGACAATACCTGCCACTGTGCTTCCTTGCTGCAGCCTGAAATAGTAGCCATGCAAGTCTCAGCTTGTTTTTCTAGTCAGGCTGAAAGGGAAAACAGAGACCCAGATCCAGTTTGTATTGTAATTTGGAAACGGGTAAGCTTTCAGAAGCAGAACTAAAACGCTGATTAAGATAGCCTACTGTAATAACTGTAGCCTGCTGTAATAACTGCTCAGTCCATGTAGGTGGAGAGATGCCTTTGATATTAGCCATAAATCAATAAATTATGCAAATACTTACACTAACATATTGTTTAATGTTCTGTTTGTAAATCATGCTTTAAAAAAACAGAACTTTTTTTAAAGTCTACTTGAGTCTACTTGCAAACAAAACATTTACAAATTCTTATATGTAGCTTTTCTTCCCTGCGTGAGAAGTTGCATTGCTAGTGCAAAAACCAGTCATAGGGGCTCTAATTCCTTCTCCAAAGTACTTGTTAGACAAGTATAGTAACCACCATATCAAATGCAAAGCTAGGAGCAATAAGTGATGACTAGAGCCTATTTACCCCTATAATGCTTTTCATTAGAAAGCTTCTTTTTTACTTGCCCAACACTTGCTGAGATCTTAGAAAACACAGTTGTGAGGAGAGTTTTTTGAAAAATAGTAACAGCAATTCCCTTAGTTGCCTTTCAGTTTCTAGATCTACCAATGTTCTCGTGAGGTGAGTTGTTGATTGGTTGAGGTTTTTTTCTCATTAAATATTGCAGCTGATTTCTTTAAAAGGAAAATCTGATGAAAGTAAAGGGATAGTTCTTGTTTTGGTCATTAAGAAAAGTAAAATGTCAGTCAGTATTGCACAGGTACGATCTTTTGTGCATACCTGTACTTTTCCATCCTCTACATTCTGACTGAGGACAAAGGACCAGGCCTGTTCTCTTTAGCCAAGAATAACGTCCATTCCATCTAAATAACTGACATGAATGGATGATAGATTGTGTCTATTTTGCCAACAGTAATTCCCTCCACCCCATTCTTCCTCTTGAAAGACATACAACACTTTGGCAGATACTTGGGCTTTCAACTTAAACCATTCTTCAAAAACAGAAGGTCGCTGAAGAACAGAAGCACATTTGAAACCTTCTGATGGAGACTAGATTCCTTGGTAAATATTTTTACAAATAATATAAAAGTAGAGGAGTTTTGGGTTCTTTTTTACTAAGAAAATAATAGAAGAAATGAACTGACAAAATCTTTTAACTGAGCCTACTATTTAAAAGTACTGTTAATGTGTAACCTCCTAAAATCACTGTGGTTGTACAGCAGTCCAGACTATCAAATAGTTGTATGTTTAAGCATGCTGCTTATTATGAAAGCACTTGAAGGCATTTTAATATTCTGTATTTTGAAAATTGCTTACAAATGAGTCTTCTGGAGCTGTAATGTGCTTAGAAGTCGCAGTTCGGTAACACAGATTTGTCCAGGTTGGATGTGTTTGAACACTTTTGTTTATTGTTAATTTAATACAGTAGAAGTTAGGTTTCTTCATCTGTTCTGTAGTGGTTAATGACATGAGCATTAAGAAAATTATGTTCTCTCAACATACTCTTTTTCCTTTGACTTTACTAGGAGCTTTTTGCTTGACAGGGCAGGGTAGGGAGTCAAATCCCTTTGATGCTTTAAATTCTCAGTCTTGTTTGCTGAAGGAGAAAAATACAATCAGTCACTGAGTTCAAGAAATCAAAGTGAGACTGAGCTTCATGGGTAGCACCTCTTTTCACTAAAAGTGGAGAGCTGTGAAATGGGGAATGTAAAGGGAGCACGTAACACTACTTGAATTCTGCTTAAATTACTGAACTGGGATTTTATAATAATTTACTGAAGCTTTATCACATACTGTAGAATGGAGTGGAAAGAACACTGCAAAATATAGGAGCAGGGTTTGCTTGTACTTACCCCAAAGAATAGATACAAAGTGAAGTGGGTTTTTTGGTTCCTCTTTCTTAAGGTCTTGATGATTGCCTAAATCATGTGTTGATGCTGGAAACCAAGAGCATTCTATACTGCAAACTGTGTGAAGGTTTGGGTTTGCATATAATAGAATGAATTTTTAAGATGAGGAAAGCAAGGCATTTGGGGTAAAAAGGGAGTCTGTTTTCTTAATTGTCTTCACCCCTCAGGAAAATAAACATCGTTTGGTTTGATGTCTGACCTCCATATCTGACTGATGCGTTCCTCACCTCTTCCCGTTCCTCTCCCGATTATTTATGTCCTGTTGTAAAAAACAAGCTGAAGTATTAAACACAAAGGGAGAATTGAGTTGTGACAACCCCAAAGGCCCATAATGTTGTATCCTGAGATAATTATATTGTTACTTAAGATCAGGAGATCTGAGTACATACATTTTTTGTGTACTAGTATTTAGGTCAGTGCAAGTTGAATCCTGACAACCAGTGGGAGCCGTGTTACAAGTTTGGGTCGGGAGGGCTGGGTTTGTAAACTGCCATAGTTAACACTGCAGTGTATCCTGTCAGGTGCTGAATATTCCCTGTGTGGTTGTGTGAAGAATGCCAGAGGGAGCAATTTTGCTCTTTTATGTTTCACAGTCTTCATGATTTTAATAACTACACTTTTGAACAGCAGAACAAATCTCTGCATGGTATGACACTAAAAGCTTCTCATTTTCTGTCTTCCAGTTTAATTACTTCAGAACAGCAGCTTGGAAACAACCTGTGAAATTTCTCTACATTTTTACCTCTTTTCTTACACTTTTGTGTGTCAGGATGTTCTTGTATAGCAAAGCAGCCATGGTATTTATTTTCTGAGGACTGAGAGCTGAAGGCTTGCTTTTTCTTTCTAAAGATTTTTTCTGCCCATAATTGAACCTTCTTAATCTATGTTTGTGGTTTATTTTGCTTTATGGCATTTTAGCTTTTTGTTTGCCTTGATGGAAACAACCTACATCCTTACCTAACCAAGATTTGCCTTGGCTTTAGTGTGAATTTTGGCAGAGTAAATAGTACAAGAATTATATTTCTCTTTGTAGATAAAAGCAATAAAAGTACCTAATATCTCAAGTGTGAGCTAGGTAACTTTCTTGAAGTGACTGAGATCACTTGAAAAGTCACTTTAAAGAGGAGGGGGGCCTTTACCCCTAGGTCACCAGAATTTCATATCCGGTTCACCAGAGGAAGAAAATGTCATTTCACTCCTAACTATATATGAAACTTGTAAATCTTACGTGGCAGGAAGGAGGAAGAATGTTGTCACAGAATTAAGTTCATATTAATTTAAAAAAGCAAAACACCTTTGTCAAACTTCTTCAACTTAATGGACAGGTCATAAAATGTGCAGGCATAAACACTGGGCTTTATTCTTTTGCTTTCTTTTTCCCATGGTCTTTCTATGGGAGAGGGCTTGGGCTTCAGGTCATACAGACCTATAGTTATGGTCTTGTTCTTGAGAGGAGTTGGCTTACAGCACTGCTTTTTTTCGAGGTGTACTATTGCCCGGCAATGATACCAGTTTTGAGGATCAGTGAAATTTTACAGCCTTTCATGGTACTGCATCTCCTGGCTGGTTTTAGGTGGCTTTCAAGCAAAAGCTTTCTGCTGTGTATTTCTTGTGAAGTTTTGGTGTTCTTGCTATGCAAAGTATTATAGGCAAAAGCAAAGTCAACTATGTAAAATGCTATCAAATGCATATGGGGAAGCAAAATAAGAATCTTGCTCTTGCTTTAACATCTTTTTCAGCTCTGGTAGCTCTAGGTGTCACAAGGAGAAAGAGCTGTATACAAGCTGGGAGCCACATGGCTTTTTCATTTTAGTTTATTGCAGTTTTTGAGTTGTAGAGCTGAAGTTTGAGATAAGTGCTTATCCTGGTACAGAATTAAGTATACCATAGCTCTGGGCTAAGACATTCCCAGTGTGAGTGGGAACAACTGACCTCATGCTTTGACCTCAACGGGGCCTAAGTGGATTTATTCATGTGTTTAAAGTCAGCGTATGCTTTTGCGCGTTGCTAAGCCACAGCCTTGGTGACAAACAGCTCAAGATTAACTGTATAACAAGGATGATTAAGTTAAGGGTGAGTAGTATCATTTCACTCAGGATATCCAAACTGCTACTATGCAAGGTGCTGTCATGATGTGAAAATAACTGGGAGGGATGGGTCTGAGGTCTTTCCAATACTATAACTCTGTATTTCCCAATAATGTATTATGCTCTGATATTCCAGGTAGAGTAAAACATTTTTTTCTAGCATTCAGCTGTGATAGTCACTTCTGCGGTGGTTTTTTTTCTTTTTTTCTGTATGTACACAAAATTAAGTTGGTGCAATTAAGAAGTCTATGATGTACAGATTTATTATATCACTAAGAAGCCTGAGAAGAGGATTTTTTAAAGAAATAACTACTGCTGTACATACAATAAAAGCCAATTGTCTCTGTGTAGTGTGCTGTCCTACTACATACCTAGTCAGCCAAGCGTAATAAATGGTTTTCTAGACAACTCCACTAATTTGACCTGTTGCTTAACACAGTTCATTTACCTGTTCATTCAGGAGCAATGTTTATAGAATCATAGAATCGCCCAAGCTGGAAGGGACCCAAAAGGTTCATCGAGTCCAACTTCTGTCCCTGCACAGGACACTCCCAACATTCACACCTTGTGACTGAGTGCATTGTTCAAATTGCTTCTTGAATGCTGGCAGACTCAGTGCCATGACTGCTTCCCTGGGGAGCCTGTTCCAGTGTTCTCCACCTATGCTGTGGTGACACTGTGGGTTGTTTCTGATACCCTCAGTCATATGAGGTGGCCCCTTCTTGTTCCTTGAGAAATCATCTGAAACATGGACTGGGTGGGAATCTAATGGAAGAAGGATTTGTGGACCTCATTGTGGCTACTTGTTATTTTTTCTCTCAGTTATGCTATATTAGCCTGAAACTATTTGTAATTTTGGGGGCAAAGGGGGAGGAGTGTTAGGGCCTAGGTCCTATATAGAAGTCACCAGTACTAAAATGAGCACAGCCTGGCAATAAGATTCTCTCGCAATAATTTTACTGAGAAAGTTATGTTCTAAATGAATGCTGCCACAAAGCCCTACCAGATGGAGAGGGAAAAAAAAACCCACAAAACAAAACAAAACCAAAACCACCACAAATAGGCATTCACATGAAAATAGCCATGATGTTTATTGCCCTTCCCAAAGTGAGTGCTGTACCTTCTTTTGAGAGGAAATTGTAAGTTACCTTACTGGGAGTTACTGCCTGCATTTCTATGCCTGTTTATTTCATATTCTTGAAGTGAAATTTCTTAATAGTCTCCCAACAAATGATCTTACTTTTACTTCCTGCTCTAATCTTGGGTAGGTTTTTTTGAACTTGTGTGATGCCATTCATTTAAGCTAGCAAAAATGACATCACCTATCAGAGTGAGAGCAGGAATTAATGTAGCACTAAGTTTGGCACAATACTTTTTCCTCCAGTTCATCATTCTTAAACAATGAATGGAAGGGATCTTCATTTTTATTGATCTCTCTACTGCAGTGAGATGCAAATTCTCAGTCTGCAGAAAGGTAGGAATACTGACAAAAAAACAATATAGAAACCATTTTGGAGCTGCATGGTCCAGACTCATGCATTGTAAATCCAAACTGCTTCAGCTAAGAGACGTACAAATAACTCTTCTGAATACTTATTCTAACAAAGTGAATGCACTGCAAGGAGGATAACCACCCTCGTGCACTGGATGCTGGAGAATCCTAGACAGAAACCCAAAGACAGTATTGTGAATGTGAATGTGTGCTGAGATGTACAGGAAATATAAGTCAAAGCAGACTATAAGAAATTAAAGGCCAGTTGGCTTAAGTGTTTGAAAAAACAACCTACCTGTACATGCAGTTTGATCCTTGAAATATTCCCCTTATGACTCTTGTGTTCACCAAAAATTTCTGCTGAGTCATTTTAAAAAATAAACAGTTCCTCTCCTTGAATTAACAGTGTTTTGCTGAGTAGCGACATTTTCAAAATCTAATTGCTGCGTTGCTTCAATATACCCAAGCACTTAGCAAGAAGAGAGCTGCTGTAGTCTCTACACTCTCCTCTTGAAACTGGGTACTTGTGCAGAAGGGGTCCTGGGAAGGGTAAGGCGAGAGGGACAGAAAGGGCTTGGTCATAGCTGTTAAAGACACAGCCATGAGAAGAGCGTATCCTCTGGGGGGACAGAGCAGGCACCTGCTTTCCATCACTGAATCTTCAGGGGTGTTCTTACTGTGAGAACTGGCCACTCACACCACAGCAGCAAGGAGCACTACATATGGTTCTGGGAGGGACTCCAGGCGACATTTCTTAGCAGAGGAACAGGTTGCTTGGATGCATAAACCATAGGTACTTCTTGGCCCTGGCCTCTGCCTCTGGTCGTGTGCTCTTGGCAGCACAGCACACATTTCAGCAGGAAGGGGGCAAGCACAGTAGCAACCCAAACTATGGGTTTTAAACCCCTTGAACTGAGGGCAATGAGTCCACGTCCTCTGTCTCATGGGCATCAGGTCTCAGTGGTAGCCCATTATATACAAAAATAGGCACTGCTGTTTTTTCCTGAATGGTGTATCCAGCTGGGTGCTTTGCTATCAGCAAAGTAGGGTTGGGCCCTGATAACGTCCTGGTAATGCAAGGCTGATCGGACTTGGGAGCGCTGAGCTTGTTAGCCTAATGGAGGCACGGGTGCAGAGGATCTGTTTGGGGCTTAACTGAAGAAAAAAACCATTGTGCCTCCAGCCAGTCATGTGCCCCATGTGGAGTTGCTGTGAATCATTTAATGGTTTGGGTTGAGGATCTAGTCTCCAACTATGTGACGTTGCTCAAAGCCCCATCCAACCTGGCCTTGAATATCTCCAGGGATGGGGCCTCCACTACCTCCCTGGGCAACATGTTCCAGCGTTTCACCACCCTTGCTGTAAAACATTTCTTCCTTATATCCAGTCTAAATCTACCCACTTTAGTTTAAAATCATTTACTCCTTCTCGTGTCACAACAGGCCCTGCTAAAAGGACTGTACCCAGCTTTCCTAAGGGACCCCTCAGTGCCTGTGACAGACAACATGTGGGACTCCTGCCTCTCCAGGAGAAGAAGGGAGGAACCCAGGATGCGCAACCTGTGTGTGACGCCAGGCTCCATGGTAGCCACCTTGTTCCTCCAGCCCCAGCCTAGGGCTGGCAGTGCGAGGCAGCCGGCTGGGGGCACTTCCATAACGTGGCTCTGAAGCTCCTACCAAGACCAGTGCCTTGAGTGGGGTGAAGAGGAGAGGGACAGGGTGGCTGCCCCCTCACATGCTGCTAACGTGAGTCTGCCTCCTAAAAAAGACCTTCATATTTTTAAGTACACCTTTTTAGTGTAAAGAGGGCTGGAGCAACTCCCATAGGAAGACAGGCTGTGAGAGCTGGGCTTGTTTAGCCTAGAGAAGTTTCCAGGGAGACCTTATAGCGGCATTCCAGTGCTTAAAGGTGTCTACAGGGAAAGCTCTTTATCATGGAGTGCAGAGGTTGAGTCATAGAATCATAGAATGGTTTCAGTTGGAAGGGATCACCCATTTCCAACTCCCCTGCCATGGGCAGGGATGCCTCCCACTAGACCTTCCACCAAAGTGACCTTGAACACTTCCAGGGAGGGGGCATCCACAACTTCCCTGGGCAACCTGTTCAGTGCCTCACTACCCTCATAGTAAAGAATTTCTCCCTAATGCCTAATCTAAATCTTCTCTCTTCCATTTTCAAGCCATTCCCCCTCATCCTATCGCTATGCTGAGAGAGGGGAGATTTAGATTTGTTATTAGGAAGACAATTTTTACTGTGAGGGTGGTGAGACACTGTCACAGGTTGCCCAAAATAGTCGTGGATGCCCCCTCCCTGCAGGTGTTCAAGACCAGGTTGGATGAGGCTATGAGCAACCTGGTCCAATGGATGGTGTGTCTGCCCCTGGCAGGGGGGTTGGAACTTTAAGGTCCCTTCCAATCCAAACCATTCTATGACTCTATACCCTAGATGGAAGAGGTTAGCCTGAAGATGCAGCACCACCAACATTGCCATCATCCATTATTTCCATCCAGTTTAAAACAAGTTTTGACACTATGTTCGATTTTGCGCTGACAGCAGTTTCCTGCTGAGCAATGTGGCTTAGGTCAATTTGGGCTCTTTTAACAAACGGGCTTTCTGCTCCCAGTTCCCTCCATCTATGGGATTATGGCACTATCAAACAGAATTAAAATACACTAGGTGTTGTTTCCAGCGCCACAAAGCTTTGACCATCCCGATCCAGTGGGAGGTGTCCCTGCCCGTGGCAGAACTGGATGGGCTTTAAGTTCCCTCCCAACTCATTCCACGACCCTAACGTTAGCACCGAGACTACACTTCCCGCCGTGCCTCGCGGCCTCCCCGCACCCGCTTCCGGTGGCGCGTGGTTTCCGGAGCGGATCGGAACCCGGAGCCCGGATCCGAGCCGGGGTCTGGCCCGTTCCGCGCCGCAGGTAAGTTGCCCCCGTGCCACCCCCCCCTCCCCCCCCCCCCCAGCCCTACCCTTCCCGTTCTTTCTTTACCCCCCTCTTCCCCGCTCCCACGCGCGGGATCCCCCCCGCCTCGCTCCGCCGCCCCGCGCGGGCGCCCCCCCCCGCCGTTACCCCGGGGCACGCGCGGGGCGGGGGGGGCGGTGGCGGCCGCGGCCCCACTGCCTCCTTCCTCCTCCTCCTCCTCCATGCCGCCTGTTCTTTGTTACAGCGGCCGCGGCGCGCGGAGGGATCGAGGCGGGGGTGGTGGTGGGGGCGAGGCCGGGTGCGAGGCAAAACCCGGCGGAGCCGCTCCCGGATCCCCGGATCCTTGGCGGCTGCGGCGCCGTCCCGCGGGGAGGGGGGCGTGGGGCTGGAACACGGTGTGTGGGGCTCGGCCGGTAACGGTGTTGGTTTTCTGGGAGAAGCGTCCCTGCCAGCGGGAGCGGCGATTCCCGGGAGCGGGGAATGCCTCGGGGTATCGGGGATGGGGGGAGAAAGGCAGGGAGGGCGCTTCCAGGTGGGAGGGCGGGCTCCAGAGGGAAGAATATGAACCGGCAGTGTGGCCAATTAGCCAAGAAAGAATATGAGCCAGCAGTGTGCCCAGGTGGCCAAGAAAGCCAATGGCATCCTCGCCTGTGTCAGGAACAGTGTGGCCAGCAGGACCAGGGAAATGATTTTGCCCGTGTGCTCAGCACTGGTGAGGCAGCACCTTGAATCCTGTGTTCACAGGTCTGGGCCCCTCAGTACAGGAAGGACCTTGAGGTGTTGGAGCACTTCCAGAGAAGAGCAACGTGGCTGGTGAAGGGGCTGGAGAACAAGTCTTACACGAGGTAGCTGATGGAACTGGCGTTGTTTAGCTTAGAGAAAAGGAGGCTGAGAGGAAACCCTATCGCTGTCTACAACTGCCGGAGTGGAGGTTTTGGTGAGGTGGGTGTTGGTCTCTTCTCCCAAGTGACAGGTGATAGGAAGAGAAGAAACAGCCAGAAGTTGTGACAGGTGAGGTTCAGATGAGATATCGGGAGGAATTTATTCACTGAAAGGGTGGTCAGGCACTGGCACAGCTGCCCAGGGAGATGGTTGAGTCACTATTGCTGCAGATATTTAAAAGACGGGTAGAGGAGGTGCTCAGAGATATGATTTTATAGCAGACAGGTATGGTTGGACTTGATCTCAAAGGTCTTTTTCAACCAAGTGATTCTATGATTCTATGAACAGTGTGGGGAGGAGGGGACAGGTCTTGTAACCGAGCAATGGCAGGGCCAGGGGCTGAGCTGCTCTACTCTCTATCACTCCCTTGCCTGCTGTTCCCCCTGCCTTTGGGAAGAAGGCGTGGTGTGTCAATTCCAACAGGAAAGGAGGAGAGCAACAATCTGCAGTACTTCAGTACGGGTTTTATCTACACTAGAATCATAGAATGGTTTCGGTCAGAAGACACCTTAAAGATCATCCAGTTCCAACCCCCTGCCATGGGCAGAGATACCTTCCACTGGATCAGGTTGCTCATAGCCTTATCTGACCTGGTTTTGAACACCTGGAGGGATGGGACATTCACAACTTGTCTGGGCAACCTATTCCAGTGCCTCGCCACCCTCACAGTACGCTCATTTTCTTCTTAGGTGCATTAAACTTCGCGTAGATTTCATTCAGCCTAGGCTAAGTAGACATGATTGCAGGAAAGGGCAGTTGGCCTAAACACAGCATCCACCCTGCTCCCCCTGGCTGCTATGGGCATTATCGCCCTTCTCAACAGTAACCAATAGGACTGTCCTAATTTGTTAGAAATCACAGAATCATAGAACGTGCTAAGTTCAAAGGGACCCACAAGGATTATCGAGTCCAACTCCTGTCCCTGCACAGTACAACCCCAGCATTCTCATTGTGTGTCCGAGGGCGTTGTCCAAATGCTTCTTTTATATTGTCAAGTTTGGCACCATGACTACTTCAGTGGGGAGCCTTTTCCCAGTGTTCCACCAGAGAAGAAGAACCTTTACCTAGTATCCAAGCTGAACCTACCCCGACACATCTTCCTACTAATCCCTCAGTTTTATTGTTGGTCACCAGAGAGAAGAGCACCTGTTTCTCCTCCTCCCCTTGTGAGGAAGCAGTAAACGGCAGTAAGGTCTCCTCTGAGTCTGCTCTTCTACTGGCTGAACAGACCAAGTGATACCCAACCTTGCTGTCGTTCACCAGCTACTCTACCAAACGGTTTCCAAGTACTTTGAGCAGTAGCCCAAACAAATTAGCCTAGATCATGAAGAAAATAAAGTGTATTTTTAAGTGCATTCTAATTGTACACCTGTATTTGCAGTTCCCATCCACTTGTGTTTCAAAGTTACTTATTTACACTAGTAGAAGCCCATTCTACAACTTTAATGGAAAACTGAAGGAAGAAGAAAGAGAAACGTTAATTTTACCTTGTTGGTCATTCAAATACAGATTTTTAAGCTCTTTTTTTTTTTTAATTCCTACCTTTTTTAAAAAAATACATTTGCAAGGTCAAAATTACTCAACTTACCATTGGAGTCTGATTTCTTCAGCAGTTTATAAGGGGAAAGTGTGCTTTTACACCAGGTCTTGCATTTTTTAATAGCTTATGGCCCAAGTGGTTCCTGACACTTAACGGTGCGCGTTACGTTCCACGAGCAGGTATCTGTGACGTTGCAGCCCCTCAGTGGCTTCATTTGGGTTCCCTTGAATTTCAAAACTGTTCAGGGGTCTGTGTTGCAGCTGGAGTTTGTGTCCTTAGCTGTGTGCTCTGCTTTTGGACACAAAGTTACTCAGTTAATTACACAGGCAGAAAATTCTGGGTTTCTGCTCTCTCTGTCAGAATTAGAGCCTATATCTGTGGTCTAATTTCTTCTGTGTAGCTTTTCATTCTGATGATTTCACTCTCTTTTGTATAAGAATATCTGGAATTCCCAGAAGCTTTGATTATCTCTGCAAGACAAGAACATAATTAAGTGCAGTAGGATGAGTGACTTAATGGAATATTTTTCTGATACAAATGCTTGAAAAGAAAAAAAATTAGATGTGGCCCAGAGCAACAGCAGATTAGGATAAAAACATCTGAAATCTGTCTTCAGTGCCATCATGGGAGTTAGCATGGCACTTTCCTGACTCTGTTTATTAGCTGGAGCAGGTGGCATAATGTCATTTATTTCAGAAACTCTTGGGAAATACAGTTGAGATTTGTGAGTTTTGAAGCCTAGGGGTGAGAAATAGTATGTGTCTACAAAGCAGAATTGTTAAACCTGTTTTGGGGCAGATCTGCCTTTCTTACACTTTTCTGTGAAGCAGGAAAAGGGAAAAAAAGGCCACACAAGTTTTTCTTACAAGGTGCAGATTCTAATGTGAGATAGTTCCTTTTTGCACATGCGTGTTGAGTTATGAGTTTATTTGATGCATAATATGTTTATTTATTATTATTGATGCACTCCTGTTTATTTCAGAGCATCAGAGGTCGTTATGCTGAGCATAGGAGAGGTGGGTGATGAATCAGAGATTTTGCAGTGTGAAAAATAAAAGCAATTGCTGCAAAAATGAAAATTGCAGATAATGACTGAGATATAGTGTCCTTATCGACTGCGTGAGTTACATTTGGGGGACCTTTCCAGTTTCTTCCCATCACCTTGAACAACACTTATGCTACTGTGATTTCTCTGGCCCTTGGTTGCTATTCTCATCCGATGGCCCCTAGAACAAGACTGACGTTGCTGCTCCTGTAATGCCACGTGTCATTAGTCTGCTGTTTGTGTGGACTGCGACACGGCGAAGTCCTAGAAGGCGAATTCCTTTGACGAGCAGGTCACATGGCAGTGTTGCTGGTCTCGTGGCACTGTGTCCCTTGCGTATCTGAACCATTGACCGAGACGAGTATTTGTTCATTCAGCCATTTTTAGGATTGAAGTCTTGTCAGGACACGAACCATCTAAAAATAACTGGACGTACACCTCTTGAGATAGTGCAGAGCATCCACAAAATATCTTGGTTAAAAAGTGAAGCAAACCACTTTTCACATTAACCTGCAGCACACTTTCTGCAGCTTGTTTTGCACTGTTGTACTCTGGGTTTCCCCAAACACCTGTTGCATTGTTTACAGTGCTTTAAGGAAAGGAGTGTTAGAGAAGCTCCCTGAATTGCTGCACGTGCTCAGCATTGGGCTTTTGTATAAATGTTTAAGTGTTTTATTATATGTGTTTAGTCCCCAAAAGCTGTAGCCAAGGAAGGCCTCTGGGTTGTGCCGCAGATGGGCGGTGCTGGCCCCTTAATGGGAGGATGAGTGTTAGGAGGGATCATGCTGTTGACATTTGGTGGAGTTGAAGAGGGCAGTGCTTGGGACAGACTGGGGGAATGCCATGGTGTCCAAACTTGGTGTCCAGAATCCTCCTTAGACTGAGAAGCTAACTGAGCATTAGAAGGATCCCTCTTGTCTTCACCAAGAGCCCCAGTAATCAGGTGTCTGTTTGTATTCCCATTGGTTGACATGCTTTTTTTTCACCCAGTGCATCTCCATGTGGCAGTGGACTGTCCTTTGCTAATTGGGAATAGCCTATGGATTGAAGGAACCTGTTTGCTGCTTCTAGTGGAGGCTTGAGGTGGCAGCTGGCAGCTGCTTATCCTCCTTGACATGCGCAGGTGCCATCATGGCATTAGCAGCAGACTTGATGCAAGTATGAAAACCTTCCTGCAACAGTGAAAGGGGTTGTGTGGGGCAGGAGTTTTGCTGGTGCTGAGAAGTCAGTAGAGCTGGTATGTGTGCAGAAGTAGCTGCTGCTCCAGGCTCCAGCCCAGGGTGTATTTCCATGGCCTAGATAGGCAGAGCATATGAAGCATCACTGTGCAAGAGTAAACTTAACAACAGGGACTCCTGCTTCTATGCTGATCCTGAATACTAGCTGAGGTTACGCACATCTTTGGCTTGGCTTTCGTTGTTGTAGTAACAAATGCTTTAGGTTTTTCCAAAGAGGACTCTTCCAGCTTTGTGTGTCTTTATGTTTCCTGCCCTTCTCCCTCTCACAGGTTCAGTCTCTTTCTCCTTACTGGTTTATTTTTGACCAATGTTCTTGCTGTTTCTGCATCCTCATTCTCTCTTAGGCTTGCTTCGCCTCTCACTGGGGCACTGGAAAAATGGAAAGGCAGAGAGCCTTTTGATGGTTAGAAAAGGGAGAACTGTCTTCTGGGTCCTGCTTATATCTTGATCTTAGCCATAGATTATCACAGACAGCTTGCCAACCATAATTTAGATTGTGTAGATGTTACTGAGGAGTAATAGAGTTTATGCAAGTTTTTAATACATACTGCCAAAACTGTTTTATAAAAGTGAGTATAGATTATACTTATTTTATGAGTGAAAGCAAATTGGTATGTTATTTCATGGAATACCAGTGACAGAGATGGTGTTTGTTTTCCAAGGTTTTCTGATGCCTGTTACCAGAGTGTACTTTGACTTTGAAACAAAACTGTGAGCAGTTTTTAGGTTAAGATTATCATGTTCATTTAATAAGTAATCCACCCTTCAGAGGTGATTTTAGAAGCTACTGTTCAATAAAATGTTCCATCAAATCAGATGGGCCTTGTTTCTGCAGTGATGGTTGCTGGCCTGAGTTTGTCTCTGGCCGTGCTTGTTCTGAGGCTCCACAGGATCATATAGCTGTGGGTGCAGGGACACACAGGAACCGCTGGAGGTTGGCAAGAGGAGGGATGGGGAACAGCATGAGACAGCATTGTCTCAGAGAGAAATGCTTGTCAACCTACAGACATTTAGACTTCTTGGTAATGCTTTCAGCAACACATGTAATGATACAGCAGTCACTGAGAGGGGTGAGTAGCAACTTTAATTTCTTTGACTTTCCACTGATGCTCCTGCAGAAGCAGTACTGTGTTTGGGTATGCTCTGGGTCAGTCAGCATCATTACTCCATAAAGGGATGTTTCAATTAAATAGAAAGTAAAAGCCATTCAGAACTAACTTTATCTTTTGTATTTCGGCAGGTTTAAAAAATGGATGAAGATGGCAGTGATGAGATTGTGTTTATTTGTAAGTATTAGAAAAGAAAATGACCTACTTCTCATGATGCGACTTGTCTACTCAGAATGTTTGAAATTAAAGACTAAAACAGACTAAGTTTTTATTTAGAAAAGTATTTATATAAAGGGAGCTCAAACAGCTTATGGAGGAGTAGAGAGAAGGTTGCTTATTTTAAGTGTGCACATTCTCCTGGTTTGTTGGCAAGCACACAAAGAGACCTCTGAATGTGAGTTAGCAGAGCAGCTTTCTCATAGCTGAAGTAAGTGAGATTGAAGTTCTAAAACAAGTCTAAACCTTTCATTTATACAGCCAACTTTAACAACCAGGGTATTCTGTGGGGAGTTCTGACCTCTAGCCTGCGTTAAAGATCTGTGCCTCCTCAGGAGGAGGATGCAGTCTCATTATTCTTTCTGAACAAGCCCAATTGGAGGTGCACCAGCTGCACTGACAAGGCTCACTTGTGGCATTCACTGTGTGTTCTTGTGCTACACAGCCCTTTCTGCCAGACTGGGGCTGCGTGACCTGGGATCTGGGCTTATGGGGTTATGGCGCATGAAGAGAGGCTGCAGCGGTTTTGTGCCCAGGGAGTGTGGTGGGCAGCTTCTCATGCTGGGTGGAGCCTGGCTTGTTTCCAGGTTGCATACTAGCCCTGCAAGTACTCACCTTTGTCACCAACCTGGGCATAGAAAATCTAGTGTTACAGTGGAGAAAAGTTAACAGATGTAGATTCTGCTTACCTACTTGTGTGAGCGGAGAGGGCCCAGATATTGTGCGTTCAGTCTGGGAAGAGCAGACTGAAACATATGTCTTTGGTGCTATGTGGATGCAGTCTTTTACCCTTGATGGCTCCACAGCTGCACATTAGCTTTATGGCTGCTATATCAGAAAGTTAGTTGTACTTTTCCCTCTGCCACAGATTCACCAGCGTTCCTTCAGAGATGGTGTTGACTCAATAGCCATTTTTATTGAGTTGCAGATACCAGTGTGAAGTTACCTTATCTTCTCCTTCATAAAAAGACCCTGGTGGATAGCAACAAGGATTGGGATGTGACACAGATCAATGGTGTCACACAGCATGATTTTTCCCCTTCCAGTGGAGGCTGTAGTCATTGAATTTCTTATGCTTTCTTGGCCTCTCTGTAAGTTTCTCCCATTACATCTAGGGACTGCTTATGTTCTGAAAAAGTGAGTTGTTATAAATGGTATTGTGCACTCTGATTGAAGACGTATTTCATAGAAGAGAGTTTTGGAATATATTTTATAGAAGTCTGTGAATATGCCTCACCTCCCCAAAGTATTTTACCTTTTATCTCATACTTAGTTTTGTATTTATTCTGTGGTCATAATCTATTGAAAGTGTCACATATGGTGAGTGTGATAGCCTTGGGGAATGTCTGCCTTAAGGCATCCCTTAGATTTTGAGAGACATGCTATGCAATGTCAGTATCATATTCCCCTTGCTTTTGATCATTCATCCGAAAAGGAGCGAGAGAAATGTGTAGCTTATTCCTGCCTGCTGTTTTGGACAATGCTGTTTGCACCTTGTTGAACCTGGGCAGTGGCTGCCTTGACAGAAGTGAGGGGTGCCTAGGTGCAGTCAAAAGATAAGGGAAATGACTATGTGCTTTGTCTTGTTTGGCAGCAAAGCCCATTTAAGAAGCTGTCACTCTGGCTTTTGCTTCCTGTCCCCGTTGGTTATGACAGCCCTTTGTGGATGATAATCCAGTTCTTCTCAGCAGTATGGTTTACACATTCCTCTGTGGCTCTTCCACCATCTCTGGTTTTGGATATTTGTATTTAGCTGAGATTATTTAAGTAATACTAAGCACAGCGTGAGCTATAGGCATATCTGAGGGAGGTGGGGGTACGATAAACAGCGCAGGACAGGGAGAGGCCACTTAGATTTGACACTGGTGGATAGCACTTGCCCGCTGATCCTTTCCTCTGATACAGCTGTCTTGTGCTTTACAGCAAACTGGACTGGGAAATCCATTCCATTGAAAAATAAACTCATGGGAAAAGCTGGTTCTTTTTTTCCTTGGTTCACCAGAAGGCAGCGGAAGCAGTGGCCAGGCTTGGGGGTTGCACGAGCTGGTACTGCTGTTAGTGAGATGGATGTGGATTTTCACTGCTATATTCATGTTGCCAGAAGAAGAAACAATGTGAAGCTGTGCAATGTAGTTTGGACTCTCTTTTCTACATCTTAGAAGAAATCCTTTTGTTAATTCACTGGGACAAATACTGGGATGGAGGTTTCCAATTAGGAGTACAGAGTAGCTCTTTTCCAGAGAGGACAAAGCCTGAAATGGCATGGCTTTTGTCTTGTTCTCTTCCCAAACAGGATGTAACACACTCTACTTTGCATCCTTACTAGAGTTGGCTGACTTGCCCTGGTGTGTGGAGCTCAGATGGAAGTCGCGTTATAAGAATATAACCCCTGTGCTATCATCTCTTCTTAAGCTGCATCAGCAACTCACCAGGCAGGGCAGGTTGACAGCTGTTTTTCACAGTGAAGCAATGGGTATGCATTTGAAATCCTGTTAAGTTGTCTTGTTTTAGAAAGCCTCAAATTATGCTCGTCTGAAAATTGTTTCTTGGGAACTGCTTGATTCTGGGTAATTTAAAGCCACTTAAACTAAAAGTTAATTTAGGTAAGCTGACAATGAATTAAGAAGAGGCCAAAGTGTATTGCGCAGCCAGCTGACTTGTTTGGAAAGGCACCAGAAGGTATCTTGGAGGTATCTCTCCCTGTGTTGTGGGTGAGGAGTGTGAGTGGGCCAGATGTGGCTGGGCAGAGCTGGCCTCCCATGGTGTGCTCTTGGCCTGCTGAGGCCCATGCCAGTTCTGCAATTAGTACTGTGCTTATGCCTCCTGTTGCTGAACGGCCACGCTGCCCAAGATGTTTCTAAAAGCCTGGATTCTGGTGAAGGTAGTAACGTGGTTTTCTTTAGCTGCTAAATGTTACAACACTTTATCTGAAGAATAATGCCATCTTTAAGCAGAATATTTACTGTGGATGTAAGGCAATTATAATACTTTCCTTGGAGAGAAAATGTAAACGATTGTCTTATGATCACAGTGTGTATTATCTCACTTACACAGTTGCCAGCTATCACCTTAATGTTCAATTATTCATGTTCCTTTAAGCAAGGTAAATAAACATTTGCTTTTGTATATATGTATTTTGCCTGGTGCTAGATTTTGAGTTTGTCTCTTGAAACGAGGAAGTAGCTGTCTTACAAAAGCGTTTTCCATCAACCTTTCTGTATGCTGTCTGCTTCCTTGCAGGGTGCGAGGACTGTCGGCAGTACCACGACTCAGAGTGTCCTGAACTGGGCCCAGTAGTGACAGTCAAAGACTCCTTTGTATTGAGCAGGGCAAGGTAAGAAACATCTGTGTTAGTCCTGACTAACCATGTTAGTTCTCTAAAGCATATTTGCTGTTTAATGGTCGTTACACTGACAGCTGAAAAGTTAAGTCCTAGTCTTTGGAAACCACATGGATTTGATTGAATAGAAAAATTGATGCACACACTTCAGTGCTCTAATGAATTTAAGCCAAAAAATAACTTGCTGCTGATTAGGACTTGGTTTCTTTGCTGAGGTTTCTGCCAAAAAGTCGGATAGTGCCAGATGGGGTGATGACTTCTGTCTTGGTGGAGTGCCTGTAACTTTTTCCCCTCCTCAGGTCTAGTGTATTAGTTTCAGGGAAATGTGTGGGGATTTCTCATTCACATGAATGGTTGCATCCTCCAGCTTGCTATAACCTCTGTAGTTCCTCCACTGAGAAGCAAAACAAGTTTTTTTCATCATTGTGAATCTTTATGAATGATCAGGGGTAATGCTTCTGTCAGAAAATCTGTGACAGCACAGCGGAAACATTCATGTTTGCCAAAAGAAACAAATAGACTAAATCTAGTTAGGAGAAAACAACAGTGAGTAGTGATTTTTACAGAGAAAGGCATCAGGCCTTCATATTAAGGTGCAAAATGTAAGGATAAGGAAAAGAAACAGCTATCCTGAAGATGCAGTACAAATCTGGAAAGGGAAGAAAGTTCAAATGATTTCATGCATTATATAACGTGCTTAGGGCTTCCATAGCTCTTCTTGGGAAGTCAGAGCCAGAAAACACAGGCGTGTGGACAGCAGGTCTGACACATGCTGGCTATGTAGGCCATGCTGTGTGTTCCCAGGATTATTCTGTAACAAACACTGAATGTGCTGGATCTGCTGTGCAGGTGCCATGACCACTCTCTGTGTGAGCAAGATGCTCTTGGTGCCCCACAGCGTGCACTGGCTGCGCGTGTGCAGGAGCTGGTTTTCTGGGGCTTTCTAGAAAAGAAAGCTCCCTGAAGCTGCTGCCAAGCACCACCTTCCTGTGTCTGGAAACCTGCTATGGGAGATCTCCTGCAGCAAGTGTTCATGAGGGCTGCTGTCTTAACAGCCCTGACACTACAGGTGCTTTGTTCTTGAGTGTAATTTCAAAACGCCCATAAGCATAATAGAAACTGGTGAAAGAGTTGCTTTTCTTATACACGAAATTGGGCACTGCAGAAAGCCTCTAGCCTGTACGAAGCAGATTCAATGACAAGTTAAACTAATACTTCTTGCCTTTTTCTTTTTTTTGCCTTGCAATTTAATGCTTTTATTTATTTATATGGTGGAGAATTACCATAGTGTCCAGAGGTTCCAACTGTGAACATCCACAAATACAGTGCATGCACTGTTTTTCTGACTTTTTTTTTGACTTGCAAAAGCTAAGTTTTCCGTAGTCGAAGTGTGGGCTGCTGGATAGTGGATTTGAAAGCAGTTTATAAATGGGTGTGTTACAGAAAAATATATTTTCCTGAAGAGTTTTTACAGCTGAAAACAGGTAAGATAAGAAAGGGAAAGAAAAAATATAATTGCAGCCTTTATTTTACAGCAGTAGCTGAGAGAATGAGTTGTCTGAGGTTGAGGACAAATTTAACCACAAACTGGATACAAATCTCTTAAAAACTGGTCTAGTTGCTTAACCATATGGTTCTTGTTTTCTCTGAAACGGATGCTTTATGGTTAGAAAAGAAGTGTTAAGAGGCATGTCCTGAACTTCACTGTCTCTAACAGTGCATCTTCTGTTATTAAAACCGAAAGCATTTTTTTCAATTCATTTGCTTATCGCTATGATTTCAGTCTTTTTGTATTTCTCTTCTTCTGCATCTGCCAGCATCAACTTCTATGGAGCAGTCAGTAGCCTGTCTGATTATTTTTAGTTTTCATCCGTTAGTGCAGACCTGAAAAAACAAGGTTGCATTTGGTGTTTGTAAAACCAATATGGTGGTTCCGGTCATATGATTTTTTTAAGATGTTCTCTGCGTATTACGTGTGGTAACAGTATTTACTACATATAGTTCTTCTCAGATCTTGTTTGGTAAATGAGAGAGACTGGGAGTGCAGAAGGACTTGTGATCGATGTATTAATGTTTGTAATAAGGGAGCTAGAAGGCAGAATGGAAACTTCCAGGGCTTTCATCTTAAGGGCTGTGATCTGCATAAGTATTTAAGCTATTAATTTAGGGAGGGGATATAAGTTATTTTTTAAAATAAGCATGATAATCAAAGATCTGTAGGATAATTCATTTTGGAAGAGGCTTCAGGATATTCTGATCAGAACTAACACCCAGGATGAGCTGCTCATTTTTCATTTTTATGCATATTGTCTCTTCTGCTCTTGCCATGAGCCCTGGGAAGAGCCCAGTTCCTCCATCTCAATGATGTCCCTGTAGATGTGCACAGGCGGCTCTTTGGGCCCCCACAGCCATCTCTTCTGCAGGCTGATCAAGCTCTGCTTCCCTAGCCTCTCTTCACAGGGTGACTGCTCTGTCTCTTGACCATCCTGGTGGTCCTCCCCTGAGCTCACTCCAGTTTGTCAATGTCTTTCGCATACTGGGAGCCACAGCCAGGAGGCAATAGATGGTTTTTAGCAAGTACAGAGCATAGGGGGACAATCACTTGCCTCCCTCTGTTTATGTGTTGGCTGCTCCTGTTCATACCATCCAGGATGCATTTGGCCACATTTGCTGCTGGGACATGCTATGACCTCATGTCCCACTTCATGTCCCACCTCTACCCCCCGAGGTCTTTCTTCCTGGTGATGTTACTGGCTGGGGTTCTTCCTTCCCGGGTCAAGGACTTGGCGTTTGGCCTTCGAATTTCTTATGGTTCCTGTCAGTGTATCTCTCCAGGCTATCCAGGTCCCTCAGGATAACCATCAGACATATGGACTGTGTCCCCTAGTTAGTGTGATCTGCAAACTGGATGAGAGTGTACTCCATGTCCCAGATAGGTTATTGATAAAGGTGCTAAGTGGTAAGGTCCTGACACAGACCTCTGCAGTACCCCGTTGTTGTCTCTAGGTAAAGAACCATTGATCATAACCATCTAAGGCTGACCACCGGGTTGTCTACTCTGATAGTTTTGTACCTATCCATGTCATAACATCCCAACTTGGATACCAAAGTCAAGGGAAATGACATCCATTGCTCTTCCCTCATCGACAGACCTGATCATTTTATCCTGGAAGGCAAAAGGTTTATCAGGCATCATTTACCTTTAATCAGTCTGTAGTGACTGTTTCCAGTCACCTTCTCCTGCCCATAAATGTCTCCCCAAAGGTCTTGTTCCATGATTTTTTCAAGGCCTGAAATGAGACTGACCAATTTGTAGTTCCTTATATTATCCTTTTGACCTTTTTTGAAGATGAATGCAACATTTGTCTTTTTTCAGTCTTCAGTCACCTTCCCTGATGCCTGTGATCTTCCCAAGACGGTAGAGAGTAGTCTCACTATGGTGTAGGACTGCTCTACCAGCACCCTCAGCTGCAGTCTCTGAGGTCCCTGGACTTAACATGAGTTGAGCTCTCTCAATAATCACTGATGTGACGATCCTCCAGTGTTGGTAGTTGTTCTCTGTTTATAAAACCTTATAGAAGCCTGGGTGTTTTGCTGTCAGTGGAGACTGGAGAAATAGATGTTTACTTCTTTCTTCTGTGGATGCCTGCAGTGTTGTCCCATGTGTAACTGTTTTTCCTCAATCCTCTCTTCAATTTTTAGATCATCACTGCCTTCCAATTTGGAGATAAGACAATTGGAAGATGGGACTGAAGGAGTGTTTGCTCTGACTCAGCTAGTGAAACGTACCCAGTTTGGCCCATTTGAATCCAAGAGAGTTGCCAAGCTGGAAAAAGAATCAGTTTTTCCTTTGAAGGTAAGACTTGACACATGAAAAGCAATAATAGTCTGTTTACCTGTGATAAAGGAAAAAAAAATTGTGTAGTGTGTAGGGGATTATTTGGGACATCTTTTAGACGGGCCCTTTAATGGACTAGCTAGACAAGCATTCTCTGGAAAAGGTACAGAAGAACCAAACTAGAGGCTCATTCTGCATATTTGAAGTGAGCATCGTTGTAGGAGATAGGACTAGGATACAGTCAGCAAAACTGCTTATTGGTCACATTCTTTCTGTGATGATACAAGAGGGACAATGTCTATGGCAGTTCATTTCAGTTTTTTTAATGAGGCTCTTCAATTTGATTTTATTTGCTTTTTTTGATTTTATTTGATTAATTTCTTCAACTTAAGATGTGATTGATAAATGAAACATGCCTGATGCAAGTATTGAGGCTCACTTTGCCTCTCATGTACAGTGAATGGAAGCCATTGCAAAAGCAGAAAGTAGAAATTCTGCTTAATTTAATAGTATTTGTTAGGGTTTTGTTATATACATATTTTGCTTGGCAGGTGTTCCAGAAGGATGGTCCCCTGGTATATTTTGACACCTCAAATGAAGATGATTGCAACTGGATGATGATGGTGCGACCAGCCACCAAATATGAGCATCAAAACTTAACTGCCTTACAGCATGATAATGATATTTACTTCACCACCTCCCGGGACATCCCACCAGGAACTGAGCTGCGAGTGTGGTATGCAGCTTTTTACGCCAAAAAAATGGAAAAGCCAGTGCTGAAGCAGGTCACTAGTGTTGCCAATGGTATGTGTGGGGGCCTTTTTTCCTTCCTAAGGGCCCATTCGTGTTAGGGACTGATAGTCCCCTACTGTTGTTGCTGAGACAGCGTTGTTTATCCAATAGACTCTGCCCCTGGGTTTGTTATCCTTTAGAGTCAGGCTGACTTGCATACGTGGTTGCCCTAGAAGAAGAAAGCATAGATTCTTCACCATGATATGTCTGAGTTTTTGTAAATGAATGGCCTAATTGATGATTCAGCCTCTTCAGAGTGAACAAACTGTGTAAATAGTTCTTAACTAAAAAACTGGTGGTTGTATCAGAAACATTTCTGGGTAGAAGAGCAAAGGAACCCAGGTGTCAGTGTAAGTCTCAGCATATATGCAGATTTGCTAAAGAAGCCAGTCTTTTTCAGATGTAGTGAAAATGTTCCGGTTTTGCTCAGAGGCGTTAGAATTCTAAAAAACGGCTTTTTTTATGCAGCCTTACATGATGCCCACTACAGTAAGATAAGCTCAGGAGTGAACTCCGTTTCCACATGATTACTTGAGCATTGGCAAAGAAAAGCAGTAGATTTTTTAAAATCTGAATTAGAATTGCTGGAAGCCTTTTGTTCCTCTGCCCATTTGTTTTCTTCTGCTTTTGCATTTCTGCAGCTGAAAGGCATGGTCCTTTAGCATTGCAGGGGCATTTTCTTTCTGCTCTTGAGTTGAGAGTACTCTCTGAATGGTGTTACTGCTATGCTGAATATAATTTGGGGTGACAAATGGCTTGGGGAGAGACCATTGCTGTCAGCAGGCTTTATGGTAAGCACAGACTTAAGTGCTGAAGCTGAATCAACACAGTTAGCAGGTTTCTGAATTCTAAGATGTTTCCAGTTGGTATTAACTAAGAGGCTTCATCTTTTTCCTCTTGAGTTTAACCTGTTCATGTATTGTTTTGTGCATATAGGTATTTAAAACTATTGTTTAGGTGTGTCCTGCTTTCTCTGTTTGGTATTTTCACTATACGCTCCAGAATATGCAAGGCACATTTTATGAGGTTCAGGCATAAGCGTGATCTGGTTAGGATTTTACATGAGAATGTTTTTTTGCAAGACTGTTGTAAGGCAAAACTTTCTAACTATGGTTGCTGCCCTCAGCACAAAGCAAGAGAATCAAAGAGTCTGGAAAGTTAAAAAAACTCCAAATATCTTTTTCGTCTTCACAGATATGTGCTTGGTAGTGACAGAATCTGATAAAGAGGGGAATAAAGTTTCTTCAAAACCTTCGTCTGCTGTCTTACCCCATAAAAAACCAAAGAAATCCAGCACACCAGCAGCTGATCCAGCAGGTATGCAAAATTATAATGGTTTTAAGGGAGATAGAGGACAGGTACAGTCTAAGGAGCTGTTAGCTCTACCAGTTCTGTGCAGATATTGCAGTTATATAACTTCCTGCAAATATTAATTTAGAAAGGATTTGAAAGTCTGGATTTTTCTTTTCATTTTCGTGGGTGTGGTGCTTAATATACATATGCAGGTTAAAAAGTGGCAGAGGGGCAAATAAACCTATAGGCAGATGATCTTCATGAAAACCATAACTGCTTCTGACTTTGGAGGTGGTTGGTGTTGGCTTGGGGCAATTCCAAAGAAAATCTTCAGGCTCCGTGCAAAGCATAACAGTTCAAATGATCAGGTTGTAGAAGAAAGCATGCGACAATGCATGAAGGGAAGAACAATGCTGTTTGGAAATGACAAAAACACTGGCCATCCCTAAATTACAATAATACCGGAAGCCTGTTAGAGTTCAGGCTGTTCCAGAATACAGGAACTAAAATTTAGATAAACTTACAAGCAATATAGATACTTTTGGCAAAGAATGTATGGCTCATTAAATAATTAGTCGTGTTGTAGAAACTCAGCCCCTAAGGTTGATAATGAAGCAGTTACCTCACCCTCCCCCCCCAATAATCTCTGATAAGTGAAACAATGAAATTAAGAACTCAACAGGAATTGCCATGAGTACACAGTGTGGAGGTCAGGATCAAAGCAAAACCGTTCTTGGTTTGTTCTTTGAAAAGGTTACTTGGCTAAAATTTGCTTACTAATCCTAAAAATAGCCAGGAGAAGGGGAGGAGAGTTGTTGCAGATGTGTACAGAGCATTTCCTCAGAAGATCTGCTCAATTAACTTGGATACTGTCACAGCTAAAACGTGAAGTTGACTGGAGAGTTAATTGTCTTTCAGTCTGGCATCGTTGATTATTCTGAGGGAATGGTGGGGTGGGAAGCTATGAAGAATTTAAACAGCCTCTCCTGCATTCTTCACCCTACTGTGCGAAAGTCCGACTTCAACAAACAAACGAAAGCAGAAACAAAATGCTGCCATTTATACTTTTGGAACCCTGAAGTGTTCCCACTGATGTAGTGTTTTAATGTTTCCAAAACTAGATATGCCTTTCTTGATTCTAACTGTTCGCCTGAAATTGTACAAAGCAGTTGCCAACTGACATGCTATGCTTCCAAGTAAACTGGGTTGCCCTGCAGCCACCCTGAAAGCCTGAAGAAGTGGGGATCCAAACATAACCTGACTCTTCCTGCCAAGCTAGTGCACAGCTACAGTTTCTAGGCTTACTGCTGGAGGCAGCTAAGGAACAAGGGAAGTGCAGAAACAGGGGCAGTTTTCCAAGGCAGGCTTCAGCTTTGCAGGTAATACTTTTCCAGTTTAACTAGCCTACAACTTCGTGAGCCAGATACAGTAGCTTACATGTTGCTTGCCAATTTTTTTTAAAAGTTAAGCAGAATCTTGCGGCTTATGTTTGCTGGGTTTGGCTTCCTGGGCAGAGCTGTCAAGAAGTTCTTTACATAGGCTGTAAAGGAGGAATTTCTGTGGCTGAATTGTCTAGTCATTTTTTATTTATTATAACACGGACAAGATCGAACCTCTAGTGCAGAACATTGAACATAACTGATAGCAGGGAACAAACTCTGCCTCAGAGAATCTTTTATTTTAGTTTAGGAGCCAACAGTGAAAAGGAAGTAAGTTTATTGTGCCTTTATAGATGGGGTCATGAAGCAGAGAGACATGAGCCGACATGCTAATGATGTAGGAATCTGTGGCAGAAATGGAGGCACAGTTTGAATCTCCTGTGCTGCCATTCACTTAACCTGATTTCAGTGTCATATTCCTCTTCTGGAGGAGTGAAATATTCATCTTCGTGTGTATCAAAAATATCTGTGAACCGGTCCAGATTTGTCAGATCCTCTTGACAAGTTCAGAAGTATTATCCAAGGACTTAAAGACAATGGACTATAAACAGAGTAACTGGTTTCCTCTTTTTTTTTTCTCATTCCAGTTCCATTTTCCCTCTAATTTCTCCTTTTTCTTTATCTGGCACCGTTCCTGAAACCAGTACGTTAATTAAAACATTAATACTGTGATTTCATAGAGCATCTGATTAAACTGCTCAAAAATAGGTTTTAATTGTCCTCACCCTTACTTCCATTAATCCAAATATTCTTACACTGCAATGCTCTTCACGGGGAGCAAGGAGGATTCTGATTCTGTCCTCAGCTGACCCAGAAAATGACTGGTAACCTCAGTCTAAAGTTGCTAAAAATTGCTTTATATTGTGCCTTTGGAAATCACAGTTATTTAAAAAGTTGTAAAGGGATCCTCAAGACTTTACAAAAGCACTCCTGGCATCATTTAGTTTTTGTTCTGACATCTCCTCTGTTCTGA
Organism: Dromococcyx pavoninus; assembly: GCA_033558185.1. NCBI lineage: Eukaryota > Metazoa > Chordata > Aves > Cuculiformes > Neomorphidae > Dromococcyx > Dromococcyx pavoninus. Next base: position 1,119,471 of record JAUMJL010000395.1, on the reverse strand, counting down.
TGTTTCATATGTTCATATTTGGAAAATCCTGAAGTCGTCCCAAGCAGCTCCTGTGGGCCTCTTGCTGCCTAAATTGTAACTTGTGATACTCAGTGAGTTACTGCAAGATAAACAAAGCTACAGGCATTTACCACCTTCTCATTTTCAAAGCTTTTTGCTATTTCTTCTTGCTGTGATTTAGTGAGCACTCCAGAAGGCAGTGGAGCTGCAGAAGCAGAGTCCAGCCAGTGGACATGTAAAGTGTGTTCATCTGTTTTCCAGGAGCCTCAGCTGCTGACTGGTAAGAAGTGCTAGAAATTAATGAGAGAGTGCTGAGAAGCATCAGGAGAATTCTGCTCTTCCAGAGCAGGACACTGTGAAGCTGTGCCACATCCATGATGCAGTAAGATAAAGGTGTTAGTTTTTTCTTTTCTTTAAGGAAAGAAAGCAGGGAAGGTAAAACAGTTATGCTTTGAATATGGGAGTGGTCAACCTATTGGCAAACAACTGTGATGTTGAATCTAAAAGAAATAAAACTTGTCTAGAAGGTGACATGTTAATGTTAGGAATATCAAGGATGGGGAATTGCATCAGCAATGTCAGTGATACCAGTTTATACTTATTGATATTGTCTGTCTGGTATTTATGGCACTGCTTTAGTAAAGGTGATGAAATACATTTTTTCTGCCTTTCTTTTGCAGCTACTTTATACAGTTTTCAGAAGAACTTAAAATATTTAAGAGCTCTGGCCTTTTGATAAGCCATTTTTGAAAAGGGGGCTTTATACTGCTAAATAACGTGGGCGTTTGGAAAAACGTATCCATTAGCAGGGAGCACAGTCTTTTTACAGTGATATCTAACAAATCTCTTAGAAAAATCAGTCCCTGTAAGTAATCATTTCAGTGTTGAATAGACTGTATGCGCTTATTTAGGAAGGTATTGTGACTGCTTTTGAAATAATTTGAAGTGAGTCTCTGGTAAGTGAGATTGACCAGATACATAGGCTTTGGCTGGATCTGTCCCTTTGAGTATATTGTCAGTTTCTGTCCTCCTTACTCTCTTGTTCTTTCTTATCCGCCTAGAACATTTGCTGACTCACCTGGAGCAAGCTAAAGGTGCCCCCCAAACCAGCCAAAATGAGGCTGTTGCGGAGAAAGCAGCAGAGACTCCCGCTGAGGATCAGCCAATGATTGGTGATGCAGTCAATGCCAGTACAGACTCAAGGAGGAAGGCCAGGCGGGGAAGAAAGCCCAAAACAGCAAAAGCAGAAATACCTCTTGTTGTTGTTGAAGAGGAAGATTCTGCAGGTAAAACAAAACTTAAGAAAATGCTAAGCATGTCTGTATTCATACCTTCTCAGAAAGGCCTAAAAAGTAGCACAGAGAGAAGATGAGTTTGTTAGTTAGACCAGTAAAGTAGACAATTCCAACACTTTGTTAATTATCTCTGAGGTTCTTGTCTACACTAAATGTTGCAGCACCTACATGAAGATTACCTGCATTATCCTGTGACAGTTTTAGTAGTAAAAAGGCCGAGAGAAACACAGGATTTGAGTTATGAGAGACCTGCCTACCTTTCTGTAAGAAGGAACAGGAGAAAAAGCATCCTTCTCTCAGGAGGAGATACCACCTTTTCTCTACCTTAAGGTTTATTCCTGAAAGGGGCTTTTTTTTTCCGGGTCTTGCCTTCCTCTACAGGAAGTTCTGGTAGGAAATTTCATGATACATAGTCAACTGAAATAGGTTGTAAAAATGGGAAATTTCACTTCCGTAAGAGTTGTCAGCCTCAATCTTGTCATTCAGTAGCAACTTTCTCTGTCTTACAGGTTCTACTTATTTATTAGAAGTCCCTTAATTTGTTGTGGACAAATAGTGTGTTCAGTGCCACATTACATAAGCAAGTTCCTGCATTTCAGGTTTCATTTCTAGCTACTCACATTAACGCTGTATTTTTATGATGTGTTCGCAGTGGAACAAGTAGTTGACGTTGTAACTGAGGTCCCACCAGAAGAAGTAGCCCTGCCTTCAGCTGCAGAAGAGAGGATTATGGAACTGGTTTTAGGAAAGATGCCTAGCACCACAAATAGCATCAGTTCAGTGACAAAGTAAGTGCTCTGGGATGCAGAGTTTCCTCTTAGGCTTAATTAAGATTACAAGGCATGTAACAGCACTGCTCAACTTCTGGCCTCACAGGTGCTCTTTTTTGTTAACATAAAATTGTATGATGCTGATGCTGCTACAAGAACTGACTTTGAGTGCCACAAAGATGGCTTGTGCACTGGAGGATGGTGCACAGATGGTGAGACACTGGTGGTAGAATTTTGGAGCATAAACCATGCAAATTTCATTTTCCATTGTTACTGCTTTTATTCAGTGTGATTCCAAAAGCCTCCTGCAGCTGCGAAGTGAAATGTGACTCCCATTGAACACTGGTGATAAAGCAGGCAAAGAGATTTTTGCTCCAAAAATATGCTAGCCATTCTTATTCAGTCGTGGTTGTCATCTTAACTCATGAATGACTTCATGTTGATTTCTACTTGTGATACTTCAGATTTGGAGCAGTGGGAGGGTAAAACACCAGTACAACAGAACGTCAGGGAGACTCTTAAATATAATTAGATTAATTTAGATTCTTTTATGTCTTTTTGTCATGGTAAAGTTGGCTTTTTAAATAATTTTTTGTATAATAAATGCTTGATGTTTCAAAATGAGCTAGCAATGCTAAATATTGAAGTCCTTAGCAGACCATCAAAAAATGCACCAACAGAGCCATCAAAAATGCATTCCAGCAGGTGATTGTGCTGGGAAATAGAACAGCTCTGATTCTTGGTATCCTGCTGCCCTCTTATCATATATGCCTTTTGCATGCGAACTGGCAAGCTTTCTGAGATGAAATAGTGCTAATGTTTTCAGAGGATAAGCAGAACAGATCCTCTGTGTTCCTCTGAGGGGTCTGCAAAGAGAATCTCTGAGGATGGTGGCTGCTGCTTTTTCACTTGTTTATGCTGAGTGAAGATAATTTGTGAGTGAGCTGCGCTCTGACATCTGCTACTTCCTGGGGCTGGCCAGCAGGGCGCCTTGGCAGTGAGGAAGCTCCAGGGCCTCCTCATCTGCAAGAAGCTGAGCATAACACTCCTCTAGCTTTTGCCAGCTGGTGGGACTCTTTTTTGCAACCTGTGGGATACCTTTCAGTCCCTGCCTTTCTTTCTCTAATCCAGTAGGTTTGCTCATCACCAAAACACCATGTCCCTCAAAAGAAGTTTAATTCTCTCCAGTAGACATGGTATACGGCGGAAGCTGATAAAACAACTTGGGGAGCACAAGCGAGTCTATCAATGCAGTATCTGCAGTAAGATCTTCCAGAACAGCAGCAACCTCAGCAGGCACATCCGTTCTCATGGTGGGTTTGATTTTGCCTCAATTGCATATTGATTTTGTCTTGATGTTTCCACCTTTGAGTAAAAGAGCTAGGCTATTCTTAGATAGTCTTCTTTTTCTTTTTTTAAAAAAACTCCCTCAGGGGAACTCTTTCAGTTTTGCAGATGAAAGCATGAGAAGGTTGTTGAAAGTTGAAATTAGAGCTTTAAACTCTGAGTTTAGGTACATATTTTAAACAGGGGCGAGGATGTGATATTTTTTCCAAAATTATTCTTCCCTTTAAATATGCACATATATATTGCACCCCGCCTTCACAGATACATGAATAACATTGCTGTGTAAATGTCAACTGACTGCTTTTTGGCTTGTGAACTGCAGCTCCAGGGGTCTGTGACTACTTCTAAGGATTCCATGAAAAATAATGACTGAAAAAGGGTGTGGGAACCAAAGTTGTTGTCAAAATTGTTGGAAAAGGTTAAAATGCATTATTTGGATCTCCTGAATTACTAAAGCTTCTCAACACAGCCTGTTTGCAGCTGCTTGTGCTTTGGTTTTCCCTGTCTTGCTTGGAGTTGATTATTATCAATGCTGACTACTTTTTTCTTTTTAATCTTTATTGGTCCCCTCAGGTGACAAACTATTTAAATGTGAGGAATGCGCAAAGCTGTTCAGCCGTAAAGAGAGCTTGAAGCAGCATGTTTCATACAAGCACAGCAGGAACGAAGTGAGTGGAAATGATTGGTGGGCTCTTTCTGAAGTTAGGTGAAAACGTACAATGAGCTTCCAGGGTCTGGCTGTGGAGCTTGGGTCAGTTGCATTATATTCATCTGAATAAGTGAGATGACCGGCAGGGGGAGGTAACATCTTCTGTTCCAGCGGCTGATGAATTTGCAAAATGTGGACATGCTTTTTAGCATATGAGTCCTTTTTTGTGTCTGAATTCATGTAGAAAGTTGTTTTCAGGCATGAGTTAGAGCAAGACAGGCTGGAGTTCGCTGGACCTGCGTGATCTAGAGGTGAGATCTGTCTTCAGATTATTGGACTGAATAGGATTGTTTGCTAGTCCTGTTTCATTTTTCCCCACCTATGGTGTCATGTAATGTGTGAACTCTCTGGGTAAAGGCTGTGCCATTAAGGGCTGCACACATGTGTAAATGTTCAGTGCTCATAGTTGCACCATGCCTATTGATGAGGGCCTTTCAGTGCTGCTGCCATGTAAATATTAAACATGCCTGTACTGGAGCCTTATTTGCGAATATTTCCATTGCTGCTTGATCCTAAGGTCTCAGATTGCTGGTGACTGTTCTGGAGCTGGAGGATGAGTCAGATTACATCTTGCTTCTCAAAATTCTGTCTCTGTTGGATTATCAGGAAGACTCTTATGTGCACACAGGTGCATAGTCTACTTGTTTTTTGTGGTTTTTTTTCTGTAGAGCTCAGCTGTAGGAACATGGCCAAATGATGTAGGGTCAGAATTTTGCATCAGTGTGTATTTAAATGTCTTGTTGAAGGAAGAAAAATTGGAAAAGACAGAAAACAGAAAAAGTAGTTGAGATTCAGAATTTCTCTGTCAGATGTGGGCATTTTCCCCACTTAAACACTTACTGTTTGCAATCCTCAGGTTGACAGTGAGTACAGATACAAGTGCACCACGTGTGAAAAGGCTTTTCGGATAGAGAGTGCATTGGAATTCCATAACTGCAGGACAGGTGAGAATGACTAACCATTCCACTTCCTCTGACGTCTCTACCCCATTTTGGAGGGGTGTCCACAAGTCTCTCTCAACATAGAAAGTACAGAAGGGAGTAGGGATTTAGGATTTTGTCACCATCACAACAAGCACCCTGCCCCAACTCTCTCCAAAAAAAATCTTTTTGTGATAAGAAAAGTGTAACCAGTCGTGTAGAGCAACACTTCCACTTACACATCACTTTTTTTAGTATCTCCTACTCACCTGTCTAATATCCTTACTGGTGCTTCATTTATATGTTCACAGATACCCTGTCACTATCTCTGTTTAATTTTCTTTTCTGAAACTGTCACCTCATTTCTTTGAAACACAGGAACTGGAAAGGGGGCCAGTACTATCGAAAGTTTGTAGCTTTCTGTGATTAAAGTTTTCTTCTGCTTTCTCGTACTTTCTTTATACTTGCAGTAGTCTCTCAAGATGTTTTTTTCCTTAGTATCACTAGGACTTGCCCTTTTCTTACCTTGTGGTTACTGATATTATTTATGCTTAGTGTTCTTATGGTTAGAAAATGACATCCTGATTACTTTTATGGACTCGCGATAACTGTCAGTCCAGAATCACCAGAGTAATTACTCCTTACAGCACCTCTCATATCAGAGGATACAGCTTTTGTAAAAACTCAACCTCGTGAAGAATGGAAAGTAGTGCTAAGTAACCTCAGTATTCTATTTATTCAAGGGCAGCAGCTCATTTTATCTCTGTGTTGACCAAAACAAGCAGCAGGTTTTACTCTACTCTTCAATGCATCAAACTGTTACTTCTTTGTGATTGTTGCAGCACTGGCAGATTCCATATACAAGACGATGCTTTCATGTTCCAAGAAATGTTTCAGCTACTGAATACAAAACTCCCCATAGACTTATTGTTATGTAGTAATATATTTTTGAGATTTTATACTTCCTTGTGGAGTATTTTGTACTACCTGGTATTAGGATCCAGTGCTGGCAGAAGTTTTCTTGTGCGTATACACAACTGTTCGTGTGATGCTGTGTTGCTGTATATCTACTGATTTTCTCAACATTAAAAACTTGAATCAACTATAACAAAATCCAATCCAAACATAATTTTAATGTATGCTAGACGACAATGGAGATAGCCCATGTGAGGAAGTTGCAAAGCTAGATTCCATGGTCAAGTCAGTATCATAAATATTTATTGGCTTTGAAAAAAATTGTTAAAGAAAAACACATGCTTTTGCCTTTCCCTACTCAATCCATATATGTTAAAACTCAAGTCTAGCCGATGAACTTCCTGTCTCACAATCATACAAAATCTGTTTTCATCTTTAAAGGGTTGCATGGTTTCTTTTGCTTACAGATGACAAGACATTCCAGTGTGAGATGTGTTTCAGATTCTTTTCCACAAACAGTAATCTTTCAAAACACAAAAAAAAGCACGGGGACAAGAAGTTTGCATGTGAAATCTGCAATAAGATGTTCTACCGGAAGGACGTCATGCTAGACCATCAAAGACGACACTTGGAAGGTAAGTATACTGCAGATCAACCTAATTATGAAAAGGCAATAGAGGTGGGCAGGTTAAGGGAATTGTTGTGCATTAGATTCTTCTGGATGGTAGTTCTCTTTTTTTTTTTTTTGTCAGTTACCTGATTTGGAGTAGCAGGTTGCAGCAAAATGTGGCATTTATTAAAAATAATATTAATGGGTCCTGGAGGGGAGTTGTCTAATTCTATGAAAAACTTTCTAGGAGGTGCATCTACCTTTTTTTTTCAGCTTCACGTGATTGGATCCAGTGCTACCAACAGTCACATCAAACTTGTTTGGCTTATTATGCAGTAGTTTAGCAGATTTTAATTATATCTTTTTTTCTTTCTTTGAATACTATTCCTTAAAAAAAAGTGTGATAACGTGAAAAATTGAAGGCAAAGAATTTGCAGTGTACAACTGAAAGTAACTACTGTATAAATATAAGTGGGGTGCTGTGTGACGTTTTCCTTCAATATCTTGAGAATATATGAAAATGAGCTTATAGGAGGTTAGTGTTCAAAATCTCAAATATCTAAGGATTTTATAGGTACTCAAAACCACTGGAAAAACACCTATGATGGTATGCCGAAGTATGTATTAAAAAACCTCTAGCAATCTGGAAGATAAAACCAAAGGTGATTTAAAAAAAGCAGCCAGATTGTCTGATTTGGTGCTTTGGACATAGCTGACTGTCACTGCTCTAGTGATTGAGATTTGTTTTTGTCATGAACCGGAGGACAAGGGGTTGAATGGTGTTTCATCTTTAGCTGTCACAGAACAGCAGCAGCCCTCTTCCCTGAGATCTGAAATCCTCGTAGAGCATTAAGTATGATGCTGGATGACTCCCTCTCTTCATAGAGACTATGAGGTGGGAATTCTGGGCCAGATACCTGATTAAAGTGCCAAGGCCTGTTAAATCTGCCTGTTTCCAGGTATTGACAATAAATGTCTGTTTTCAGATGCTTTACAATTGGTATAATAATCAATAAGCCATAATACATCACTTTGGCAGACTGCTTTTATATTCTTAAGGCACTGTTTTAATTTAGAAATGATCCTTTTTTTAGCAGTTAAATTCTGTGTTGAGGCTGTTCCCAGTGTCATTCCTCTTTTACAGTGTTCACCTGAAAGGGCATGCAGATTGAGTGGAAAACCATGGTTTATTTTTTTTGTTTTGTTTTTTTGATGGGGACTGTTCTGTTAAGGGGTGAGGCGCGTGAAAAGAGAAGACTTTGAGCACAGCACGGAAAACATGGTTCGCTACAAAAAGGAGCCTTCAGGATGCCCTGTGTGTGGGAAGGTAGGTGTCTTTGCCAGCATGTGTCCTGTGAAGCTCCATTATGGCTCCAAGGATACTCCAGGGGTATGGTGCACCTCAGTGCAGAGCCTCCAGAGAGTTACTGTGGCATAACAAGTTACCACCTGTGTATTAAACCACAATAGCAGCCTACCTGAATACCTGTGAATAGCCTGCCAAAAGGGTGAGGTAGATGACTTGCACTGAGGTATGTGCCAAGTCAACTTACCATGCAGCTCGGACAGGCACACGGTCAGTTACCATCAAGCCCTGTCACCCAGCTGAGATGTTACTCTTTAAACTGCTTTAGCTCCATTATATATACAAGCCCACTGTGGCCAGAGATGGCAGGAGCTGTTAAGACAAAGATAAGAGCAAAACTGAAGTTCAAACTCAACTTTTTTTGGGACACGTAGCACACATAGGAGTGTAACATAGCCACTATGTCTGTCTGTGAAATCTTATGGCTTATGTTCTTTAGACTGACGTTTTTCTACCAGAATGTAAACAGCTGAAGTTGACTGTGTGCATTGGAAATAATTTTCTATTAGAAATTAAAGTGAATTCATGGTGTAGTCACAGCATTGTTGCATTCGAATGTTTAACGCTCTTGATCTGAAGTTGCTGTTATCACAGGTAGGAAGATTGTGGTTTTAACTAGTGATTTTACGAATGTTTAAAGATTCGTGGTGCAAAATGTGCTCAAGGAACTCATAAATTGGTGTGGAGACCTTTGTTTTGATGTTTTGGATATGTACCATATCAATGAAGGTAGATTTTGTGGATGTGTCTTTTTATAGGTAGATGTAACATTCATGATTCAAAACACATTTTATAAATATTTCTAAACCTACCCCATGTAATTCTGCTGCAGTAAGTTCTTTGGAACATGTATTTTTCTGTGCCAGCAGTTTCAGGGGTAGCCTGCTCCCTGGGTAAAAGGAGCTCCTACATGTTTCTGTCCATAATGAATAAAACAGGACAGTAAATGTGTTCTGTGGTATCCATTGAGTAACTTGCAAAGAACTGTAGCCCTGCAGGACGTAATACAACCCCCCTTCTCCTTTTCTTTTAGGTGTTTTCGTGTAGGAGTAATATGAACAAACACCTTTTAACACATGGAGACAAGAAATATACCTGTGAAATCTGTGGACGTAAATTTTTCAGAGTGGATGTGTTGAGAGATCATATTCATGTCCATTTTAAGGTATTGTGTTAATTATTTATTAGAAAAGGCATGTTACTTACCAGAGATTAATAAACATAACAATAAATACATTGAGACTGTTATAGCTACATATTCATACTGGTAACACAACAATGATTATAAACCCTGTGCAGTGATGTTTCTAGGCAGCCTAACATGAGTTATGCCATAATTTACCCATGGCTCTGTGTTTACACAGCTGGATTGCTACAGCATATGTGGACTACCATGTTTGAAGTTATTTCAGCTACTGCTGCAGAACACTTCTGAGCATCATGGAAATACCACCTCTGTGCCCTTGAGTGAATCACAGAGGTTGCTCAGTTTAAAGCAGAGAGAATAACTTAACAGGAAGGCTGCAGACAGATGTATTGTTCCAGTGGTCCTTTGGTTGGGCTGAGGGGTTATTGTCATACTCTCTCTTTGCAAGAAAAAAAACCATGACAACAGAATAAAACCAGAATATTCTTTCCCACCTTACACAGGACATTGCACTAATGGATGATCACCAGAGGGAAGAGTTCATTGGTAAAATTGGAATCTCATCAGAGGAAAACGATGACAACTCCGATGAAAGTGCTGATTCTGAGCCTCACAAGTATAGCTGCAAAAGGTGCCAGGTAGCTTTAAATACTTCCAAATTAATTTGTTGTGGGATGGGGGAGGGAGTGGAAATCACAGAATGGCCTGAGTTGGAAGGGACCCAGAAAGATCGAGTCCAACTCCTGTTCCTGCACAGGACAACTCCAGCATTGACACCATGTGTCTGAGGGCATTGTCCAGAAGCTTCTTGACTATTGCCAGGCTTGGCGCCGTGATTGCTTCCCTGGGGAGCTGTTCCAGTGCTCCACCACCCTCTGGGTGAAGAACCTTTTCCTAATATACAATGTAAGCCACCCCTGGCACACCTTGCCATTTCCTTGTGTCTATAAATTATTTAGAATTTTAAATAACAGTAGGAGTTCACAAAGAGAAGGCCAGCCCACAGGTCTGCTCTCTTCTGCAGTGCTTGTTACCTTTAATCTATGAAGTGATGCTGTTCCATAAGACTGCAGGAGTGGTTCTGTAAGGTGAATGCTAACACTTAAAAAGAGAAATACACATATCTAAGGCTTACTGATGTGCAAGCAAGCAAACAAAGCTGGAGAAAGAAACAATAAAGGAATATCCAAAAACTTACAGTACCTTTTAATTATGTGCAAATTAAAATTGTTACAGCATTTCTTAGCAATATGGTCCACAAACTGATTAATTTTGATGTGATCACATGGTCCTCTAGTGGATATCCAGTTTGGAGGGTAAAGACTGCTGCTTATGTTCAGTGTGCTGCTTATTTTTGACCTATTCCATTACTAACAGAGTGGCATTAGAAGTACTACTGGTACGTACTTTACTGAGTTGCCAGCTGAGAGAGAAAGACTTTTTAAAACTCTTACTGCATGGCTTTTGCCATTTTTTAAAGAGGTAATGGGGAAGAACAGGGTCCTTAAGGCCTACCTGGATTCTGTGCCCTTACTGGTTGAGCATGCTGTGCTGGGGCAACTGGAATGCAAAAAGAAACAGTGAGAACAGCAGAACTGGCCAAACTGATATAGGGACAAGGGAATTTTGGTAATTAAGCCACCGACTTGGCCCCTGGAAATCAGAGCCTATTTCACACTCTACGCTTAATGTGGTAAAAGCGTTTGGCTTATCTTCATTTTAAAGATGTGGAGATAATAATGACTCAGTTTTCTGTTCTGATCTGCAAACTGTTTTCAAGCTTATGTCAGTAAACACAAAAAGATATGGTATCACAGCAGTTAATTATGTGCTTGCTTTTAATATGGTAATTTTAATGTCTGACACTTAATGGGTACATGAACTATATAAAATTGTGTGTTTCCAAATGAGGGCAATCATGCCATTCAGATTAGAAAGCTCTTTTTGGAAACTGGGTTTTTTAGTGCTTTTGCAGGTGTTTGTGAAATACACAGTTGAGAAAGGCAATAGCTGTGGAAAATGAGAGTTACCTGTCATGAGGTGAGGAGGCTCTTTTTGGCTGAAAATATGTTAACACATTCTTAAAGAACAATATAGAACTGAGTTTTAGTGAAATATCTCTTCTGAGCTGTTAAGAATCTCTTCCTTTATTTTTTTTCTTATCCCAAAATACACCTTCACCAAGCTATGCAGTGCTGTCAAAAATACCCTGACTGCTTGCAAAACTGGTGCAAACGGTCATGTCATTATAGCACTTTTCCCTAATATGTTGGATCATATATGTGTATGCAGGATTACTTAGCCCAGGGAGCAACGTTGTGAAGCTTCTGTCTTTCATGCTTGTAGCACCTCCAGGAGATGAGCTAGAACCTTCTGGGCTAGTGCCAAAGCTCACTTTGCAGACTAGAGCTTACCATGCTCCTAGAGCCCAAAAGGTGTTTTCTTGATCTGTGGCGACCTTACTTTGAGAAGCTTGTGGAGGTGAGACACGGCTCTCTTCAAAGCTGCTCTCAATGCAGAAATAATTGGAAGTCCTCTGCTTGTGCAGTATAAGAAGCAGAGATGCCATCTCAAGCTGATTTTCCAAATGAGCTAACTGGTGTCCCATAGCAATGTGTTAGTAATGGCCAGAGAAGTTCAGGCCTAAATCCAGCTGCCACAGATTTTTCATGTAGTGCTACACAGGCTATGTCTGCTAGCTCTGACTCTCGATCCTGGTAATGTGTTGTGAGATCATTGCTGTTCCCACGGTCTTTTTTTCCCCTTTCATTCACTATTTTTTCATTCCACAGCTGACTTTCGGCAGAGGGAAGGAGTACCTGAAGCACATAATGGATGTGCACAAGGAGAAGGGCTATGGCTGTAGCATTTGCAATCGACGCTTTGCCTTGAAGGCAACTTACCACGCACACATGGTCATTCATCGGGAGAACCTGCCTGATCCTAATGTGCAGAAGTAAGATGACATGTTGGGCTGATAAGAGCAGCTACGTTTTTGAAGTTATAGTGGCTCTGCCACCTGATGCTTTTAGAGAATATTGCAGTACTGAAATATCTGAAACTGTATAGTGGGTGTTAAAATGCCTATTAAAAGCTCGAGATATTAATGATTCATTTCGCACAGATGATTAGTCAATAGCCTCCCCGTCTGGGCTTTCTAAAGTATAAATCTGTGATTTTGGTAAATATTTTTTAAAAAACATGATTTAAGGATATTGCAGTGCCAGACTGCTCCAAGCTTGCAGTGACCTCTGCGGGTTTCTTAAGGCTTATTTTAAAAATTCATTTATGTTTCAAGGAACTTTTATAGTAATTAGTATTACTAAATGGAATGCAGTTAGTGACAGAGATACCTGAAAATCACCTCTGTCTCATGAAAAGAATGGCAGCTTTTTCTCTTTGGTTTCAGATACATCCATCCCTGTGAAATCTGTGGAAGGATTTTTAACAGTATAGGAAATCTGGAAAGACATAAGCTCATACATACAGGTAAAATGTTGCATTTCTTTATTATTGTCAATGTTAAAAATTTCTGTTGTGAGTGCCTGCCTTATTTTTTTCAGGAGGAGATGAGTTATGAGTTTTTACTATAAGTCACAATAAGATAAATGTCATATTTATGCTTTTAGGGTAGACTGGTTTTCTAAAGCAGTTAGTATTAATGAAGATGTTTGGTCTAGTAGGCACAATCCAGATTCCTAGTTAATATCATGCAGGAGTCCCATGCTGAAAATCCTAATTCTGTATTCTGTTCGTCCCCAAATTCTTATCCATGCCACCTTCTCACCATTACACAGGCTGAAATCTGCTATTGCAAAATCATTTTCAACAGCTCATTGTTATTTCATGCTATTCAGTATTTTATTACCTCAGGCTTTGTCTATTTTTTTTCAGCTATCACATAAGAAAGCCAGCATTTCTCTCTCTCCAAAGTCTTCTAATTTAGTTTGGGCTACAATATGCATGAAAGAGGTGGTTGACAACTCAGGTGGACTGTTGCACTCACTGGTTTAGTAATTTTTTAGGAGGTGCACATTTTTCATTAACATCTTTTTGTTTATGTTGTCTTTTAAATTTATTTTTAAGGTGTAAAAAGTCATGCTTGTGAGCAATGTGGCAAATCATTTGCTAGAAAAGACATGTTAAAAGAACATATGCGAGTCCATGATAATATCCGAGAATACTTGTGTGCAGAATGTGGCAAAGGTATGTCTAATGCCTTGTTTTCCATTCATTGTGATACTGAATAGCAGGTGAATATCTGAATTAAAACTTCTTCCATTCTTAGAATATTGGGAAGATCCTCAGAGTGCTGTAAATCCTGCGTTTTTAGGAGATAGAAGCTCTATTAGTCAGGAGCCTTCTGGATACGTAAACCATCCTAATTTTATACAATTTAGTTTCGTGGCCTGCAAGGCAAAACCGATTTTAATAAACTTTGCTTCTGCCAGATTGAGGAGTGCTTGCTGAGTTCCAATGCATTTGCAGCACAGAAGTGAATACAAGTCAATCTTTTCATTCTAGGCTTTTTCAGGCTTACGAAGTGCAGTAATTTCTCTCTGTAAGAAGCCTTAGAAATCAAAAATTGCTTTTACTTTTTGAATTCTTTGGGTTACAACTTGAACAAATCTTAACTGGTATTTTAGTGGAAGGCAGTAATTCTGACACCTCTTGTCTTTGCTTGCGCCTGCTATTTTGCTTTCTTCCTCAGTGGATACTCAGATGTTTTCCAGAGCTTTTGCCTGGAATTAAAATAATAATGATAATGTGCACTTCTACCTAAACAATTAATTTGCAGATGTGGGCATGCAGCTAATATAGTCTTAGAGCTCTTGACTAACAGCATGGACACCTCTGAAGGTGCGAGTGAAAGACTAATTGTCATGCTGTACCTTTTGTCTCACAGGAATGAAGACAAAACATGCACTTCGTCACCACATGAAACTTCACAAAGGAATTAAAGAATATGAATGCAAGGAATGTCACCGAAAATTTGCACAGAAAGTCAACATGCTGAAGCATTACAAAAGGCACACGGGTGAGGTCCTAGAGATGTACAAAAGTTGCACTGGATCAGTTCAATGCTTCACAAGAGAATCCTTATCTAGAACAATCAGAGATTATGAGGAATGCTAATTTTAAAATATTCATGTTGTGCTTTATGAAAAGTGAGAATTTGTCTTCTCGTCAGCAAAGACAACCTGTTACACAGTTAAGATAGATTGTTTCGTTTAATGTTTTACAGTTTTGAGAGTTGGTTTTGGTCTGGGGCAGGTGTAGACCAAGGCTGTCAAACTCCTGGATCCCACCATTCTCCTGCTCCTGCAGCGTAATGCGCGTCACTCACTGTACACGTGACCAGCGCTGGCAGGAGCACAGGGGCAAGGAGCTCGGTGCTGCCACCGGGTAGGAACAAGGTGCTGGGCTGGATAAAACAAGGTGGAGGGCTGGATTCGGGCCCTGGGCTGTGAGTTTCACACCACTGGTCTGGAGTGTTGGAGGTTTTTTTAAGATAGTCTTTAGATTCTCGTTTCCCAAAACAGAACTTTACCTCCCACAGCTGTTCCTCTTGGATTCATTTTCTGCCAGACATAATGGCATGGCTTAGATAAAAATACATGGTGAATCTGAGCTTCTTCTGAATATTTGGCTGTGATTTTTTTTTTTTCAGTTTTATGAGTCTCTGAATTGTCCCAGATACCTTAGACTATTTTCACTCAAATACTAAATGTGTTCTTCATGCAGGGATCAAAGATTTCATGTGTGAGCTCTGTGGCAAGACGTTTAGTGAGCGAAATACAATGGAGACTCATAAGTTGATTCACACAGGTAAATCCTCTAAAAAACAGTTTCCAAAGACAACAGCTCAACTTTGTTCCTAGGCTTGCTTTAGACTTGCTGGTCTTGAACTATTGCTTCACATTGCCTTACCAGCATAAAACTGTTTCTCTTGTTGAGATACTGACAATATGATAGTCTTCTTTGGAGGCTTTTGCTAACAGCATTTCCTTCCATCTGCTGCCAGTAGGAAAACAGTGGACATGTTCAGTCTGTGATAAGAAGTATGTCACTGATTACATGCTACAGAAGCACATCCAGCTCACTCATGATAAAGTAGAAGCCCAGAGCTGTCAGCTGTGTGGGACGAAGGTTTCTACCAGAGCATCCATGAGTCGACACATGAGGCGTAAGCATCCAGAGGTGAGTTAGTTTGGCAGACAGATTGTGGGGTGGTTTGGTTGGATTTTTTAGCTTTTTTTTCCCCCAAGAAAGTTTATGGCCCTCAATGACTTGAAAGGAAGTACTTTTGTTTTTCTGGTTTCTCTTTTTTTTCTGTTCTTTCGGGGCCAATTTCACATAGCGTCCGTTAAGCATGGGTTTAATTGAATCAGCAGTTTTCATTATGTTATGTTTCAACAGTACACATATCTGTCAGTCCCCAAAAATGAAGTCCTTGATTATTTAAACCCCTTTTCTTTTTCTGCCTCAGCTTAAATGTATATTTTCTTCATGTTCTGTCATCATCCATTAGGGAGTGTAACGGATTCTTTTTCCCCATTGTGTTCTCTGTATTCAGAAGTGATCTGAAAGAAGTGGTGAATAGAGAGGTGATGGCAGCATCTGCTGATAATACAATATTATTCTTAGTATTAAAGGTGAATGCTGACTGCAGAATGTCTGGATTAGAGGGATGTTTTGTCTGACCCCAGTAGGGTTTTTTTTCTGTGTTCTAAATTTTTGAACAGCTATTGTGTTTCTCCTCAGGATTTCAGTTTAGGCTGACTAAGGCTTGTCCTTTCCCTTTGAGGCTTCTCTTTTTACTACCAATTTATCGTTAGTATTGTTTTGCCTTGAACTATCCCTGTTTTTTATCATCATGACTGGGAAGGAAGTCAACAGAAAGCTTTGTTTATTGTTTTTTTTTTTTATTAAAAATGCAGCTAAATAACGGAGTAAGAGACAGTTCATAGGTTTATAAATAGAAATGCTAAAGTAATTTTTTTCAAACATCTTGTTTCCTGTAGAATTCATCGTTTCTGAGTGAGTTTGGCACTGTCTAGTGATACAAGATACACTAGGATATGAAAATAAACATATTCTTCTATTGCTGTCTTTAAACTTTGCTGGTTTTCAGCAAGAAGAAACATTGTATGCCATAAGGTTATTTAAAAAACCCATCAAAACCATAATTAAATCTCTTGTATCTAATGATATGTGTAAAGTGTTAGATTACATCATTTTTTCTTTGTGACGGGATTTATTAGGGCAATGCTGTCTTGTTTGACTGTGATATGCAATGCTGCAGTTCATCAGTTGATACCTCTTTGTCCACAGATCCTTTCAGTCAGGATTGGTGACTTAGAGCATCTGCCTGAAACAACTACCATTGATGCCTCCTCAATTGGGATTGTTCAGGTAAATTAGCCATCGCAGAATTCTGGTGGCAGCTAGGTTGTAGGCCTACTGGAGGGTGAGGTGGGGATGTCACTTTTTTGGTACATATCGTAGCTGATGGCATAGGCTGATGGCCAAGGAATGTGCTTTTTTAGAGAGTCAGCCTCAGCCTGATGTGTATAAGCAGATGCAAGCTGTTGATCTGTGATGCATAACGTGGGTGCTGATAAAACAGAGGTAATTACAAGTTGAGGTCTCATTCCCTGAAATCAAGTTTTAGCTAAAGTTTGTTTCTTCACTTGAGAATCGACAGTAAACCAGCTTCAGGTCTCTTACTTAGAACTTCACTAATCAAAATGACTTGTTGTTTTGTTTGGAAATGTGTTGCTCCAGCCGGAATTAGCCTTGGAACAGGGAGAATTGCCAGAAGGGAAACAACATGTGAAAGCTCCTAAACGTGGCCAGAAACGAAAACAAAAGTCAGGTGAGGAGGAGGAGGAAGCTCAAGTGCCTGAAGACCCTGCCTTCAGTGAATACACAGAGAAGGAAAGTGAATTCACAGGGAATGTTGGAGATGAGACTAATTCAGCTGTACAGAGCATCCAGCAGGTGAGCACCAGTAGCACGCTGAGGCATTGCTTGGAGAGATAGCCCTTCTTTTTTCCTAATAGCGAGCACAAAAATATGATCAGAACGTTTAGAGCTTATTTGATAAATTGTGGTAATGTGAAGATGAATAGAGACTTTAAAGAAGCAAGGAGTTGGATCAGTAAGCTTATGTTTGTTTTCATTTCCTTTGGTGTTACCATCTCCTTATTTACCACATACCACTAACTGGCTGAAACTGTGACTAGAAGTGTGAAAGTTAATTCGGCTGCTTGTTTTGAATGTTGCGTTTGCCTCCCTCCTGTTACCTTCTGTGCTTGGAAGTTGTTATATTCCCCTCTTTGTGTATGACTTCTCTTGCTGGCAGGAGCAACATATGAGCCTATCAGCACTCAGGTGATATTTCTTAATGCTTGATATTTGGTAGCCAGCTGCAAGATACAAGGTTGAGGTTACCTTTCTGTTTTTCCTCAGGTGGTGGTGACCCTTGGTGACCCAAATGTCACAGCCCCTTCACGTTCTGTTGGGCTGACAAATATCACTGTTACCCCCATTACGACAGCAGCTGGAACCCAGTTCACAAACCTCCAGCCGGTGGCTGTGGGCCACCTGACTGCACCTGAACGCCAGTTACAGCTGGACAACTCAATTCTCACCGTGACGTTTGACACCGTCAGTGGTTCTGCCATGCTGCACAACCGCCAAAATGACATTCAGATCCAGCCTCAGCCAGAGGCAGCTAATCCTCAGTCTGTGGCCCATTTTATAAACCTGACCACCTTGGTGAACTCCATTGCTCCTCTAGGGAACCAGATAACGGAACAGCATCCTCTAACATGGAGGTCAGTGCCTCAGACTGATGTCTTGCAGCCCCAGGCACAGCCAACGCAACAGCAGTCAGGACAGCAACAGGTTCAAACAGAGCAACAACAACAGATGTATAGCTACTAATTTATACTTTGAGAAGTTTTGAAACTCAGAGACAAAAACACACAGAAGTTTGAAAAATTTCTAATAGGATTGTTTGCTGGATACCAAACAGAGATGGGTAAATGTTTATACAATGACTTGTAAGCTAAAATTGGTATAGCACCCTGCAACACCCTAATCTTGAGATTCTTATACTGTCTCTAGACCTTGCACTGTCTGGAAAAAATAGGAAGAAAAAGGAAAATCTGGCACCCCCTTGCACTGTGTATTTTGTGCAGTATGACTGAGATTTGACAGGAGCATCATAATACGTCTTGCCAAAGCAGGGAAAGCCTAACTACGACGGCACTGGTGATTTACAAAACCCTTTCAGCCATACCATATCACTTCTTTCCAGTGTGGAAATTACATAAGAAGACCTTGTTCAGAGTGAAGTGGAACACACTTATGGTCAGGTGGTAGAGACTGAAATGTAAAGACACGAATGGGTGAAACAATAATTCTCTTTTTATCTTCTTTAGGTCTTGTATCTAACAACATTGGTAAAGTAGATGGAGGTTGGGGCTTTGGGGTGGGGATGAGTGTCATGTGGAAGAAAATACACCAATTTCACAAAGTATTTCCATTTTAGTCATGGGAAAACCCCTGTACACATAACACTGTTAGTGGTACTTGAGTCAGATAGCTGGTCTAATGCTGAAGTGGCTTTTATGATCTTCTAGTCAAGTTTGAATCAAACCATTTATGAACTAAAAAAAAAAAGAATGTGATACAGTTTTATGTAATTTTGTCCAAAACTGCTCTTTCAATCTTGCTTTTAGCTAATAGGTCTGAAGAGCAATCAGTCCCCTTTGATCAAGTTCAGGATATGAATTTTTTTCAATTAGTCTTCTTTCATTGTGTAATAAACATTTGAGAAAGCATTCTTTTTATATATATATATACACATATATATAGCCTTTGTACTTTACTGTGTGTTCCTGGTGAGTGTTTGTGAAAAAAAACACTGTTATCAATATAAGTCATTCATTCTTTCATCCCTATATTGCCCTTTCTCACAGAAGTCATGTCTGGATTCTATTCCTTCTGCTTCCAAAACTATTTCCAAAATTCATAGCCACAGACAGGATTGTGTAAAATGCAAGAAAAGAGAATGTCTGAAGCATATTCTGCCACATGGAGGCAGTGTGCCCTAGTGTATAATGGGCAAGGTTTGCATGACTGTTGGGGATATAAATAGTGGGTTGGGTCAAATATACATCATTGCTGATAGTACATGTTCATTCCATTCTCCATACATTGATGTGCAGTCTGGACTTTTGCATGTCAAGAAGATAGCATCTTTCCCACAGAGAAAAAAACAGCTGATCTCAAAAAGGAATAATAAATGTGAAAAAAAAATAGAAGTTGCTGTATGGAATCCTGAAAAGCAAATCTATCCTTCTATCTGTGTCTGAAGAACAAGGTCCTTTGGGGCAGCAGACTGAGCCACAGAACCACGCTAAAGGTTTTTGCTGAGGATAAAGCAGCTGCTGTATTTGACAGATTGATGGTTGTAAAAATCCTGTCTGTGCCTATCGTACTTAAGAAAATTCTCTATATATTAGCAAAAATATGAGTAGGAATTACTTCAGCTTTGAAAGTCTGTATTAACATGGACTAATTGACCCCTAAAGGTTGCCTTATAATCTCTACAACAAATTCTTCCACATTGCAAATGTGTGGATATTAAAGTTAAGCTCCAATGGTTTTCCTGGTGCCATAGCAGTGTCCAGAGGGTCACTAAGGTAGTCTCTGTGTAAAGCTTAGTTACAACAGGACATGTATAGGAAAGAGGTTTCTGGTGACAGATATTGTGGGTCAGAGGAGCATAACTACTTTTCTGTAAATGTCAGCAAGCCTATAAACTCTCTACATGGGAAGGATCTGTATTTGATGGCACAAGGATGCATATCAGAAGGAGAAAATGTCTTTTATTGGTGTGGGAAAGAGAATTTTTCATTCCCTAGCCCCTTCTGTCTTCCTCTGATCCTTTTCATGCAATACCACGAGATCCTGTAATTTTATTAGCCTTTCAGTATCTTGAGAGGTACAGTTTTATGCCCTTCTATCACCTGGATTATTTCACCACTGGCTTGGGTCAGTTAAGTTTCTCCCCAGCAGTCCTGTCCACAAACACTTTCCCTTCACACCAAACCTGCTGCTCAAGAGGAAGCCAGGTTTTATTTATAAAATACGTTGTTTATGTACTTGAAACTTTTTCTTTTTGTTCTTTGTTGTTGTTTTATTTCTTCTCTGCTGTGTTTGGGTGCCTAATACGTAAAGGCATGTTATCTTTTGATATTTTGGAGGAAAAAAAAAAGGGGAGGGAGAAGGAAAGCAAATGTAAAGATCCCAGGTCAAGCTGTTACGGTAAATAAAAGATGGCTAACATCTAAAAAAACACACATATATATATATACACACAGAGTGTTATGGTGCTGCATATAAAGTTTCTAGAAGGTATGGGTTTTGTTTAGACATACGTAAATGGTGATTAAGCTTTTAAATGGAAAGAAGAGTTTTTTTGCCTTAGCTGCAGAGTGAATACATCTGCTCTATGTTAATACTACTGATAGTAGCATTCATGGTGCATTGAATCAACAGTCATTTCGATGTGTAATTGCCTATTTAATAAGAATTGCACATGGAGGTAATTAACCATTACAGATACCCCTCTGACTTCACAAACCTCTTCATCCTGATGTGTCCCTCTGGTATTCTGTACTCTTAGGCTGCCTAGCATCCTTCCCACACTAACTGGCCAGCATAATCCCATCCAGGCAAGTTAGCATATTTACTTCTTGGTAGTGATTGATTCTAGCTGTTTTAAAAAGGAATGATCACAAAATAAATGCTTCCATGTTGGTGGTGACATAGAAATGTCCTTCTTCAGTCTCTCAGTATCTCCAAATTTATAGAATCAGAAAGCCCAGGTTGGAAGAGACACCAAAAGATCAACTGGTTCAGCCTTTTTTGGGGAAAGGGAGCCTAGATGAGATTATATAGCACCCTGTCCAATCATATCCTCGAAACCTCCAGTGAGAGGGACTCTACCATGTCCCTGGAAAGGTTGTTCCAGTGTTTGGTTGTTCTTGCTGGAAAAATTAAATATTCTGCTTCAGGAGGAAAAAACATAGCCACTGGGAAGGCCTTTTGACTAAGTCAGGCAATAGAAAGTTCTCTAAAAGCTAATCTTGCCAGAATATTCCTTTTAGAAATTGTAGTGACTTTCCCTGCAACCTTTGCTATGGTACTTCATCATCTCTCAGCGTGATTTTAGTATTGCTACTGTTATTAACATGCCTGTGAGAACACAATTGTATCTTGGGTGTGCTGGAACATGAAACATTTCAAAACAAGTTATTTTGATTTTGTTCCAAACAAATTGCTTTGTTTAGAGAAGTTGGAAATCAATGCCTTTTCAGACAGAGCTTATGTTGGAGAACTATTGACTGTCAGCTGCCCTCCCAACTAAGCCTTTTTCAGTGAGTACCAAAGTTATACTGATGCTGTTTCAAGCTGCACAAGAAATAAAACTACATAAGGGACGTGCAATCTGTATTTCCTTGCCAATTTGTTACTAGCCCTTACAGTTACAGGATGTGAAGGTTATTGTTTTCAGCCATGTGATGGAGATTTTGCATAACATCTGTTCAGTAACAAACTGGAAATACTTTGAGCCAAAGGAGTGATGATGTGTACTGTGTATTGTCATTGTCTATTGCTAAGACTATTATTTAATTGAATGCTGTCTGTGGCACATGGGCTCTGAAGTAAAGGAGCATCAAGGTACAGAACTCTTTCTCTACCAGTGTTCTTATTTTCTGTTTCTTGATTAATGCACCAAACATTTTTTTTCTTGAAATCACGCAGGCTTGCTTCAAAAGCAATAAGCTTAATCATTATCTCGCAGAACTTTGTACATCCCATGATGTACAGAAACATGGGATAGCATTCTAAAACATTTATTTTGTAGTTTGTTACTGGGTAACAACAGAAAGCAGAGGAGATTGAATCTTTCTTGGTTATGGTCTGTGGTGAGTTCTCTCAGGGAAATCTACCATATCAAGTGCTATTACGCTCTCTAAAATTTTCAGATGTTGTCAGTAAGAAAAGTGAATATTTTGCAGAAGCTTACCAGTCAGTCTCCTGTCAGTCTAACCAGCTACATTTCTGTAACTTTTTGTTGTTCAGAAAATTGTTTGAAGTTAACAGACAGGTAACAGTTGAATTTATTTCTAGAACTAAATTCTGTCAGTTTGTCTGAGTGAACAGCTAGTGTTCTGCATACATAAAGATGCCTGAATTTCTTATCCAGAAAACTAGGAATGGAAAATATACCATACATTCAAATGACAGTTGTGCAAAAAAATATAGGTGCTATATGAAAACGTATAGGGTGAGTAGCTTTGTTAGTATTACTTTGCGAATTCTCACTCAGTAATTCTTGGTGCTATTTAAAGTAATAATGGCACTTTTGGCCTTAGATTTATTATTGATACAGGCATACCTGTTCGAAAAATCTTTAATCCTTTGTATTTTTGGCATGCCTTTTTGTGGTGGTTGTGTGTTTGCCTCATTTGATGTAAAGGGAGAAGGAAATATATCAGGGGAGAATACTGCTGATCCACACAGCAATGCACAGCAAAGCTCTGCTTGAAGTAGTTTTGGAAACAGACTGTGCAGCCAAGTGACTTGTGTCTGTGAGATCAGTTACAGAGGTTGGTTTTCACACAAGGGCTTTTGCCCTGTATCAAACCCAGTGTCATATTGGCAACAGGAGAAAGGAGAAAGATATTTCCATTGTGTTTGTCATCAATTCTGAGTGATTTTATTCAGTGCTGAGATGCTACTATGATACTTGCACTGTATATGGCAAGATGTTAAATTTTCTTAATTAAACATGTTGGAACACTGAAAGCCACAGGTACTTCACTGTACAGCATAACCATGGTTGCTAAATATGTTTCTTGCCCTAAAAATGCTTTGAGAAAGCTGGTCTGTATTTTTTTTTCCCTTCTGGGTGCTAAAATGCCATTCTGCATGTGTACTGCTGCCCACTACAAAGTGCACGGTTCAACTCAAACTGGGATGTGGCACAGAGAGCCCCTGCAGTACAGCTCATGATGGCTGACACGTTGGATCATTTTTCTACGGAGGCCAAGCTTGCTGTTGCTAAATGTAAATTCCCAACAGCTGAGCTGGAAGGGGCAGAGGGGTCAAGACTTGTCCAGGAGACTTCAGTCTTACCCTTAGAGTCGGGATTTCATCAACATTTGTCATGCAGTGCTGTTGTCTTTCTGCCTTAACGAGGAACTGTTTTGACTTATTTACAGTGCCTGGTTAGTTGCTAATGCTATTGAAAAGCTGGTTATTAGTTGCAATGGCTGTTAAAGCAGCTGATGTCAAAAGCAATGAAAATTACTGAGTTTGGGATTTCATTTCATCTAAAGCAAAGTTTTTAAGTTCTAAAGGAGGACTTGTCCAGAGGAGGGCCACAAAGATGATCAGAGGGACGCAGCACCTCCCATACGAGGACAGGCTGATAGAGTTGGGCTTGTTTTGTGTGGAGAAGAGAAGGCTATGGGGAGACCTTACAGCAGCCTTCCAGTACTTAAACGGGGCTAGAGAGAAGCTGGGGAGGGGCTCTTTATTGGGGAGTGTATTTGGTTTAAGCTGAAAGAGGGGAGATTTATATTAGATGTTAGGAATAAATTTTTTTACTGTGAGAGTGGTGAGGCAGTTGGACTGATTGCCCAGAGAAGTCATGGATCCCAATCCCCAGACATGTTGGATGGGGTCTTGAGCAGCCTGGTCTGGTGGGAGGTGTCCCTACCCATGACAGGTGGATTGCAACCAGACGATCTTTAAGGTCCCTTCCAACACAAATGATTCTATGATTCTAATGTCTTTTTGCTGTCATCAATCATAGAATTACCGGAGTTGGAAGGGGCCCAAAAGGATCATCAAGTCCAACTCCTATCCCTACACAGTTGAATGCTTTCCTTTATTTTTCTGTTTACTTAAGAGTTTTTGCGTCTACATTTTTAAGGTGCTTAGGAAATGTAGCAAAAATTTAAAGGGCTACAAAAAAAGGAGTAGTAGTAATGGCAGAATGAGGAGTTAAAATTAGGAGAAACTCATGATACTAATTTTCTGCAGATTTCTGCTCTTCTACCCATGTGAGTCTGAGGTTCTTGCCGTGACACTAACTCAAGGAAGGAGAAGGCATATGCTCTGGCTCATTTGCCAGAACTACTTTTGTAGGGATTGCTACACTGGGTGCTGTTAATGAGAGCAGATACCGAGTTCTGACAGCCTTTCCTTCAAGCCACGTGTTCATTCCAGTATCTCTTCATGACACAGCTGGTTATTTTCACAGAGCTCACAGGAATGTGAGCTTCTCTGAGACTTGTACCTGTTGCCTGTGGTGAACATCAAGAAACAGATTCAAAACTAGAGAACGAGGGACCTGAGAGGCAATGAAATACATTAGAAATGCATTTAAAAAAAATAATCTGGGAGAACACATACGTAGTGTGCTGTATCAAACTGTGTGGTAGATAGTGGTGGATGCAGTGCTGATAACTGAATATTACTGATTATTGTGTTTTAGTGCTTTTTTTTCCAGCAGAACCTATATTCTGTTAGTTGTGTAGGGGAAAGTGTTAGTGTGTGTTCATTTTACCATAACATAAATTCAAAGCTAAAACACACTCAGTGTGTTATACGCAGCAACACGCAAAAAACAAAGGGTAAGATGCTCAAATGATAAGCAGATCCACGTTTCGTCTCTTTTGGGAAGAGTGAAAGCAAGGTTGTGGACAGCGTTTTCTCAGGAATGAGTGTCTTTCTCATGCACAGAACCAACCTGCTCTGTTGTGTATGTGATACGTGCCTGCAAGTCGGACACAGGACTGTCATCGAGGGGGTGATGCTGGAATAAAGAGGGTTGGCTTACAATCAAAATAAACAAACCAAAACAAACAAAAAAAAATCGAATCAGCTCATTAAAGGAAAGGGTGGGGACTCCAGTTCTGTGCTGTGCCAAGGAGAGGGAGATAAAAAAGAATCAATCTGTTACACTGGCTGTGCTGTGGGTAGGTAAAAAAAAAAAAACCAGCAACCTGTATATGTGAGCTCCTCTTCCCTTCTCTCTACACCCAAGCCTGTGCTAAAAGCCTAGTCTGAGCTTTCAAAGGAATAAACACCTTTGTCTGACTGACGCAGAGATGGCACCTGTGCCCAGGGGCCCTGGTAATCATATGGATTTTTAAACTGCTTTTCAAGGTAAATACGGGTACATAGGTTGGGGGTGTTTGAGCAGGAGCAGGTTCTTTTGAGGGGATGTTAAAAAGTAGAGAACAGTTGCTTTATTGCCCTCCTGTGAAGTCCATACTGACGCAGACAGAAGATTTTTTGCTGAAGAGGCAGTGGAATCAGTGACAAAGCACTGTTTTAAAGATGCAAAAGACCTTAGATTGCATAATCAAAGGGAAAAATGAGAAGCTTTGTCCTGAAGGCAAATGCACCTACTTCTTATTCATTCTCCTCCCTTTTCCACTATGTTTTTTTTCCCATGACATACATGCAAATCCCAACACGTACCAAGTTTTCCTCCAGGCATGATATACTTGTGTGGTTATTTAAGTAGAGAAGTGGATTGATAGAGATATGAAGTGTTCCTGGCAGAAAAGTGTTGGAAAAGAGTGCTCTATTTGCTACTGTTGTTTTAAAGTAATCCGGTCACCCTGAGAGCATTTCTAGTTAGTAAAAAGATAGCTGTCATTTGTATTATACAGCGTACACAGTTCCTGTTTGATTAACTTTGTCTTCTTGCAATATTGCCAGTATTTCGGAGTCTACCCACTTTAAAAAATTAAATAGAAATTAAGTGCAAGCATTTTATCAAATTGAAGAGTGGTTTAAGAAGTAATTCAAGTAGAGCAAGAACTTGCTGTGCTCAATGCTTGCAAGAAATCACAAATTCTGGTTGCAGAGGACACTTTATCAGAGTCTGTGAGCAGTAACTGAATGTGTGTGGTCTCCTACACTTGGCTACAATGACGTCCAGCTCTCAATGGCGTGCGCTGCCAGGTAATACGCTCTTACCTTTAAAGGTGCCTGTGTTCGGTGCAGAGGATGTTGAATTTGATGGGATTTAAACTACCAGCACTATAAATGGAAGAATTAGAGGGCAGGCAGTGGAGAGTTGGATTGGTCAGTGGTAGCTACAACAGCAATCATAGGAAGATGAGTTTTAACAACCCTAAATGCCTTTGAAACCCATTGCCTTCCTCCTTTCTCTGGACATCCACCTCCCACCAGCAGTTCCCCCATCCCTGCTCCTGAGCTGGCAGTTAACCCTTGGTTCCAGCACCAGAAATGGGGGCCTGCAACTCAGATGCAGCTTGAGGTCTCTCCCAGGGGTCCTGCCAGACCTGCCATTTTCCACTGCCAAGGCTCTCTGAAACCGGAGGACGCCATGAGCTGCGGGGCCTCCTTATCCTGCACTGCAAAAGAAGCAAAACAGTTGGAGCCCAGCAAAGGTACATCCCCACCACCCACACCTTCACACCACGTCCACATAGGGCAGGGTGTGCGGTCCTGCCTACATCACCCCCACCCATACCACCTGGCCCCACACTGGGCACACCTTCCATTTGGAAAGAACCTCACAGAATCATAGAATTATAGAATGGTCTGGGTTGGAAGTTCATCTAGTCCAACCCCCCTGCAGAAGCAGGGACATCTTCAACTTGATCAGGGTGCTCAGAGTCCCATCCAGCCTG
Organism: Dromococcyx pavoninus; assembly: GCA_033558185.1. Taxonomy (NCBI): domain Eukaryota; kingdom Metazoa; phylum Chordata; class Aves; order Cuculiformes; family Neomorphidae; genus Dromococcyx; species Dromococcyx pavoninus. The sequence goes on along the minus strand of JAUMJL010000395.1, from coordinate 1,092,627 downwards.
ACCTTGAATATTTCCAGGGACGGGGCATGCATCACCTCACTGGGCAACCTGTGCCAGTGTTTCACCGCCCTCAGCGAAAAAATTTCTTCCTAGTATCTAGTCTAAACCTCTCCTCTTTTAGTTTAAAATCATTACCCCTTGTCCTATTGCTATGGGCTCTGCTAAGAAGTTTTTCCCCATCTTTCTTATAAGCTCCTTGAAGTGTCGAAAGGCCACAATAAGGGCTCCTCAGAATCTCCTCCAGACTGAAGAAACCCAACCCTCTCAGCCTCTCTTCATACGTGAGGTGCTCCATCTCTCTGATCATATTGGTGGCCCTCCTCTGGACCCACTCCAAAAGGTCTATACCGTTCCTGCACTGAGGGCTCCAGCACTAAACAGAGGACTCAGGTGGGGTCTCACGAGAGCAGAGGGACAGAATCACCTCCCTCGATCGGCTGACCATGATTCTTTTGATGCAGCCCAGGAGACAGTTGGCCTTATGGGCTGCAAGTGCACATTGCCTGCTCATGTCCAGCTTCTCATCCACCAGGACCCCCAAATATTTCTTTGAAGGGTTGCTCTCCATCACTCCATTCCACAGCCTGTATCGATACTGAGGGTTGCTCCAACCCAGGCGCAGGATCTTCATTTCATCTTGTTGAACCTCCTGAGGTTTATCACAAGCCCACTTCTCCAGCTCGTCAAGGTCCCTCTGGGTGGCATCTGAATCTTCAGGGGTGTCAACCTTGCCACTCAGATCAAGGCAGGAGAGTTTGAAAGAATCATAGAATGATTTGGGTTGACAGGGAGAAGATCATCTAGTTTCAACCCTCCTGCCATGGGCAGGGACACTTCCCGCCAGATCAGGCTACTCAAGACTCCATCCAGCCTGGCCTTGAACACCTCCAGGGAGGGGGCATCCACAAATTCCCTGGACAATTTGTTCAAATGTCTCACCACCCTCATTGTGAAGAATTTCCTTATAATGTCTGATCTAAATCTTTCCCCTTCCACTATAAAGCCATTGTCCTTCGTCCTATCACTATTTGTCCTTATAAAAAGCCTCTTCCCAGCTTTCATTGTAGCCCCTTCAGATGCTGGAAGGCCGCTATGAGATCTCCCTGGAGCCTTTTTTCTCCAGGCTGAACAAGCCCAACTCTCTCAGCCTGTCCTCATAGCAGAGGAGCTCCAGCCCTTGGATCATCTCCAAAGCCCTCCTCTGGACCCGTTCCAATGGTTCCATATCCTTTTTATGTTGGGGATTCCAGAACTGGACACAGTACTCCCGTTGGGCTCTCAAAAGAGCAGAGTAGAGGGGGAGAATCACCTCCCTCGACCTGCTGGCCACACTGCTTTTGATGCAGGCCAGGCAAAGCAGGGAACTGAGCCTCTGGGGCTGCCCCAGATGAAGCAAGGGGGCTGGTGTGGGGCTGGGAAGGAGGGGGGGCAGGAGGCCAGGTGGGATGGGATGTAGATGCTGCTGGTGGGGCGTGGGGCTGATGTGGGGTGTAGAGACAGCGCTGTGAGTGGCTGAGGTGGGATGTACAGGCCTGGGGGGCTGAGAGACTGAGAGATTGTAGAGACTGGCCGGAGATGGGGAGGGGGAAGGATGTGTGTGTGTGTGTGAGGTGGGGCGCAGAGGCAGTGAGGGGTTTGTGGGTGTCTGAGGTGAGGTGGAGAGATATCAGAGGGGGCTGTGGGCGGCTGAGGTGGGGTATGGAGGCAGGGGGGCTGTGGGCAGCTAAAGTGTGGAGAGATAGCAGGGGGCTGTGGGTGGCTGAGGTGGGGTGCAGAGGCGGCGGGGGGCAGGCAGCAGCTGCGGACGGGTGCGAAAAACGGGTGCGAAAATAGTGGAGGCAGGGGCGGTGAGAGGCTGAGCTGGGACGTGGAGGTGGCGGGGTTTGGGCGGCCGAGGTGTGGTGTAGAAACGGTGGGGGCGAGGGTGGAGACAGGCTGAGAGGATGTAGGGATAGCGGAGGAGCTGTGGGTGGTTGAGGTGGGGCATAGAGGCTAGGGGGCTGTGGGCAGCTGAGGGGGTGTAGAGGTATTGGGGCAGGTGCTGTGGGCTGGGGTGCAAGGAAGGGGAGTATGGGCGGCTGAGGTGGGGTGTAGAGACAGCGGGGGCACGACGGTGGGTGGCTGAGCTGGGGTGTAGAGGTGTGGGGGGACGGGGGCGGCTGGGGTGGGGTCTAGAGATGAGGCTGTGTGAGGCTGAGGTGGGGTGTAGACATAGTGAGGGCTGGTGGGCGGATGAGGAGGGTGGGGAGGCGGGGACCTGTGAGCAGCTAAGGTGGGGAGATAGTGGGGGGCTGTTGGCGGCTGAGGAGGGTGGGGAGGCAGCAGAGGGGGGGTGCAGAGGAAGGGGAGTATGAGCGGCTGAGGTGGGGTTATAGTGATAGATGGCCTGTGGGTGGCTGAGGTGGGGCCTAGAGTGAGGGGGGCAGGGGGAAGCTGCAGTGGGGTGTAGAAATAGCGGGTGACAGCTGTGTGCAGCTGAGGTGAGGTGTAGGGGTGGGAGTATGGGTGGCTGCAGGTGGGATGTAGAGGGAGCAGACGGCGGCCAGCTGAAGTGGGGTGTAGAGACAGCAGAGGGGCAGTGGGTGGTTGAGATGGAGTGCAGAGGAAGGGGAGTATGGGCGGCTGAGGTGGGGTGTAGCGATGGTGGCAGGGGAGGTTGTGGGCAGCTGAGGTGGGTGTAGAGGTGGAGGGGGAAGATGAAGGTGCTTAGGTCTATGTCATTAGGACAGAAGGATTTCAAGGTCGCTCCCAGAGTTTTCCCTCTTCTCATTTTTTGCCTCCAGTCTAGTCTGCTTGTTAGGATATTGTGTATACGAGCATTGGTCAATTAGAATAATTATAACTTTAAATGTTTTGTTCCAGTAGTATTAACACTGTGTCTGGAATAACTTCATTAATGTATCTGACAATGGATTATTTAGTGTGTAGCATAAAAGGGTAGTCTTGTTCTGTTTCAGGCTGTCTTTTGGGATGTCAGCATTTCCTGCTTCAGGTCAGTAAGATGGGGCATTGGTGAAATGAAAGGTTTGGTTGTAGCAGTTTAGATTCATCGGTTACAATGTGAGAAAAGTCCCACTTCCAATCTAAGACAATCAGTTCTCTCAGAAGTTTTCTAGTAATTAACTTACTAGTGAGGGAATGCTTCCAAATTGTGAGTTTTTTTAGTAATGGGAAGTACAAAGATACTGCCAGTTATGTTGACAGTGTCTGCTTGACACCATTGAGTTAGCATACCAATTCCTGCATGCTTTTCCACTTGCATGCTATTTTTTTTTAAGCTCAGTATTATGCCTGACTTTTTTAATCAACAGAATCACTAAGAGCATCAGGGAAGACACAGTCAGACTTGTATACTGATGCTGTAGGCTATTGGACAGAGTTTGTCTTCCAGATCTTTATGTGTTTGATGAGAAAATGAAGAACCTCCTCCCAGCTGCTTGTTGCCATCCTCCTTCCAAAGTCTGCTGCTGACTGAGATCCATCAGCTGATCTGCTTGGAGGCTATTTAAACTCTTAAAACTAATCCAGATTTCTGGGAATAATGCAGGTTAGGGAGTTGTCCTCCAAGCAGCTGAACTGGCAGATTTTTGAAGCTAGTAACACAGGGAAGAACAGAGGGGGTGGAAAACCACTGAGAATGAGCCAGTAGTTTTTAATAAAGTTTGCTATTATACATGTTGAGAGTCGTGAGGAAAAAAGTGAAACTATTTAACTATTTCTCCTTGGTTTATATTCCTGTTGCTTCCTTTATACTGATACAAACATACATCCAATTGAGCAGAAAACTGATTTTGGTCATCTTTCTATCATTCCTCCCCAAGAATTAGCTTCCAGTTGCATCAGTTTTCTCATCAGTTTAGTGGCTGGCTGTGCCAACTCCAGAGCTGGATCTTGGGAAGAACAAAAAGAGGCAGATAGAAGCAGCCCTATTCAGCAGGAGCCCACACTGATGTCAAGCTAAAGTGACTGTGGAATTTCATCCTTGGTAATGGTTTTTTTGGCATTCTATGTGGAAAGAGGTTTGCAATACTGCAGTGGAATTAAGTTCCAATAAGGTATCCTCAGCAGATGTTTGGGATGGTGATCGTAGAACGCTTGCTGCATGGCTGTAATGAAAACACCTTGTGGCTTCTGGCAAGGTGTAAACATTTGCAAAATATGGCCTTAGATTCTTGAAATAATGTGTCCAGTAACTGGGGGGGAGGGAAGGGAGGAAGAAGTTCACGTCCTCTAGGAGCTTATAATATTAACTGCTGTTTTTTACAGGCGAAATTTGCAGAAATGTAATATGGTAACTAAAACTTCTCTGTACTTCTAAAAAAATGTAGGCAATGGCCCCTGGAAGCAAATTTAAGAATGCTGAATTGATATTACCATGTGAATGGAAAGAATGCTGCTTTGTGGGGAAATGCATGGAGGAATTTTGTAATCATATTGCGGCACACTTGGAAGAATACCTACAGCAACTCCTGCAAGCAGAAGGTCACACAGATTACTTTGCAGTTTGGAAGATTATACCTAGCCTAGAAAATAATACTGACTTCAGTTTACACCCCCACCACAGGTGTTCATGGCTTTTGTAAGGCCCCAGCTGCATGAAGCCCTCGGACAAGGGCTTATAACTACTTTTTGCTTCATGTGTTATTGTCCTGGATTTTTGTTTGTATTGATAGCTATTCCTCATATGGAAAGAGACTGGAGAGGTGATGTCATGAGAACTTCTGCTGAGGATTTTTTTTCTACCATTAGGGCCTCAGCAGGTGCAATTTTGTAAAACAGATCTTAGCAAATTGTTTTCGAATGGCAGAGTTCTTCACTTTCAGGGAACTGACCTGCTGCTGAAGAATTCTAAGTTTAACGTAGCACTTGTATGAATCATTATAGAAAAATGGAAACTTCTGTTGTTTGTATGGTATTTGCCTTATTTGGATACATACACTGGTATAATTTTATGATGGGTATTGTATTTTACACCTTTCTAGTAGTATTAAATGTACTTAAAAGGAAAAGAAAAAAATCTGATTCTGCAGAAAGTTAGAGGCAGTCTCTGTGGATGTAATAGCAATATTATACTAGACTTTTTAATATAGCTACTTTGGCTCTTGTGTATCCTACTCTTTATTCTTAACACTGTAATCAAGTATAATTACAGGTGTAGACATTTTAATTAAAGGTGAATGAGATTTAATTAAAGGTGAAAAAAAATAGAATTAGACCAACATTAACAATGTCTCCGTGACCTAAGCTGAAGAGTATCATAGTATGTATCAAAGAAAATAACTTCTTTTTACAAAATTTTCCTGTTGAATCTATGAAGTGCCTTTCTGTGAAAAGTTGTCCTTTGAGGTACAAAGCACTTTACTATTGCTGCAGTTGTGAGATAGTGGAAAATCTGTTTGGCACTGAGATTTTCAAGCTTTATCTAGTACATTATCAGTAGACAGCAATTACCAGCCTTTCTGCTAATGTTACTTACAGATTTGAAGTTACTACAAACGTAAGCACATGTTTGCAGATTCCAAGCAGTGTTCTTTAAAATGTTACCTCTTTCTTCTGTTTAGACCCATACCAGTGTTGCTGGAGAAGTTGTGGATTTGGGGCAAAGGATCCCAGAGAGCTGATAATGCATGTCAACTTTCACAGTTATCACACCAAACTGAAGTTCATAGGCTCTCAGTTACGGGCACTGCATCACGATTTGCCAGCATGTTTGCAGAGCAGCCGTAGCTGGTATCAGTTACCAAACACTTCAGAGGGGTTTGTTTGCCGTTGGGAGAATTGTGATGTAAGTGGAGTACGTTGAGATATTGCTATTTTTTTTTTCCTTTCCTAACTTTACCTCAGCATTCTTTGGATTTGACTCACTATTGGGAGTTTTTGCTCAATCTTAACTCTGAACAATGTTTCCCACTATGTTTGTAAGTAATACACGATTGTTGTTATGGTAGCATTCATAAAAATGTAGACAACGTATTTGCGTAGCATCTACAACATCAAATCAAATTTTCTTTCCTTTTGTCATGACTGAAATGATCTTTTTGGCAAAGATACAACTTCTCTTGCATATGTGCAAAACTTTAATATAGACAGTTTAATGACAAATTAATGAACTTGGTAGTCTGTAGGCACATCCAGAGTGTTTATTGTTTGTCTGAAGAAAGGCAACAGAATATTTGATGTTTCCTTGGTCAGTTTTTGGGTTTGTTTTTATTTTTTTTTACTGGGGCAGACATCAGACATTTGCAACAGGCTCTTTGTATAAGTCTGATGTTCAAATGTAGCCAAGAATGACTTCAACTAAAAATGGTTTGTGTTTACCACTTTTTGGTGTCCTGTATTAAATATAATCATTATTCATTCAGTTTAGACAGTGCTACTTCTGCATCAAGTAAAACAAGATGATTAGCAGTTGCTATCTTTTTTTGACAACATTAACATGAATAGTGCTGCCTATATGAACTTTTTTCGTGCTTCTTGGAGGTGTTCATTCCTGATCAGAATTGGCTTTGTATTGATATGACATTACAGGGAAACACTTTCTCTGTCCCTGTTGGCCTCAGAATCTCAGCTGTTATTTTTGGCTAGTCAGAACTACCTGTGTGTCCACAGGTGTGATGCCTTGCAGATGATATTTTCTTACCACCTCGTTTTGTGTAACTGTTGAGCAAGATGGTTTTTAGAGAAAGTGGTAGTAGATGATATTACTGAATACAAAATATTGGCAAAGAAGAAGGAACTGAAATGTGTTGTATTGTGGAAGTCAGAAAAACTATAAAGGTAAATAGTCTTGCAAATCTCATAAGGTCAAATCTGATATAAGTTTAGTAATGTTGAATGACAAATCAAACCAGAAACTTTAATGTTTTTCAAAGGCCTTTGATCCTTTTTTCCTTACGTCTCTCTAGGCCTTGAAGTGATTTATGGGTTAGCATCCCTAAATCGTAGTTCTCTATTGTCTATGACTTATTCATATTAAAGTCATGATAAAATTAAATTTATGACATAAACTCTGCTTTTGAGGTTATAAACAAATTCTAATGAGGAGGCAAGGAAAGGTCAGACTGGTGGTGGTTTACATAGGTCGTGTATCCCTCACATGCATCACATCATCAATTTAGAATCAGTGTGATGTTTGAGTAAAGATACTGCAGTGATGGGGTGAAATGACTTTTGTTTTCTGATGGTGCTTATAGCCTATGCTTTTCTTTGCTAACCTTCTCCTTACTAGGTCTAAAGTTATTTACAATTTCCTTTTAATATTTCAGCTTTTTATGACATAGAGGTGAATGCCTCCTCATCTGTGTGTCAGTACTGGACAGAATTTCTAGAAATATCCATTTGGCTCTGAATTTAGAATATCTATAGTCATATAATGCCTTGATACCTCTCTCTTCATTGATTATTCTTTACATGAAATAAGGAATGACATAAAAATCTCACAGTGAAGTTTATAGAGAGAGGTAATTCTGTTGTTGAGTCAATCTGCCTCTGTAAATAAATTCTTTTATTTACTAGTGGATTAAGCATGGAAGTACCCCCTTCTCTTCTTATTAAAGCTGTAAGCCTGAACATGTAATATAGAGCATTACTTATGATAACTTTTGGATTGGTTGCATAGTTTGATTGCAAACCACTATTACAAACAAATCTCATTGCCGTTATATCTCATAGCTTATAGGAATAATTTCTTAACTGTAGCTATTTTTGTTATTAATGTTTTTAATAGATACCAGTCAGTCTTTATTTGCATACTGCTAAGACTCGTCTACTTATTTTAAAAATCAAGAAGTTCAGGAAAACTTCAGAGCCCTCAGAATTTGGTTTTGCTACATCTGTTAGTAAGCAGTCTTTTGAAAAACCTGCTTAAAACCAGAAGAAAAATCTTCCCATTAATTGATTCTATGTTCCATTTTTCATTTATGTAAGTGGGCAGTTTGGGCTGATGGAATCCTTTGGATCATAGGATTTTGCTAAATCTTTTTATACGTGTTTTTTCAAGTTCAAGCTATGTTGTGAATTTTATTAATTAAAGGAATGTTTCCCAACTTAGTAGGCAGGCTAGACGAGACCCAGGAGGTGAGGTAGGGCACACTGCAAAAGGGAAGAATTTTGAGGGTAGGGAAAACTGCTTACCCTTCCCACCCTCTCAAAAATATGTTCCCACAGTTATGAACATAATTCTCTTTGAAAATCACCCATACACTTTCCCCTGACTCTTATGGTGCCTCCTACTGTGTCAGATTCAGTTTCCCCAGAGGTAAAGCTTCTGACTCAGTCAACAGTCCCGAAAACTTCTCTCCTATTTACATATAAAGAAACGTTCAAGAAGGTTCCAGCAAAACACTTAAAGAGATGGTGCCAACAAATTAAAATGGTTTTAACACCCATATGGTTACTCTGATTAAGAAGTGAAGAGGCTTTCGATCACTGTCTAGCTCAATACTTTTAGTTGATTCATCCTAGTACGCCTGTATGTTTTCATGTACACAAGACCTTGCATTTCTCAGATCATGTTTCAAGCCCTTCAGAGGAAATAAGGGCTTGTCTCCCTGAGGGAATTATTGTGAAATACACAGCAGTATTAATTTAAAATGCAGCAGTTTGCCTGTATTAACTCCTCATGTGAATGCTCTGTTCTGCACACAGCATGCCTGGCAGCTTAGTTTAGTCCACTCTGGTAATATTAGGATGATTAAAAACGGATAACACTAAATAAAAAGTTTTTCATTTATAAATTTTTCTTTAAAAAAACACAATACTGCTTAAATTTGAATCAACTGTACATTGTCAGCAGTGGCATTATCAGGCCTAGGAATTCCACATGTTTCTGATTTCCTCTCTAGATCAATTCCTTGCCCCAATTCAATGTGTAGCTTTACAAATTGTGCCATCACAGCAGAGAGCTTAAGGGATTAAATTCTCTGGAACTGAAAGGAATACTTTGAATTGTGACTGATGACAGTATGCAGTTGAATGACACCCTTTGTTACTTGAAGAAAATGCAATATGCAGTCTACTTTCACTCTGCAGGTATGGATTTTTGTGGAGTGAGGCAGAGGCTAATTAAGGTTTAGTTCCCCTTGTCATGTAAGTACTGACTCGTGGAGTCCTGTGTCCATAATACCCAATTCAATTTAATCATCGTGCAGCCTTCCCATTTCTGTTGGAATTACCTGCACTGCCCTCATAGCCTCCTCATGAGTAGGAGCGGGTAGAAGTGAAGGGAGGGGAGAAGGTTAAAATATACCAAAGAAATAAATCAACTGAAATCCTTTAACAGACGCATCCCTACCCCAAAGAATGGGTAGCATTCATTCAATTAGTCTAGGCAGACTTTTCAGCTGCTAGATGGTAGGTGAAAATTCAGGACCTGGTTTGTGTGGTGGATACTGCAGAACGTTCTACGTTTTTGTAGTTGATGTAATTGTCTCTGTGTTGGGAAGAGTTAATTAAATGTTACTGCAATATTTACTACTGTCTGTTTGGTTTCTAAAAAGACTTAATTCTATGTTCCTGTGAGTTGATTTCCTGCCAAAATTATCTTCCCTTCTCTGTGCTTCTATTTCGGCTTTAGGTTACCTTCAATAACCCAGAGTGGTTTTATCAACACGTCGCTATTCACGCCTATTCTGCTGAGGAAGAAACTGTTAGAGATCAGAAAAAAGCTGTTTATTGTCACTGGAAAGGTAGTTCATATATTAAAAAAGTCTTTCAAAAACTATTTTACTGCAACATTTCTTGTATAATTCACTTAGTGCTACATATTGCATAGGAACTTGTGAGAGATCTTCAGATATTTTTTCATCTATCTTAAATAGTTGCAGAAACATTTCTATTTTATAGACACCGTGATTTTAGTAGAATAGATCCTGTCATACGTGAGATTGAACACCCTCATCTCCCAGTTGGTCTAAGCTGAAAATTGCCAGTATTGAACAGGGTTGGGTTTTCTTTTAATTCTGGCTGTGGTTGATAGTTCATATACAATTCAAACAGACTTTTCACTTATATTCTACTACTCAGGATCAGGGTTGTCTCCATCACAATAAATTTTCACAGTGACCTTACTCTTTGCTTCCCCTCATCTGTTCCCTTCAAATCAAAGGAAGCACACCTATTGCTATCCTTGTTTTTCTCAACTCTGTGGTGAGAAAGAGCAATTTTAATGCATCCTCTATATTGCTAGCTACCTCTTGTGTTCAAATTATTGTCATGGCTTCAAAGCTAATGTTCTGCCCTTGGCTCTATTGTAGAAGCCACATTCCATTGACAGCCTTTCATAGCAGATGCCTTAGTTGTTTGAGTAAGGGCTAAACTATGGACTGCCATTTGATGTGCATGCCATTCAACTTCAGACCTACAAAGTGTATGAGCAGAACCTCTCCAGAAGAAAAGAGTTTCTGCTGAAGAATAATGAGACAACATGTGGGATTCTGAGCTTGCTTTGAACAAATCAATTTCTCTATGATTTGTAAAATGTGTCAACGAAGTCCAAGTTTGATTGGAATCCTCTTAGTGAACCTTCCCAGATGTGTGTCTTTTCGATTTATGGGTTAAAGTTACTTTTTTGTTAGCTACTCACTGCAACTATAACAAAATCCTGTCTGTGGATGCAAGACAACATAATTTTGTTCCTTTCCCTCTTGAGATTAGCTGACAGATGCACTATTTTTGGCTGGGGAAGTTGTTGCAGTGACCTGATATTTTTTAGAGGAATAAAAAACACAGATCAGTGTGAACATAGCTTTAGAAAATACAGCCCATTAGTTCAGGCGAAGGGACTCCTCTGACTGTGTGGCCTAAATAACAGAATAGGGAAAAGGGAAATGCAGAAGACAACAAATATGGTATGTCTTCAAATACATTTAAGAAATGCTCTGCTGATGGGAGCAGTGAAATGATCTGTTCTCCATGTCTGTGTTAGGAATGATGAGAAATAATGAGCTTCAAACCAGATCTGAGCTGGTTTGAGTTTGTGGGCTGCTCTGCAGGGAGGGAAAACTGGGAGTTGAGGGTGATAAGCAGGCAGGCAGGGAACTCGCTGACAGGTTGCAGTCTCACAGAACATGAACAAGAAGAGCAGAGCAGCTCTGGTGGTGCTAGCCAGGGTCAGCTGCAGCCCAGTGATCACCAGTCAAGTCCACTATGACAAGACAGGTGTGAGATCAAGCCAGCGAGGTGCAAGGCATTACACAGCATCCCTACCTGCGGGGTGGGTAACTGCACTATGTGCACAGTAGCAGACTATTTCTGAGCTCAAGAGACCTGAGGACAAAGCTATTTGTATGCAAAGATTGTTTGGTGGATAACTGATTGCTTGCAGTGAACGACTACGTGAATGTGTATGTAAAGATAGAAAATGTAAAGTAAAATTAAAGAGGTTAGTAGGCAGAGTTCTTGAAGATGTATAGTTTACATGTATTCCCTATCCCATTTTGTTTTCCTGGTTCTTCACAGACCATGAAGATTGCTGGAGTTCAGTGATGGCAGGGAACAACAGAAATGGTCAAATAGAGATAACATTCGTTACTGTATGAGCATACACGTGGAGTCAAAAACTTTGACACGTGAGGGTGGAAAGTATAGCAGCATGCTCTCTGCTGCTTCAAAACTGAAATATTTGTAAGAGGGACACATGACCAACATGTCTTGAAGAATTCTTATTGCTAACAAATAATCTGGCTTTGGCCTGGATATTTGCAGCGTTAAATGTCACGTGATATTGTGGTAGTACCAGTCTGATTTTTTTTCCCCCTAGAATAAGGTTTTTTTGTGTTTCTAAAAATATAACAGTAAGATGTATGTAATAGCCTTTTCTGTTTCTACATAAGAAAGAGTACAATACTCATGTGCAGCTTTTTTCTGTTTATTTTAGATTGTTTAGGTATATTTAAAGAAAAACATAAGCTACGGGATCATTTAAAAACCCACACACAAGAAAGAGTTGTAGCATGTCCTACTTGTGGACGAATGTTCTCCAATAACACTAAGTTTTTTGATCATGCAAGGAGACAAGTTTCAGAAGATAGTAAGTAGATACTCTCTTATTTCTGTTTATATTTCCAGGAGATTATCATTTAAGGTGCTTTGGGATAATGTTCATGTGTAATTTCATAAATATTTCTATTTTTCATATAAGTCAATTACAGGAAAGCAGGGTTTACTCCAGAAATGGAATTGTTTTCATAAAGCACATAAGTGGTCTTGACTTTGCATGTCTGATGAGTTAGGATAATGAAAGTGAATGACGGAACACCCTTACATCAGTGTTTCAGCAGAAAAGCTGTTATCTTGGCAGCGGTGGCATCACACTGCCTCTCTTCCCTTGGTGCCCATGGCATAGTGTGACATTCCAATGACACTGGGAAACTGCCGGTCAATGGACAAGATTTTTGATTATTGAAGAGAGAATCTTCACAAGAACCAGGCTTGGATTACAAAATCTCTGCAAGTAATCCCAGTGAGCATTTAACTACTTTCAGGTGAAAAAGCTATTTCTTTCTCTTCAGCTTTGCTTTTCCAGTAAGTATTTTCTTCACCAGAACACTTCCTACCTCATCCATCTGTGGATTAGTTGGCATCCTTTCCTCTGTGCTATAGAGGTCAGCAGAAGTGGGGTTTTTTTCCTGGTTTTAAGTGCTTGCAACGTATAGGAATTGTGGTTTTTTGGTGATGGAAATTAGGTGCGTTCTAGGTAATTGACAAAAGAGCTCAAATTTCAAACCGTTAGTGTTTTGGATAGATTGCTGTTCTGTTTAGGATAAAATTAAGTTACTGATAAACAATCCTTTTCATTAAACCTAAACTAATTGATCTTCTGAAGAGTATAGATAATGAAGAACACTGAAACTGTCTCAATGCTTTGTTAGTTTATAGGCTGTAGGTAATAAATCTTTCATTGAGTTATTTGTATTGCCACTAAATAATTTCTATTTAAATTCAGAAAAAACATTTGTTTGCCAGAACTGTCAAAAGCTTTTTGCCAATGAAAGGCTGCTACGAGATCACATGAGGGTACATGGTAAGTCAGAACTTTATAAAATACAGCATACTTTTCTCAAGGTTACCTTGTACAGAACAGGCTTGATAAACTGTGGAGTTGTTATAAGTATTGCTATATCAGGTAAAAAAATTGATAATCAACTAGAATCACAGAATCATAGAATGGTTTATGTTGGAAGGGATCTTAAAGATTGTCTCATTCCAACCACCTGGCCATGGGCAGGGACACTTTCCACTAGATCAGGTTGCTCATAGCCTCATCCAACCTGGTCTTGAACACTTCCAGGGAGGGGGCATCCACAACTTCCACGGGCAACATATTCCAGTGACTCACCACCCTCACAGGAAAAAAATTCTTCTTAATATGTAATGCAAATCTCCCTTCTTTCAGTTTAAAACCATTACCCCTTGTCCTGTCCTTGCAATCCCTCATAAAGAGTCCCTCTCCAGCTTTTCTGTTGGCCGCCTTTAAGTACTGGAAGGCTGCTACAAGGTCTCCCTGGAACCTTCTCTTCTCCAGGCTGAACAACCCTAACTCTCAGCCTGTCCTCTTACGGGAGATGCTGCATCCCTCTGGTCACCTTTGTGGCCCTCCTCTGGACGCAATCCAACAGATCTATGTCCTTCCTGTGCTGAAGGATCCAGAATTGAATGCAGAACTCAAGGTGAGGTCTCATGAGAAAGGAGTAAGAGGGGGAGAATCACCTCCCTCAATCTGCTGGTCATACTTTTTTGATACAGCCTACGATGTGGTTGGCCTTCTGGGCTGCAAGCACACATTGCTTGAGGTCTTGTTGACCTTCTCATCAACCAGAACCATCAAGTCCTTCTCCTCAGGGCCATTCACAATCCATTCTCCATCCAGCCTGTATTTATGCTTGGGATTATGCCTCGACCCATGTGCAGAACCTTGTACTTGGCCTTGTTGTACTTCATCGGGTTTGCACAGGTCCATGTCTTGAGCCTGTCAAGGATGTCATCCCTTCCCTCCGGCGTGTCGACCATACCACACAGGTTGGTGTTGTCAGTAAACTTGCAGAGGGTATATTCAATCCCATTGTACATGTCTCCGGCAAAGATGCTAAAACAGCACTGTTTTCAATACCAACCTCTGTGGAATACCACTCGCCACTGGTGTCCACTCGGACATCGAGCTATTGATCACAACTCTTTGAGTGTGACCATCCAGCCAATTCCTAATCCTCTGAGTGGTCCATCTGTGAAATCCATGTCTCTCCAATTTAGAGACAAGCATGTCGTGCGCAAGTGTCAGATGTTTTGCACAAGTTGAGGTAGATGATGTCAGCTACTGTTCCCTTATCCGCCAGTGCTGTAACCCTGTCACAGAAGGCCACCAAATTTGTCAGGTACAGTTTGCCCTTAGTGAAGATGATCCTGCCTGGCACAGAAGTGATTCTGGTCGGCCTATAATTCTCTGGGTCTTTCTTCTTTCCCTTTTTAAAGGAGTTATGTTTCCCCTTTTGTAGTCAGTGGGAACTTCACCAGACTGCCACAACTTCTGAAATATGATGGCAGTGTCTTAGCAACTTCATCCACCAGTTCCCTCAGGACCTGTGGATGCATCTCATCAGATCCCATGAACTTGTGCACCTTCAGGTTCTTTAGATGGTCTTGAACCTGTTCTTCCCCTACAGTGGGCGGTTCTCCATTCTCCCTGTCCCTGCCTTTGCCTTCTGCAACTTGGGCAGTGTGGGTTGAGCCCTTGCCAGCGAAGACTGAGGCAAAAAAATCTTTAAGTACCTCAGCCTTCTACACATCCCAGGTAACCAAGTCTCCCATTTGCTTTTGGAGAGGACCCACATTTTTCCCTAATCTTCCTTTTATCTTTAATATGCCTATAGAATTCTTTTTCTTCCTCTTCATGTCTCTGGCCAGATTTAATTGTCAGGGCTTTAGCTTCCTAACCTGATCCCCATCTGCTCTGACAACTTCTATGTATTCCTCTCAGGCTACATGCCCTTGGTTCCACCCTCTGCAGGCTTCTTTTTTTTTTGTGTTTGAGTTGGTCTGGGAACTCCTTGTTCATCCATCCAGGCCTCCTGGTGTTTTTGCCTGAATTTCACTTTGTTGGGATGTATCACTCCTGAGCTTGGAGAAGGTGATCCTTGAATATCAACCAGTTTTCTTGGGTCCCTCTTCCCTCTAGAACTTTATCCCATGGTACTCTATCAAGCAGATCCCTGAAGAGGCCAAAGTCTGCTCTCATGAAGTCCAGGATAGTGAGCTTGCTGCACGCCCTCCTTGCTGCCCTAAGGATCTTGAGCTCCACCATTTCATGGTCACTGCAGCCAAGGCTGACCATGAGCTTCACATTCTCCATCAGCCTTGTGAGAACAAGGTCCAGCATGGCACCTCTCCTTGTTGGCTCCTCTGTCACTTGGAGAAAGAAGTTATCAATAACACACTCCAGGAATCTCCTGGAATTGCATATGCCCTGCTGTGTTGCCCCTCCAACAGATATTTGGGTAGTTTAAGTCCCCTGTGAGGACCAGGGCTTGTAAACATGAGGCTGTGCCTCTGTTTATAGAGGGCATCTTCTGTTCACTCTTCCTAGTCCAATGGCCTGTAGCAGACCCCCCACTATAATGTCACCTGTCCCTGCCCTCTTTTTAATCCTGACCCATAAACTCTCAGTTGGCTCCTTATCCATCCCCAAGTGAAGCTCCATGTGCTCTGGCTGACATAGAGGGCAACACTCCCTCCTCACATCCCTTGTCTGTCCTTCCTAAAGAGCCTGTATCCTTCCATTCCAGCACTCCAGACATAGCAGCCATCCCACTATGCCTCCGTGGTGCCCTGTAGGCGTGCACACACCTCTAATGCCTCTTGTTTATTCCCTGTGCTACCTGCCTTTGCATAAGGCAACTGTGTTACAAATGCTAGAAGGTAAGAATTTCATTGCCAGTCCCTCTAAAGCATAGAAATTCCCTTCTTCTTGCTTTCTGACCAAAAACTTTAAGGGGCTTTTCTATTTTGCTGGTGCTTCTTCTTCACTTGCATCTCTGTTTACTTGCTTTCATGACTAGGGGCATGGTTAAAGCCAAAGCTATGTTTCAGCTTGAGTTGAAACTCTGCTCACCTTGCAGTGCATAATCGGCCTCACTCAAATGGTGCAGTCCTTTGTTAACCTAACCACAATCTCCCTGAGGTCCCCAAATTATTCCCACGAGTTATACTACAACAGCTATGACTTGCTGGGAAAGAATCCTGCAGCATCTAAGCACAAGGAAACTCATGTGATATTGCTGTTGGACATACAGGAAATGCAGAAGCTGAGAGGCGGGTGGGTCTTCGCTTTGGGAACAGGAATATTTGAACCATGTAGCCAGACCTGGGCAACACTCATTTAGGTTGTATAAACAGACAAGTAACTTTGTGCAGACTTGCTCAGTCATGGTAGATTCTACTTTCTAGTTGCATTCTTAAGGAAACATGATTTTTCACTGTCTGCAAGTCAATACATTGACGCTTAATATCTATGCATTTGATTTGGTGCTTACTGTGAGCTACCAGGACTGACCCTGTTGTATTTAAATGGTTTTATTGTTGACATGTATCTAACTAAAATATCTTAATTTAATTATTAGGATTATTTTGGTTTTCTTTACATCTAGTTTTATTCCATTGTGTCAAAGTGATTTTGTTTAGAAACTGGAAAAAAATACAAATTAATATTTGTTTTGTGTTTATTAGCTAATGAAGCTGTTTAAATATGCTGATAATTAAGATGGATTAAGACAGATTAAGACACACATTAAGACCCATTTGAGATACTAAATAAAGCACATGGCTAACTGAACTATTTGTTTCTGGTCACTCTGGCTGCACTGAAACTTTCGTGAATTGTACAATGTGCCTGGCTGTCCTCATCCTCCGATAATTCAGACCGTGTTGTGTTTGCACAGCCAGGGAAAATCACAAGGTGGCTGGACCTAGGAACAATGATGATGTAACCCTTGTCACGTCCCAATAAGCCACAGCAAATCAGCTGCAACGTGAACTTGGCTGAGGGAGCTGGGAGGCATTCCTGTGTCCAACTGTTCAGATATTACAGCCAGTTACTTCCCTGGTTCATGATTCAGCTTTCTTTAAAAATTCTGGCAGCGTGCGTGTCTGCATGTTAGAGCAGACTGCCAGTGCAGACATGACATTTTCAGATTCTTACCCCAGCATATTTCATAATAGCTTGCTGCTATAGATAAATACTGAAATTTTCTTTTAAAGAGCTTGCTTATCTGTAAGAAATGATTCTGAAATAATCTGCGATGTGAATGCAAATGCTGTAGGTATTCTGAAATCATGCCCTACATGAATGCATTTACATACTAGACATCTAAGTAAACTGTTGGATGCTCTCATTTCAAGAAACTGCTGACCTTCACTGATGCATTTTTGTAGATAGTTATTCCAAACGAGTTTTCCACATGATGCTATTTATTTTAGGGAAGGAAAAGAAAATATTTTTTTCCTCGTTTAAGACAAACTATGATGAAAAGTTCTTATGAAAGAAGTGACTTCCAAATAGTTATAGTACTTTATATTTACTTCCTCTTTTGAGAAAACATGAGCACTTCAGCTGCATGTTTTTCTTTGGCCACCTGTATAGCACTGGGCTCATTATAAGATAATGCATTGCTTCAAAGTCCTCAGTGTAACAGAAGCTATAATTCCATTAATCAATATAACAATGTCTAAATCCAAAACTTTGTTACTGAGACTTCCTACTGCATTCATCAGGTTGCAGACTCATATGCAGCAAAGCAAGCATTTTGCTCATTTTAAGATGTTACAGTCCTGCCTGCCAATCTGCCAGAGGTTCTCCCCAGTTCCAGAGCTGGCAGCACAAATCCATGTCTCAGCCACTGCAGTTCGTAGTTTGGCAGCTTAGCCAGCACCTGGCATTACTATGCCTTAAGCAAATACATACAAATGTGAAATACGGAGGCAGAGGACAGACACATATTCCTTCTGCCACCTTTTTAAGAGTGGTAATACCTTAAACACTAAAAGTAGATTTGTCAGTGCCTGTCTGTCAGAAAGCCTCCAGACAACATCCACCTTTTAGAAATCCTCCCAAAGTGCCAAGGGCAAGATGATAATCATCCTTTTTGCTAGAGCCTAGAGAGTGAAACCTGATCCTCTACATCTTTTTCCCTTACCATCTATTTTTTGGAAAGTAACTTGAAACATTGTTAGACTGACAATTATTTCACTACTCTCTTTATTGGACCTGCATTATATTTTTATGTCTTTTTTTTCTCTGTTTATTTTATTCTCAAATGTACTATAATCTGTTAATTTTAATGCATTTTAGCTATATATCACAGCAGATTATGTCCTGGTGAAGTTGTGATACAGAACTGAAAGTTTCTTTCTACTATCATTTCTAGTTAATCGTGTTACATGTGCCTTTTGTGGTATGGTATGCACAACTGTCTCGTCACTGAAAGCACATATCAGATTCCAACACTGTGATGAACGTCCTTTCCATTGTCACCTCTGTGGCAGCAGGTAAGAAAATTTGAGGCTTGTAGCTACATGAGCACAACTATAGAACCAAGTTAATATTTTACACAGGAGTTTGTAAAGAAAGAAAATATTTCAACCACAAAAATAATCAACTGTTCAATGAAGAAATCTAACAGATTCATCTGCTGTTCATTTGCTGAGACATTGTAGTTCATGAGCTTCTGGTGCAAGTAGGATTGATGTATTAAAAAGTGAATTTTCTTGGCAAGACTGTGTACTACAAAATGGACATCATAACAAGTTGCGATATGTAGCAGTACTGTCTTAACTGTAGGTTTTGCCATTCTAAATCACTGCTGGCTGTTTGCTGGGAGAGGCACAGTCTCCTGCATTGACTGATTTTTCTGCCATAGGCTTACTGTATCTTCCACTGTCTCACACTCTCACTTTTCTGTAGTGGTTTCTGTTCAGCTTTCACCATATGATGCCACATAGCAGTGAAATAACCTCCCCAAAAGAGTGACATTGTGATGTGATCAACAAAGTTATGCATATAAGAAAATTATGTTTAACTCTGACAGAGAAGATAAGAGGTCTAGCCTTTAAATGCTGGAAATGGGATAAAGTGAATAAATATTTAAGTACTTTTGTGTTCACACCATGGCTGGACAGAAGGAAATAATCTGAATTTCTAAACCAGAGAGGATGAAGTGACTGATTGATAATGAATGGACAAGAATTTTCTCTATGTGAACGGAAAGAAAAGGTGATGCCTTGCAACACGGTTGTAGAAAAATTACCTAGATTTGGGCATGGTGTGGATGTGTGGGAAGAAAGAGGGAATGGAAAATGAAATCCAGAGCACATCAAAGAGATGTCTGTACTATCCCCTTTTCACAGGTGGAAAAAATGAGTTAGAGAAGCTATTCACACATATTCCGCATTCACTTGTCATTGTCAGAGCCAAAAATTACTACCTCCCAGTCCTAAACATTAACCACAGGACTATTTCTCTGTTCTATTATATCTGTTATTTGTTTTACCTTGTTTTCAGTTTTAAGAACGCATATCATCTTCATAAACATGTTGAAACACACGATGATTCAGGTGCCTACAGCTGTGATGTTGAAGGATGTGGTTTTACTTCATGGACTTTACAAACTTTGAGAGAGCATTACAAGAGAGCGCATGTGGTTGGTATTTTAAATAGCAGAATAAAATATATTGCTATTAACGAGACTAAAGTTTCAACTTTATGTGCATTTAGTTTCTTGCGAATTAATGAAATGTTTCTTTTTTCAATGAAATCAGACATTTATTTTCATACATTTCTAACACTCTAGCAAGTATTATGCAAATACCTGACTCATCCTTGCCTACAGATTTTGCATGCTTACCTTAGGTGCAGGCAGTTACATATTGACAGTCTTGAACTCTGGGTGCACGACCCCCTCCTTTTCAAAAAACAACAAACTAAAACAAAGAACCTGCCAATCCTAATCTCCGCAGCAAAATATTTCAAGGATTGAACACCAATGTCGCCTTTCTCCTCATGTTGGTACTCCATCCTTAGAACTAATACCTGAAAACAGAGAATAAGTAAGATGTGTAAAGTTTACATCACTTTTTAATAGAGTGAGTCTGGCTACAACATTAAAATACAGTTTGGCTGCTATAGTGTATGCGCGCTTGTTACTGGTTTCTTCAGCTTTCTGAGTTAGGGTCTCTGCTGTGTTGTATCTGCAGTACTGATGGTCAATGCAGAGAATTTCCATGTTCACTGGGTTTCCTTAATCAGACAAGTTCTAAACCCCACAAATTTTAAACACTTTAGGAAGTTAACTTCAAAAATCTTTCTCGCTCGTTAGTGTGGTTTACCCTCTTTCAACAAAGGATTGATTTTTGTCATATATATGCAAACGTTTGATAACTTGAATATTCTTTCTTTCCAAGAGTGGTGGCATCCCGAAATACAAATGCCACATCTGTCAGAAATGTTTCTCCTGGAGTTATACATTGACGCTACATCTTCGAAAAGCTCATAAACTCAGCAGTCATTCTCATTTCAGGTACGTAACCAATTGATTCTTGTTCAGTATTTAAAAACATTTTGTTTCAGAGATACATATATTTAATTAAATTTAATTAAAGTTTGGTTCAGTTTTAAATATTCTGACTATGAAACAATTTACTACTTAGGTTTCACTCTCATGATGGAAAATCTAGTGTAAAGATGGCTAAACCAAGGAAAGAAAGGTCTTTTTGTTTTTATAGCTTTTACACTGTGAAATTCCATAGCCTAGATTGTTGAAAGTATTTTATTGAGCCTGCAAGTTGTACAGAGTACAGAGTGCAAGAGAGTATATAAATGCATCCTTAGTATAAACAAGCCATACTCTCCATTTTGGGACAAGAAAATGCAGGAGATAAAATATATAATTATGAATCGTTATCTCTTTGGAACTCTCTTGCAGGTGTTCCTTCACACAGAGTATCTTTTGTTTGAGTGCCATCTAATAAACACCAATCTAAATCATCTTTTAATTGCTGACATACATTCTTACTTTTAGTACTCTAAGTAGATGTTATTCTTATTTTCTGCTGTAAATGCTATGCATGTAACTTGTATTTTCGGTATTTTCAATTTAATACCCTTAGATATAAAGAAGATGATGAGGGTCATATGAGTTTGAATTTAACAGTGTGTAATGCTGTCATGGGTTTAGATCAGACTCATAATGACAAGATGGTAACAAATGAGTCTTCACCAAGTCAAAATAATTTTGGAAGAGAAGGAGAAAGAGACACTTCCACAACAGAAGTACTTCTCACACAGCTTCAGCCATGGTCACAAGCAACTGGAGAGAATGTTCTGGTAGAAAGAGAGACTTCTATGCAAGAGCCTGTGTATGCTGAACTTCAAACTGCTGTACAGCTATTTGAAAACTGTTGTACTTCTGCTGAAGCTGATGAAGAAGCACCAATGAATGTGTAGGAAAAGCTAGTAGAAATAGAACCGAGCTTGGGAATTCAGATAGTGTTCTAGAAAAACAGCCTTTTTGTGGATTTTTACTGTGAAAAGTATACTCCTCAGAAGAGGTTTATTTTTTAAACAAGATATGTTTTAAAGTCTTCACTTTTATCCTTGTCAAACCTTGTATCTAATACCGTTTCCCCAACTTTCATGTTAAATTATTCTAATATGCTTAGAGAATATAGGCAAGATGTGCATAATATTATGCATTTAGAATACTTTAATTGTAGCCTTTTAGAGAATAAATTTTTAAGTTCAGCATATATGTGTGTGTCTATGTATTTATTTACTTATTATTAAAATATAGCCTATGGAGAAAGTGTTGAGCCAATGCATGAGACAAATGCTTTGAATTGGTATGTAAAATATCCCATTTTTATTAGCCTGCTATGTTATTTATTGGAAAAGAGGTAACAGCTTGTGGGTTACATAAAAAAAAAAAATCACAATTTTGGCAGATTTTTTTATCTTTACTTACTGATTTTAAAATTATTTCAAGAGTTACTAGAGAGACTTTATTATTATAATGGACTTCTAAGCTGCAATATCTTGTTAAATGAATAATTTAAATAAAAAAGAAAGTTATGCCCAAATAAAACAGTTAAAGGTGTTCTTAGAACTGAGTTTAGGATTTATATACTATTTGGTATAATGGAAATTTTATAGTTATTTGTTGGGTGCTGCAGGTGCCATGATTTACTCTGTGTACCTTCTGTAGAAAACTGTCCTTCCTGAGCTGACCCTTCATCATCTAACTGCTGACCGTTGCATGTGAGGACTGTGCTAGGCCTGCGTGGGGAGCCAGGGGAAAGAAAGACTCATCCCTCTCATCCCCACAGCTGGAAGAGCGCAGTGCTCTGCCCAGGGCCTTCATGAAGTCCAGTAGGAGCAGGAACGGACCAGCAGTGGATCTGTCACACTCTAACATGAACTGTTCCTTGTGCTCCCTCCACTTGCTGTCACAAAGAGCAAGGGAAGAGTGAGCCAACTGATGGGGCTGTGCTGCTTTGCTGCATCGTGAATGGGAGTGGGCTTGCTGGATGCCTGACTGTGCCTGTGCAGCCAGGCAGAAGTGCTCACTGCTGTTCCAGCCTAACAGCCTAGAGTAGGTTGTCTATGAAGTTTAGCAATCTTGGCCAGGAAGAAAAAAAAAGGAATTTAAGACCCCGTCACAAATACAGGTAGATTAAAAGTAACAGCTGTAAAAATCGCCTGCATAGTTGTCCACCTTGTTAAAATTTCCTGCTTTGCAGGCAGCTTAGATCTTTGTGCTCAGGTTTTACTATTATTAAATATGCCAGGCTGTAATTCATGGCAATTCGGCTGATGTTTCAAGAGCAGTTGAGCCACCTGTGCAGTAGGGGCAGGTCAGACAGATGTGGGTGGCAGCCTGATTTCAATCTGCCTTTGTGTGTGAATCAGAGACAGGGCATTTTTAATACTTTGCAATCCGGGTAAAAGTGACTCACGTTTCTCTGGGCAATGCATAGGTACTACTATAGCCTCCAGGATTTCCTCTGCTAAACATCAAAGCCATGAAACAAATAGAGGTGTTAATTCTTCCCAAAGAAATGGTCTCTTATAATGGAAAGTATTAGTCAACTGGAATACAGAGGAGTCTTTTCCAGATCTTTTACAATAGCTTACCAGAAGCCTCTATCTAATATTCAGCAATTTACTTCTTTGGGCAGGTTTCCTGCCTTCAGTGCAAGCTGCGCTGCAGGTACCAAGGTTAATTTACACAAAGCCCATTCAGGGCTTCACACGACAGATTTAAGCATGGCATCATAGATTTGTACTTGAGCTGTGGGAATACATTTTCAGGGCAAGGATATGACCTGAAATTTCTAAATTGCTGCAACCTGGTGTAAGCCTCTTAAATACATTCTGGGAGACAAAATCAACTGTGGGGGCAGAAACAATGGGAAGATAATTCATTAATGGCAACCTATTTTTCAAAATAATATTTTAAAACAATTTCCCTCATTTATGCTGCTTAATGATGCTCTAGAGCTTTATTCTACCATGGCTTAGGTATATCTTCCACTTTATTATTATTCACACACAATGTTTGCACTCACACAAGAGCCTTGCAAATCTAAAAAGTTACATCCATTTTCTTGTCAGTCATCTAATTTAGAATTTACACTCATATATACCAGTTCATATCCAGAGGTTTTGTTAGCACTAGTGTATTTATTAGGCAATAGTACTTAGCAACAATTGAATTTCAAAGTTGTTTTTCAGAGCTTTCTCAAATTTTATGTTAAGAATTTGGTGTTAGGTTAGCACTCTAAGATGCTGCTTTGCATGTGTCAAAACAAAATAAAATATCCATCTGAATGAAAGGACTTTGGTGAAAAGAGGGTTTTTTTCAGATTTTGATACCAAATTATATTTTTTTCATGCTAGTTATTTGTACTAAAATAACAGTATGTAAATTTAGCCAGTTTGGAAAAACATGGTTTTTGCTCCTGCTTACTTTTCAACATGATCCTGAAGCTGCTTTCTCCCCAGCCAGTGCTGCTGAGTGCTCTCCCGTAGAGATGCCTATAGAGGGTGCCTGCAGACCGAATGCTCTGGCTCACCTTGCCACCTTGTCCCACCACATCGAGTGATACGGTGTAGGTGTCAAGCAAACATCTCCCTTGAACACATACTTTATTCAGGGCTGCTCAGATGCTGAAGATCTATAAGAAACATGACACTATTTGCTGGGATTTGTGCGACTCAGCTTGAAAAACAACTTCTTCCCGTGCACACCAGGTGTGAGGTGGACGTGAGTCATTAGGGACTTGTTCTCATGGAGCCAGATCATCAGATAAGGTAAACAGGTAAACTGGCACAGGTCCCCTCAAGTCTGTAAAACCAGCACAATGTCTAACTGAGGCTCTGGCATGGGACCTCTGTGGATTTCGGTGGGACTGGACTAGCCTTTGGCTTTGTGGAGGCAGAAGGAGGCAGCTTGCCAGGTTGACAAAGAAACCCTTTGATAATGACCTCGGATGATGGTGCCCTGCAGCACAGCTAACAGCAGGAAAAAATGTACCTGAAAAATGACGTTGCCTGCCAGGAAGCAGAGCAAGACAGAGCTTGAGGAACTCATGCAGAACACATTTTTTGTTCTCAGGGATTTGAGTACAAAGATTTAAAGCTAGGCATTCTTCTCCCTGATATCAAACAAACAACCACGTTAGTCACTCACTGCTTATAAAAGTGTGGTTAATCTTTTTGTTAATATGTAATTTTTCACTTTGTACAGGCTCTCTACCACAATAAACAGAACTGATAATGAGATTATATGTAAAATTTGGGTTGTTTAATACATCTTGCGATTAAGTTATTGAAGGCAGGGCTTTTTATTATCCTTACAGAGGAAGAACATTAGCAAAAATAGTTCAGTAGTGTATAAGAAAGCAGTTGTAAAAAAGCACGTTATTTGTCTCTTGGAAAAAAATTCTCAAAGCTAGATCATTAAGCAGTGCTATTATTTTGCATGGGCTTTAAAGTTTAGTGTCTAGGAGAGGAGTGGTTGTCCTGTTCTGTTTTTTTGGCATGTAATTCTGTGAAGTAAGGCATGTTAAAAGCAACCTGCAAAGCCTACCCAAAGTCCCGAAACAGTAATTTTCTTACCAAATCACATCAAACACAGAGTATATTCTGTTACTCTCTCTACAGCGAGGAACTTATTATGATGTGCTTCTAAAGAAAAGTTCTCAGCTTTACAAGGAAGCCACAAGTTTTCCGTTAACTTGTGTCCTGATTTGTTCAGCTGTTACTGTCACAAGCACTAAAATCATGCTGATGAAGGGCCTGAGCATGGTCCCCAGCCTGCCTTTTAATTCATACCTTACTTTTGTACGTTCAAATTAACTTATAAAGGAACTTACTTTTGAGGTGCTGAACAGGCACAGCTGCTGTTAAATTAAGCTCTAACTAGCACAAAAAATTAATACATGTGCCTGACTCTGGGCACTAGAAGCAGCCCAACTGGAGTGTGTCATTGTCTTCAGTAGAATTAGCTGCACTGTACTTTTTTTTTAATTTATTTTCTTCAACAGAGAAGTTGCTTTAAGGATTCCCACCCTCCTCCTACTGCTCATTTTCACTGTCACACCACACTTCTCAGTTGTTTGCGAGGGTGTGCTTTAAATGAGATCAGCAGAGTCTGCTACAATATGTAACTTATGCCCCTTTCATCACCTTCTTCAGAGGTAGTTTCCTGCCAGCCTACTCGCCTCCCCTTCTATTGACATTAACGAGCATCTGGTAAGTCAGGCCAGCTTTCTATCTATCTGAAAATGAACCAAGGGAGGTTTTTTAAGTGAGATCATTGGGCTGATTCAGTTACTGTTCAACCACGTGAATGTGAGTACAACCGTGTGAATACTGGCGTTTACACACAAGAGGGGATGGCAGCCTCCCTCAGAGACAATGCAGTTTAAGGTAGACTTAAGCCAACTGCAGCGTTGCACTGTTTGGGTATAACAAGCTACGTGTAGCTTAAGTGTTTGCAGAGAGGGCAAATAGATAGATTTTTGGTTTATCTTTTGGAAAGCTGCAATTAGTGTTCTTTTAAAGAACAGCGTTAAAGATATTACACAGTTGCCATCTGCTATCTGTTCAGGGAACACAGAAGCAAAACATTTTGGCTCTAACACACAGGACAAAGGCAGCCTACAACCTGTTAAAGCTTCAGGCTGGTTGGCTTCATACAGCCAGGCAACTCTTGAGATGGATTCCATTCTAAAGAGAAAAGGCTAAAGCACTGCATTAAACCCTGTTCTCTGAAAGGACAGAGAAATACTGTAAGACAATGAAACAGAGTAAGAAGAGGATTTTCTTTGTGATGCCCTTGCTAATGTACTGCATAGGAGATGAATTATAGAAGATGGGTTACCTTGTCTCAACAAGATATACTATGATGGTTTCACATGACTTGTTCTCAATAGACCTAGCACTGAGTGTTGTTTGTCAGCCTGGCTAGCTATTAGCATGTTGTATTTATTTGTTCCCTTTCAGTCAGGAACCTGACTGCTCTGGAATTCCCTTGTCACTTTTTTTTTCTGCCTCTTGAAGACAAGGTCTTCTGGTACCATTTTATAGCCTTCCTACACTTCACCATCTAAAAGATGTGAATTTTATTTAGGCCTAGCGCTTTTGAAAGCACTGAAGTAATTGAAACTCTCTTAGACGAGCCCTTTTCATGTTCTATCACATGCTCCAACTCCTTTGTTGCTGATGTTTGCTGAATTAATTCTCAAATCACAGGTGGGTAGAAGGTGTAGAATCTACTTCTTGCTTAAACTCAACTGCCAACTAAATGCAAGTTGGGTTTTGTCTAACTCATGTAGTTTTACAGCTTTCACCATCTTCCCAATGGAACAGGAGTTTGAATGACAATGTATTGCAACTGAGGAAAAATATCTGGTATGCTATATTGGAACTAAAAGTCATGCACACCACTTCAACTTAAGCAAAGCTCCTTGAGAACATGACAGTCTCTCTTCAGTCACAGCTGAAGTCCCAAATCAAAGCAAGGAACAAGGACAATAGCCAGGAGAAGGAAGTCAGACAGAAGTGCACTGTTGGGTCACACAGGTGGCCTAAGTGCTTGGCTCTACACACAACTATTTCTTACTCCTGATTTATTCATACACAGATGGTCTCATTAAAACTAAGCAATTGTTCAGATGGTCTCATTCAAAGCAAGCAATTCTTTAGTTTAATCCAGAGTAAATTAAGCAGAAACAAGTCCATGTGAAATAAAGCCCTGAGAACAGACTTGATGTCCCATGTCTTTTGAAAATAATTAAAGGTTTCTATAGGTTCTTTTTTAAATGGAGCTTTGTAAAGACAAGACTGGCTACTGCTATTATCCTAGCTTTAAAATACATTGTCCTCTATCTGTTGCCCAACCCACCAGATTAAATGGTCATACACTCACTGCCTAGAACAATCAGCTTGAGTCTGATATTCCTTATAACAAACAAACATGAGCTTTATTAACCTTTAGACATGTGATAGGTGTGAAGGTCACGATGCAGATTGGAATAGCCTCTTTATTGTCACGTTACCTACCAAAGGCTGCAGACTCCTTCCTTCCAACTGCACCTTCTCGGAGTAACAGATAAAGACTTTTAGCCATTAGTGTGAGTCCTGTAGTACCTGCAATTAGATTCACAAAAGGATTTAGGCACTGAAATCTGCCACTGAGATTGTCAAATCCACAAATCCCAGAGGCAACTAAAATCCAGAACATCAGTTCTTGGCATTACAGTTTCCCAGAGCCTAAAAATTTGTGCTTCAGAGCCATGCACAGACAGACTTTGGCACCCACTACTCAAAACCGGCTGTCCAGAGTCTCTCTGAGCCAAGCAGGATGCACAGGTGAGGGGTTTGTCCTCCTTTGCTGGAGGAAGGCAGCCTACTGGCATTCCCAGAGCAGGCGCTGTTTAGAGGAAAACGAATCATAGAATCATAATCATAGAATGGTTTGGGTCAGAAGGGACCTTAAAGATAATTCAGTTCCAACTCCCCTGATCCCACTGGATCAGATTGCTCAAAGCTAGACTCAACTTGGCCTTGAACACTTTGAGGGAAAGGACCTCCAAGACTACTCTGGGCAACTTGTTCCACTGCCTCACCACCCTCACAGGAAAAAAATTCTTCTTAATATTTAATCTAAATCTCCCCTCTTTTAGCTTAAAACCATTACCCCTCGTCCTATCGCTGGACTCCTCTTTATTGAAAAGCTCAATTTTGCCAGAACTCAACAGCATGCGCAGCCCTCCCCTCCTCTAAGGAGCTTTGGACACGCATGCCACACCCCACTACCAGGTTTCAGGGCTGCCCTGCTCCCTGGAGCAGGAGCTTGCAGGGTGCTTGGGAGTGAAGAGAGCCTGGCTGGGTGGGAATGGGACATGGGATGGGACTGCCATAAAATCATAGAATGGTCTGGGTTGGAAGGGACCGTGAAGGTCGTCTAGTCCAACATCCCCTGCAGTGAGCTGGGACATCTTCAAGTAGACCAGGTTGCCCAGAGCCCGTCCAACCAGACCTTGAATATTTCCAGGGATGGGGCATCTACCACCTTTCTGGGCAACCTGTGCCAGTGTTTCACCACCCTCAGTGTAGAAAATCTCTAATATCCAGTCTAAACCTCTCCTCTTTTAGTTTAAAACCATTACCCCTTGTCCTGTTGCTACGGGCAATAAAACTAATAAAAACCAAGAAGTTTTTCCCTATCTTTCTTATAAGCTCCCTTGAAGTATTTAAAGTCTGCAGCAAGGTCTCCTCGGGAGAGGCGTCGGGAGCAGCAAGGGCTGAGCTCCAAGCTCTGCCCCGGCCCTGGGGACAGCCTGGCCGCTTACGAGGGGACAAAAGAAGGGCGCTACAGTTCGAACTAAGACCTGGATCGAGACCAGGTGGGAAGGTCCACCCTCGCCGACATTACTGGGCTCCCCGGGGCGGTGTGGGGGGGCGTGCCCGTCCCAGGAAGTGACGCCACCCCGGCCTCCCCCCCCTCCTCCCGGGCACACCTGACTCACCTGGGCGGGCGGTGGCTGCGGCTCCGGCGGCGGTGGCAGCCGAGGAGCATCAGCATCATCATGGCTCGGGAGAGTGGGTCTCCTTGGGCCATGGGGCTGCTGAAAACTTTCGAGGAGAGCGAGTTCAGCAGCTGGGAGAAGATCGGCTCGGGTGGGTTCGGGCAGGTGTACAAGGTGCGCCACCTCCACTGGAAGACCTGGCTCGCCATCAAGTGTTCGCCCAGCCTCCATGTGGACGAGAAGTAAGGGGCAACGGGGATGGGATGGTGCTTGGGAAAGCATCTCTTCCAGAAGCTTAGAACCTCTCCGGGTGACCTGGAACCCTCAGTCTCCCCGCAGCTCCCTGTCTGCGAGTATGCGCAGCCGGGGAGCTGCGGGGAGACTGAGGGCTGCCCTTGTGCATCCCTGCCCTGCTTCCAGGTCTTTAAGTATGTCTTTGAGGAACGAACCAGGTGATCCAGCCCAGAGTTCCCGATCTTAGGAGCGTGCATGAAAAAGAAGAAACCAACCCAGACCTATGCCAAGAGCGCCGTAGTCTCTCTGCCCTGTTTACCGACAGCAGCGATGAGAACGAAGGTCTTTGCTAAATGCAGCGAAGAGAGTTAGATATTCCTATGGCAAATGTGGCCTTTGTCACACTTATGGGAAGCCCAGACCAACACTTTTAGTTACATTCTACATAGTGGGGCTGGCCTCGCTCAAAGAACAAGCTCTGTTGGTTAGCTGCTGGGAAAGAGCCACCGCTCGGCTGCAGTGTAGGTCTTGCCTGTTCCCTCAGAGCCATTCGGGAAGCATTTTTGCCCTGCCCTGGTCGTGCATGTATTGGCTTGTGCTAAAGTGTTACGCCTGCTGCAGCTCCAAAGGTCATTGAAGGCAGTCCCAAATGGGAAATGCAGGCGGAGTGGAAATGCCAAATGGGGTCTGGGGGTTTCTCAGGCCTGCTGTGTCTCGCTCCTGTCAATTCCCATACCTTGAGAAAAGCCAACCCTTTAGCCTGTTTGCGGATGCATTTGTTGTGACTCTTGTGGTAGATGCTGGCGGGGTGAGCAGCGGGCTCGGCGTCGGGGGCATTGGGGTGCAGGTACTGCAGATGTGGATGTGCTGTCTTTCAAGAGTGGGTGCTGAAAGACTTGCTGGGAAATGCGTTCTTCAGCTTCAGTTCAGGGTCAGAGCTTCTCCCTGCATAAGCCCGGGATGAGTCCTCGCTGGGTAGTCCACTGTGGGTCCGTATTTTGTTGTGGGTAACGATACCACATGGTGAGAAAACCTCCAGATCATCTGCCCTTGGTGCAGGAGAGTCAGCTATCCTGTACTTACATGGTCTGTGTGTGATGGGGGGCTATCGAGTGCAGCTTTCCTGGGAGTGGAGGGCTGTCAGATACATTTTTAGAAGTGTCCTTCTGTTTTGAGGAACAGTAGTGATTTCCCAGCAGGTCAGTGTCTGTGTGG
This sequence comes from Dromococcyx pavoninus, assembly GCA_033558185.1. Lineage (NCBI taxonomy): Eukaryota > Metazoa > Chordata > Aves > Cuculiformes > Neomorphidae > Dromococcyx > Dromococcyx pavoninus. Next base: position 1,062,102 of record JAUMJL010000395.1, on the reverse strand, counting down.
AGGGAGATGAATATGGCCAAGTCGTGTTAGTGGAGCTTTTCCAAATCCTCCTTGGTCTCTGGGGTCTCTGCCAACTCATGAGCTGATTCTGCAGTTCGTTTTCTGAGATGTGGGTTGGTTCAGTCACAAAGGTTTCCCTTATTGTGGTTCCTTCAGAAGGAGGGAGATAAGTTGGGCCAGGATTTAAAACATTTGTGAGCCCATCTTCTACAAGATGACTAGGGTAGTGGGGCATCTTGCCCATTATCTGAATTGCTGACTTTGCTGTAGGCATTGCTTATGTAACAAAATAAATAAGCTAAGAATATTCCTTGTTTAAAAGGGGAGAGGGAGGGTTCAATGTGTGCATGAGGTAACTGTGCTGTCTGTGAGTAAAATGGAAAAATGGAAAAGTCCTCAGAATTGCAGTGTTTTATTGGATTATCCTGCAAACCTTCTTACTAATAAAACTTCAAAGTAAATTTTAGACTTGATGCTTATTGAGGGCTAAACAAAATTATATTGTAGCTGACTAATTTTGCAGTTAAAATTAAAAAATCTCTTAAAAATAAGAGAATATTTGTTATACTTTTCATTTGAAGTACGCATTTAGAAATCTACTCAAAAGTTAATTTTCAGTCAGATACAAAGGATGCTGCCACCTATCATAATAAGAACAATTAATTTTGAGATTTGCTGCCAAGCTCTCCATATTAATGTTTCCAATGAGTAGTGGAAAACCACCTGTCCCTCAATGGCTATGAAGTGTGTAGACACTGGAAAGACCATAAAAACATGCAGTGCCGTAAACAAAAATTCTTTGAGAATTTGGGATCTTTGAGGGGATGGGGCTCCTTCAGCTCCTGGTTAATTTTAATAATCCAGTCCTTGAAACACAGTTTGTTTTACTGCAGATTTTTTGCTTCAGGTGCTTAAGAGAATCATTAATTAGAAGTTGGAGGGTCCCTGGCCTTTGAAAAGGCTGTTTCAGCAAAATTAAAGCTAAGCTGAATTTGGATATGCTTTTCCTTTGGTTCTAGGCTGTTCTACCAAACCAAAAATAGTGTTGGTAACACTATTTCTGCAACCACCAAAGAGACTTTTCACCTAAAACTTTTCTAGGAAAGTTGTACTGTTCAAATGTCGGAGTGGGGGGCACAGATAAAATAAAACACTTATACCTGTTTAGTTCGCAGCTTGAAACAGGCCTGAATAATTAGATTGTTAATCCAGGAGATTAACTTGCCTAGCCATATCTTGGAACCCTATGAAGCAGCAGAGTCAGAAGATTTACCAGTGGCATCAGAAAAATTAACTGGAAAACACAGAGGATTTTTAAAATTTGTTTCATACCACATTAAAACCCTGTTTGAAATGTCACAGTGGTGGTAATGCTCTGTAGTCTCTCTTACTGTGTTTCTGCAGACAGTAAGAGATTTGAAGTAATTCCCTTGACACTTATCACCACATAGAGCCAAGTGGTCTCAAGCAGAAGAAAAGCTGAATGTACAGCCAGAAGTGTTTTTACCTTTAAGCCCAAGCCCTCTCAGGTGATCGAGCCAAATTCCATTCCTATCTCACTGTTTGCTCCTACTTTCTGTCGCCTGAGATCACATTTGCCATGTGCAGCTCAAGACGGGAAGGTTCAGTGGAAGACTGAAGGAAAGAGTGTGTGACCCAGAAAGCTGGAGAGGAATCTCTGCCAGGACTTGGAGTGCAAATTCTCTTTTCCCTTTACCCTTGTTGGCCAGAATGGAAGCATGGCCTGGAGAAAACGGATGGCGAGCTCAGAGACAACAGCCTGGAAGCCTTTGTGGATTTCTAATAGTTGAACAGACTATTAGAGTATGGATTTTGTTAATGGTTCCCAGAGAGGGCCTTTCACTGGAGGCTGTAGCCAGTTGGGGTGACTACAGGGTGTGGAGGTGGAAAGGTCTGACTTCTTGATTGGAAAAATAAAAATAAGCAAAGCCCTCATGTACCTCCCTATGTAGGACCTGGATTTAGAAATGGAGTAGAATGGAGAAATTTAGGATGTTTTAGAAATGCCTTGCTTTTAGCAAATGCTGTATTATTTAGGTGATAAAGGAGCATGAATCTTTGTTCTGGTTGTCTCTGGATCTGTAGGCAGAACTTCACACTCACCTTGTGCTCCTTCAAGAGTAGGGGTGATTAGCCTATAGTCCTCTTGCATCAGGGCGATGTAGCAGAAGTCTGTTTGCAGTGCTGAGACCCATGTTAACCTGAAAGAAGTGATCCCTCCCCAACAGTATTCTGCCCTGGCCATGCAGTGGTTTTTCTTTTCTTCTTGTTCATATTCTTCTATGAGAGTGAAGATCATTAAAGATGTACCCTGCAGAGCAGAGGTCACTGTATACTTTTAAACATCTGCTGTAATGTGGACAGAAGTTCCTGAAAAAAAATTAGAGTGTTGTATTTTTGTGTACCTCATCTTCATCACCAGCAGTTTGTGAAGAGGTAACTTTCACTGTAGACAAGTGTGGCTCTGCAGAACTGGATCTCCCTTGGGCTGGAAGAAGCCTGGCTGCTCTGCATGTAGAGGTGGTTCACACAAGTGACTCCATTACAGGTTTTCAGGGCTATCTGAGTTTCTCTGGAGCAGCTTTAACTGCTCTGTCTCAGACTCCATTAAGGAAATGTGGTGGTAGTAGTGGGGGAATATAAAACTGCAAGGACTGCTTTGTGATTTTAAAGTTTTATTTTTATAACAGTGTTATCTTTAGGGCATAAAGATTGGATACATGCAGATGCATATATAGTCGTAATTCTTGTTCTTGTGGCAGTGTTTGTGGTACAAGGGTTGGGCACTGGTCCCTGGGGAGTGAGGCAGTGGGCAGGAGTAAGTCCCTTGTGTCTCCAGGAGAATCCAAAGATTGCAGCCCTGTCTGTTGGGGGTCTGGCTTTGATAGAAGCAGACAGATGTTTTGGGGATATCAGAGGTTCCCCATTCATGTAATATTTCCAAATGCTTTGAAAATGGCTGACCTGTCATTGGCTTTGTCTCTACAGAGATACTGTTTGGCACTGAACCCAGTTCTAGATGTCTTGATGTCTGTGCTCCTGTCCTCTAATAATAAGGGAAAGTGTATGCACCCTATGATTTATATGAGCTCAGTGTACTGTGTGCAAGCTTTTTCTTTTCTTCTTTTTTTTTTAATTTTTATTGCCATAATGTAGGACACAGTGCTGAAGGGGAATGGAGCCAAGGTGCTTAGAAAAGATAATTCTGACTCTGTAATAGTAAAGGTGTTAAATAAAAAAACTCCATTATAACAGAGACTGGTCCCATGCTTCTTGACTAAGGAACCTAATAAGGAGGTTTGCTTTTCTTCCATTTTGGAGGGTAGTGTTTCTTGATGATAGTGCAGAATAATTTCTAAGTACTAGGAGTAACTGAGCAGCATACCACTCCCACCCCTTTGTCTTTGATCTGTTAAATGTGAACTTGAAGGACACCTACAGCATCCTTTGTTGCAGCTTTGGCACTTGGGTGTTGAGGTGATGGGCACATTGAGAATGCCTAAGACTGTGCTGAGTGCCAGTAGCACCTTGGCTAAGGGCGAAGGAAAGGGAAAGACCTTTCATCTTTGCCAGATGGAGATCTTGGTTTAATGAGCTGTTTGTGTTAATACTTAATGCAAGTGCACTCTGCATTTGGATAATGAGTTGTACTTCGGCTCTCTATTTCTTTTGTCTTCTTTCCTTTTCTGTTTTCTAAAGGTGATAGAGTCCTGTATTTGAAAAGTGACATCTACCTGGCTACACCACTGGTGGATTCAGCTTTGAAGCTGTGGGCATGGAAAGATGCTAAAGGTGGCAATTGTTGTATGGGGGTTTTATTTAAACAATCAAATCAGCTGAAGGGCACTTGCTTGTTAATTAGTTAGGTAATTCATTCAACTAACTGTGTCTGGTCTAAGCAGAAAAGGAACTTTAAAAATTTTGTTGGCTGGAAATTCTCTTTTTACTGGGGAAATGCCCCATTTTGAGCAGCCGATGCTTGTGATTTTGGTGATGCTTTCTTAGGCTGTTGTTAGGCCAGGAACCCTGTCCCCGGGAGTCTAGTGGTTGTTGTTAGGCTTTAGGTGTTGCTGGATTCTTGCCTTGCCTTGGAGGGCTTAGACAGCTATTTTACATCCCGGACTCCAGAGCTCAGCCCGCCGAAGCCTGGTGAATTATGCTGGCTATGCATGTGGCTTAGGGGCAAGGAGTTGGTTGTGTTATTCATAGGCGCTCCCTTCCAGTGTGCCAAAGAGCAAACTGGGTACTTGTCTACAAAGGCAATTATTTCACAAGAAAGTTGCTGTAGGAAGCAGCAGGAGCCAACACAGTTAACAGGGAGGGAAGATTTCCCTTATCTTTCTTTTTTTTTTCCTCCCAGTGTGTACATCCCTCTTAAACCATTTTACAGCTCGATATGCCTCTGAAATGGGTCTGCTTCTTCTTGCTAGGCTAGACTCGCCCCTAGCATGAAATGTTAACTGCAGACTACCACAGTTGGTGAGGAACAGTCAGCAGATCACATTCCCAGCCTTGTCTAGGCAAACAACAACACTGTGCTTCGCACAGCAGGTGAAGTAGAGGGGAAGGGGACGAGGATGGGGTCACGAGTGTCCTAATGTGGAGCCTAAGGGTTAAATGACAGCTCCTGAAATCAGTCCCGCATGGGAACACTGAGGGTCTCTTGCAAGCTGCATTTCAGCAGGGGTGGTCTCTGTTGCCCACCCCACCCCTGCCCCAGTCATCCAGGCATTGGGGTGGGAGGACACACATGGGGAGGGGAGACTTCACAGTGCTAGAGTTGAACTTATTGTTTGCTTTTTAAAAACAGGGAGTGCTTCTAGTTGGCCTGGGCTTTTAAATAAAAACAACAGACAAGTGTGATTGAGCTGATAGTTCTGCCATGGCTGGTGCTCCCACAGTGGTAACTGGCATCGCTTGTTAGTGAATGCCACAGGGCACAAACTGGGATTGGGTCAGCATTGGTCCCAGGGTATTTTCAAGCTCTCAGAGAAAAGCAGGGGGCAGGTAACAGAGCTTTCTGCCTTGCAGAGTGTATGAGCATCTTTCTTCTGATTAGTTGTTGTACCTGATGTAAATCTGCTGGCTGAGCTTTATATTTAAACCCTCATGTCTTCCAGGATAGCTGGTCATCTCAAAATGCCTGCATGTGTTGGGGGAATGTCAAAGCAATGTGTTTGGGTTTTTTTGTTTTAAAGTAGGACTTTCTGTTTACCAGGGTTCTGTGTTAAAACTTTGTCCTATTTCTTCAGGTACTGTTCTCCATTAAATAGTGTATGCACCTCGGGGACATTAGAAGAGCTGTCCTGTAATAAGAGAGGTTCTGTTCAGGAAATATTACCTATCTGACCTCCCTATATCCTCTTTTGTGAATTGGTGGGTGGCAGCAACAGTGATGCATCAGTACCTGTTGCCCAGAGACACTGGGTACTGCCCATCATCACTGATAACGTAGGTTTTGACAGACTGAAGTGGGTGTTTTTACTTATCACATGTGACTCCTCTTTGTGGGTGCAGTCGACCTGCGGAGAGGACCGTTGTTTCATCTTCCCAACTTGATGCCTGGTGCGACCTCCTGGGCCGCTGCAGCCCAAATGCCATCTGTGAGGTGCAGAAGGAGGGCATAGCAATTAAGGGTCTTTACCTGGGAGGCTGCAGCTTGGACTGAGTAATGCTTAGGTCTCTGCGGGGTCAGGCTAAAGAGACTTGTCAACAACCCAGGGGTGCTCATTACATGTGCCAGTGCTGGGCCTGTTACATCACTGAAAATGGCGTGCCAGGAGTTTTCAGCATCTCCTGGAGCTGAATGAGCATAGTATCGGAGTTGCCAAATCAGGGTTTTGAGGACAAGCATGCTCTTGCTGTGTCCCCCCAGCTACAGCAGGCAGCTTGCTCCTCCCTCCATGGTGAGTCCCCGGGGATTCCTCTCCCAAGGCCTGGGTCTGTGTGCTGGCAGCCTGTGCTGGTGGAGCCGCTGAAGCAACGCTGCCTGTGCTTACTCCTGAATAATGCAGTCTTATGACTCAAAAACAGTTAATGACTTTAAACCAAGGAGTTACAGTGGTGGTAAATGTGGGTACTACATGTATTGTTCTTGTTCTGAACAGCACAGCAGAATCATCAAAGTGGGAAGATGGACTTTACGCTAGGGATATTTGTACTGTTGAAGTGTACAACTTGCCTGTAGTTCAGCAGCTGTGAGCTGCCTACCATTAGAAGCATAAAACAAAGTTAGCAAAGGTGGAAGTATGCCCAGAGTGCAGGCTGGTGAGATGTAGCATGATTCAGCCAAGCGATGATCACAAAATGTCTCGTTCAGTTTCATAGTAGATTTTTTATGCATGTTTGTGAGGGGAAGAAACAGTTACTCCATCCTTCACCATCTGTTCTCTTCTACCCAGGGAGCGCATGGAGTTACTGGAAGAAGCCAGGAAGATGGAAATGGCAAAATTTCGCTACATCCTTCCTGTTTATGGCATCTGTAAAGAGCCAGTTGGCTTGGTCATGGAATACATGGAAACAGGATCTCTGGAAAAGCTCCTGGCTTCTGAACCTCTGCCCTGGGAATTGCGCTTCCGCATCATCCATGAGACAGCTGTGGGGATGAACTTCCTGCACTGCATGTCCCCTCCGCTGCTTCACCTGGACCTCAAGCCTGCAAACATCCTGCTTGATGCCCACTACCATGTCAAGGTATGTACTGGGCACTCTGTGCCAGGAACCCACCTTTGGATATTACTGCATGGCTCCTGCCGAACTCAGAGGCCTGAGGGAAACCATCAGCATTCTTTTTCAATTAGAAAAACACCCACCAATTCAACCCTTCCAGTCCCCAAATTTGTCTACCTGACTTATGTACCATTTTGGTGGAGGTAGAGTTAGGGAGCTTGTGAGAACCCTCCTGAAATTTAAGAGGGTGTTACTGTAGTGAACTCTCATTTTAAGACCTCGTGGGTCCTGCTACAAATTTTCTTGCAGTAGGATCATGTCATGTGGCAGATGAGAACAGGGAGAGAAAAGCAGGGTGAACCTCTAAATCATCTGTATCACTTCTACAGCTCCCAGTGGTGACCTTGTTCTGTCTATGTCCTTTGGGCTTTGTACACTCCACTAAATACTCAAATCTCATTTACTGCTGGAGTCCAGAGAAGCCTTCCCAGAGGCAACTCATTTTCTTCTTTCATTTGGTCAGAGCATATACAGTGAAAAAGTATCTCTGTCCTGACTGTATATACATAGAGGTCACTTAAGGGAATTTTTGTGGCTTTACCAGAATGAAAGTATTTTCGTTATCCATTTCCAAAGTAAGCTAGCAAATTTGTTGGCCTTCTCTGTTGGAGGTTCTGTTTTGAAATCTGGACTAAGGAGCTTATGCTTGCTTTCTGATCCTTCCTTATGGAGAGAAAAAAGACTGAAATACATCTTTTTTCCTGATTTTCTTTTTTTTTTTCCCCCAAAACTCTTAACCTTAGAACTGCAGGATTAATCATGCTGCCTGGCTGATAAAACTCAGTACAAGTAGTCACAGTTTTTTATCAGTGCCATCATCCATCAGCTCCTTGTTTTCCTGTCCTACTCAAACTGGCCAAATGGCTTTGGTCTTTCTGTACCATTCTAAAACTAAAGTTTTTCTTAAATGAAAATACCTCTCCTGATGTCATGAGATAGCTGGAACTATAAGAGGTATGTGCCTGTAATGAAATCACACCTGTGACAGTCTCAGCTTTTTTACTAGGACTCTTAGGTTTTTTTTTCTTAGAGAGATTTTCTTTCTGATATAGGAGACATCTATAGGTGGTCCATGCTATTATGACCAGAACATCATGATCTGAACTCTTGCAAGTATATTCTCACGCATTGGTCCTGAGAGGCCTTTGCTACGTGTTTATTTACCTAAGTTTGTGCTTGCTTGCATAACTTCTTAAATTCCTAGTTCTTGACTCATCCATGAGCCAAGATGTGAAGGCTGTATTTTTCTCACTGTTTCAGGAGGTTGAAATGCTGCCTGATAGTCTGCCTGTTGTATAGCCTGTGCCTGGGAGGTGATGCAATACAAGGGGGCAAAGTGAAAAATGTACAAAAATAAAAATATTTCTGGTAAGGTCATTGATGACGTCCATAAACTGTTGCTCCTTGCTGTGTATGTGAAAAACATAAAACATGAACGTCTTCAGATTCTTTCCATTAAGTTCAGAAAAGAATGGTCTAATAAAAACTTTTTCCAGCCAGTGGTCTTTTACATTCGCAGGCGTTTTGGAAATCCCTCCAAGCAGTAAAGCAGACATAAGAACCTATATGCAAAATAAGAGATGTACATACTCTGTGAAGCACCTTCACTTTAAAACTGTGGCCCCAAACCTCCTTTTTGTGTGATGTGAAACTTGTAATTAAATTTCAGACCCTGCAGCTTGATTTAATGTGCATTTTCTTGCTGGAAGGCTAATGGAGCTGATGATTGAAGTGCTTTTGCTTTTTAAATATTAGTGTTAATTTAGTGGGTGACCTGTCCCTAATAGAATCCTAAGGTGAGTGAAGAGATGTTGCAGACTGCAAAATAAGAGTTTGGAGGTAGGGATGAATTTTCAATAAACTGTTTGCCCTTGAGCCAGGGAACAGACGGTCTTCCAGTGGAGCACATTAGAAATGCTTCTGTGCTGTATTGCTAGTTAAATGGAAACACCCTTCTTTTATGAGCACAATGCTTACTGTAAAAACCCCAAGTGAGGATGATGACTAATGCAGTAGTGTTGTACAGAACTTATCATCAAGTAGGTGCCTCCATATCATAAAGCAATCTCCCGTGTATTACATAAGTGTGTGCTGAATTTTGTTCTTCGGAGGGTAATTAAGAGGATGGGTTTAGCCTGAGCGCTGAGCAGGGATATAGATAGATATTAACCTTTTCAAAGGCATGTTGGGAGATTCCGTGGTGTTCTTAAATATAGGTATATAATATGTATAACGCAATGTAATGCTTTGCTGTTTTTTGGAGGATGGATGCATGCACCCATGTGTGTCTGCTCCCTTGCGGGTGATGGTAAAGATCAGTACTGACCGGAGCGTCAGCAAGAGGTTCCCTTCCCTCCCATGTCCTACTCCATCTTGTTTGCTTTAAGCAGTATGGTTTACTTGTGAGGATTATTCCATACCCAGACAGGCTTTGCTAGCAGGAATCAGCTTGCATATTTTTTTTTAACCTTAGTGTCAACCTATTATTTCTGTTTGTACCAACAAGGTCCTTCCTGCCCTCTTCTCCCGTGTTCCATATATGCAGCCTTCTGATACTTACGGGCTGTCTCACACCTAATTTTTGCTTGACTAGAACACGTCTTATGGGCTGCTTCTTCAGCTCTCCAGCTCTCTGTAACCATTCTAGATGCGTCCCCTGAGCTCCCTGTGATGTGGCAATCACTGGCAGGAAGCTGGCACTGGGAAAGTAATGCCACATTCCAACGCTGCCCTCATGGGCTGTTAGTTTGCTTGTTCCCTGCTCTGACCTGATCTCTCTCCAGGGCCTTCGTTAGGAGAATGCACCCCCTCCCTCCTCATGCAGTACTCTCATACCCTAACTTGTTGCCAGCTACTGTGCCGCATGTTCCATCTGTTGCTGCGTCCCAGGTTTCTTATCTTCAATATCTCATGGTTAAGAGTCTCACTTTTTTGCTCAGGTGTTTAAAGTGAAACCCACTTGCAACTTAATAGTTCTGGGCTAAAGCATTATTTGTAAGTTCTTGTTTCTCTTGCTATACAGCCTAGTTTTTGCAGCTCCTCATCTTATCGTATATATGTGTATGTGTACACACACACGTGCCTGTATATATATGTGTGAGCACATATATACAAACAGAGTCAAATCCCACCAGTTATTTTTCATGGCACAGATTGTTTTTAAAGAACTTGAAGTGGGATGAGCTGGTCTGAGCTGTGCACTGCTTTAAACTCATTGTAGTTGCTTTCATCCCCCCCTCTGCAATGTTCCAGTTTAAATCAGTTTGAAGAGTGAAGTTTGCTGCTGTGTTGTGCTGCACTGGTGTTCTTAGTAAGCATAGATATAGGTTGCCTCTGTAGTCTTCACTTTCATTTGCTTCAGCTGAAGAAGAGGCTGCACAATTTCTGAGCATGGAGTTAGAAGCCTACTCAGATGGCAGATTTGTTTATCAGAAAGCTTCTTAACTGAAGGTCAAAGTAATACCCAGAGGTCAGGAAAACAGCCACTTTTTTTTCCATTATTAGCTTCAAATGCTCTCCTGATGTTAGAAATAAGAACAGGCTCTGTTGTTTTGGGTGTCCCTTCTCCCAGTTTCCCACCACTGATCACTCCTATAGGGCAGTTGTTACATGGCTTTTTAATTCCAACCAACAAAGCTCATTTTCACCTTAATTGGTTCTCTAATTGATGTAACTGTGGTGGCACAGGGGAGGGAACAAGACCATTCCTGTTATAGAAGTTTAGATTTATCATTGATTGAAATGAATGTTTGACCATGGTTTTGGTTTCTGCTTGCTTCTGAAAAGTCATATCTAAAACAGGTTTTGAGGAATTAAGTTTTAGGGCAGATTTGAAAAGGATGGTGATACAGTTTGTTTCAGAAACACTTCTTTTAGTAGCTAACCAAAGTGTGTTCATAAACACTGAAGTAAAGACTCATTGTTTGAAGTGCAGGTGCTGGTTGTGTCTACACTTGGAATCAATTTTTATTCCTAATTTTAAGTAGTCCAAATCTGTGACCCATGTAAGCCTCTCAAAAATTTCTAGTGATTCAGAGAGAATAAAATTGAGAAAAGCAGTCTTTCTCCTCTACTACTAGAAAAACATACAAGACCACTCGCCACCTCTCAACACCCAAAAATCCCATTGACAAATGCAGTGGCATTCTCAATATCCAAGTGCACAGAGACTTCAGACAGAGACAAATACAGGATATGTCAGCAGCAATTAAAAATTAATCTCATGGTTTTGTTACCTATTTGATGAAGCAAACCCTTTGGTGAACTCTGTCCATGGATACATTGCAGTGGGTTCTTGAGCCTTAGTTGCAGAAAAATGACATGCAGCATCAGAAGCTAAGAAGTGCACACTTCAGGGTGGCCTCTCAGGAGTCATTAATGAAAGCGTTTTCCAAGCACTAATTTTGTTCCTGGGAGCTAGATCCCTGCAGTGTTTGGGAATAGCTGACTTAAGCGACCATTGTAGTTATGTGAGCGTATCGACTAGATTTTTTTTAAAAAAAAAATAGTTCAAAAAGTAACTTGACAAACTCAAAGCATCTAACCCTTTGCAAGTGAGTGTTTTTTACAAACTTGAATGGAAACATTGACAAATGACAGAAGCAGAGAAAGGCGCACAGCATGCTCTACTTAAAACAAACAAAACTAAAAAAAAAGAAAAGAAGAAAAAATGAAAAGATCTTCAGATCTTGGAATCTCTCAGTAAGTGTTGCTGGGAAGTGGGCAGGAAAGCATGTGCAGCTCCTCTCCCCATTTGCTACTCACGTGTTTGTTCTCATGCAGACCTTTAAAGAGCAGAGACTGAGTGAGCTGTCTGAGCAGGAACAATCCCACTGTCTGCGTGGGCTTTGGCCAATGTTTTTTCTCTTCTTCCTACCTCTTCACCATGTGTTTTGCATGAAGCAGTCTGTCGCCTCCATGTCTCCTCTTAACTGCTGATATTAGGTATGCTTTTGAAGCATTGTGGGATCCACTTGAAATAACTGATGTGAGGAGTGAGATTACGAGTTCTGTCAGATTGTGGGGCAGGCCAGATTCCAGGGTGGGCTGCAAGAGCTAGCAGAGATGCGGAGAAAGAAGTAGGGGGAGGTTCTCCACTTTCACTACCTTCACCAGCAAAGGTTCCTTGTGTTGCAGAACTAGGTACCTGGCAAGCAATTTAAAGGCAAAGTAGGTAAGTTAAATGGCTGTATCTTCCACCCACTGCACAGTTCCCACTGATGTTTAAAGAAACCGCAGGACTAAATACACCATGCAGTGTGGAAGATTTACCCTAAAGGAACTGCCAAAAGCCACAAAAGCTGTCTGCAGAATCTTACTATTTTGTTGCAGCCTGGAAGTTAACAGTTCTTCAATTTCAAGAGCTTTCTGCAGAATTTGTTATGATTTAAGTGGTGCTCTACAGGTGGATTTCCTAATAATTAGTATAAAACCTAGTTCTTTGCAGTATGTAGTGGCAGGTTGACAAGGTAAGGTTCTTACTAGCCTGGGAGAGGAGGTATACTGTGTTCCTTAGCTTTCTCTTGGTTTGTAGGCTGAGACCTTTTCTGTCCAGTGTGCTTAGCCTCCTGTCTTAGCCCTTAGCCTTAGATTCACGCAATGTAGCTGGTGGCTTCTTAGGCAGGAGTGTCACTGTGCTGTGTGTATTTCATCTTTATTTCTTAACTTATACAGTAGGAAACCTGGTTTTGTTTAGACAAAGGGAGGTGTATTACTTTAATTATGCCTGCATGCTGTATGGATTTCTTGAGGTGTATACAAGTCTCTGCTTAACACTAATCAAAGGACAGCAGTGCCTCACCAAGTTGGATCTGTTCAGACTTGCAGAAGTTGGTTCTTTTATTAACGTGACACCATGGGCTTGTGTGATGTTGGGGTTGTGCTTTTGTTCTCCCGTGGAGCACTAAGTGCCCCAAACTCATGCAGCACTTCCTGGGGCGGTTAATTCAGCTCTTCCCAGGGTAAGCTGGGTTATGAACCTGGGTTTCTTGACTGCTTACTGGTTTCTTGGACTCCAGTGCTTGGCTTGCTCAGGAGGCCAGCAATCTCCCTCTGAGGGTGTAGCCCTACAACCATGAGAAATTATTCCTGCAGGTGGCTTTGCTTTTTGCCCTAACTCCCCCCTTCTTTTTTTCTTCAAATGTCATTCTCACATTACAGGTTTAAGATGCAGATAGACAACAGGTCGGATATACCTGTGTGCTAGAGTGCTGGACGTTTATAGCTCCTGAGAAGGGTTCTGTTGAGCTCTTTGTCCCTGGAAGAAGTTCTTCCTGAAGCTGCGTGGGTTGCTTTGTTTGTTTTATGGCAAAGGGAGATTCCTAGCATTTGAAGACGGATGACTGTGTAGCCTGCGTGTTTTCCAGGAGGCTGAAGCTGGCAGCAGTTTTCTCCCTTTCCAATAATAGTTGCATGTTACAACTAGCTTTGTGGTATCTTTAGACAGAAGCATCTGAAAGTGTACGGTTGGAGCCTATTTAAAAAAGAAAAGAAAAGAAGCTTTTTTAAATTATGTTTGTTGTTTTGAGGGAGAACTTTCTCAAAGGAGAAGCTGTGAAGATCAAAAGGGTGCTAGGGGAATGAGTCACTGAAAAACCTGAGTATTTATTAGATAAAAAGAATGTATAAGTCTGTTGTGGAGTGGGGGTGAGGTGAGGAGGAAATCTTATCTAACATATAGACAAAAATCAGTCAAAAAATGCTTAACTTTGCTTGAAATTTCCACTTAGCATAATAGACATTTTTGACCAGTAGGAAATATGTAAGACAAAGGAAGTTCTTTACCTATCTGTTCACTTGATGATTGGTATGCCTTTGAGAGCAAATGAATGCATATTTGTTTGACACTTGAAATTAAAGTGGAGGTGTGTTTTCCTTTTTATAAACTTGCTGTCACTTGTCTTGTTCGTTTCAGCTGTGTTCACTGCGTCACTGCACCAACTTGCCGTATCTCCTGGTTGCCAAAAAGAATTCCCTATATGGGTTTTTCATGTGTCTGTGTGTGTAGGTGTTTTGGTTTGGGATTTTTTTAACACTTGGTACCGCTGGTATTGGGCTTAGTCCTTTTTGGCATGGTCAGTGTAGCAGTGCTATCTGAAAGAGCAATTGTTTTGCACTCTTTGGAGAGCTCATGGTCTGAAAACAGATGCTCAGAATACTTAAATGTAGCATGCAGTGTGAGGTTACACAGGGAGAGGGGCGGCAGGACCAATAATTACACTAAAGTAGTTTGCACTAGCTAAATTTGACAGTTTTAAATTGCAATAAATTGTGTTGACTGTTTGTTGTGTTTGCTATGTAATGGGCTGACATGCTGCTGCCTGCAAAAAGCCATTTGCTTTTTTTTTTCTTTTTTAGCTTAACCATAAAGAAAAGCCTATCATAGCTTAATGCTTCCAGAGACATTTTCTTAGCTTAGTATTTCTCAGTGGCAGCTTGCTATATTTTTTTGAGTCATCCTGTTACATCTGTTGTTCTTTACAGAAAATTTTTTGTTAGTGCCTCTGAAGTCTAATGGCAGCATGCACTTCTCTTCCCCTCTTCCTCCTCCATTTTTTTCAGATTTCTGACTTTGGACTTGCAAAGTGCAACGGCTTGGCCCATTCCCATGACATCAGCATGGACGGCTTGTGTGGCACAATTGCTTACCTTCCTCCAGAGCGCATCAAAGAGAAAAACAGGTGTTTTGACACCAAACATGATGTGTACAGGTCAGTTAATTATGCAAACACTTACAAGCACTTTAAGTAATACTATAAAATGAGCCTTCTTTTTCTGGTTATGAAACCTAATTGAGTGTGAAACCCCTGAATCTAGTTTGAACCTCATCTTGCAAAGGCTCACATTTGCTTTGCTTTTTGCTAAGCTTTTATAGGATAGAGGCCTTTGCAAACTGCAGCTGATCCTGGGTCTTGTGAGTTATCATTCAAACTAATGCTTATTTATTAGTAGCTGGCATGGAAGGCAATCTGCCCACCTTTAATTTCCCCATGAAAACGTACATCCTGACCTACTTTTAAAGTCTGTGACAAAATTCTTAGTTATCTTCAGTGGGTTTAATCACTAGGTCTCTGTTTTTTCTTTCATGGTAAGGCTATTAGGAAAAGCAAATCAGAGCTGTAGATTAAAGATATGTCATATTCTAAATGGAATGTATTTCTTTAAAGTTGTCTTGCAGGGTAGAAGTATAAAATAAAATCTACAGTAATGCTTTGCTGCTCTCTGATTCTGTCAGCGTTGGTGTGGAGTAGTTTGTAAATGTTACCAAGAACTTGGCAGCCTCCGGCAAGTCCCTATGTTTGGTGCCTTTTTTTTCCTCCTGCAAAAGCTAGAATTTCAAATCATGGTTCTTGGCTGCCTCTTGCTGTGTGTGTTCATCAGCTGAATTAGATGCAGAAGTGAAATACAAGGAAAGGGAACTTAGGAAAATAAATTATACTTCTGGGAGGTTTTGGCTTTTTTGTTGTTGGTTTTTGTTTTTCTAGAAGTAATGCTTTCTTTGCATTTATTTGTAGCTTTGCCATCGTGATTTGGGGAGTTCTTACACAGAAGAAGCCTTTTGCGGGTAAGTTTGATGTACAGTGGGTTGTGTTGGATTTTTTTTTTTCCTTTCTCCCGTTGATAAACAAGCTTCCTGCCCTTCTGGCCCCAGATTACATGCATGTCCTCCAAAATCCTATAGTCTTGTGTGGTGTGGCAGACACTTTAAAGCTTTCAAATTCTGATCACAAATATAAGTCCTCTTTTGTCCTACATCATGAAAGCAGAACCCACATTGCTACAGGGGGGCCTAGTCTGCACCTTTTTGCTTCTGCTGGAGTTTGCCGTGTGCCTTGCGCAGACTTTGGACATGTTTGTGGCCAACAAGGAACAGTACAGAGCAACGCCAACTGGCAGGCAACTGTGCTATTTTCAGAAGCAGCTTCCCTGTAGAGAGGTTCTGTAGTTTATTTGTAGATTGTGGGTAAAGATTTGTTCTTAAAAAAAAAAAAAGCTGTCTGTGAGAATAAGCCTTGTTCCACCCCGCAGTCAATGTACTGATCAACAGGCAGCTATTTATTCTCCATGACTTCTCCTGTGTGTATGACTAGCCTATGTATAGAAAACATGTTTGAACAGGTTCCAGTCTATTATTAATACTTCTCCAAGTGAGAGAGCCTATTTAGCCCAATGATTGACTTCAGGCAAGAGCCACATTACTGCACTGCTCAATTTGTGTTCTTCCTTCTCCCTTGTGAAAAGTTCAGCTACCTGCTCTAAATAAAAGCTGTGGTTCAGTTTTCTTAGAGCAGATATGGAAATCCAAAGAGAGGTAGCAAAGAACTGTTTGAGGTTTTTTTTCTTTGGTTCTGAGTCTTTTATGGGTGGAAAAAGAACACAGTTGATCTCTGACAATTGTTTTTAACTGATACATGGGAAGTAGATGTTACAGCATTGACAAAAATACTGTGGGAGAATAAGACCAATTTCTTTTTCCCTGTTCATAAAAGAAAGCACTCTAAATCTAGAAAAAATGGATGAAAACAGAATTTCAGCCTAATACCCTGTTAATACCCTTAGACAAAAGCAAAATCATTCCTTTTGCTGAGATATCTTAATTTGTGTGCTTTTGCGTTACAGAGGAAAACAACATTTTACATATTATGGTAAAAGTAGTTAAAGGCCACCGCCCAGAGCTACCTGCTGTTTCCAAATCCAGACCTCATTCATGTAATAACTTGATCAAACTGATGCAAAAATGTTGGCAAGATGATCCTGGTGAACGGCCAACATTTCAAGGTAAGATTTCCTCATAACTTGGCTGCCCATTTATTCTTTTATGAGTCACATTATTGCTCAGGACTCTGTTAATCCTTTGGGTAAATGCTGTGAACCCCTGTGACAAAATAAATAGAGCACATTGTATGGTAAAGGCAATGATAGAGGCCACTTATTCATTTGTAGAGGAAGGGATTATCTGGGGACAAGTCTGACCATGACAGTGTTATGTAATCATATCAGGAATAAGACCTGTACTGAACCAGTTGGTCCCTTTAGCCAAAACTTCTGCTCATTTATGATTGTGTGTATGAGGGCATATATCAAGCTGGAGGTGGTGTGGTTTTCACCATACTAAAGCACTGAAGTCCCTGGCTCTTGATATTTAGATTTGTATGCTGAGAAGCAGAATTATTCTCTTTTAAGAAAACACCTTGTACCATCGTTTTTCTGTGAATAAAAGGCGATTCTGGTCAAAGGCTTGAATTCGCCCAAAGCTCCTGCTATGAATTCAAATGTGCAGAAGGATGTAGCAAGTGCTATCTCCAGGTAGCTTTCATGTAGCATTAATGGGAAAGATTTGCCTATTCCATCTCTTCCTGCCCAAACAAGGTATGGGGACTGTAAAAGAAGAGGGATCCCATCTTTTTAAAAACATATGTCTAAGTCTGCCAGCAGTAGATTGATTCCCTTTATACAGTCCTGCTGCGTAGCCACCACATAGCATCAGTCTTGTCTGAATGTGAAATGAATTGTTCAGTCAGCCCTATGCACTCTCTGCTTAGCTACACACTTGTACCTACTGGTGAAGTGTAGGATGGAATAATAAAAATTGGAGTCCTTCTCCCACAGTATCTCAAAGCTGTTAAGCTCTAATGATAGAGAAAGGGAGCAGGGCATCTCAGAAAAGTCTTCTATTAAAGAAAAATCAAAAACCCCTTTCTTGCTTTCTTCATAGAAATCACTTCAGAAACAGAAGCCCTTTGTGAAAAACCAGAAGATGAAACAAAAGAAATGTTAACTCAGGACTTGGACACCAAGAGTTCCCCAGAGCAGCAGTCCGAGGTATTTTCTCTTTCCGCCTCATGTTCAAGTGCACTAGGTTTTGAGAGGAACAGGTTCCTCTGTGACCTTTAACTTCCCAAGCAACCTTCTTTTTGCTGCTTTTGAGCGCCTTCTTGTCTGGCAGAAGGACCTGTCTTCAAAGGACTGGAATGCAAAAGTGACCACAGATGTGTGGATGAGCTCAGGAAAACCTAGCATGGGCCTTAGACTGTTGAGGGAGAGCAGGACAGTTAGGAAATGAAGGCTGGAACTATGTGGATGTGACTGATCTTAAAAAGCACTGTAGATGGAAGAGCCATGTAGCTTTAGTGACTATATGAGTAGTGATGAAAGCTGCTCTCCTGCATTTGAAATCTGAAAATGCAGGAGACTGAAAATTTTCATTCACCTTGTTCATAGGTTTCATTTAATACGAGCAGTCCTTCAAGGCTGCCTGCTGACTAACAAACTTGTGCTTCTTCCTGTAGGTCCTCATTTTCAGGGTTTTTTTTTACTGACCTTTCTAAAATGCTTGTGTACTTCTCTTGAAGGGAATGTGTGCATTATCCAAGCCAAAACAGGAGCCTGCTCTACCATCAGTTAAGGATTACAGTCTCTCAGAGTTGTTGTCCCAGCTGGATTCAGGGATTTCACAGACTATGGAAGGCCCTGAGGACCTCAGCCGCAGCTGTTCTGAGTCCAAACTTGCGACCAGTGACAAGCGGCTTTCAGGAGTTTCATCTGTAGATTCAGCTTTTTCATCCAGAGGCTCCCTTTCCCTTTCCTTTGAAAGGGAGAGTTCAGGTAATGGTTGTTTTTTTCTTTTTTGTTTTGGGGGGGGTGTTTATTGGTGGGTTGGGATTTTTTTTTTAGTTGTTTAGACTGAGGTATGGGAGTCAGTGGGCTGGATAGCAGTCATATAAAGAAAAGCATTCTGGAAATCACTGTTAGCCTTGCTTTCTCTTGCTGTCAGCACTACATATTTGTGTACTCGAGGTGTAGTTATTTAAAAAATTAAAAAAAATGCTGATTCCCAAACATGATCTAGTGAGAAATGATAAATCACATTTACTTTTGAAAAGAAGTGACCTGAATTCCCATCAAAGCAATTACAGAATCAGTCATGCAAAGGCTGGTTGGAAGGGAGGTCATCTAGTCCAGTGCTCAAAATGGGACTAATGCCACTGGCCACTCAGGTCAGCTGAGTTTGTGGCTTTTTCAGTTATACTAAGCACAAGTCTGAGCACCATTTCATTTTAATTTTTTTTTGTAAATGACTCAAGCGACTTTCTCAGCAGCCCCCGTGAACACTGCAAGAAAGACCTCCCCTGCTTTGCACACGCCCCTCCCTTTTCAATCCAGTGCTGAAAAAAATAGGCATCTATTTTCCAGTTAGGCAAACAATGCTTAGTGCAGGGAGGCCAACCACAGGATCCTTTGTTCTTCATTTCACAAGAAACTGAATAAAAGCAAGTGAGGCTCCTGTTCTGGGAGTAGGAAAAGGGGGTGAGGATGCGTGTGGATTTCCTCACAGTTAAGTCATTGCTCAGGACACCAGGTAGGCTAGCCATAGGCAAATAAGGTTTGACAGATGTCAGAATTATGATGGTGTCTTCTTCCATTTAGATATTGGTACTACAGACATACAGAAAAGGAAGCTAACAGAGGCCATTTTATCTGGAGATACTAGCAAGCTGATGAAGATCCTCCAGCCTCAGGATGTTGATATTGTTTTAGATGGGAACTCCAGTCTTTTGCATTTGGCTGTTGAAGCTGGTCAAGAAGAATGCGTCAAATGGCTCCTCCTGTACAATGCTAACCCTAACCTCACCAACAAGAAAGGATCCACCCCACTTCACATAGCCATTGAGAAGAAATTTAAAAGCATTGTGGAGCTGATTATGGCAAGGAAAATCAATGTTAATGCTAAAGATGAGGATCAGTGGACTGCTCTTCACTTTGCTGCCCAAAATGGGGATGATTTCAGCACCAAAATGCTGCTTGATAAGAATGCATCCTTAAATGAGGTAGATTTTGAAGGCAGAGCTCCCATCCACATAGCCTGTCAGTATGGCCAAGAGAATATTGTGCGGATTCTGCTGAGAAGAGGCGTTAATGTGAATATCAAAGGAAAGGATGACTGGGTGCCACTGCACTATGCTGCCTGGCAAGGTCATCTCCCTATTGTAAAGCTTCTGGCCAAACAACGGGGTGCAAATGTGAATGTGCAGACTGTGGATGGAAGGACCTCGCTACACTTGGCTGCTCAACGAGGACACTACCGTGTCGCTCGCCTTCTCATTGACCTGGAGTCGGATGTCAACATACAGAACGCACTCTTGCAGACTGCTCTCCACATAGCTGCTGAAACTGGCCACACAAGCACGTCGAGGCTGCTCCTTAAACATGGTGCAGACATTGAGGCAGCAACAGCAGAAGGATACACCGCTCTGCATTTGGCATCTCGCAGCGGCCATTTAGCAACAACAAAGTTGCTCGTAGATGAAGGGGCAAGTGTTCTAGCTAGAGGCCCTTTAAACAGGACAGCGTTACATCTTGCTGCAGAAAATGGGCACTCTGAAGTCGTAGAAGAACTTGTCAGTTCAGAAAATGTCAATGTTTCTGACAGTGAGGGATTGACAGCTCTTCATCTAGCTGCACGAGGAGGGCACACAAAAACAGTTGAGGTTCTTCTGAAGCTTGGGGTGCACACAGACATGCAAAGACCCGCATGTCAGACCCTGCTACAGCTTGCTCCAAGCACTAATAGCTCAATTACTGTGTTAAGGGAGACTTAAGCAAAAGGTGCAGAACTTTCTACCTGCTGCGAGAAGGCTGCTGGAGCTTGAGTCATCAGGGCCTTCTCCAGTTGTGCAGTGACCTGCTCATCAGTGTTGTCAGCTGATGGACTGAGGGATGCAACCAGCAGAAGTGACTTGTGTTTGAGTGCGGGAGTAGGAGCGCACATACTAAGGCCAGCTGTAAGGCTAAGAGCTGGAGTCTGCCCTGCCATGGTCTGAATCAGTCATTCTGCATGTGCCTGCCCTGTCTGTATATTGACATTTCCCTCCTGAGGATGCTGTGAGAGAAGGATGCAATGTGTGGGTTCCCCATTGCTTTTTTTTGATGTGCCAAAATAATTTAAGAACTAACATTCTACTTTTTTGTTTTCCTCAAAAGAAAAGTGTAGATTCCTGGTTGCAGTGATCTATATTTTGGGCTGAAAGCCTCCGGCATAAAGTAGACACAACACAAATCTGCTTGAGAGTAATGCAAGAGATGATGAAAGGGCTATTTAAGATATAGTTAATCATGTTTCAGAGTAAGAAGGTACTCTGTTTACTGGAGACATTGATTACAGATTTCTGTGTCCTCAAAATTGATGAGGCAGACATTAACAAAGCAGGATCCCAAAAATACATAAGCAGAAGTAAAAGCTTAACACTTTATCTTCATATACAGTACCACCTTATATGTATTGTAAGATCAGTAAGCTGAACTAGGTGCTTAGTGGTTTGTCTTACATTAAAAAGTCAAAAGCTAAAATTCATACTGGACTATAACTGGATGGTATGTTCTAACGCCATGATACCAATTTGCAAAACTATGTTTGGATGGACTTGATGACTAGACTAATATACTGTGTATATAATATTTCCACCTGTTGTATGCTTTTTTTCTACTGAAGAAAATAGATTGCTTAGAGTGGGTATGTTTTAATACACCTTTTAATTTCACACGTTTCAAAGTTCAAATGTGATCTGTTATTAATAAAAGATTGCGTTCCATATCTGTCTGTATTTTTTAGTTGTTAGAGCAACTGAAAACCTATTGACCAGCAGCAGCACACAATAGAACTGTAATGTGTTATATGATGTTGAAGCCTGAACTATTGACATGTAAGGCTGTCCTCAGTTTTACATTCCCCTTAGCTTTTATATGGAAAGTAAGGATCTTAATGAATTGGAGGTGTTATTTACAGAATAAATTTATAGACTAAATCCCCACATAACCTAGTTGATGTACAATTGTGGATGCTTTCCTCTTATGCTGTAGCTGTTCAGGGAGTTTAGTTTTCTCCCCATCTTGAAGCCAAGTCAAATGCTTTTGCATCTTCCCTGTTGACTGGTGGGTTGCCACCCTGACAGGTACCCCACCTCTCCTTGGTGGTGTGTTCCCACCCTCTGTGCCATGGTGCTAGCAGCAATGTCATGCTTTGCTCTCACCTCCCCTGACAGGAAAGCTGCTCCTGCTCAACACCTTTTCTTTGCATGTACCCGATTGCAGTGATATAAATGCCAATACTACCTCAGTATCTGATTTTAGGAGTCGAAGTGCTCCTGTTGGAATCTAGCCCTATGAAAGTCAATACTTTCTTACAAATTAAAAAACAGACTCCTGTCATTGGAGATGGTAGCGCCTGAGGGCAGTAACCAAAAGAGGAAGGATGTTTGCAGAGGGGGCGGGGATACCACTTCTGTTTAATACTATTCCTGGCTCCAAGTAGGTACACCTCTTGTATAGCTGTATGCAACTCCTCTAGTTCAGTTTCTTGAATTTCCAGACAGTGCACTGACTGCCTAATGAAACTGTATTAAAAGATAGGCGGTAAAGCTGTGCTTACGCCAATATAAGGTGGTTACAATGCAACATACCTTTTACTTGAGCATGGAAGTCACTGCAAGCTTCCTAAAGGTGCTGACAGTGAAGCTTCTCATTAAACAAACAAAACTCTAATCTTCTTACTGCTTCCTTCTTTTGAGACCAATAAGGTTGCCATGTTTCATTAAGCTTTATTTAATCAATCTCTCTTTAGAGCAAATTCAACCACAGACCACTTAGCCTCTCAAGTCCTGTTCCACTGTGATTAAACACTTGGGCTTGCCTAGCACACATACATACCTTTCTATTTCAAAGTCTTCCAAACACTGACATTTGAGATAGATACTTTTAATTCCAGTGGTATTTGCCTCAACTGCAAAAGAGCTGTAAAGACCAGGTAACAGCAGTCTTGTGCTTCCTAATAGAGGAGATGCATGCCAGCTACGCAAGGGGAAAGTACACTTATGCTTTTAAAACAGCTCAAGCAATGCTTCACCAGTAAATTCCTTCAGTGCCTAATAATAATGGCATATTAGCTTCTAATTAAACGTGAGGATACAGTGATGAGTCTCTATTTTCCATGCAGTCTTTCACAAGAACAGGTACCAGCTATGCATTGCATAGAAGGCAATACAGCTGGCACTGGGGGAGGAAAAAAAAACAAAACCAAAGAGATTGCATGATATTCTGCCAGTACTAGAGTGGGTACTTGTCCCTGTGAACCAGCCTTCCTTGAGGGCAGGAGGAATGAGTGAGGGGTGATAATTTAGCACTAATGCAACAATTATGAATTGCTGTTTTGTAAAGGTCTCCTGCAGGTGTAATGGTTGGCTGAGCACTGCTAAAAAGTCCCACCTGGACTGCTGCCTTAAAGCTCACTGGTATTTCTTTCTTCCCAATCTTAGTTATGTTCTTTAAAAAAAATACCTGAAAGATATACAGAATGACTTAATGGCAAGATCAAGCTTTGTTGTTACTTACCTAAAAAAACCCCTACTTCTACCAAAAGAAAAAAAATCCTCAGACACTACCATAAATAGCACACTCAGTATCATTTGACTTATTTTGCCTATCATCTGAGTTGGCAGCTTGAACTCACCTGCCCGAAGTCTGAAAGGAAACTTGTTCTCTACATCACTTTCCACCAGCTTCTCTCCCTCGACTTCAGCTCATGCCCTGAAGGGAACTAAGGCAATGGTGTGAACCAGCTTCTAAGCCGCAGGCTCTGCCCACTCACCAGCCAGCTCCAGCCCTCGTACAACTCCCTAAAACGTGCGCAAACCCCTGGAAGCGGATGTGAGAGCTGGTGTGAAGACACTGAGGACACCAAGGAGCTGAGCCTTGCCCCAGGTCCCCCATGGTGCCCAGCTGCTCCCTGCCAGAAGAAAGGGTTCCAAGGTGAACATCAGCTCTGCTTGCTTGCCTTCAAAATTGGGTAGAGGTTGCTTGCAGGTTTTCTGCGTACACCATACTCACCGGTTTCTTTAAGGCTTCTGACTAAGGCCCCAGGTGGCTATTTCAGGCCAAGGAGTAACAAATGAAGGGAAAAAAAAGATACAGTGAAATGGTGTTAGTGGCCATAAGTTTCACCTTTTCTTCTCGAGATGTGATTTTTCAAGTTGGCCTATGCCTGCGGTAGCGTAGTCTGAGATTCTGCCAGCACATGCTGGTGCCGGCTCCCTGTGCAGGAGTCTCAGCAGTGGAGAAGGTGCCTCACACCATCCCCATTCCTTTCTCCTCCATCCCAGCCTTCGGGGGATAGTGCAGCCCCTGATGCATTACCTGTCTTCCCAACAGTTTGTTCCCAGCAGTCAGTAGCTTTATTTACCTGCTACTTAGCACGAGGCACTACGGTGCCGTGTTTCTACAGGCCTCAAGAGGACCAGACAAGCCTGTGGTTCAAACATGCTTGGTGGCGAAGGGAGAGAATTTCTGGGTGATTTGAAAGAGGCCCGCAGGCAAACCTCAGCCCTTTCATTCCTGCCTCCTCTCTTGCACCACCTTGGCTCTACACAACAGGGTTGCAAGAAAAACAAGGCATGTGAGAGCTGCTCTGCAATGTCTTCTTTAGCAGAGAGGTCTGGAGGGGAGATATCTGCTCTCCTCCATGCTCCTTTAACCTCGGGGTGTGTGGTGTAAGGTGCAGACCTGCTCACAGTACTCCCTGAAAACACACAGAAAGCCTTCAGGTGTTGTGGTGCTCTGCTGCTGGGGTGCAAACTTGCGTTACCTCCCTAGCTGCCCCTAGGCCCAACAGCTGACCAGATCCTGCCACTCCTGTGCCTTGGGGCCAGGGATGGTCTAGCAAGGGACCCCAGCTGCCTTTCCCCTTCCCTCCCCATCTCAGATAAGGAAGGACTTTCTTCATGTGGTGTTATTTTGATCTGTCTCTGTGAAGGAGATCCACACAAGCAAGGAAAAAAGAGTGCTGGACTTCTTTACATGCCAGTCCTGCAGCCTGGGGTTTGAGATAAGAGGTCAGCAGCACTTAGCCCATCCTGTTCTTTGGCCAAAACCACCTGTACCACCCAGGTCTCTGCATGAGGCCTTCAGCTGCTTTTGCAACACTAGTTCAGTATCAGACAGATGGATTGCGTATGGCACCCCTCCACTCCTTCTCTTCTCCTTGCTTTTGGGACGCACTTGAAACCAGGGGCTGTGGCAAAATGCTGAACACCAGCATTCCTGTCGCCGACCCGAGCCAGGGAGAGGTTCACAACCCAAAGTGAGTGCTGATTAAACAGAGTAGCGTAACAACACAGGAAGCCCTTTCAACAGGGGAGGTGGCAGCAGGCAGATCCCAACATGTTGGGCTTCTGTAGTCACTTGGCAGCTGAGAGTCAGGGGTTGCTGGCAACACGTTGCGGCACAGTTGTTGCTGGGGAGCCCTCAGTGCTGCACTGGGGAAGACCTGAGCTCTGTAGGGAACCACACGGCAGACATTTGAGCAAAAAGAGGGTTTAAAAATCACTGCTGCCACCACTTTGTGCTTTTGAAATACTGTGGGAGAGGATTCAGGCTTTTCTCTGCAGTTGTATAGAGCAAAGATCTTTTGAAAGCTAGCAAAGAGCAACTCACAATCTGCACAGAAACACCTTGCTCTGAGAGGCTCAAGTAGAAACATGCAGAAGCACAAGACAGGTATGGCAGCTGTGGCAATGATAAGGAAAACGCTCTACGCTCTTCCCTGGAAGAGCAGCAAGGGGCCATTTGCAGGCGCTGCTCCCTGGGGCATGCTCTGCCCTATGGGCAGAGAGTAACTCTTGACCGCAGCAGGAATAAGGGCCCACAGGCTGCAGACTCACAACATGCACGAGAGACAAATTTGCCTGATGAGCTCCCCCCAGTCTCCATCACCTGATCAGATCAGAGGAAATAAATTCTGGCAGAGCCAGTTTTCACATGAGTTCACACCCTGACTCTGCCTCAACAGGGATCAGGTCCAATACATTTCCTTTTTATCTATCTAAATGTAATTGCTTTTCTTAGTCCACTAACAGGCAAAACATGCCAAGTCCTGTTCTGCCATTACTGATGTCTCCCATGTGCTTTAAAAACCTCGCGGAGGCTGGCTTTGTCCAAGCATCGCCTTGCTCTTTGCAAAAATGCTTAGGTAGGGGCATCATAGGAGGTTAAACAGGCCACAGTTATAACAGACGTTGGGAACATTTATTACAGAAGCTATATCCAAAAGAATATGTGCAGTGGGGCTTAGACATTTCCAAATCAAAGTCTGGAAGTTTCCATATGGTGAATATAAAGGCTGACTTCAGCCTAAGCTGAAATCCCTCTGCCAGTCTCAGGGGCTCACAAAAATCTCCAACATACTCCTTTAAAAATAATAAAAAAAATAAGTCTAATCAGCAGCAGTCCATCCCAGTCTGAAGATTATGTTAGATGCCTTGAGATTAATTTTGCCTGACCACCAGCTTCCCAAAGCAGAAAAGCCTTTTTTCTCCCAACATCTTGTCACTTGGTCCCAATTCCTGAGCATTCCCCTGTCCAGCGCAGCCAGAATATGACTCGTGTAGTACCTTCAGGATTTGTAGGAGATATCAGGCTTTCTCCTCATGTTGAAGCTCCTTGTTTTTCCACACAGAGGTGTGTGAGCCTATGCTCAATCAGCATGGAAAAAGAGGAGGAGGAAGTTGCACTGCATGGCTGCTACTATAGTGGTAACCGTAGCCTCGGGGAGCAGAGCAGCAAAGGGCCACTGACCACTAAAGAGTAGCCAGGACTTTCTGTTTCCACGTGACCTAAATACAGATTTGGATGGTGGCTTATTAAGTATAGTCGGGATTGCTCCATTGCTCTCCAAGTCAAAGCACTCTGAGGACCACCCATATTTTCCCCTCACTTTGACATATTTCTCATTGTATCCGTTCCCAGGGAAGACATTTGCCTCAGTGCAGCAAACCAGGCAAACCAGTGCAGATGCAAACAAGCTCTCTTGCCACAGCTACAACCTGCAGTGTGCATCACCCTTCCTTTTACCAGGGCAGTGTCTTCTCCTCTGAAGAGGTCCCAGCTGTGAGACATTTTCAAAGCAAAAAGTCTTTGCAGAGTTGGAAACTGAGCAACTCACTTCTCATGCTTGGCTCTGCCAGCTTCTGGAAAAGAGAAAGTTACAGAGCTGCTCCTGGTATACCTTTCCTGGCGCTGTGGCAGTGCCAAGAGTATAGTGCCAAGGACGCAGCCCCAGACACGCTTTCAGCAGAGCACCCTTTCTCCTTCCTTGCTGAGGCCCTGCTGGGAACTAGGCTGCTCCACAGCAGCCCTTTGCCCTGGGTGGTGAGCAAACCCCATCAGCTCACAGATCGCACAGCGGGTGCCGGCATGTACCTCACTACAGGTGGCTCTAGCTCATTGCTGCCTGTCTTTCCATTGTGGGAGCCTCCTTCCCAGATGAGGCTGGCTGAGGTTTCCCAGCTGGCTTTCTGGCAGGGAGGCAGTGTTACAGATGCCACTGAACTTTCTCCATTCATTTCTCTCCATTAGTAACCAAAACAGCTGCTCAAGCCTTAATCCAGGGTAAAGGCTGACTGACAGTGAAGGCAGCAGTGATCAGCTGTTCTAGCAGCACACCTGGTGAAGCAAAATGCCTGGGAAGTCATAACAGCTCATAACCAGCCTGTGCCAGTGGGGAAGCTGAGGCATCCCTGGTCCTCTTCTTCCTCCCTCTGCACTTTCCTCGGCTGTCAATCAGTTGCCTCCTTCCTAGAGGAATTAAAAGGAAAAATAAACTAGAAGGTCAACAAACAGAGGAACACACCAACTTCTTCCTACTGGTGGAGTTGCATGTCTGAAAGGGGAAAATCTTACTTCTCCCTGCTCTGGGTGCACATTGGCAGCCAAAATGTGAAGTGGGGCTGGCCTGGGATCAGGCAGAGGGTGAGCTTCCCAGTGGCAGCACAGCTAACAAAGCTGGCCCCAAGAAGGGGACTGTTTTGTAACATACTGTTTTGCAATATGCTATTTTGGGGGCAGTGGGGCTGTGACAGTGCCCTGACAGTCACTTCCTTAAAAACAAGAACCCACCTCCAAGGGATTTTACACATCTGATTCCCATTAAAACCAGAAGAATGCCAGCCCAAGGGACCTGGCCAGTCTTGTTCCTGACATCTGAAGGCATCTGGCATTGCTCTTTCAGACAACACCTCCCCCAATGCCGGGGCCCAGCTGGGAGAACACACTACAACACTCTGCTGAGTCCCTCCATCTGACAGTCCTGTGTATGCTTTGAGGCACCCAGAAGAAACACCACATTGCTTAGAGGCAGGTTTGTTTCTGTGTAAAATTCCCAGAACTGTGCTCTGAGGTGTGCCACGAGGGGCCCTCATGCATGCCACCATTTTGTCCCCTTTGCAAGCTCACTGGCAGGGTGTTCCCTCAGCCTCTCTGCCCTTTCCTCAACTGCTCCGAAGCAGATGGATTCACAGATTGGTGGGAGCATTACAACAAGGTGGCACAGCTTTACCAGAGAAAGACCCAACCTGGCGACCAGTCCCGTGGTGAGTGTGCAGCAACTCTGGCTGCTGCTGCATCCCTGTTGCTGTTTGCGAGCAATTTACAGGGACGTGGGACAGGGTGAGGCTGGGCGAGGTACGAGGCCAGAGGCAATAAGGATGGGATGTCAAGCTATTTCGGCTTTTTAATGTGGCTCTTTCCTCACTGTGATCACAGGGATGGTTGGGTGCCCGTGCATGTGTACCAACCTACACAGGCACACGCACTTGCCTACCTGCAAGCAGGCTTACAGGTGCACACGTGCCTGCTCTCTGCCTGCACACACACGGGCATGTGTCTGCACACACACATTCACAAATGCAATATCCATTTCTTATTGTCATGGTAAAAAGTTGCTGCTTTTCGAGGCAGGGAGCTCTCAGACCACTACATTCACCAAACTCACCCTGGCCCAAGCCACACACATGCACACAGGGGTTTCATTCTTAGCTTTCAGAAACAGACCACAAAAAGTGAGAAAGGAAATGGCAGTAGCGCATGACTGCTCCTGCAATGGTTTGCTGACATAGTCCTACTGACCACTCCATACTACAGCAGTTTGCAGCTCTCCCCTTAAACTACTGCATCCAGCCTCCTATGGTCTATCAGAACATCCAGATGGCTAAAAACTGCCTTAGCGTGTATCCCTTGAGGCTGGATACAGGTTTGAGTTAGACACATCACAGCACTGCCGCAACCCTGTAATCCACTCCTGTGAGATATTGCTGCTGTCAGAAAGAAATTAAATCCCGGCTGCAGAGGAAAGAGGAAGAAACCTCTAGCTGTTGAGCCACAAACACTGGTACATTTTTTCCCATTCAGGTATTCCCAACCCCCGTGAACACCATCTGAATCAGATAAACGTCCATGAAATTCAGTGTTTTGCCTCAGAGTTTCCCATGTTAAAAGCTTAAGGAAGAATCAAAATATAATCCTGCTCTAAGCAGTGAGGAAATAAAGTGCTCATAGGGAAAATGCCTTTCACATCCCAGTCACTTATCACAGTGCTCACACTACCTATAATAAATATGTAAATATTTCCAGAATCTTAAATTGTTTTTAAAAGTTACCCTTTTAAAAATATTTATATATACATACATATCTTTTATATATATTCATATATATGTATATTTATATATACATATATTTTTTTATATTTACTCATATGTATGTGTATGTATATATGAAAACCCTTGAAAGCATGTACTTGATGAGTCTAAAGACATGCTGCCTTTGGATTCTGCTTCTAACTCCTGTTGAATCGGAGTAAGTTGTCTTCACCTCTTCTCAAGCCGCCACGAGATACAGGATACAAACTCCTACAGTTTTTTCTGCAGTGCTACTTATTGACAATAGCTCCCAACCCATCCCACCCTAAAACCCAAAGCCAAACCCAGCAGCAAGGACTTCGGTCCCAAATGGTACATGCAACTGCTGTTGCTGCTCCTGCATCACCAAAAACTGTAAGAGCTGGAGTAACTTATTTGCTTTTGACCCTGAGTCTTTGCAGTGGTGTGCTCCTCCCCCTGTCCCCCAGTTGCCTTCTTCAACACATTTTTTAATGACTGTCTCTGCTGATGCAGCAATAGTCTCAAGTTGACATTAAAGGGCAGTCTTTGTCCCTTACAGAAGGTATTTACCAAGTATTTCTTACAACCATTGTAGACATACGCATGCACACACACAGGCAGTGGTCAGTCCTAGTGCTACACTGCTTTTACAAGCAGCAATGTATCAAGCCTCCTCCTGGCCTTTGGCTCTTTTCCCAAGTTCTGTTTGTTTTCCCAGGTTTGCTCTGAGTCCTAAACAACAACATTTGGAGACCAAGACGCAAGGGGCAAAAGTTTCCAACCAAGCAGATCACAGCCCCCAGCAAAACTAGGTTCATTTATCTCAGCTAAAAACGTTGCCTTGCCCCTCCCAATGCCTGGTGTGTGCCAGTGGCTCCATGTCGAGCCCTGGCTGCTCCCCATCAACCACACAGCTGCACACTGTCAGGATGCCAGAGGATTATGACTTTCTCGAAGGTCTCCTGAGCGGTTTTAATTATCTTCCTCTATCAGGTATCAAAGCTTCTCTGCCAATAGCAATTGACAGGAGCAGTCCCAGATGAGGAAAAGGTGGGTTCCTGGACAAGGCTGTCACCGAGCCACCTGGCAGGGCTGCCTGCAAAGGGTGCAAGTCCCAGTACCTTGTCTCCCTGAAAGTTTAATTTCTGGAGAGGCCTGTTTCAAGGAGAGGCGCAGGCCAGCTCTTGCAAAATGTTGGGCTTTGTGAGCAGCTCTGCTGCTCCCCACAAGAGGATAGAAGGCGGATGAGGCAGAGGAGGAAAATCATTTCTGCTGCTGGAGAAATCTGCTGGAAGCCCAGAGTCAGCCTCAGTTTTTTGGGTTTGCCCCCTGCCTAGTGCTTTTAATTCCTTAATAACCTTCCTGAATAACAAACCCAATGCTCCTATATTGCCCAAAAGGCTTTTGGCCAACAGCAGTGAAATTAAGATGTCAGTACAAATGTGTCTGTTGCTAGCAGAGTTTGGCTGCAGATCTAAGTTGTGACACGGTTAATATGTAATGAGACTATTACTATTATATTACGACATATTTAAGATCACCAGGTTTCCACTGAATATGTAATTGTTGAGGAGGAGCCAAGAAATAATCCTTTAACAATGCATTAAATTTAGTCCTATTTGACATCTCATCCTTGATTCAAGCCATTAAAGAAACCCAGGTCAGGAAGCTATCTTCGTTCCTAGCTGGAAATGCTCACATCCAGCTGAGATATTTTTTCTACCATATAGCAAATAAGAAGTTATGAGGCTCTCCATCTGCTGCAAAATTGAGCCCACTTTGTGCCTAGGTTACATTAGATGATGTTCCCTTGTCTTAAAAAAGGCTGCAAATTTATTTGTCCCATCTTATCTTGATGTCATTCTTGACTGCAAACTTAATGCAGCAGACCTTAAAGACAGCTCCTAGATGCCTACAAAGCAGCAGGTGCCAAGGGTGCTGCCACCACAGGGTGACCCGGTTGTACCTCCTGTATGTGTAGGTGTGCCTACAGCCACTGCACATGCCAGCAACCCAGCCTGCCCTTCTTTTCCTTACATGTACCACTAGAAGACTTCTTAAGCCTGCTGTCTTCACCTCCTAGTCCTCTTCTGGGTCTTGCCCTTTGAGTTGTCAGTGATTGAACACGTCCAGAATTGACAGTGAGTTCTCCATGGCCCATGGGGGCAGGGGGGAATGAATACAAAGGGTGTTTCAGCCCCTAGTGCAGGTTTTTTCTTCCCTCTGTATCCTGCAGGGCTGTATGCTCCAGGGGTTGAAGGCAGCAAGTATCTGCTCCTCTGGAGAGGCTGTTTCAGCATTTTGCAAGAGTACAGCTGCCAACAACCTCTGTAACTCAGCCTACCTGTAACTCAGCCCAGACACTGCAGTTTTATTCCCTCCTTCTCTGCAGGGACTTTCTCCTTTTCTCCTCTGCCACCTACGATCAAGGTCCGTAGAGGTCCTTCCTTTACCTCCTTCTGCCATGGCTGGGCCAGGTTATTAAGGAACTCGCTCTAGCAGCAGTGAAATGGGGTGAAACACGGGAAACCTATTAACTCAATGAAAAGAAAGCAGTCAACAAACTCCTCAAACAGAAATGTGGAGGAGGAAGATAAAAAAAAAATATCAAGAAAACAGCTGGGAAAGAAAAGCGCATTATGGAATTATGCAGCATCCCTGTAACAAAATCAGTTATTCAAATACCTGTGAGGGCACCTATTTGCATTATTCATAGGGTATTAATTACACAACTCAATTTTTTTTGAGTCTTTGCCGTTAGAGCTTAACACCTGCAGCAGGTAGCCCAGCAGCGCTTTGCTGCCTTCACTCCCCTAACACAAACTATTCAGTTTTCTCCTCCTGCCTAATTATGACAATTACTTTCTTACCCTCCTCTTCTATTTCCCTTTACTTCCATTGTTTGAGCCAGCTATTACCGCTTTAATGCTCTTGTAACAATGTTGTTCTCTGCAAAGACCCCACCCAAGATGGCACCATGATATCAAGCTGGTATCAGGTAACAGCACTGCAGCTGAAATCAGCTCTCCACCAGGTGTTTTCCTGACAGCCCCTAACAAAAAGGAGTTTGTGGGTTTGTTTTGTTTCCCTCTGAAGGCTGCATCTCTCCATGGCCTGCTCTTCGCATACCTTCCTCCTTGGCATGTGTTGGATGAACATGGATGCATGGTCTCAGGCATTTTTTTCTAGAAGTTGCAGGTGCCGTAGGGAAGAGCTCAACCAGCTGCCAGAGCAGAGCGCTCCAAGTCATTTAAGCTGAAATCTGTGGCACCAACTGTCTACGCATCTCTGAGGACTTGTGCCTACAGCCTTCCTGCAGCAGGACCAGGCAGGCACGGCATCATGGTCTCCCTTCCCACACATCCCAGATTACAGTGCAGAGGGCTGTATGTAGACCACAGCAGGTAACGTGCTTATTAATTAATTATTGAGAGTGCCGACAAAGAAAGAAAAGAACACATTTGCAACTGCTGAAATACCAAGTCAGAGACTAATAAAACAGGGGGAATAGGGCTAGTCAGCAACGTTCGATCACAATTATTTAGGATACTCATTAAGTGTAAATTTTCCTAGCCAGGTGAGATGTAGCAGACACAACTTTAGGTTTCTAATAGGCTGCAAGTGTGCAATGCTCTCTCAGCAGTCAGTGGATAGGAAAACACAGAAGTTTATTTATTTATTCAGCCCACCTTCATTGAACAACAACCTGGGTCTCTGGGTGAGCTGAGCACCCTGTACTGACCAGACTGGGAGAGTGGACTGCCAAGATGAACCCTGCTGAACTAGGCTGGCCAAAGTAAGGAAAGCCAAATCCCACCAAGGCTGCCTACACTTTGTTGTTAAAAAAGTCCCAGGAAAGACTTGAAAAACCTGATTGCCTTTTATGACAAACTTGCTCAGTTGATGTAGGGTGAGTGGTGGACGTTGCCTACCGAGATTTCTCCAAGGTTTTTGATATGGTTATCCATAGCCTCCTCCTAGGGAAACTGATACATAATGATCTGGACAAGTGGTTGTGCGGTGAGTGAGGAACTGGACAACAGACCAACCCAGAGAGTAGTGGTAAATAGCTCCTTTTCAAACTGGCAATCTGTCAAAAGTGAGGTCTCCCAGGGATCAATATTGGGCCCAATGCTGTTTAATGTCTTTAGAAGTGATCTGGCTGATGAGATCAAGTGTACACTAGTGAAATTTCCCAATGATACGAAGCTTAACGGGGAAGTGGACGCTTTGGAAGGGAGAGCCACCCTGTAAGAAGGCCTGGATAGGCTGGAAGAGTGGGCTAAAAAAAACCTTATAAAATTCAAAAAGGACAAATTAAAAAAGACAAGTTTGCACCTAGGAAAACATAATCCAGGAGTGCAGCACAGACTGGATCTACCTGGCTGGAGAGCAGCTCTGTGGAAAGGGACCTGAGGGTCCTGGTGAACAAGGTCAGTATGAGTGAACAGTGTGGTGCTGCAGGAAAGAAAGCCAACAGGATGCTTGATTGCATCAAGGACACCCACCGCCAGCAGAAACAAATAAGTCCTTATCTCACTCTCTCCAGCACTTGTCAGGCCACACCTGGAATATTGTTCTCAGTTTTGACCCTTGATATACAAAAAAGATGCAGAAAGGCTAAGAGAACTGGGTTTGTTCAGTTTTCTCATGAAAAGTCTTAGGGGAGACATCACCATATTACAGTATTTAAAGGGCAGCTACAAAGAAGATAGGCTCCTTGTAAACAACTGTAAACTACTTGTAAACAAAGAGTCACATGGAAAAGATGAGAAGTAATGGGTACAAGTCACTCCTGAGGAGATCATGACTGGGCACAAGAGAAAAATTTCTTACAATGAGAACAATCATCCATTGGAATAATCTACCCAGGGAAGTGATGGATTCCCAACACTGGACACTTTTAAGATTCAGCTGGAGAGAGTGCTGGGCCATCTTGTCTAGATTGTGCTTTTGCCAAGAAACTTTGGACCAGATGATCCTTGGGGTCCTTTCCAACCTGGTATTCTCTGATTCTATGAAGATGATCTGGGGTACACGCACAAGAAGGCAAGTTTCTGGAGGGCTGTATATAGACCACAGCAGGTAACGTGCTTATTAATTAATTATTGAGAGTGCCAACTGATAATTCTGATATTGGCTGAGGGCTTCTGAGTGCAGGGAAGCTCGTGGCTGGAGCAGTAGGTTGGATGATCTTTTGGTATAGGTAGGTCTGAGGAAGTTCAGAACTGAATCAAATGCAGCCTGAAGAGAAAGGATGAGACAAGGTGCCAGCAGGGATTATCAGCAAGTGCTTTGTATGGGGCTATTCTGCAAAGGCCAGAGACAGGGTTATGAACCATGGGATTGAAAGAAATTACCTGAGCAATGTTGACCAGAAGGTGAATGCAGACCAGTGGTGGTAAGGACAAATAACTCAGTCTTTCCGGTAACACCTAACTATCTTCATTCATCTTAGACCACGATAATCCATCCAGTGTTCCTGGCACCAGTCTCACATTCAGTGACCAGCCAAGCTTGCCACTCAGTTCTCTTCACAATGATAGGATAACTTCTGCTTTTCTGAGACCTAACACCTGTCCTAGCCCTGGCTAAGCCACAACCCCTTCTGCCTTTACACTGTAGTTTCCTGTACGCTAGGTGCAAACTATAAAACCTATTCAATGAGTTGAATCTAGCCTAGAATAATCAACACTGAACTCACACCAGGAGGCACTGGCTCTCATTTTAGCCTTACAGAAAATTCTCACCCCACTTCTAAGCAAATCAAAGTCAATTTGCCTCCACAAGATGCAACCCTTATCTTAGCTAGACAGGCTTTGCAGATACTCCTACCAAATTCTTCACCTTCTGCTGTTAACACTCCAGTCCAGGGATGCTGAGCTGAACCAAAATGAACTTTTTTGCCCTAGGTGATGCAAATTCTTACCCAAGTTTTACAGGACTACAAGAGCCAATCAGAAATTACAGCTCTTTGTGAGCTGGTGTGATCCCGAACCATAAAGCTTGATATCTCTGCTTACAGACCCTGAGCTGGTACAAAATGAACGAGGACTTTCACCCACGTGGTAACCATCCTGCTTTTAAATATGTAGCAGGGCCCAACAGAACAGCGCACAAAGCCCAAGAGATCTTCAGCCCATGCTATGCCAAACACTAATTATCATATTTTCTGCCTTGTTTTTTTTCAAAATGCACCTTAACAAATCAAAGATCAATGTTTTTCCTCCGGATACCACCTTCATTTTTGCTCATTTAGCCTTGTGGGAACCTGCACATATTGACCCACACAGCTCTTTAGACCCTTCCCTTTCCCTTTGCTGTGAGACACAGCAACCATATGGCACCAGCAGTAACCAAAGCCTAAAGGCAGTGGAAACGCCCTAGACAGCTTAGGGCTGGGCCAGGGCTTCATTCAACAGGAGCTGAGAAATTTCCTGTTTTACTATGAGGTAAATCCAAGGGCCTGGGATCAGAGTCTGCAGTGTCCTTAAGGGCTTAATTGTTTTTCATAAGGATGAACTCCCAGAGGTCCTGTGCTAAGATGAAGGCCAAGTTTAGGAACAGAAGAGTTTGAAGAGGAGGACTGACATTAAAAGGAACAAATGACTTCTGGACTATTTTGGGATGAGGCAAGGACTCCTACATATGTGTCTATGGGCACACATTTAACGTTTGGGTTGGAAGAACCTGTTTTCCTGCTGTAATTGGCCCAGTGGGAAGGCAGGATGGGAGCTGGATGGGAGATCTTCTCATCATCTCAGTGAGCACTGTCTGACTTAAATCACCATCAGTTCCACCCGTTGGGCCTTCCCAGCTCCAGCAGCAAATCTCCTTTTTCAGGGCACATTGACTCTACCCCTGCTAACATACTTCAGCATTCAGCATCTAGTGTCTCCTAACCACCCTTTGGCAAACAGCAGCCACTCACCACAGCTGCCAGCAGCCATCTATTACAAATCAAAGGAGGAGGATTGGGCAGGATTAGGGATCAAAACAATGCAGATCTCAGTCTGCTTCTGCATGATTCAATGCTTCGAGGCTAGGATTAGATAACATGCCAGTGGAAGCCAATAGCTCCTGCTTTTTTTTCTAGGGCAGGGAGAGTTTGCTGGGTTGCTACTCCACAGCATAGTTAGTTTTTAAATATAGGGTTGTCCCTTTGGCCCAAACTCTACATCAAATGATAAATCCTGCAGATTTGCATAAATACTCATGAAAGTCTGGATAGGTTCTGCGTAACTGTGGGGCATCTATGGATCTCCTGGGTATACAATAGCAGAAGCAAATAACTTAATAGGTCTGTTGTGAATAAAGCCTACTTCAAAGGCTGGAGTTGAAGTCCTTATTAAGAAAACCAAGAGATGAAGAGCTAAGCCGATTTACACATTTTGCAGCACCTCCCAAGATAGAACAAATGCTGCTGGTAATAGCAGCAAGCGTCTCCTAATTTGTCTTGAGGCACAAATTGTTCTCCAGACAAACATGGACAAGCCTAGAACCGGGCTTAATATTAGGGAAAGAGACAACAGGGACTGAAAATGCGTTTATTGTTTTCTCTTAAGCTTGGAGTACTACAGTGGATGCTGGCAGGAGCTTACTGATACAGTCAGTGCTCAGCCTTGGGTTGTTCAGAGTGCTGTGGTCAGCACTCAAGTATTGGCACCAAATGAACAACCTTTTTGCTTAGGCTCAGGATGCTCACATGAGTTTGTTCAGTTTTACACCAGCAGACCCCCCTACCTTCAGCAGACTACCTAGCAGAACCTTTGATCACCAGTCCTAGCATGTGGAACCACCGAGGTATAACCCCCCACAAGCTCCCATGGCACCACTCAGCTAGGCTTTTTGCCCCTTGCTCTTGCTCTCTTTTTACCCTATGCTATTCCGCAGTCCAGATATGTTCCAAAACCTAGTAGATAAGACTATATCATACACAGGGAACACAAACAAATCATTGGGGAAATTATTTGGGAGTTATAACTTCCACAGTACACACAGTTATTCCCCTCTACTTCCCTAATAGCAGATGTTGGCCTAGATGAACTCTCTGAATTTTTCCATTTCCAATTAATTAATTTTGTAAGTTTATTTTTAAGTTAAAGAGAAGACAAATCTTCAGTTAGTAAGATTGTTATCTTAGATTTAGAGAACCTCTTTTGCCTCTTGAAATAATTGCCTTTCTGCTTCAGGTTAGCATTATCAGAAAGGCTATTGAAGCACACGCCTGACATGAAGCAATACGAGCTATGGTTTATAAATTAATGTTTTATTGCAGTAATCTTTCACAAGAGGCAGCTCTGCCTCATTTACTTACCCCTGTCCACCTTCATGTGCAAAATGCTCATGAATCTTAATAGGTATTGGAAACGCTCACTGGAGTGAGAACAGACTCATTTCACTGGCCACAAACATAATATGATGGCACTAACATTTTTTTCCACCCTGCTCACTTTTTGATCCTGGCTTCTTATTTAATAATAAACCAGGCTGTGAACACACTGACTCATCTCTTGTTTTTTCTAAATAGTGAGAAGTTTTATTTATTTTTTTAATCAGTAACTACCTGAGAGAAAGGAATGCCTCATAAGATAAAGGCATTTAATTAGTTTGTTTGCTGGTAGGAAAAATATGTAGGTGGATGTGGGCCAAAAGCCAAGCCAAAGTGGTCTGGCTCTACTGACAGTTCAGCAAAAGAAAAAGATTAGACGTCATGGAAAAAACTACTCCCTGAACAGGAAAAGCTGGACACGGCACATATTTCTGTTCATGATCTAGCTTTGTAACAGTAAAAGGAACCACTAACATTAGCTAACAGAATATCCTTAGGGTGTAAAAGGGCTACAAAACAATAGAAGTGTAACCAAATTGGAGGACTTTGCCAATTACACAAGATTTCTTTCAGCTATATTTTCATTATTATTATTATTATTATTAACATTATTATAGCAAAAGTGAGTACTCCTTCATATCCCCAGACTGCACAAAGGCCAACATGTCAGCGCTATTGAAGGGCACTGTGAAGATTTGGCTACACTATGTACCTTTCAGAGCAGACTCAGACAGAAGGCTAGTTTGATTTATAATGCAGAGTGCACTACAAATCAGAATACCTTTTGTAACCAGGTTAGCAAACAAACAGCACTGTGTCAATCATCTTAATCTTGATTTTAATGCTTTTCACATTCCTGTGGATGTGAGACACTCAAGATACAATGTGCTGGAATCCCAAAACACAAATAAACCTAGAGAGCCCATAGCAGAGCAAAAGCTTGTTTAGACTTTGGTCATTCTTACTGATGGCCACATTCGCATTGTAACTGGACATCCATTGTACTCTGTTCACAAATTGATCCTTCTGCTCCTCTGCTTCCAAGGAGCCATTCCCTACACTTGAGTTTGTGCCACATCCTGAACCAGGAGCGTACCTGCCTGTGCTGAGCTCCTCTCCAGGGACTGCAGGGCATTTCAGACTAGGCTCTCCATCTGGCTGCTACATCAGGAAAGTCTACCAGTGTGTTTTGGATACAGTATCTTACTGCCAGTCATCCTTTAACCTTAGACTTTTGCCCCAGATAACAACCAAGCAACTCCATATCTTTCCTGAAATCCATGATTCTTATCATAGTGACCTGGCTTATTTTACAATCAATTATCTCCCACCTTTGGATTATTAAATCAGCTTCTGCAAACCAGGACAGATACTGAAATAGCCAGTCCATTATTAGCTGCTTCCCATTTCTGAGATGAGTTGTTTCTAGTGTGTTGGAGGAACCCAGTCTCTTCTCCAACAGACCTTTGGGAGAGTGAGATGTCCATTTACTGCAAGATCCCACTCCTCAGACAGTCAAGAGAGCTGCCTTTAAAAATTACCTCTATCCCTTCCCTTACTGTAGGGATTTGTTACAGATCCTCCCATCACTCCCTTGGTTTTCCATTTTATAATTGGAAGATTTGTGCACGTGACCACATGAGTGCTTGTAACAAACTCATTGAGACAGTTTCTTCACAGCCACCCATGACCCAGTCCAGCTGTGCATACAGGACACGTTTGTACACAGGTCTCCAGAAAAAATCGAGCCCACTAGGAGGCATCTAGTTTTGAAGTGAAGACCTGACATTTCCAGCAGCTGCTCCTGATGGCACAGGGACCCAATGGGTGGGAGAGGACAGAAATACAAACAGAGAACAGGAATTTACTTCCCATTAAAGACTGAACCATGAGCAGCTCAAAAGTTAAAAAAAATAGCAGGTGGGTGGGTGGTCTGTTCCCTAACTGGCAGAGAGAAACCTGTCTCTCACCCTTTATTCTTCCACAGGATCTTCCCTTGCATACACTTCCCCCATTACAAATTCCACTTCCCCTGCACCCCAGCAAGGTTTCCAACTTGTGCCCTTACGCAACTCCAATTTCCTTGGGAGATGGGCAGGGAACCCTACCTGAGTAGACAGCAACTGGCTCAGCACTTTTTGCTGCTGAGCCAGTAACACCAAAGGCAATGCCCATACCACAGGCTAAAAGGGTGCGACTGCTGCCTGGCAAGCCACAGCCTGGGCACCAGCGGCAGCTTCTGTCCCTTAGCACGGCACCAGCAATCTTCCACGCTCCCAGGCAAGGTTTGCAACTTGTTCACAGTATCACAGTATCACAGTATCACAGTATCATAAGGTTGGGAAGGACCTCTGAGATCATCAAGTCCCACCTTTATCCCAACAATAACACCAACACTAACACCATCATCTAAACCATGGCACTCAGTGCCTCATCCAGTCTCCCCTTAAACACCTCCAGGGTCGGCTACTCCACCACCTCCCTGGGCAGCGCATTCCAATGGCCAATCACCCTTTCAGTGAAGAATTTTTTCCTAACATCAAGCCTAAACTTTCCCTGACGAAGCTTGAGTCCATGCCCTCTAGTTCTGTCGCTGGTCACCCGAGAGAAGAGACCAACCCCTGCCTGCCTACAACCTCCTTTTAGGTAGTTGTAGAGAGCAATGAGGTCTCCCCTGAGCCTCCTCTTCTTTAGACTAAACAGTCCCAACTCCCTCAGTCGCTCCTCATAAGGCTTGTGCTCCAGCCCCTTCACCATCTTCGTTGCCCTCCTCTGAACACATTCCAGTATCCTAACATCTTTCCCAAACTGGGGGGCCCAGAACTGTACACAATTGTTACTTTATTCCATATTGCCATTGCATCAGGATTGGTGTCAGACACTTTAAAGCTCAGCTGGTTACTTTTCCTTTCTAGGATGTCAAGGAGTGTGTGTGGGAAGAACAAGATTAGCTCTGAATTTTCTCTTCCAGGAGAAATTAGAAATTAAACCCTAGGTTAATAAATCTGTGTCTTACCCAATCTAGACCTGCAGAGTGAGGCTAAAGGCAACAAGTTCTCCCTACTGCACAAGGCCTCCACATGGCTTGGCCAGCTGCTGTCCTGCCAAGGAACGAGGGATCCGCCAAGTTAATGTGTTTGTTCATGTTTTGCATCATCTTCTCTAGGTCACATCCCCTCTGACAGAATGACACAACTGTCATTTTGCAACACATTACTTGTACACACACCAGTGTGGACCTCCTTCCTCTCCTGCCATTACTCCCCCCAAACTGATGAACTTCTCCCTCTACCACAATCACAGCTGTTTTTCATCAGAAAATATACCTGTGCATGCACAGCTCCCATCACACAAGGCTACAGCTGAATTATTTCCTTACTAGACTGATTCTTTAGCACAGTGGTGGGAAACTCCCATCCCAACGACAACTTCCCTGACATAGCCCTGTGAAGTCCCACCTCTGTTCCCCTTTCCTTCTACTGACCTTTTTCCCAGTCTCTCTTTCCAGCTTTTTGTCCCTAAGGATGCTCTGGGACTCCTGCTTCCTAGCTTTACATAAGTCAATGCCCAGCTTTAGGCAGTTCAGTGCCACACAGCACGACTGGACAAGTCCAGGCTTAGCAAGTTGAAGGAACCTGATGATGTGGGGTGGGAGGTGTTGGGCAAGAAGGGGCACACAGCCCCCTCACTGTAGCTGTGTTAATGTCACAGGTCTGTGGGCACTGTACAGGGCAGGTTTGGGCAATAAGGAAACAGACTGGCGTGTGCTACTGCAAAAGCCACTGTTAGGATAATTAAGAACCCTCTGTGGCCCCAGGTGAAGAAAAGGTTTCTCACCCCACTCTAGGTGAAAGAAAGACTTTCCCCTCCACTTTAGTTTCTGTGCTTTCCGTAATCAGCCCAGCTTAATCGTCACTGAACTCAGATGCAGTATTTAGACATGTTATTAAGCCGTTGTAGACTGCACCAGACACACACCATATTATGTGAATATTGTAGGAATTAATGGAATTGTTTTTAAACATGGCACAGTCTCCAGCATCAATCAAACACTTAGAGTAAAAGGCATGCATGCGAGATAATGGCAGAGGTATAAAAGTGGCACTGGGCAAACAGCTCTTAAAGAACATGAATTTCTGGTTAAGGAAATAAAAAGAATCAAGAAGGGAAGCCTTAAAAAGTTTCCATTGCATGAAACACCTCCAAAACAATTAATTAAATTTTGTTGTGAAAATTAATATAATACGGATACATTTGAGGACTAAAACATGGTATTCAAATGAATAACAATAAGGAATTCTGAGAAATTTTTTTGAGACAAATGTCAAATCACATTTTTATCTTGAAAAACCTTGCAAAAACGAATTGGCTAATCAGATGTTGGAAATAAAGAGTGAAAGGAAAAGTCAAAAAGTGGGAGGAAGCAATAAAGAAAAAATGTTTTTTTTCCTCTTTGCCAGCATAGGATATATTAAAGGTGGCAACTAAAAATGAAATTTTTAGGAATGAATATTTCATTTTTGTGAAATGCAATATTGACATGAATATAAATTCTGAGCAAATTAGAAGTTTTGCTCATAAAATAACAACCCCAAACTCATTGCAAAAAATGTAACACCCAGTTCCTTGCATCTTCCTTCAATGTACTTCCTCCCGAGCGATGATGTGGAGGAGAATGGTGAATTACCTATGTCGGCACTATTTTAAAGGTGTAAGGAAGCTCAACAGGAGGTGCAGTGCTGACGCAAAGAGGAATGAGAGAGTTGAGAAGACTTGAAAATATAACCCTTGAGAGCAAAAACCTGACAAAGAATAGAAGAACACTGAGGAACTGGAAGCTAACTTAACAGCCTGTGAGCAATGATGAATGTTTCCAATGCCTCATGCTTACAGTAGCAAGTTCACACTCAGCTTTCACTCCTGTGTCTCTCTCCCAAGTTGAAAAAGGCATTAGCTAATGGCCTGCACATTTCCTGTGCAGTTCACTTGGAAACATCATCATTTATTTATCAGAATTTTTATTTAGACACCAAGTAATGAGTTTGTCACGTAAGTAGGTCAAAGGCACAAGTGTCAATCCCAAGATATCCCCCCCCATAAGAATTTACAGTTAAATATTGACATATAGGAAAGAATCTGGAGCTGAGATATTTTCTGTTCCTTAAGCTGTGCCCAGTTATTTTCATCCCTTATACCACTTTCTCGCTTTCATTCAGATTTTTTTTTTAAGCTCATCTTTTGTCTTTTAAGGCAGCTTGACTTCTCTTGACTGCTCATGCATTGGTGGAACACGACAATTCATATTATCCTCTGTTCCCTACAGATGCTCAGTGGAGGGCGGTGCTGCATCCACTGACCAGCAGATTGTAAAAATCTTCTTCCCATCCCCTGCAGCCAGGAAACAGCATGATGCGAGCCCACTGACAGAGCAGAACAGCTGGGCTCCTCTACACATACCCAGTATGTGCTTAAAGGAACAAAAAGAAGACAGTCAGAAGAGTAGCTATCATGAGGACAAAGCACAATGGCACTTGGAGAAGATGGATTATTTAAAAATTTTGCAGAACAGGACCAGTTTGGGTGCCAAGCTCTCCAAAGCAGGCGCCAGATTTAAGGGATCTCATTTCACAACGCCAAGCATGGAGGGTAGAGAAAGGAAGATTAAGGAGGAAAAGGAATCCTGAGCTATGATTGAATCATATCAGAAATCCACAATACCAATAGCAGCTCAAGAAAACCTCTTAATGCTGACAGAAATATCTCCAAGTTCCACCTTGCTCCAAGGCTGGGTGGGAGTGGTCGCAGTGGGCAGCCCTGATGTCTCTGCATGCATGCGTGTGCACACACACAGACGCTTATTCGTCATCAAATGTGTGTGAGCAGTTCTTACCAAGGACAGCTTATCAGCAAGACAGCTATGAGAAAATGATAAAGGCCAATATAATTACACATGCTTGTCTCATCACTGGGCAAATATTTTGATAGTTGTGCTGAGGAGTGCCAAGCCCCTTAAAATTCATCCAAAGCCACCCTGCACCTCTCAGGATCTGAAACACTAGATATTCATATGCTTAATAAAACTCATTAAAAGATCTGAGGGAACATTTTTCTATTAAAAGAAGAAAAAATCCCCACATTTTAACACAAGCAAGACATCTTGCAGAAATGGTTTGATATGTGTTTTCAAAAAAGGAAGAGACCAAACAATTTTTTCAGATTAACAAAATGGAATGAGAATTTTTTTATAGGTATTTTTTTTATTATTATTTTCGCTGTTCTCTCTATTAAAATATGCTTATCTGTGGAAAGTATAAGATGTCCATAGTATCAAAATGAAAGTTTTCTGGAGAATTTTCATTAAGAATAACTGAGGGTTGGTTTTTTTTAAGAAATGGGGACTTTTTGTCCCCACACATTTAAATGTCAATAGTGGATTTCAGAACAGAAGCAGTAACTTCTCAGTAGCTCCACCACTAAAAACATGCTTCCCCTGATTAAGTTTAATGGTGAGTCCTGTAATAAAGGCAAGAGCCACATAAAGATAA
This sequence comes from Dromococcyx pavoninus, assembly GCA_033558185.1. Lineage (NCBI taxonomy): Eukaryota > Metazoa > Chordata > Aves > Cuculiformes > Neomorphidae > Dromococcyx > Dromococcyx pavoninus. The sequence goes on along the minus strand of JAUMJL010000395.1, from coordinate 1,017,997 downwards.
AGGAAAGACGGGAACCTCAAACTCACACTTGCTTGGAAAAGAGTTAAAGATAATACATCTTTCCACAGTGGCACATTCCTTAGGCTGGACAGAACATCAAAATAAGCACACAGAAGAATCATGAAGCACATAAAAACCACAGCTGATTTCTCACTTTCCCACAGAGAAAATGTGCCATTGGCTGATTTCACCTCCACATCTCCAAGTCATTGCGTCTGAACCACTCATAAGACAAACTTCAGCTAATTAGATCCCAGCCTCCCAGGATTCAATACTTGAATATCATTTAAAGTTTATATGATAACACCAAAAGCTCCTTGACACCAACATCTTAATTTGCTGTCACTGATCGCTCCACTGCCACTTTAATCAGATCGGCTGCAGTGTCAGAGACCCACTGAATTAGCTACCTATGGTGTAATCTTGGGTGCGTAATACTGTGCTTTATATTAATAAATGCTGATATCACTGAGGCAGATAGGAGATGCTGAAATGAGTGGAGTAATGATGAACCCCACCCTTTCCATATATACTTGTTAATGACCGGTTTCCCTTAATAAGGCTCTTCTAAAGGACAGGCCTTTTCCTTCCCAGCAGCCATACATAATACCCACATAAGCATAATCAGAGACATTTCCTTCCAAAGCGTTGCTGTTAAGCAATGTCAAAAGATATATATCCATCAAGCCAGAGGCACATGAAGAGAAAACCAATATTAAGTCTAAGAAAGCAAAGTCAGAGGAGGAACTGTCCTGTCTGTGGACAGGACAGCCCTCATAGACAAGACTTTACCATTCCCACTCTCCCGACACATGATGCTCCAAAGACTATCTCTTCTCCAAAGAGGGGATGGAAAATTACTTATGCCCACTCTGCACCCCCTTGAGTTCACAGCATCTTAGTGCAATCCTACCATCATTACTGATTTCATGAGCTGGGCTGGACAATGAAGACCAGCATCTGGGCTGTAGGTCCTTCTGCTCTCGATACTGCCCCACTGCACAGACACCAACCTGCAGCAGAGAGGCAAAGCACAGAAAGGGACAAACAACCACAGCTTCGACTCCTAGAGCTCTTCTTTCACCATCCTTGGTTAGATATTTATTACACACAAGCAACAGCATAAACAAGGCCAAAATTTTCACATTTTGTGTTTTAATCAATAATTTCCTGCTAACTGGCCTACATCTCCATTTTACAGCCTTTTTTGCTGTAAACCAAACCTTTTTTCTTTTTCCTTTGCTTTTACCATAGGGTATGACGTTTTCTCTCAGGCCCTCTTCCTCTCCTTCTTGCTGTGCTAGCTCGCATTTAAACTAATTGGAGAGAGATCATCATCCAAGTGAAGTAAGGTCTGAACACAGCTGTGTGTCATATCTCCCCTTCTGTCTATATGATAAAGCTGGGTGGAGCTCAGGGAGGAAAAAAGCACAGGGGAGATGGCATGGACAGGCATGAAAGATCCAGGAGAGAAACACACAGTATGGGATGGGGTGAGATACACACAGCTACTTGTCCAGTGTGGTGAATGAGGAGCAATGGGAGGATAACGAGAGCCCCTGATATTCCAGTTAGGCATGCAATGCATCCCTGCAGAAAAAGCACAGAGCTGCAGGGGATTGAAAATCCCTGAAATAGAGGGAGCAGCATGACACAGTTCAAACCTATGTGTTGGCAGCACTGACCTTAATGACTATCCAGGCTGTTAAAAGGAGTGCAGTCATAACCAGAGCCCTATCCCTCAAGAAAGACAAGAAAAGACCCAAACAAATAAAAACCCCACCCATCACCTCCTACCATCTGTGCATCAAATGCTTTGGTCCAGATCCTGAAAGCTGACCCACAATAAGAGAGCCAGACTAACCCAGGGACCTCCAGAAAGACCAGTAAGGCTCGGAATAGACTCTGAAGGTGGCCTTTGAGGAGTAACACTGATTTGGGGAGAAGTGTATGAAGGGTCTGATACATTCTTGCAGATCAGATGCAGATGAAAGGCTTCAAGCTGGAGGTGGAGGGCACCAAGGGCAGTAAAGAAGCATCTCTCCAAAAGAACTAAACCACCCAAAAATAGCACAGCTCTACCATTACGATCTTGAGAAAGCACAGAAGGAGCCCCAAGTACATAAGAGCCCCAAACCTGTACAAACAGGCAGGGAAGATGAAATGAAGGGATAATGAGGACAAATCAATTGTGATAATTTCAACAGGCGACTTCAATGCAGCATTACCTAATTGCTGTGGCAATTTCAGTAACACGGCATGGGGATGGAGGGACTTGCAGAAGGACAATGTGCCAAAACCCATAAGACTTCATCTCTTCTCAGAGAGGATGGGTGATGTCCAGGTGCCATGCCAAGCCTTGCCTTGACTCAGGAAAACAGTCAGCACGAGACATGTACGCAGACAAGATCAGAAATTACCTTGTGCTCTTCACACGCAAAGCACTATGGCAACTGGAGGGGAACACAGGAGGGCCAGAACCTGAGGTGATTACTCCAACCTTACTCAGTGGGAAATTTGCCTGAATAACAACTGAGTAATGACTTTGAGTGTTGGCACACACATTAGACACCACTGTGTTTTACATGGGAGTTGTCTAGATTTCTAATTAGTTTGCACTTCTCCTGGTTGTATTTTGAAAAAATAGCACTAGACAAGCCTATTTTCTTCTACCTCCACCTGTATTTAATAGCATCTATGATGTACCTACAAAACACCTGGAGGGCCTAGTGTCATGCTGCGACCTGAGCATAGCTATAAGGCACCTGAATGCAAACTCACTGCAGGCTTTGGGCATGCTCCAGGGATGGTGGCAGGGAAAGCCCAACTCTGCTTTGGACTACAGTATGGACAGGAGCTTTTCCACCAGGCACAGGCACCAGCACAGTTGCTCGTGGTTCGACTTTTATCTACCACCTCCTGTCCTGTAAAGCGCTATGACTAAGCCAACCGAGCACAAAGATGTCACCCTGTGCTGTCCTTGATGAAAGCTGTAGGAACAGCTAGGGTTTGTGAGGCAAGGAAAGCACTTAAACATCATCTGCTCATCCCAACTTCAGCACTCCCCACAAGCAAAATTTACCACCTAGAGCTCAGATCACTAAGCACTTCTCTGTTCAGCTCTCAGGACAATCCTCCCCAGCACTGCCCACAGGCTGACAGATGCTTCATTCTGTCTGTAGTTTGACGCTTTTCCACCACTACCACATTTGGGAAGAAATCCCAAAGCAGCAGTGTCTCTGATCCAGCTCTGCTCCAGGACTCGGAGGCTGCCCAACTTGCTCCCCACTGCAAGCAGCCACACACCCTAATGACTTACCCATGATGACTGTTCTCCACAGCCCAGTTTCCTGGTCAAAGTTCTCTAACTCCTCTGAGCACACACTTAAGTTATATAAGATACTTCAGTTGCTGTTAACTGTTTCAGCATCAACATAATTTCTGCAGATGAAAAATACAACCCCATCACTCCCACAAGTGTCTGTTACCAAACTTCATTGCAGAACTCATTCTGGTTGAGGCCAAAAGAACAAGAGTACATTGCAAGTTTTACAAGATAGCTTTTATTTCTTTGAGTAGACAGAAAAAAATATTCCCTTTGCAGATACCTGCAATTTTAATTTCTAACCCCTGTGTGTAATTATGCAGCAACATGTTTTCAGTCAGGGAACTAATAGTAAGATACAGAAAAGAAAAACATGACGTATATAAAACTAAATATTGTCCTCATGAAATATAGCAATAATAACACAAGATATCAGAGATAACAGCTCTGATCAAACCAGAGACCCGAGTACAATGTCTACTCCAAACAGCCCAAAAAGTCACATCGCTGTGTACAACGGGAGGGTCGCATCCCTTCCACAGCCCCACTGAAGCGAATGGGAGTACATAAAGCAGATGAGTCCAATGTGCTCTTCAGTCTGAAACCTCCACCTGTTGTGGCAAGTGTGTTGTTATAGGAGATAAACTGAAAGCATCTGAAATCTTTAAAATCTATTTTGATTCTCAGATAAGATCAGCTTACTAAAAAAAGCTCCAAAATTGCAAAGGTCTTGCTGCCTGCTTAAAGGACAGCAGCTCCAGAAAAGTTTCTAAGGGCATGGGTCAGGCATGCAATGCCAAGTTTAATTGCACAAATTTAGGATGCTGCTACCTGTTAAGGTGTTTGTAACCCAGGCCTTCTCACTGCATGACCAGCCACCAGCAAGTCTGTAAAACAGACCATGTGCCAGCACCTCAACCTCGCCAGGGCTCAGTTCACAGACTAGCTCAGATGCTCTTATGGGCAGTCACCTGGCACCAAAGCAGCCAAAGCACATGTTTATGAATCTCCCTGCCAACAAAGGTAGATTTCTGCTGCTGAAGGCCAGTTTGCCTTTAAACCACCGTGGACATTTCTGCTCTGAATGCATTTAACCTCATTTTACTGTTTAACTAGCACAATTAGCAGTGCATTCAAATAAATAAATGGAGATAGAAGCACCCAAAAGCAGACTGGCATATAACACCTGAGGGGGTACTTTCCAAAACACGGAGGAACTCAGACTTCAAAACTGACCAAATGAGTTCAGCTTAAGTTAAATGAATTCCTGCTAATTTTGGGCAGTGGCCAGGTTTCCTATTCAGCTTGAGTATGGGGTTTCTAACACCCCTCCTGTTTCATTGGAGATACGTTTTGGTATCACCACTGGTCTTACAGAACTTGCTCTGTAATCTGGCGTTTTACTGAATAATTATGTGCATGTATATAACTTTCTTTAACTGGCAAGGAAGTTCACGTTGTTTGTGAAGTTACCACACAGGGTAAGTCAGCCACTTTGCAACAGGACATATAAATCCCTGCACGCATAAACTCTTAGGAAAAAAACCCCATTAGTCACTTAGATTTTGTCATTGTATGACTGCTTTATAGGCTACATAAGGGAGGTAACAAGTGTACATGCACAGTTCCACAGAAGTATCTGTCATTTTCATACATAATAGAAGACATGCAAACTTGAGTTGCCTGACCAAAGAATTCTTGAATTTAAAACTACTTTGACCTCAGAATTTATATTTTTATTTTGTGCAGTTTCAGGTTTTTCTGGGCAGATTCACACCACCTGTCTAAGATCAGTCACGCAGCATAGAAACACAGGTATAACATGCCATTATTGTTTTCTGTTGAGCTGAACTTCTTAGTTAGGGATTTTTTGATATATTGTCTACCCATCCGACCCATACAGTATTTCCTCAATGGAAATGTTTTTCAATATAGAAGCTTGAGCCTATAAGAATATAGGACATGACATGCCCTAATTTCAGTTCTGACTGGACACCTGAAAATCCAGTAGCAGCAACTGACAGACTCCAATCAGAAGCATTTCTGGAACAAATTTTTTTTAATGGTTTTGTATTCAGCATAATAATCTATAAACTTCTAAATAGACACTAAACCCAAGTTTCATTCATCTCTACATACCCACTTATCTATTCATATCTGTAGAGATACAGAATAGTAACCTTCTCTAAGCATTGACCTCTACTTTTTTCAAGACATTCCTGAGCTGACAATAAACTTGCGTGTATATGAAAAGCTTCTTTTGTTTCATGTTTTTATACAATCCGGTACCACTGATAATCAAATATTATGATAAAAAAAGTCTCCCCTCCCCTGAAAAATCCCAAGCATTTTAAGTGCAGATGAGTACTTTGTCTGGGAAGCAGGAAGACTGTGTCAACAGACAAGTTACCATCCAAAAGCATTAATGTTTAGGGCAGAAAAACAGATGTGGCAATAGAAGTCTTTTGAGGGCAATCAATTCTTGAAATTAATTTCAGACACTTGTCAGCTAATGGATCTGCTTAGCGTGAGCAGTCTCCTCTCCTAAAGAAATTTCAGCATGAAGAATTAAAAAAAAAATGCAGTAGAATGTAATGAAATGATCTCCTAAAAGCACACCCACAAAAGTATTTCCTTCCTTCTAATAGTTGAAAAAGTGCCCTACTACAGATTTCTTGGGCTTACTTTTTATATATACATTTTTTCCTCACTGTGGGTTAGCACTGAAGTAAATAATTTCTCCAGAGAGAGGTTTAGGAAACAATGGGGAGAAGGAGTGTCTTGTTTGGAAACATAATGACACAGCTGGACACACTCAATGTCAACAGAGATTTCAATGCACTTGCACAAGAAGATATTATGGGAGAAGTCTGCGCTGTAACTAGGTGAAATACTTCTCCTTGTATCAATAATGTATCATGATTAGGATGCAAATCGGTCTATATCAGGCTTTACCTTATGGCATTGGGACAGACATTCATCATGAAGCCATCCTTGGTCATGAGAAACAAGAGGTCATTTCTTTCAGCACCCCATTGGTGACTTGTCTACAGATACCTGAACTCTCAGCTCCAGCTCACAGCTGGCACAACAGCCTTAATGAGGATTACTTCATTTAAGAAGAAAAAGTAAGCTGTTAATTAGATTTCTGTGTTGAAAGATACCATTTAAAAACTGCATATTTCATGCAAGTTACTGAAGGTTCTTCCTGACGACTTTTATATGTTTGTAAATACATACATGCATATATATAAGCAGCACTTCCCCCCTCCCCACCCCTCCAATTGTTTTTGAAATAATTGTCCTGTTCTGTTTCCTCCCCTCTCCCCCAATCCCATCCACAAAGAAACCTGGTATTTGAAAAATTATTTCTTTAATGAAGATATTGAAGGTACTTCATATCATACTCTGAAAACCAAGAAAACCTCAAGAAGAAAACACAGAAAATTTCAGATTCTTTCAAATAAAAAATTCTAATTATCAATGTTTTTGAAGGTTATTTCTGTTGTCCCAATAACTCAAGAAATTAATTAATAAACAAGTTTTTTTATTGACGTTCACTATTTTTCCTCTTTCCTCTCCACACTGCTGCCCTCCCAAGCCTTTCTCTCCTCCTCCCTGCAGTTTTGTCATAGACTTTCGGTGCACAGACTGGAAAGCTATGACCTGCTCTATCAGGCCAAAGACTGGCATCTCCTTCCAGATCTTGCTGTGCAGACCAGGGCTGTGCCCCAGCTTTTGCCTCAGCTCCATCCCTGCCACTGCCAGCAGGGTGACTGCTGCCTCTGTTCTGCCCATGCTCTGCCACCCCTTGCACTCCTTGCCCTGCTCTGAGGTAGGAGTTCATGACAAGGCTAAGTAACTTGTTGCTACCAAAAGGGGAAGCTCTTGCTCTCCTTCCTTCCTCCTCCTCCCTCCTACCACCCCATGGCAGGTAGCCAGGCAGAGGGCAGTGTGCAGAGGGAGGGCAAGGGAGGGCAACTAGGGTTTGGCTTATGGGCAGTCACCTCTTCCTTTGCTTGCTTAATACACACCTGATCTACTCTATGCTCTTTCTTTTCATGAGAAGCCCAATGGTCACATACAACTTCTAGTATTATTTAAGCACCGTGCTCATCTTCGTGGAACCTGATCTTGCTACTGACTTAGGTGGGAGCTGACTCAAGTGTGTTGTTTGCTTAAGTAAGTTAGTTTAATGCTATATTAGAAATATCCTCAAAACAAAAGTAACTCGGCTTCTTGCTCATGTTCCCCACCCTTGCATAACTAAACACATGACTGGATTTTTTTTGCTTTAGAATCTATTCTGTATGCAAGCAATCCCAAAATTTATGGAAACGTAGATCATTTCCACAGATATTAAGACTTGGCTCGCATCTAAATAGCAGTCTCAGTGCTACTCCTGACGCATACATCCAACCTGCTCTTCACAGCACAAGAGCAGCTCCACAAAATTTGGGACATGTCTCTGCAGAAATGCAGCAGAGTGTGTTGTCTGTAAGCCTAGCTTGTTCTGGGTAGAAATCCAATTGCTAAGTGTGTATTTAGAGAGTTGTTAAATTTTTCATTGTTTTTTAATGGACAAGACTCTAGCTCTCATTTGTCACAGAGGAGGCCTGCCAAGAAAAAAGAACCAAGTAGAGACAGTCACACATGCCCAAGCTTGCAGAGGTCTCCAAACAATGACTCAGCAACCAGATTTCTCTTGGCCATCTCACAGCAACCTTGACACAGCAGAGTAACAGCGATGACAGTTCAATGTCATTAGTTCATTCAACAGTTGAGCTTTTCCGTGGGTTAAGGAAAGACCACGGTAGGTGTGAAGATCATAAAGAGGTACGAAACTCTGCAGGGAGGGAAATGCAACAACAGGGGAAGACACAAAAATGGAATTAAGAGGGCAAGGACAAAGGAAGGGAAAGAGAGAGAGAAGGAGACAGCAGAGTCATACAAGTCAGAAATAGTAGCAACCTGAAGCGTTTTTTGTGAATAAACCATTATAAATACTGCTAATTAACAGCCAGAGAAAACAATTATATTCTCACTCCCTGTATGCAAGCTCCTTCTTGACAGCACAGAGACACAAACCAAAGACCTGATGTTAGAGCTGGTTATTCCTATAAAGGAGCTTCAAATCGATCTATTGCCCACAAGACCAAAGAGAAGTCACCGGGCTGAGAATCCCCCAAACCACCAGCATTGCATTTGAGGGACAGCAGCCACAGCACACTTTGTCTTCCTGAAAAGTTGCCTTTTCTTCCAGAAGAGCGAGTGCCTTGGACAGAAGACATATTTCAGAGATAGGTGATGTGCCAACCTCCTCAGCCACCGCAATCAGCTGCAAGCCGCCACAGGGCTGCCTGCCTCCCGGGAGGAATCACTGCTGAGCTTTCTGCTGCAACCTGATGTTTGCCCGGGTCTTTCAAAACATCCAGAAATGTGATAAATGATTTATTTTACCTTAATATGGCTCATCTCCCCTCCTGCCTCACAATAGCCCAAAGGCATGATTAAAGCTTTTCTGGATAACAAGAACACTCCCTGGAGTGCTAATCATGCCAGGAAGATTGCTGGAGCATTTAGAAACCTAAAGCTTATCTTTGTGCCATACAAAAGAAGATCTGCTTCTGCAGACATCCTAATCTGCAGGATTCTATTTAAATTTTATCTAATTCCCAGTCCCACACTGGGAATAAGAAAAGGCTGATTAGAAGCTGGGTGAATCAATATGTGCTGAATGGCCTAGAGAAGTAGGAACATTCGTTTTGGCACTAATAAAACTGGGAAAGCTGTGGGTGGATGACTAAAAGGAACAAAGGGCTGCTTAACAGCATTGAGCTAGGGTAAAAAGGCCAGGAAGAAAAGCGCTCATAAAACTTTATGACTAAGATCAGACTGAGATGAGAAATACATGGGAAGAAGTGTTGGATCAGGAAATGAGCCACTAAGAGCCTACAGTGAGTCATCTCAACTCCTGCCTTTTAGGACAGGAGGTCTCCCTTGCTGAAAGGGTCAAGTTCCCCTCTTCAAGGCCCTCATGAAATGGCTGCTTTCCTTCAGTGAATTCATGTGACTGCTCAAGGGAGGTCCAACCCTACACTTCAAAGCAAGATAAGCAAAAAAGTGCTGGAGCCACTGATTATTTCAAAGTTGTATTAAGATCATCAGCATTAGAAAGAGGGGGGGGAAATTACCCAGAGGATGTTACAGGGCAACAGATGTGCCCTGAAAAACTTGAAGCAAGGAGAAAGAGCAATGCTTCAGCCTTTGGGAAGAGAGGACAAGCATTCAACCAAGACGGAAATGGGACAACCTGGGGCCAATGTTACAGCACTTTGTCAGGGCTTGTATTTCTTCTGCCCTTGTTTTATTTGCCCCGTGGCTATACAGGGAACTTTCTGCTCCAAAGTTGTCAATTTGCAAGTCTCATGAGCATTTAATTCACTTAATAATCCGTTTTTTGCTAATGTGTGTTTTCAACTGCAGTCTCTGTTCATTAAAAACAATTTTCTTCCACAAGTGCAGAATGGTTTCAATATTCTGAAACAGCAACATGCAAGGCCCCATGGAGAGCTAGTGTTCAAACTTATTAAAAATATTACTGGAACATTCAAGTAAGATTGTTTCCTCTTGTATTTCTGAAGCACTATTCAACATTAAAATCAAATACAGCAATGTGATAGATACCTAAAGGTGCTTGGATTTGTGCCTTGATTGCCTTCTAATAGTTTTGCTTTCTCCTACAATCCAACAACATTTGGCACTAATGTGTGGTAGACCAGAAACAACACTGAGTACAGACATGCAATTCCAAGCTCTGTCATAAGGTCACCGTGCTCCTCAGAGAGCTTCGGTCCAAATTTTGATTATTTTTTAAGATTATTTTCAAATCTCATTAGAAACACTCGCAGAAGTCTGCTGGAGCTACAGAGAAAACAGCCAGTGGAATATTAAGGTCTTTTATTTAGTAAGGCTAAATTCGGGTTTCAGGCACTGTGAACCAGAGTCCTTGTCAACACACTAATTTTCTGCCTGAAAGACTTCAAATATCTTTGCTTCCTACAGAGATTTTGAACTTCTGCTATCAACACAGCCCCAAAGACAATGAACAGGATGAAACAGATTCGATGCACTCGGAGTGCTATCCACACTTCCCACCATTTCCATTAGACTGAAGGGGAAGATGCAGGACAGTAGTAGGAAGCAGTGCTTGGGGTGTTCCTAACTCTACAGCAAAAATGTACAAAAAGAAGAAAGCCTTCTTACCTAAATAGACTCAAGACATTTGCAAATTAGGGTAAAAGTTAGTTGCATGCACGTGTGCTTGGGTATTTTCAAACTAATACTGATAAATACTGAGGTTCCTTGATTCTTCCAAGTTCATTGATTATCACAGACCTACTTATGTCCAAATGAAAATGAGATTATTCAAAACCATTCTTTAATCTGGTACTTAAGATGGACTCAGTGTCCCACGTGCTTTCAAGGAGACAACATACCTATATGATATGTTAAGATGTATTCAGAACACATTTACTTCCTTGCATTCGAAGGCATCTCATTGTAGCATGGAAACAGTGATGAATGCTTTGCTACTGACACAAGTACACTCTCAGAACCATAATTGACTTCCAATGCTGTTTTGCGGGCATGTAGAGGAGGAGGGGGAAGCCTGCAGCCTTCCAAACCGCATTAGGCTGCTCTGGCTTTTTTTCCCACACCTGAGACTTCAACTCTCCTATGGGAAACTATAACTTCTCAAGTCAAATTGCAGACTGAGACACCTAGTGGGGTTTTGCTTAAATAGCAACACCACAAAAACTATCGGAGAACAATTATTAGAAACCATTATTACCATCAAATCATCTTTTAAAAAAAAAAAAGTTACTGATTATACAGAGAAAAAAACAAGTCTATTTTCCTAAATATTTTTTAGGCTTGGTCATGCCACCATGCACTGCTTCAGTTTCTTTCCGTTTCCACATTCTTTGCTTAAACTGGAGTTTCTCAGAGTTTGATGTTGACAGGCCAGTGTCATATTCTGAAAGTGTTTCATAGACCTAAACCCACCAGTAGAGTCAGTCACCACTACGAAGATCATCAGTATTACTGATTAGAAGGGCTCAACAGGCTCAAACTAACAGCAGAACTCCGAACCGCAGGACGGCAACCAACAATTCAAACTGAGGCAGTCAGAACTTTTAATTTTTACTTATTAGTAATGACTAGAGTACTATCTTGTCAACAGTGAAACAAATAAATACTTGCATAACTGACCAATACATTTAACGCAAATAGACTATTGATGCAGTTAGCAGAGGACATTGTAATAATCAGTTAATGATTTCTATTTTTTCAAAGCAGAAATAACAAGATGAAGAAATTTTAGGATGTAATCTTATCATCAGATTTTTTTGTGGGCTAAAGCACTTCTTTTAATTTCTCTAATTTAGCACTTTGTTTTGGATTACTGCAGATGTGGGAGAGGTTTTTTAAAAAAGCCAAAGTTAAGTGCTGTGTGTCACTTTGGGATTCTCAGACTATCTTCTGCTTTAGTCTTGGAACTGAACTTTCATAAGATCGGAGCTCTGGAAAAGAGATTTCCTGTTTTCAGCTCCTCCAGAGTATTGATTTAGGGCATTATCTGAAACAGTGAGGCACAAGCAAGTAAACTAACAACTCAATCTACTTTACTGCAGATTTAGTTTTTTAAAAAAACAAGCCCCAGGCAGCCCCTCTTCAAAACCTGATGGATATGTGCTGAACACCCACATTGTTCTTTCACCTCACCAGGTAGATCGTGCAATGATTGATAACAGCCTGTGCTCCAGCCTGCCCCTTAATTGCCTTAAATACCCATTTCATCATATTCTCTCTGCTGGTTCCCATGTTTGAGAGGCATATGAAGCTAGGCAACGAAGATGTTTGATGGCTTCAAAGTAAAATAGAGGCAAACAGAGACAGAAGAACCTCTTCCCACCCCTCCCAGTCAATGTTAAACATACTTCTGAAACATGGGGAAGGCCATTTCTCTTCCTCTCTCTCTAACAACACCACAAAGCCAATGGCTCCCTAAAGAAGAAAGCACCAGCCTGAAATGAGTCAGCGCACCCTGGGGTGGGCTGGAGTTGGGGGAGGTATGAGTGGAGAAGCAGCTCTAGTATAATCTAATGACAGAATTCACAATGGAAAATCCAGGATTATTTCAGGTCACTTCCTAGTATGAAAAAAACATGGGAAATTGGTAACTGGACCCCTATGTAGTCTCTTGGTGAATTCACCCCAACGTGCAGGATAATTCAGTGTTACAAGACAATACTCAGGTTTTTTTGTTGTGTGAAATCAAATTGCCTCCACTTTCAGTGCTGTGTATAGGGCGGGTATGAGAGTACTGAACACAACACTATGAGGAAGAAAATGAGGCGACAGGATGAGCCACCAGGATGGCTTGCACCCCAAAGCCCTGTGGCTAAAAAGCAGGGTCATGTCCTTGACTACAAAGCATATGCAAGATAAGGACATTGCTCCTTTGGGAAGTTGAAGGATGACACATTTTCCATTCACTTGAGTGCTAGGTCAGCCTTTCTGAACCAAAAGATTTCCTTTCTGCCCACGCTGTGTTTTGTACTGTCTTACTGAATGAAATTCCATTATCTGGTACTGATAAGAGAAAGATACAGGCTTCATTATTACCCCAGTTCTTTAGTCCTTACTGAGAGATTAGTGTTACATTAATTGAGCACACAGTTCACGCTTGGAGAACACTACTCTAAGGCCATCCATTCAGAATAACGAGCTATGAAATTCAGAGCTTTTATACAAAAAGCAGAGGTAAGACAAGCTCATCAGAGCATGAACTAATGCCTCTCAACACTGCTGAATACCATGAACACTAAGCACGATGCTGTTTCTCTGACTAGACATGCCTGTTCCTGAGATGTGTCACATCACCAGTTTTCATCCCAGCACCCAGGAACAGAGTCAACTGTGTGACAGTAAAACTCATCTACAATTATACAACAATACAAAATCAGAGATCCGCTGGGTTATCACTTTTTCAGATTTAGTGTAGTTAACAGGCCTCCAAGACTTTGTTCAGTGCTTCTGTCAGTACCTCTGACAGAAGAACTTTTATGCTCTCTCTCTTTGAAGATTAGGATTTCTCTACCACTTGGTGTTAGGCACTAGGGTCCTTCAGGGAAAGGGAGCAAGCCTTGCCTAGTTCCTTTTTCTGAGCAAGTAATGAATGATCATTTAAACAACACAGCCTGATAGATAGTCATGGTCTCAACTTTTGCCCTGAGCCTTGTGGATTCTCCCTAGGCATCTGCTTGGCATGGGGCAGAGTCTGTGTCGGTACTACCCTTGCTCTGAAAAGTGCATGCACTTCAAATGTGTACCATAAGGAAAGATTATCAAGGGAGAGGATTAGCATAGTAAAGACTATGATTACAGGACAGTCCTGATGGTTGAGGATTCACTTTTCCTGGGATAGAGGTGACCTATAATATCCCCTCTGTATATTCTGGGCACGACAGCAGACCATCCATAATCCCATAAAGTTTCACCATCAGGAAAGTCTCCTGACAGTCAGGCTGTTTTCTTGTCCTTCGCAACGTTTCCCTACCTGGTTTAGAAATTCAAATCCATTGCCAGTTCTCATGATTTTATCACAACTGTCCCACATTGTGTTTTTTTTTAATTAAAACATGAACTCCCAAAGACAAGCAATTATACAGGAATCTCAGGTTTCAGGATCAAAAAAATGTTTCCAGGCTTCAGAAATGCTAACAAAAAGCTTGAAAATGAAAAAAAAATATATTCTAAAGGTTAAAAATGTAGAACGAGACACAGAAGATGATTTTTTTTTAAATGAGATAAAAACCATTCATATTCCAAAATTTTGTTTTTTTTTAAATAACTTTTTCCCTGATCTGGAAGGAACAGAAAGGGGATGGGGATGAAATGAGGGGATTAAACTTGAATCAGTTTTGACAGTCTGGAATTACTAATACTGAATTTTACAGTTAATTTGACAAATAAAATCAAATTAATCTAAAAAGGTCAAATAATCTCAAACACAAAGAGGAAGGTTGTTTATAATACTTGTTTATTGTTCTAATCCCTGCTATGAATGTCTCAGATTAATTGAAAATTAATTCTGTTTTGGGTTTGCTATTGTTTACACAGCACTAAGGGAACATCAGACACTTTATAAACACTGGAAGCTGACTTAAATAACTGAAATATGAACACATGATCTTTATGAGGGGTGGAAGCTAAGCGTTCTTTAATTATGTTCTCTGACTGGTCCCAGGCTGTACCTTTTGCTAAGCTGAATAGCATTAAAGACACAAAATGCATACTTTGTGGAGGACTGGTTCCAGAGGGAGACAGGCAGATTCAGGTCCACAATAGTTCTCCTGTTTCTACAGGACAGCTAGTGTCTTCATGAGAAGAATTCTTAAATATCACCAATTTCTTGCATGTCTCTCTCTCTGCTCTGTTACAGCCATATAAGCTTTCACACAAATGCATCGCTCAGATTACCCCACCTGATGGACCCTTTCAAAGAGTTTATTTATAACCATCCTAAAGAGGCACAACGAACCTTCAGGCAAGGACACTATTATACAAGGCACCATCTAAACAAGCAGCACACAGACATGCCCTTCCACAGAGGACCCGAAGTTCGCAGCCTCAAATTTATACAATGATATCCCAGATGAGAAAGTGGACAAACAGGATTGGGTGGAGACAGTAAGTTCACACTGGCATAGACATAATAGAGTAGCTACTAAGGACTCTGCAATTTTATTTATTTATGTATTTATTAAATAAGATACACTGAAGTGGTGCATTTGCAGACTACCAGAAGACCTGAACCTCTTCAGCACTGTAGCAATGGCATTCACTATTTCAACGTGCAATATCCAAAGGAGCAAACACAAATCTAGCCAGATCAGAATCAAACTCTCAAAATGTGACATGTACAAAGGGAATTCTCATCCAAGAACTTCCTGTATGGAATGCAATTACAGCCTTGGTGGTGTATTTATTGGTGATGGAGTGCTTTCAATATTCTATTTCCCTGTTAAGCAGTCATATAGTAATGTACGAATGTCAGACATTTAATGACAAAGTACACGGTAAGCGTACAACATCTGTATTCTCATGATCCCTGTTGCAACTTTTTTTTAATCTTCTCCAATCTATGCATCTGAAAATGAAAAAGTGAAAGAAAAATTCTTTGCAGCCAGAGCCTGGACCAATATTTGCTCCAGTGGCTCAAATGAGGCTGCCCCAACTCAAGAAGACTGGAGCCCCTGGGAAGGACCGATTGCCTGGAGGCCAATGCTTTTTACAACGTCTTCCTCACACTCTCAGGGGAGGAGCTCTAGAAAGCCTGCAAATGGCCCTGAAACCTACACAAGGGCAAAGGAGCTATTCTTTTTAAACTCGGGATTCAAAGGAAGAACTCGTGTACTACTCAAGGAAAAAAAAAAGAAAAAGGACAAAGTACATAAGCATTTCCTCCATATGGAGTAACGGCAGACAACAGTGTTTATGTTGTAGTTACTTGGGGTCCTACCAGTTTCCACTGCACCCTAACCTCTCCTCCATGTGATGTGCAAAACTGGCTGCAGCAGAAAACACAGCGCCTCTGGCAGTGGGTCCCCAGGGACCGGGAAGGGAGGGCATACATGACAGGTCCTGAAGGGCAGGGAAGCTCACTCCTCCCTGCCCTCCAGGCTCTCACGGAGCAACCACTTCCTCATGAAGGGGAGCAGCACCTCTGCTCACCTCACCCTCATCTGCACTGGGCTGGGCTCACCCCGTGGGGCTGTAGGGAGTAAGGCTGTTCTCAAAGCAACAATGCCACTTATTAACAAAGCCAGAAATATAAACAGGAAGTTTAGAATCACAGAATCTTAGAATGGTTTGGGTTGAAAGGAACTTGTAAAGGTCATCTGGTCCAACCCCCGTACAGTGAGCAGGGACATCTTCAATTAGATAGGTTACTCCGAGCCCCATCCAACCTAACCTTAAATGTTTCCAGGGATAGGGCCTCCACCACCTCCCTGGGCAACCTGTTCCAGTGGTTCACTACCCTCACTGTAAAAAAATTATTCCTTATATGCATTCTAAATCCCCCCTCCCTTAATTTAAAACCATTCCCCCTCATCCTATCACAACAGGCCCTGCTAAAAAGTCTTCCTCCATCTTTCTTACAGGGCCCCTTTTGGTACTGAAAGGACACAATAATGCCTACACAGAGCCTTATCTTCTCGAGGCTGAACAATCCCAACTCTCTCAGCCTCTCTTCAACTTCACTACCCAACCAATTCCTGATCCACTGAAAGGCCCACCCATCAAATCCATATATTCCAAATTTAGATAGAAGGACCTTGTGCGGGGCCGTGTCAAAGGCCTTACAGTTTAACAGTTGGTTGGGTTTTTTTCGTCCTTTTTTCCTTTATTTTTTATTTTTAACCCCTCAGCCCTCCCATCTCCGGGCCGGCAGTGCCCTCTGCCGGCTGCGCCCACACTCCTACAAGGCGGTGAGGATGCCCCTCCCTTCTGCCCCACGCTAAGTATTGGAAGTAAAGTTATCCCTTGGAAACAGAGATTTGTGATGCATCACAGCCAGCCGTGCTCCCAAGCAGACCTAGAGGAACCCTGTCAAGCTCCCTGCCAGAGCCTCGCCTTTGCAAATCAAGTAATGCCAAAATAGCTGGTCAGAGTTTGAACCTCAAGCCTATCTGTACAAAGCATTTTGGTATGGTATTTCACTTCAATTTGCCCGAGTTGGCAGTTGCACCTATATATCTCATATCATGTTAACGACTGCTCCACAGCAGAGCAGGGTGGCAGAGCACCCTCAGTCTACCAGCTTTCCTTTCGCTAAAGCTGCCCTCTTCTTGCAGCTACCCACAGGCAGGCAAAGTCATCAGCCAGACAGAATCAAATAATGGACTGGGTTGGAAGGGACCTTAAGCATCATCCAGTTCCAACCACCAAACCCAAACAGTTCCTTTTCACTAAAGCAAAACTCAACCTTTTTATCCTGCCTTTTGTATTGAGAGGAAGGTGCCCACAGGCAGGTTCAGGGTGAAAAGACAAAAAAAAAAAACAGGACTAAGCACACAAAATGAGAATAACCACAAGCTGCTTTCTTTCTCACCTAGTATTTTATGTACTTGTGCTCCAAGATGAGGCTGCTCCTGACAGAAGGAAAGTTGCAAGAGTCACATGCCTTAGCCTAAAAGACACATTGTCTTTTGTGAAACAGCCACATGCATAATCAAAAACAGCAAAAAAAGAAAGTCTTTGGAACCTGCTCACTCCCCACTTTACACAGATTCTGCAAGCATTGAAAAGCAGATGTAAAGCACCTGGGAACCGCACCTTTAAAAATCAGAGCTGGTAGGGAGCTTTCTCATGTGATTGAGTTATGAACGTCTGACTCTGAAGAAGGAAATTTTTTTCAGCTGTGTTTTGGGGCAAGTCACAAGCTTGGATAGTGGGTTGGTTTTACGTAGCAGTTTTGTTCTTCTGCAGTGCCTTTTGCAGCAGAGGAACAAGTCAAAACAGCTTTCAGGGTTGTCCAAACTAGCATGTGGAGATAGAGTGAGTGTCCTCTCCACATTCACTGTTCCAGTACAGGATCATGCTTGATACAAAAATTAATAGAACTTAGCTTGCGCAAAAGGATAAAGGAGCAGCTGGGAATTTTCCATGGCAAGCAACTGATGTGATGTGGCACCACAGCCCGCTCTGCTGCTTCCAGGCAACTCTTTTAAAGCAGGAGGACTGATTTCTTTTAGGTAAGTGAAACTTGCCCAAAGTTAAAGAGACAATGAGAGGTGATGATCCCCAAAGAGCAAACTGCAACTAACCAGGTATCATAACGGCCCATAAAATGTCACTTGCCGAAGTGTGGATTTTTGTCTAGCTAAAGATATGGGTTGAGTTATGCTCAACAAAGCATTAGGTCTGTAACTTTTCAGCATGGGTAGGTCAAATAGGCCCCTCGTTTGATAAGTTACAGTCCTGCTGTGGGCAATGTCTTAATTCATCTGTTCCAGACCTACTCGAGACAGAACCATTTTAGTCCCTCATCTATCCTTCCTTTTTCTCTGCATTGCTTCGCAGCCATCCTGTTACGTATACACATCTATTTCCAGTTTCTGTCTCCTTTAAAACATCTTCCTTTCTATTGACATACTGCTCCTCCACACAACCATCCTATACACAATTTTGCTCTCCTTGAACATTTCTCCTAGCCTTTAGATCACTTGCTACTTGCCCCTCTATCTCCCTCTACCATCTCTGTTGTTTTAAGCCACTCAGCCTCCAGTTCCCATTCTTTCATGCTCTCTCTGCAGTACTAGTGGAACTGAAATACACAAGGCACAAAGTAATTTCTGTAATTAAATAGGGTACCCCACAGTTTAAGACATCAGATAACTAGATTTTAGTCAGATGAGGGCAGTGTTACAAAACATGTTGGTTCCCAGTGACACTCTTTGCTGCTTGTCCTCTCAGGACAAGCTACTTATCTCTCAGGTTTGCATTGTGAAATGATCTAGGCTGAAAATAATGAGCTAAAAAAAAAAACAGAGAGAGAGAAAAAGAGATTTATGCCAAATCATTTCAGAGATCCATTTTACAGCATGGCCACACTGGCATTTCTGCAGAGAAGGCAGCAAATGCTGTGGCCAGGAAGTGAGCATCCAAGGACAGGAAGAATTTCTTAAGCAGAACTTTTCTGCCAAAGGCAACATGTTGGTGTGGCTACATGTGATCCTGAAATTTGAAATTGGATTGATTTGGCCTCTAGTGGACATTAGAGCTACTTTGTGCATATATCACTCTTTTTTACTCTCTAGCTCCATTTCCTTACTTCTTCCAAACTGGTTGCTACAAATCCTTGGAACAACCATAGTGTGGTAATTTCTTTCTTTGAATAGGCAAGTGACAAAGATGACAATTCATGCCTCAGTACACAGCTAGACATCAACCTCTAGCACACAGTACATGTAAAAAGTATTTAATGAACTTACTTGGGGAGGAGAGGGAGTAGGTCAATGCAATGTCCCCTCATCAAATCTAAGTGAAAGCAGTCTTTGCTGATATGTAAATGAAGTCATGTGCATGTTCAGGAGCATTTCTTTTTTGCAAAAGCCCATTTATGACTTAGACGTCATTTGCAGTGCAGTACGCTGAGAAACAACTGTGAAATTCCCATTGATGGTAATATAAATGTTGTGGCTAGTTGCATGGGAGACATCTGTCTTTCCCAGGTTAATTCAGGCCGAGGATCTTTAATTCTGACAGTCTAGTTCTCAAGTGGTTTATTCTACAGATAAGGCAAACAAATTCTAAAAACTCCCCTCCAAACCAATGGGCAACTGGAATACAAAATAAGGAGAATGCTCAAATTCATCTAGCATTTCACGCAACGGACTACAATTAGGATTAGTAGGGAACCATAGCTGAGGAAGGATTGCCTGGCTGAGGTCAGGCTTTACCAGAAGTGAGAGAGGAGTCTCCAATCATAATCTTCACATACATGAGTACAGAGGGCATGATGCTCATTGAGCAAAATCACTACCAAATATCTTAATCAATCACAGATTTTCAGGGAAGCAGCTGATTTATGCAATGCTACATGGAGCTGTGTGTTAAAACTTAAGGACTGCAGTGGATGTATTTTGCCCTTCTGCTTCCAGATGTGCCCAGACTGGTACTTCACAGCACCCTACCATGTAATTAACTGTAGTGCAGGAAACACGATGACCTGGACAAGCCACAGTCACCTAAATAGCCAAATAAAGTCCGATGTACGTGACCTATGTGGTAGAAGTTTATACAAGCGCACCAACATCGTATGCCAACTCATTGGCAGCACTGGGCTGGAAAGAAGAGGAGGAACCAGTGATGAAGGCAGTACTTGCTTTGTATATTATTATTATTATTACCATTATTTTCTCTTCCTTTTGCTGTCTTATTAAACTGTCTTTACCTCAACCCACAAGTTTTCCTTTTTTCCCTAATTCTCCTCCCCATCACACTGGGACAGGGCAGAGGGGACAGAGTGGCTGCAAGGCTCTAGTTGCTGGTTGAGGTTAAGCCATGACACCTGGTGAGGCTGATTAGCTTCCAATAACTGAAGTGTGCAGGTTCAGGTTGGACAATCTACTCCTGTTCTACTCTAACACAATTTCCCTACATGCTCTCCTAAAACTTATGCTATCTTCTGTAAATCCATTGGCATGGAGTATATATCCTCCAGCTTCTATGCACTTGCAGAATTTACACTCCTTCTTGACTTTATCTGCTTCAACTTAAACAATACTGTGATATTTCCTTGGAAGTCCTGGGAGGTAGGTTTTACTACTGATCCTGCTGCTTTCCTCTAGCATTTCTATGTGCTAGATCCATTCCTGAGATCTTAAACCCAAAGCTTCAGCCTTGTCAATGAGAAAACAGGGAGGAAGGATTCCTTCTTCCATGTGCAGGCAATCTTCTCATTTATACTTCCAGACTGTGAGGTTTTTGGTGTTTGTTTTTGTTCTTTTTTGTTTGGTTTTTTTTTTCACAAAAGCATGATTTTGCTGACTGGTGCTCAGCTTTTGATCTCCTGTAGTCCTAGAAGACTCTTCTACAGAATTACCACTGTTTTGACAGTGAACCACTGAAAACTGCTCTTGGGCCATTGCTGCTCAAGCCAGCTTTCGCTGGCATTCTGCCACAGTAGCTTTATCAAGATTAAAATATTTCACTGACTTACGTACAGAAATGTAATGAAAGAAATGGTTAACAATAATGCAAATACGAAATACAATTGTCACAAAAACCCAATACTGTATCTCTGTCTGCCTTAACAAAAGGAAGAAAATAAGAATATTGTAGCATTTGAAAACAATTTCAAAAGCCTTACTCAGGTTAGGACAGAATGCCAAAAGGAGGAAATCAGCCCCAAATGAAGGTGTCTCAAGCTCACATTAATGACTATGTCTCCACTATACAAGGAGCAGTATTGGAGGCACAATCCGTCTTATTCTAATGTAGAAGCTCAGCTCGCATGAAGTCATCTGTGCTCCAGGAACCTAGATTTAGGCATCTGTATCTGGAATTATGTCCTACTCTTGTCGTTCTGTCTGTCTCCATTCTCTCCACAAAACCTGTTCCTTAGTCAAAGAAGGAAATTAGACAGATTTGTCATGCAGAAGATCTCAGAATTTCTTGAGTTGAAGGATGGGTTTCTTTCCTAAAATACAATCCTATTCCCTCAAAAGGTCAGGCAAACTAAGCCAGCACTGAGCCATAAAAAAACCCCACAAAACCAGCAACAAAAAAGACCAGGAGCTGCCATATTTTCATTTATATGCTTACCTTCCCCATTGTTCTTGCTGAACACCCTTCCTTTTGTTCAGGTCTGGAGCAATCTCCAATGCAGATGCAAAGGGGTACAGCAGTGAAGGCAAGGGAGAAGCTGGAGAAATGTAAATCCCCAGTAACCCTTTTCTCTTAGTAGTGTTGCTGGAAGAGGGAGAAGAGTGAAGGAAGAGGCTGTATAGGTTAAAGCAGGAAGCAGCATTTATCACCTCAGCTGGAATTTAATTCCATTAACCATTAGGTAAGAGGAGAATCCAAGCACCTCCCTTGGCTATAGGAGCTCTCCAGAGTCACAGAAGGAGAGAAAACATGGACCCCAACATAGTTATGTCTTCAAAGTGTACAGATATGGCTCTATAGGCAGTTGGGCAGAATCAAGAAAAAAATGGTATTTTGAAAATTGTAAAGCTGTTTTTGAAATAATATTTATAAGTCATTATGTATTTATAGCTAATATTTGCAGCTATTTTTATAGCTAGGCTGCAGTTTAACATAACATGTTTTACTCATTCTTATGCTTCTGCGATTATGAACCAGGCTACGTGTTTTCCCAGTTGCGACCGGAAAATTCAGCAAAACAGAAGGAAGGGGAGAAAAATGAAACAGATCCAAAAAAGGCCTATGCCAACTGTACAAATGCATGTGATAAATTGTAACAAGATATCACTAAGCTTTTTTACTCTTCTCCCACACATCAATTTAGATTAAAATATGGAGGGAAGAAAAGCTTGATGGATCTCCAGTCCTCTTGAGCGTTTCTGGATAATAGGTGCCAACATATGTGCTGCTGGTAAATAAATACTTGTTGGCAGACTGGGCATTTTGGTACCATGCAAACACCACAGCACAGGTTTGTCTAACACATACACAGTGCTGGCTGTGTACATTGTTAGGCCAAGTGAAGACAAATTTCTTCACTCCCTTTCTTTCCAGGTTTTTTGAGTGTCTGGATACTGTATTTATTGTGTTTATCTTTTCAAAACCAGACAGGCAACTATTGTCTCCTCCCATTTAACAACAGGGAGAAGGAAGCCAAGAAAAAACAAAGTCAAGACTTGTAGAGCTGAGTACTCAATTCACAGTTAATAACAACACTGAAGCTCCTCCAGCCCCGTCAGCTGCCATCTATCCCTCTGTACCTCTTAGCCATGTTACCTGGAGCACTTGGTCATACCACACTGCAGAGGTCCCCAGGGGCTGTCCCCTGCCAGTCTTGCATACATCAGCCTGTGCTCCTCGGGCCAGACTGCACCCTTGCAGATAATCTGATCGAGCAAATGTGTGCCCCCAGTCCCAGTGAGATGGGTCACAGGCTGGAAAACTCTAGGTGGGACACAGACAGGGAACAGGACTTCACCTCTCATCTGATTTGTGGCCATAACTTGAATGCAGCTCTTCCTCGTGACAGGATGGTGATTACAGCCCAGGTATGAGGGATGCCTATCCTCATATTAATAACCTTTCTTAAGGAGATCCTTACGCTCATGTCCACTGTTTCTTTCCTTTAGACTCCTGTGGAGTCCAGAAGACTTCAGTTGTACCTACCTTCCTTCTTGGTTTCCTATGAAAATGAAGGTAAGGAGAAGAGAAAGCTCAGGCCTTAACTTACACCCCTTTGAAGGAGTACCTCGGCACACACACCCACTCCTAGGTTTGTCCCATGTTTTCCACTTATATTTGTACAGTCCATTTGAATACATTGTCTCCTCCTAGTAACTATTTCCTCGAGCCCTTTGTTTAAAATGTTTGTTGGTCGTTAAATTTGTCCCGTGTAACTTGAGCTCCTGAGAGTCCCAAACGACAGCATGTGATAGGCACAGCCTGCTGGCTACAAACCAGAGAGGAACAGAGTTGTGCAAGTGCCAACTGTAAGATTATAAAATAATAGCACTCTAGTAGCAAAACAGCCCAATGGAAATGTTCCTATTCAAAGTTTTGACTCAATCCTATTATGAGGCACCACAGGGCACCTTCACACTGCTTTATGTTTAACTGCTAATATTGTTTATCATGTTATGGTAATTCCTCAGGCAACCAGACAGATGTGAAAAACTTATTCCCTTCCTTATAACTGATTGTGAAATTATGTGCTCTAACATCAAACTTCAAACAAAATGACTGTATTGCATGTGCAAGATAATATGCAAAGTAGTTATACTATAATTAGGTTTTTGTTTAAGTTTCTACCAAAATGCTAGGTGTATTGCCTTCTTCATTAAATTAATTTGGACAGAAAACTGAACAGAAAGAAAAGGTCTGGAGAGACTGTATGCTAAAACGAGAACTGCTTGGACCCTAAAAAACTAATAAATAAAAGAAACATGGAGAAATAGACCTGATAGCCTTCCTGAAACAGGTTAGGTTTTCCTCCGCTTATTACACTACACAGATATGTCCTCACACCAAGCTAGGCAAGTAACTCCTGTTCAGGTCTTTGGTACTCTTTTCTCTTGTCTTTGAATTGTTTCAAATTTGTTTTCACTTGGCTACGTTAATGGCAGAAAGTGAGACAATATTTGGACACCCCAGAATACATTAAAAATAATTAGGATCACAGAATAATTGAGGTTGGAAGGGAGAACATTAAGTATTATCCACTGCTTATAACAGGGCCCGTTAACTCAGACTGCTCAGGGCTTGTGCAACTGAATTTTCTATATCTCCAAGGATGGGGATCCCACAGCCTCTCTGGGCCGCAGTTTCAAAGTCTGACCAGCCTTATGAGGATGGTTTTATTTCCTAGTGTCTAATCAGATTTTACCATGTTTCAGCCTCTGCCCCTTGCCTCTTGTCCTGTCACCCTGCACTCTGAGAAGAGCCTGGCTCCATCTTCTCTGCAACCTCTCACTAGCTAGTTCCAGACTGTGATAAATTCCCCTTGAGACTTTTCTTCTCCAAGCCGAACAGTCCCAGCTCGCTCCACCTTTTCTTGTATGTCCTGTGCTCCAGGCCCCTGACCATTTTGGTGGACATGTGCTGGACTTGCTCCTACAAGTCCATATCTTTCTTGCACTAGGAACCCCAAACTGGACACAACATTCAAGGTGTTGCGTCACCAGTGCTGAGCATAGGGGAAGAATTACGTCTCTGGACTTGCTAGTTATACCCGTGCCAAGGTTCCTCTGAATAGCAGCCCTGCCCTCCAGTTTATTCACTGCTCCTGAAGTGGAAACTTGCAGCACCCGGTTGTCTAGGTCTTTAATAATGA
The DNA here is from genome assembly GCA_033558185.1 of Dromococcyx pavoninus. NCBI lineage: Eukaryota > Metazoa > Chordata > Aves > Cuculiformes > Neomorphidae > Dromococcyx > Dromococcyx pavoninus. The sequence goes on along the minus strand of JAUMJL010000395.1, from coordinate 993,059 downwards.
CATAATACACTACTGGCACACTACTGATAACTATTCACCTGCTGGACTTTGTACTACTGACAGATTACAAACAAACCTCTAGGCCAGCAGTCCAGCCAATTTTCCACCCACCTTAGCATCCACTTATCCAGTCCATATCTCAGTAGTCTAGCAATAAAGATATTGAAGAAAACATTGTCAAAGGCCTTGCTGGAGTCTAGGATTATCATGTCTGCTTCTTTCCCTTCATCCACAGAGCCAGTCCTGTAATCATAGGAAGTGTTCAGACTGAAAGGGCACAATTTGCCATTGGTAAATGCATGCTGGCTTTCCAAATCAACTTCTTATTCTTCCTGTGTTTGTAAGTGGGTTACAAATGCATTTACTGTGTCACTTGCCAAGGGACTGAGCTGCGACTGATCAGCTTCTAGCTCCCTAGATCCTGCTTCTCGTCTTTCTTGAGGATGGGCATGTGTATGGGCCAGTGCAGAAGAATTACAAGGAGACCAGGTGATGGACATTGTTCAGACTTCCCACACTCTTGTACCAAAACATGCTGCAAAAATAACTTTATTTTTGCTCTACCCAGCAACTAGAACATAAGCACTATCATACATCTGGCTTCACTGTTCACCAATCATATGAATATGCAAATAGTAGCTAGGCCAAACCACCGCTTGCACGCACCAATCACATACCCACCTAATACATAAAAGCTAAGATATGCTGGACCCTATGCTCCTTGCCATGGGTCAAAGCTCGGTGATGCCATGAAGATCTCCCACTTGCTGTGAACCTCTGCCTGGTCGTTGTTGGGGAGCCCCAGGCAGATTAAGAGACAATAAAGTCCTATTTTCTGGCCTTGTACTGTATTGTCTTTGCATATTCTGATCTGCCTCTGGGGATGCAAAGCCCCGTGTCTCTCACAGCATGGCATTTGCATTTTTTCAGTCATCCAAACCTCCACTGTGGCCAGAGACAGACTGTGGCCAGTGACAGACTGTGGCCTTGCAACGATATGGACCAGCTTCCCTGTATACCTCCCATCTGTCCCATAGACTTGTCTATAGATAATTAGCTCAAGCACTCACTAACTCGGTCTTCCTCTACTCTGAGTATGGTTTCACTCCCACAGACTCTGCTAGAATGCTCAAACACCTCAGAGGGCAAAGCTGGCCAGTGATAAATAAGGCAAAAAAGGCAATGAGTATCTCAGCACTTTTTATCCTTAGGCATGAGGTCCTCAGCCCCATTGAACAGCAGGTTTTGCTAATCCTACCCCTGCATCCCCAGGCGATGTCTCTATACACCTCTCAGGTAGCCTGTCCCTGCTCTCTCCTTTTGTGTAGTCCCTTTTTGTTTCTGCTATGTCCTTGAATTGGGACCACTCTACTCATAGTTAGAGCTTTAGTCTATGTTATGCAGGCATCCCACTACAATTCAAGCAGTCAAGAGACCCTTTTCATCCCAAGTTCCTTTAGAAGTAAAGTTTTCTGATTTTTTCCATTCTGTTTCTGATTACCTCCCATTTTAATTTTATTCTATTATTTTTAGCTTGTGTTTTCATTTTCTGTAAGTCTTCTAATTTCACCTCTCCCTTGATTTGTGCTGACATCAACTCCAAATTTAAAATTCATTGACATTTTGTTAAAGTAACATCCATATATTACCTTGAATCTACATTGAACCAGTGTAATTGTGAGGGACTGAAAAAAGGTACGTATGTTATGCTCCAACTAAATCCTTGTATAACTTCATTGCCTTTAACTGGTTATAGCTGGGGTCCCTTTCACCTAGTTTTCAACATTATGAACTTACTACATTTAACTGGATACATCAGTATGAATAAATACATATTTTTAAAAGCTTGTGATGCCATCCAATCTGCTAAACTGTTTACCAGCTGCATTTAAATATATAGTAAAGGCTCCTGGGACAAGGCACAGACACCTGTGTTTCCAAGTACGTAATATGCATCAGGCTAACAAATGAGATTTTGCTCATTCTGACTTTTAAATAAAAAAAATGCCATGTGGGTATTCCTTACAGGGAGTTAATGAGATGGCTAACAGATTTGGCTAAGTTTTGTGGGGGAAAAAAAACCCAACAGGGCATGGCTACTCAGAATCTATTTTTTTAGGTGAGCCAAACCATCTCCATGTCCACTCAACAGGCCTTCATACTTTCAGTACCCTTGGAAGGGAGGAACCTGGTCCAAGGAGCTCGTCCTGTCATCACAGGAGCAGGAGAGCAATGCCTGTTGCCAGAGAATTCAGCAGGATTACTCAGCACAGTTACTCATGTGTATCAAAGTTTACGATTTTGGCCTTATAATCCCAGTGAATTTCTGATCACATAACTAAATGACGGTTTTGGGGGAAGCAGGAAGTCCAAGTTAGACTTCCTTCTCCAAAAGTCTCATTTCATTGTTCTCTCACACTCATAAGCTAAAACAAACTCTCTTTTCAATATTGTCTAGAATTATTATTCTGATGCCTGTGATTCATTTAGTTTATTCATGCTATAGCATGTACATGCATTTGAAATTTAAATATACTACCCTTAAAAAAACTGAAAAATATTGCTGCATAAGTTGAGGACTTATTGCCAAACAAAGGACCTACAACAACAGGAATGGTAATATGCACTGTTCTTTATGCACACAGTTACATTTTCAAATAACCATAAATACTGTACATAACAATGAAAGTAAAACTGAATAATGAACAAGGAAATTCCCACCTCTTGCTGTCATTTTGAATATTAATTTCTATTTGCTGTCAGGAGTTAGGTGGAAGCAAACCCACATGCTTTCATCCTTTCAATATTCTTTAGCAGAATACCAGACTTAACAAGGTATGTATTACAAAGTACACAGTACAAAATATACAGTATGGTTATGTATAATTTTTTCACCTTTATGCAGGAAAGCTCTTTCACTAAGTAGTATTGAACAACTAGAATAGTAATACTTTTTGAGTAAACCCCCCACTTTTTTTCTTCAGAAACATGGATCTGTCTATTTATGTATCTATTCATCTATCTTGGAGTCAAACATGCAAGTCATTTGTCCTCTCTATAGCAGTTTCTTATATGCAGCAAAACCAATTGACTCTACTTGACTTTGGTTTTTAATAGCTTTTCAGTTTCTTCTCCATTTGAATAATTTCTAAAAAACTCTTTTCACCTTAAGGAAATCTCAGTACTGATAGGTCGATTAGCCAAGGAATAAATTCTAGGGGAAAAAAATAGAGGAAATCTTATGGTGTTTTTTCTAATATATAGGAATTATCTAAATTCTGTGAAAAAAAAGAGCAAGTTTTCAAATTACCTGATTAGTTTTTTGATTAAAGGGGGAAGATTTTAATTTCTGAAAGTCATGTTTTTGCGAGCTGAATCAATCTTAAGAATTTTAGCCAGAAAACAAAAGGAGGGTGGGAAAAGATGAAAATGAATGAAACTGAAGTTCTTAATTTTGCATATTATGACTTTTCTTTTAGCAATTGAGTCAAACCACTTTTCTGAAGAAGACTTTAATCTTATAAATAGCCTGATTTTTTTGTTATGGCTTTAATTAAGATGCTTCCCTCCCAGATCATTGGTCTAACCCCTAAATTCCCAGATCCACTCTGAATCAAGGCTTTTAACAGTCATTCATTGTGTCCTCAACAGTGATTTTGGTTTGAACACCTGTGGAATTTTGCATATGTTCATGATATGAAAAACAATGGCCACCCATCTTCTGCACACCACATATCCCTAGCAGCACAGTGCTTGTATAATCCCACCATGCCTGGAAGGCGTCCCAGCTCCCGTCAGAGGAATGTCTAGGCCCTTATCTATGCTGTGAAAAAATGCCCGAGGTTAGAAAGCAGAGGTCACTCCAAGCTCACTTTATTGCCTTCTGCATTCCCCATCCACCACAGAAGCAGCTCTCACTGCAGCAAGGTTTTTCCATGTGTAGTGCACATCCAGGGTAGTGTCCTCAGCAAGGGACCCTAAGATCAGAGCCTCTGTTTGCTCTTAGAAATTTCAGATCTTAAAACCGATAGCCAGAGCCACGTTGCAGGTATTAACTGTACTTCACCTGTGTTGCAACCAGGGGCAAAAATGCGACTTTGCAATCTTAAACTTGTGCTTTTAAGCAAGATGTTCCACCAGATTAACTGCAAGAGGAAACAGTCAGTTATAAGCTATGCATGCTTGTCCATACTGAGCTGTGTAAGGTCAGCTTTTGTTGATAAGTATGAAGGTACATTATATTCCTTTAAAAATGGGGTACATTACTTACGGTATGATGAAGAAAGAACTCTAGAGTTTGAAGGAGCTGCCTGTTGTAATTTATTTTCAATGTATTAATTTTTGACATTTCAGCACGGTCTAGTAGAAGCTGAGTGTTCATTGTAGTTATGTAGTTTATCATATGAATGCTCTCTAAGATTTAACATGAAAACATTTTTATATAGTGATAAAAGTGAACTTGGAAGAAGTTCACAACAAAATGCAAGTGAAGTGGATTCTGAAATCCTTTCATTGATGACACACTCAGAGAGAAGGTTGCTTCTTTCTCCTGTGTTAACTGGTGGGTTTTTATTATAGAAGTACATTTTTAGAAGGGCCTGAATGTAGCAGTGTGATGTTTTTGCAAACTTAAGATCAGGAAAACATGGCAGGAAGAGAAAGAGATGGAGTAAAAAGGGGAAAGGTGGACAGGTCATCCAAGGGCCCAGACATTCCTCTGACTGGGGCCGGGATACCTCCACGCATGGTGGGCTTGTACCAGCACTGTGCTGCTCAAGGGTACACTTACATTAAGCTATGGATAGGTGGTGTGCAGAAGATGGATGGTCATTTTTTTTTCATATCATGAACACAGGTGCTCAAAACCAACATAGGTTTTGCAGGAAAAGCAAAAGATGCGTGTCGATCACATAATCAGGCACGCACGGAAGTAAGGCAGCAATTTGGGTCAGCAGGTAGATCATGCCCACATTTAGGCAACTCCTACCAGCACATATCAATCTCTATTAGAATAACTAAAAGAGCCTCTAGACTGTTCACTTCAACAGTGTAGGAAGGAAGAAAACAATGCTGCCAAGGGTGACACCTGTGCAGTTATTTGCTGCTTGAATCCATGTAACAATGATACCCCTTTGTCAAGCAAGCTCCCTCTCACACAAGTGAGGTTAAAAAGCAGATCCTCTACAATCCCTCTGCGGGGTGGTACAAACAACCTGAAGGAAAACATGAAGTGAATTGTAGTTTAAGTTTATAGAGCTGAACAGAACAGACAGAGATATGCCAGATGCAGCTCCTTTTATGATACACAAACCACACAGGGCAGTGTCACTTTGTATATTATAGACAAAATCCTGATTTTATTGTAACTTTTACAGAAATAAATTTTCAGAATTGATTTAAGGAATTTTTAATTGCAGGGGTTTTATTTTTATTATTTATAGACATTAACATTTTGGTGAGCAATGATGTCTCTATATATGGACCTTGTCAGCATCTACCTCAACAAAAACCTCAAATCTTTTGAAGACAAAGTAAAATAGTAAAATAGCAACCTGTCAAAGCCTCAGTTCTCATGGTAAATTTTGTTAAGAAAAAGGGAGGGAAGAAAGCAGCTGCTAACAAACAGAAGGCATGAGTAGGGAAGCCTCTTTTTTTTAAAGAAACCGATGAGAATAGCTGAGAGGGCAGGAAGGCCATCTCCAACAGCAAACCAGGTCAGATCCTTGAATGAATGAAGAGTGGTACCTTGCACCCACTAACTATTACCATATATTAGTACTCTTCTCAAGGCTTTAACTTCTCAATTTAAATGTGACTCTCTTTTCAGTTCACCTGTTTGTATGGCCTTGAAGGCTCCAAAGCATCTAGGAATTCCTACCTGTTTGTAGCCCCCTTTTTAATTATCTTGTTATCCAGGGAAGGTCTCAGTCCACAAGCTATATACACCTCGTCAGGCCAGTGTTTTTCAGTGGCTTGAAAGAAGCAGTTACTATGAGATCTTATGCTCAGACTGGCTGCTGTGCTGGTCACAGGACAGCCCATGGCCCCGATGATATCTGCTAGTCAAACCTGGAAGCCTACAAATAGGTCAACCCTTTACCTTTTCCGCTTCAGTCTTTGAAAATAGATCAGCTGACAACACACTGTGCTCCTCCGCAATGGGCTTCCACAGGAAAGCCTAGACATGCCTCCTGTAAATTTAGTCAGGAACAAGTGAACACTACGTATGGTTCAGTACATGTAGGGATAAACATTTACGCATGTATTATGTTTAGTAACATAATGTTTAGTAGCATGTTGAGTAACAGAGGCATTCAGTATTGGGGCATGAACATGATTTAGTTTATTGTGGTGTGTGAAATGCTGCATTAGATCTGAGTTCTTTTAGTTCCCCTTAAGGGATGTATGACATTAAAAAAACTCAAAGAAAAAAAGTGCGCACAGGCACAGTGTTACCTGTTGTCTGAGCATCTCACACCATGGACAAAAGTGTCTGAGGAAAATAAGTATAAAAGTGTGTCCTGAAACCTTGACTTACGTTTAGCAGAATAGGTAAGACATGTATTACTTTATGAAGCACAAAAGAGTGCCTGCTAAATTTAGACTTGCTAATAAAACATGAACCCAGTAAAAAATCTATCATGTGACACAAAATAGCTGCTTTTCTGTTTGTTTCTCAAACAGCTTCACTGAAACAAGTCTTTCAAGTCATCTTGCAGCAAACTCTTTTGTGCAATACTCCATTAAATCTTTGTCAGATGAGAGTTGTTTCTACATCCTGTTTTTTTCTGAAGCCAATGCACTCCTAGTGTGAAAAACCTGTTCCAATTGTCTGTCCCTGTGAGGCTGACAGAGCCAGGCTGCTTCCCCAGGAGGATATCTGTCCATCAGTTGGTCTCTGGAGAATGCGGAAGGTTTTTTGTAATAAACTCTTTATCTTCCACCTCTCAAACTATCCTGCAGAAGCCCTGCTCCCTAATTTGACCCTTGCCTGTTGCTTTGAGTTCAGATGATCTGGGACAAAGCCAAACAGAGGACACATTTGATACAGTCACAGAGTTAGCAGGGCTCTTCCCTGAAAAAAAAATTCTTTTCATTCAGCAGCCCAGGACAAAGTCAGTCCTCTGAGCAGGTCCTAATGGAGCAGTTGAAAGAAACTGCAGCAATAGATGAACAGCCTCTGAGCTCTGAAGCGTAGGGATCTGCTCTAATCCCACTCAGACACCTTCTTATTGAAAGCCACTGCTGCTTTGCTTGCAGGGTACGATGTGGAGGAGTGGGTTGCCAGCTTGTGTCAGAGGTGCAAACAGTCTACCAATAGCTGACATCTGAGACAGGTCTTGAGGGATATTTTCCTGCTCAGATCAGCAACAGAAGAAAGACTTACTTCCTTGGAAAGGATGGTAGCACTCAGGTATGTCTTCTCAATCTAGTCATGATAACTTTAGGTCCAGCTAAGTATGTTTAAAGGTCTGTACAGGTCTGACTCCCATTGACTTGATTTCTATATTCAGCCCTCATTATGGATGCAAAGTCCATTCTGGGTGGTCTTCTCCACATACCTGCTGAGAGAATAACAGATTCCTCTTTCTAAAGTACTCATTTTTTCCAAATATCAGGATTATTTATGGGAGAGGCACAGATTTTTTTTCTTTCAAGATCCTGAAAACTTTATTTTATTGCAGTGTTATCCTTTGTGGAGTCTGTCACTGCAGCTATGGAAGGCAGCACAACATGAGATGGACCATTTGTAAATACTCACATGGAAAAAGAGGAACATACTCGCCTCTTTATCGTGAAGAACCAGGCTTTGAAACCAGACAACTGCTTTGACAAACACTAAGCTGCACTTGTCAATTCCCTTCAAGAGAGTTTGAACATTGGCTAGTAGTGCACTTGAGCAGGCTCAAACCCTTGTTGTGCAGTGAATGTAGAATAGTCATCAGGAGTTACAGGTAGGATTCATAGTGCTGTAGGTGACCACATTGCTTAAATAAGTGGAAGAATAATAAGTTGTCAGGATGAAGTGCATAGATCTCAGACTTGTCTGTGAGTATCTATATGCTGAATAACACCTGTGAGGAGAAGAACTTCAGAAGACCTCTTCATTAAGACGGAGATCATAACATACCTGACCTCTCCCAGGCATTTTAGTAACTTCTTAAGATAGGCCTGAATAAATATCAAACTGGCACATGGTATTGACATTCCTGAAGAAGATGGAGAAACCAAGCCTAGGGATGAATGGATGGCTACCTCTGGACATGTTCTCCTGTTGGCAACAACCCATGAAGAAAGGGAACTAAAGTTTTAACAAACTAAAGTGCAATTAGTCAGCATAAGCTTTAAATTAGGAACTGGGAACTTAAGTAAACCGAGAAATTCTGAGTCAGGGATTTAGGAATATTTAACCAGGAATTGGGAGGAGATCAGGAAAAATCTGAGAGTTGACCAACAGATGAACTTGGCAAGCAACTTTCAGGGGCAACACTATTAAAAGACCACCAAATACCACTGAAGACCCCCTTGGAGCATGTGTAGAAGGTGCTATGAATGACTTGGCATTATTATAACCATATGTAAATATGTAATCACATGCATGATGAATAAGGTATAACTTTGTGTATAAACGAAGGTCACAAACCTCTTGAGGTGTGTTTGATTTGAGGGAAATCTCCAAGCACCCAGAATTTGCACAAAACTTAATTAAACAATGTCTCTCTCGGTGATGTTGTTACTAGCTTATTGCACACCAGGTAATGAATCCATATTTTGGACCACATTCTGACTGAACATAGCTCTTTGTTCCTGGAAATACTTCTCAAAACCCCTCAGGAGCTTTACAGTCTACATCTCATGTTAGGTCAGAGGATTTCTGGGTGCAGTAATGAAAACACTGAGAAAGGTTTCACACAGTACAGTAAGTGCTCTCTCTGCACCAGGAAGAACCAGCTCCTTCTTCATTTGGCATCAATCTGTTGTCCTGGATGGCTTGTCTGTTTGTTGGTTTTTTTTCAGGCAAGGTTTCAGTAGTTCACGTAAGATATTTGGCAGAGTTCTTTTAAGGTGAGTTATGAGCTGACATAAGCCTGGATGGACCATGCAAGGTGACAAAGGTTAGGTGAAAGCTCTTGAATTCAGACTCAAATTCTAGCTGACTCTAGGATCTCCCATAACATTTCCATTGGCTAAATTAGGCATTTTACAGATCTGCCATCTACCTACCAGCCTTTGAACCTAAAGAAGAACATAACCAAATACCTATTGGTGTGTTAAAAAGAAAGCTCTATTATATGTCTATTTATTTCCTACAACATCCATCAATGCCTATGACATTTCCTAGGATGATTAGCAGCAGTTAGTGCCGTTGCTATGTGTTGTGCCCCTCTAACTTCTTTAAGTGTGTATTTTATAGTTCAGCCAAAACACCCTACTGATCCAGAACTTGTGGGTGGTAGCTGGTCATCCCAAGTGCCTCAGTCAGCAGACTTCTGTGCATTTTATGCAAAAGCCAGAAGGGAAAACTAATTTCTGATTCGTAATCGCACCAGACGGTAGCCTCAACAGAAAGTAATTTGCAACTGCTCTGAGGGACAGAAATACTGGCCTGAGAACAGTCTGTGCTGTGAGGACCATATTCTCACACATAAACAAAGGTGCATTTCAAGCACTTGCTGGAACAGTATTCCTTCCAGTTGCTTCAGTGGATACCCACGAGTATGAGGTAGCTCCTGACTTGGGGGGTTTGGAGAGCGTAACCTAAAAAACTTCAGTGTTCTTGTGGACACTTGACTAGAAACAAAAAAAATATCCAGAGAGAATCTAAAAAGCACCAGAGAGAAAGTAAGGTAACTTTCTTTTTTTGGCCCTAAAGGCTTGCAGAGTGACAATGCTACTCTGGAGGCCCTGTAAAGCACAGCCCCGAAAGCTGTTTCACGCTATGTAACCAGTTTGCTGTGAAGCTGACCGAAACACTTGTCTTTTTGTACATCACAGCAACCTTTTTCTGAAAGTCCCACCAAAGAATTTACCTTCTTGTGGGTTTTAAACCAATCTGTGGCCAAGTATGGGTCTACAGCTCCTGCTATTAAGGAATGCTCAATCTTTCAAGTACCTCTGAGAGAAGTGGGCAATTTTTCTCTTTAGTCTTCTATTTTTATGGTGGCTTTCCTTTTATTCAGGTAATGAGAAAACGATCGGGATATCTTTCCATTTCAAGAGCACTCTGAAAAAGACGTGTCATGTGTGTTATCCCATAATAGGGTGGGATGAAAGGCCACCTGCCTTTCATTTGGTGGATTTAGCGCAACAGCATCTACAAAAATGGACACGCATTTTCAGGGGCGTTTCACAGGACTCCTCACCTTCTGAACTGGGATCACTAAGTGTGCCCCAGGACAACAGGATATGAAAATTTCCTGGCCAAACCTAGAATCCTTGCTCCTGTGCTCCTGAGAGGGAGAGACTGTTTTGGGGGTATACATTTTCTCTTAGCAAAGCTTTGCAAGGTTGCTTTCCTCTCTGAATTACCAGGTCTTTCTAGATCACTGTGTGTTTGTCCTTCTGGGAGCCCTTTGAGGATGATGGTGAAGTGCCTCCATGCACAAAAATTAACATTAGTCTTCCCTGTTCGCATGGAAATGTATGACATTTCATCATAGTTAAAACCTGATGTTCTTGCTCCATTTGGAGCCTGAGAGATAGCCTGGGAGTTCCATCTAGGTAACAGTCTAGGCAAAGAGCTCTATTGCCCATGAGACTATTAGTACAGGATTATCCTGCTCTTGTGGTACATAAGATGTGTCTTTATACTGTTTCCTTCTGTCACCTTTTTTTTGTAGCTTTTGTAGCCCCACCACATAGTGCTACCATTTTTGGATTGGTGCAGACGGGTTGCATTCAAAATACACATGATCAAACTACGCTGGGTGCATAGGATGCAGGACACCCTGTGGCCTTCATGAAGTCTTAGAAGTGATTAACTGAATGTTTCAAGATCAATCAGTTCGTGCTGAATGAAATGACTAATGGGCACCTGGTCTAATTTGTAAACTTAAGCGTATCTAAAACAAAAATTCCAAGTCTTCTGATATAGGGCTCAAACAAGTGGTGTCTTGCTGAAGTACAGGCACTCTCCTGAATAACTAGCTCCACACCTGCCCTTCTGGGCCATGTAATTAATGGGCTGCTAAAGGTCTGACTATTTTGTGGATTCTTTGCCTTAAGGTCATCTACCAGTTCCAAACACTTAACAGGGTAATTTTCTCTCTGAGCCTTAACTCTAATCTCTGCAAGGGTACCAGGAAAATCATGTTTTCTCAGTGGAATCTCACAATTCTTGCTTTAAGTGCAGTCCAGTGTTAAAAGATTGTGTATTAACTAGGCTTTTCGAACAAATCTGACTGGTATCAAGACTCATGAACAAGAGCAGTATAACTTTATAATTTTAAGAGGATTATTTTGTATTTATAAGCCATAGGGAAAATATAATAAAAAACCCCTATATGTTATCTAGCCTACTCTAGCCATAGTGTTGCCAACATCTATGACATTCACTGTGAAGTGTCCACCTTAGCTGTTGCTGCTGCTCTCTGAGAGGTTATTGGGCTATCCAACCCACTACACTTTGAATTAATTTCCAAGGTCTGAACCTTCCCATGTTTATCAGCTGACCCAGCTTCTGTGATTGCACTCTCTGAATAAGCCTGTCTTCCCAGGAACAAGCCTGGAGAGCTCAGGAAGCAGCAGGACACAAAGGCACCAAGCTCTTGCATCATTTGTGAAGAACTCGCTCACTCCCGAGCAGCAATCTGTAAGTTATAACTCACTCTCTCCTTCCCACTTCAGCACAGCCAGTTTAAGAAGAGGTTAACTACTTTTCATACAATAGGCACCTTACAGCATTTGTGATGTGTTCAAAGGTGTGAAAATCCTCTTTATCAGGCAGGGGCAATTCAGCAGAACTAAGTTAGCTGGAAACAGGTCAGAGGATTGTTTTGTCATGAAGACACAACAACAGGAGAGAAAAGAAAGCAATATTTTCACTTGTTGTAGTGGTAATACTAACTGTTGCAACATGTACATAGGCACAAGTAGAAATTAAAACCAGAGACATTAATAAAGGGGATAAATAAATGAAAATAATAATTAAAAAATCATTAGATACTTACAATGTGCCTCCCACAAAATCTGGATAAGGGAGGATGGTCTTGAAGTAGACTTTAAAAAATAAAACAGAAAATAGAACTACAACTCTCCGAGAACAATTACAAGCCAGGTGATTCAGACACTTGTTATCTATGGGATTAGGTAGTAATGTCATGGCAAAAAAAAAAAGTGGCAATATTAATCCACCTAGATACAGTTACATCTTGTCTCAAAGCCAGTATTTTAACTCCTTGAGGAATTGTTCTTGTAATATTCCATGTATTCCTGGATCCTGCAGTACCCATATCTCTGCATGGTTTTCCAGCTATACAGTCAACAATAACATAAGCTTTATGAAGGCAGAAGCAATAGGTTAATACTATTAGAGAGGGGATGGTTTGCATACAGTAGGAATAATTGAACAGAATCATGTGAAAGGCTGAATCCACCTAGAAATACAAAAAGGTGGAAAATACATGATTGAATGATAGAAAAAGATTGGAAGGAAGCGAAATTTTAGTCTGGCATAACAGACGTATAAGCAAATAAGTACAAAGTCCAGGAACGTGGAAAGTCGTCCCAGACAGGACATTTTTCATGGGAAATGGACTGAGTAACCTGATTTTTCATGCCCTTTTCCTCCTTAGCTTCTCTATGGAGAATAAGAATATGCAGTCTGAAAACCTTGTTCAGTAAAACAAGGAGTTTAGTAAAATAAGGCGTTACTATAAAGTACACCAATTGCTTACTTTTAAAATTTTCAATACAAAAATGTTACAGAAAAATATGAATTGGCAGGAAGTAACTGAACTTTCAAACAGCTACAGCTGCATGCAGACAGCTCCAAAGCAACCTAAATTTTTGTCAGTAAATTATTGTAAAGGTACTTACTAAAAACCAAACACACACACAAAAACAGGGCAGGAAATTTATATTTTCAAGTATTACAAGTATTTACCAGTTCCTGCAGCTTGTGTGGATTTCCATAATAATGCCTACTTGAGGTTTTTTTGGTATTATCATTTCAGTTCTAGCATTCATGTAACTCTACTAATGCTGGCACTGGGAAAAATATTAGTACAGATGCAACATGTCAATAACATTAACTCTCAGTTTATCTCCTGTTGCCTGACTTCCATCTGTCCTACCTATTATATTTTATTTCTTCAAACCGTGTGCAGATGGACAGTGAGATAACCAGTATTTTGCAAAGAAACCCTTTAAGTCAATTAGCAAATGTCAGAATTAATAAGAAACATAGGGTTTGTCAGCTTTGGATATTTCTGCAAGCATTTCCCAAGGCCATTTTCTACAGTGTGCATGCAATGCTTTCCAAATGTTCTGCATTGTGCAGTCAAAACTTTTGACATTTTAAATCAAACCAGCAGTGAAGATGATAACCCTAGCTGGTATTTTTTTTCACGAGGACTGTTGCTCTTTTTACTACGTAAGTCTTTGAGAAAACAGGTCCATCACCATCAAAAACTTATATTAACCATCTTGTATTCCTTCATCCTTTCTCACTGGATGGTTGTACTGGAGCTTGATAAACTATGTCCAGTCATTCTCAGAGAAAAGTACTTCCAGCTAGCTTTTCTTGGCTTCATGTAAAGTTTTGACGTGTTTCCATGTGGTTGGGATGTGATACAAAAGGTGATATAGAACTAGAAGAAAAAGTTGGGTAAACAAGCAGTTAAACCTCCATAAGAATTTCCTGTTCAAAACATTTTTTTTTGCTCAATGCCAAAGTGCTGGCAGTTAAGGAAAGGTAGAATTAAAGCAACAATCTTTCACTTCTTAGAGGAAAACAGCAATGCCACATTTCTCATTATTAATCAGAAAGGATCTATTTCCTCTTGCTGCATTCTTTAAAGATAAGAAATATTTTGGCTTTGTTTTATTTGCGCTCTCAAACACAAGACCTCTTTACATAGGCAGCAGACAAGCAAACACAGTTCTTTCTCAAGAATTTAATTTAGCCACTGAACCAGAATAAACCAATGAAGAGAGTCCGACATAAATTAAGAACGATGAAGACGAAGAAATGCAAATAAATTTTAGTTACTAATAAGCAAAATGTAGCAAGCAGTAAGAGTGCTGCGTGTGTGCTGTTTTACCACAAGTTAGTAACTTTTATATTGAGATGCAGAATCATGGTGACTCTGCTTCAGAAATTATTTCAGAAATCATCACTTTTTTCTCTACTCCAAAATATATTCATATTGCAAAATATATTCGTATTGCAAATAGGGTTTCAACGAGCCACTTCACTTAAAGTAAAAAAATAGTTAAGAAAAATAACTGAAAATAATAGAGTCAAACCATGAAATCTTGCCTTACTCACAACCATAAAGTTTACATGTGAAAATTATGGACAAAAATCTAGCTCCTTTCACAGAAAGCATAGTTTCCTGAATGTAAATGACCTGCAAAAGTCCCCTCATTAGAAGTGTTTGTTCGGAAGTACAATAGCAGAAACTGAAATCTTGCATTTACAGGTGCATGTGCAAACAGCACTTTCTCATAATTGAAATTATTTTTTTTCTTGAGTTAATTGCTGGTGAAACAACTCTATTTTCACTTGCTTACAGCATACCTTATCCAGTGAACTGAATCAGTATTGTGTTTGTGACCAATCTGTGATTTACAGTTTTCTGACTTCATCTGCACAGTTTATCACCAAATTAAAACAATGCCCAATTGTTGATAAAAATCAAGTACTTATACCTGCTGGAGGAACAAACCATAAAAGCCTGCCTAGCTGCAGGTAAATATAAAGAGGACACTTTATTGTTACCCTTTTAGAACAGACTACTTAGCAAGTCTCCAAGCACTTTTACAAATATTTGGCTAAATGTGAAAATAGCTATATTCCTTCTGATAATGCATACCATTAATGTCCCATTACAGAGCACAAAATGGAAGCAGATGGAAACAAGCTCACCAAATTATACTGCAAAGCCGGAGCTGAACAAGGATTGAAAGTAAAAAAAAAGTGTAACTATTGTTCAGACAAACAAAAGGCAATTCTTTTCGGATATGATTTATCTCTGGTTATCTCATGCAGGTATTCAGAAAGTTCAGGTGCTCAGAAGTTCTTGTTCTTTTTTTTGGCCTTCTGCTGCATAGAATTATTACCACAGAAATGAATATTAGTGATCTTTCTAAAAGATCTCTAAAAGATGCTATTAGTTGATATAAGATGTAAAGAGGAATGTTCACTGTTTTAAAAACAAATTATAATTAAACTATCAGATGAGACGATCTGCCTCCACTAAATCAATCTTAACCTTGCCCAAGATTTCATTTCAATCCAAAACATCTTAATTTAAGATTTATTGTGGTTTGCTTCTTTTTATTTTCCCAATCAGTATTTTGGAATGGGCAAACTAAAAATATTTTATTCTAAATTCTGCTGAAACACAGTTCCTCCACTAATTGTTTAAAACCACTATCCTTTGGAAATACATATTAAATAATATATTTGAAGTGCAATTAAAAGTATATATGTGTAATTCTTTTTATAAGAAAAGCGAGATCAGTCTGCATCGAAACCCCTATTCACTGATGCATTCTAATTTCTCCAGACCCACTTGTTGGCATAAGAGAAACTATAAACCTGTTTTAACTGGCTGAGCAGTTTGGATTTATGGCTGCTTTGTGTTACAAGGGCAAGAGAAAGCTAATAACGAGATTGGTGGAAAAAAAAGTCCTAAGTACCAGGAAAAAATTGTAGAATATATTAAAGTTGCCATTCCATTTCTGTGCCACAAAAATTTGCATTATTTTAATGTAGGTAGCAGGTCAAATATATTCAGATTTAGGAAAATGCAGCTGTATTTACACAGTAAATTCAGAAAAATCCAACAAAGAGCAGTATTTGAATTTGTATTCTCGTTCTATGATAACAGAAAAGAAAGCCATTGAAACAACATACATCTAAAGTGAAGTTAATGTCACTTATTCCTGAAAGCTTCTTCCTCATGGGAGAAAGCAAAGAATTTCATAACTCTGAAAGTGTCTTTGTCTCTATACTAGAAAGTTAAACCAGGAGGAAAAAAGAAAAAAAAAAATTGAGAACCAAGAAGGGCCATCTGTGTAGGGCTTGAAACTTCTACAAAAGTTAGTGAAAGGCTGAGAAAGAAGTAAGAATGTTCACAGGGACACACCTTTCTAATCTGCAGGCCCATGAGACCCTGTCCTAGTTCCCAGATAACAGGGTAATTGGTTTAAGGATTTGTGGGGTTTCAGCATATTTAGTTAATATCTTAACAAAGGACTACCTCCTGTTTCACAGGCATACAGCAGTCAGAAAAAAAAAAGATGATATTTGAAGATGTCTGCCCAATTATTTTGATTTTCAAATATACTTGCAGCAGGTAAGTTTATGTGTGTTCTTAGTAATGCCAGCAGATGCAAACGTACTTCCAAAGTCAATGCATATTTAGCTTACTTTTAGTTATTAAATGACTAATTAAGTTCCTGGGTTTTATGTAGTTTTATGGATGAGTGCATAACTGTAGCGTCTGTCATAAAGTGTCAACCACAAGAGCTCTCTCTTATGGTACTGATAAAAAAAATGCATAGAGAACTCCACTGCAGTAGGGCATAACGAGATACCTGGTACTTAAAGCTGGGCTATGAAAACAGATAGGTGCTGAGTTGGGTGAGCTAGTTCCTCATTTGAATGTTGGATTTTTTTCAGTCGTGAGTTTTAGCACTGAATTTTCCTGGAGACACCTCTAATTCTAGTTCTATTGGTGTGGTAAAAGGAAGTCTTGTCCTGTAGTCCCAAAGTGGCAAGTGCAAGCTCATCCTGATGTGCTTTGAGTAAGTATTTTGCAGTTTGGCTTTAGAGAGACCTTATCTCCTGCTCTCCTGGGTTTGTTCTCAGAGACTACAAACACAGGGGAAAATTCAGAAGTATGAAAGACAATAGAGCAAATTACATGCTGGATATTAACAGAGTCAGAAATGAACTGCGATGACAAAGTGTCACGGACACAAAGCGAGTTATGATTAACTAGTGGGCAGAGCTATCTTAAAGAATAGCATAAAGAAGGTGTCACAGAAGGCAAAGGTATCATGTGGTAGGATATACCATTGTAGGTGATGCCAGGCACTTAAGAAAGATCTGTTTATTTTGCTTGCTGGAATTCAGACGTTTAGCTCTTCTCTATAGATATGTTTGCTTGTCTACCTAGAAAAACAAAATGAAGCATCCAAACACCCTCCCCCTGCCCTGCACAAACATAAATGTGGCGGAGGAAGTGGTTCACTGAACATTTAAACTATTAATATTTAAGTAAGAGAAAAGTGTTTGTAGTAAGTGTGAAGACAAGCAGTGTTAGACTGGGCTGCGTTAAAGCTCTCCGACACCTGGCATTCCAGGCAGTGAGCTCTGGGCTCCTCAGCAAGAGAAAGTCCCTCAACAGCAGAGGACTTGCCTGTCCTTCCCAAAGCATGGAGCCACTCTGAAAAAAAACCAACTCTCTACTGATATCTCCTTTAAAGGTTGCTTATAATCCAGTAATAAAATGAATACTCAGCATCCTGCTCTGCAAAAGCCTGCTTGCTTTATTAAAACACAATAATATATACAACTATTTTGGAAAAGATCATAGTGCCACAAAGTAGTTCTTGACTAGCTGGACAGACCTGATACTTCTGCTGCCAAGAGGAAGCAGTGTCCCCCTTCCCACCTCTGCTGCTCCAGCTTTCCTGTACCTTTGACCTTTGTTAGCAAGTGGAGTTAACCTTGGTGAATATTAACCCAGTTAAAAAAAAAAAAAGTCTTTCAAACTTTTACCACCTTAGAGACCTGAAAGGCCAACCTTTTAGTGAGCCTTATTCAGGCTGAAGGAAGGGAGGGAAGAACTGACGAGAAGAGGGTAGGAATGCAGTGTTCACTGACCAGCTCAGACCTCTCTGAGAAGAAAAGGTGTTAATAGAAGTAATCAACAAGCTGCTGGCACATGCCCAGATCTTCAAGTCTGTAACCAAGCAGAGCCTTCTTGGTTTAATGGAGCTGCACTGAATCCTCCCCCCCCAGCAGGTCTAGTATTGTTTCACAGCACATAAAGCAATGTGGGTCCTTCCAAAGGGTACGTAGCCTCCAAAAGACTTTCAAAGAAAGAAAAGATGTGAATTTCCAAAGCAGAGAATGTTCAGGTTCTCCTGTAAAGCAGGTTAGATCTCTCCTTGAGGCTATGTTGCCAAATTACAATTTGCAGGGTCATTTCTCTCTGTCTCGGTAAGGAAACACAATAAGTAAACCTTATAACCAGGTACCCTGCTTCAAATCTAAAATATCTCTAAGCCTTGAAAACCACTCACAGAGGTCACTAAAGACAGGGACATGCCACATATGTGGACACTTTAGAGAACCACAGCGGTGACAATGCAGTGTGTTTTGGTTGTGACTTGGGACGATCTTACATTTTACTTCACGTGGAATTTGAGGTCCAGTTCCTTCAACTGAATCCACACTGGAAAATTACTGAATCTCACTGATTCCTTTTGGGAGAGCATGAGCAGAAATTGCCCTACAAAAAGTTCAGCAGAAAAGCCTAACCTAGCGTTTAAAGATATTTCAGCCAATGTTTTTTTATGTTTTTGTATAAAAGGCTCCAAAGATAGGTAGTTTTATTTGAATAAATGCATAGAGCTGGAAGAATACCAAAGGTATGATTTTAGCTTCTTGGTACAGTTGATGTAGTTCCTTGATATGCATTTGAAAATATAAACAAATGCCACACACTTATCATGCCAATCTCGTGTGCTTTGCCTTATCTGTAGTCTTGGTACAGAGATGTTAAGCGTAGCATGCAGTGATATTGTACCTAATTTGGAGCTCTTATGAAAAGTGAGTGGAATTTCTTCAAACACCTCTGCACTTTTCCAGTTGTACTCTGAGATGCTGGATTACAAGTGCATTTTTTTGTAGTGGAGCTCAGCGTTGGCAAGAGAAAATCCTCACACATTTGAAGATCTGCTTTACAGGAGAGTTACCACCAGTCACTAAAGCACTATAAGCAATGTGACAACAGATTGTGTTGTTTTTTTTTTTCAGAGTGCCCCTTTATTAAATGGCCCTGAAAGGTAAAAGGAAAAAAGGAAGTAATTTCTCCGGGCTGTGTATTTTATGAGCAATCTTTATCAGCTCCTGACCTGCTCTGTTTAGGGAGTGTTGTGGCTTCTTATTTGCATACAACACCCTAAGAGGCAGGGTAATAAAGACTGATATGTAAGTTCAAAAGAGGCACGGGCAGCAAACCCAAAACCTGGGAGAGTCCGCCCGGAGGAGTCGCCGCACCACAGTGGGAAAGTACCACTACCACTGCCCCCCCCCGCGGTGCCGCGGGCCCTTCCCAGGGCTTCTTGCCTTTCCCCCAGCTTGTTGGTTTGCAAAAGTCGGTGGAAGGAGGAAGAGGAGGAGGAAGAGGGCTGGGGGAAGGGGGACACCCCGTGCGGTGCTGATAACAAGAAGTATTCACTATTACAAAAGGTGGAATATTTTGATTTAAGCTAAAGTTTCATCTAAGTAACTGTATTTTTTGAAAGTTAGGCAGAATGTCCTTCTGAAAACGTGGGGGTTTTATAGCATTTTTTGTTTGTTTTGTTGTTGATGATGGTGGTGGTGTTTTTTCAGATTTTTTGTGAGTTTGGTTTTTTGGTTTGTTTGTTTTGTCTTGTTTTTTTTTCAGTGTTTTTCCAGACACTGTTCAGAGAGAAATGATAGTGCCTTCTGTTCAGTATGATCTGTGCTGAACAGATGTGTCTTCTTCTCTAACCCACTCCCATCTAAACTGCCAGGTCAGACAGAGCTGGCTCCAAAGCTCTAATTAGCAGAGATTGGGCTGTTGTGAAGTTCATAATAATATTAAAATAATAGAATACGCATAGGATTTCTGGGAAAATTTATACATGTGCATATGAGTGGGGAATACATTCTGTCCCAGCTTTTGTCTCCTTACACGTGATTGATGGAAATCATGCCCTCACGCGCCCAGGGCTGAAATAAAGGATGCTGCTTTCTAAAACGCCAAAACGAGTCTCGGAGAGTTTATTTGCCGGCATTTCGGTGTCACCGCGGTTTGGCTGCGGGCGCCCACCAGGCAGGAAGTGCTGTAACACAGCCCCCTCCGGAGGCTGGGCGCCGTTCCCCCAGGGTGAGCGGGGCGGGCTGCGGGTAGCGCCCTCCCCCCGGCGGCGGCGGCGGTAGGAGGAAAGGGCCGGGCGACGTATCCACCTGGCTGCACCTGCCCCTTCCCCGCCGGGTAACTCCTCCCCGGAGGCTGCTCCCGACTCGGTGCCCCGCGTTCAGTCCCGTCCCGTCCCGCCCCGCCTCGGCTCCGCTCCGCTCCGGCGGGGGCAGCCCCAGGTAAGCTCCGTACGGGCTCTTCCCCGAGGCGACCGGAGCCACTTGGGGCCGGGGGACGAAAGTGGGGGCCGTCGCCACTGGAGCGGTCGTCCCGGCAGCTCTGAGTTGCGCCTGCGGTTTTTGAAGCTGTTCAAGGCCAGGTTGGATGGGGCTTTGAGCAGCCTGGTCTGGTGGGAGGTGTCCCCGCCCGTAGCAGGGGGCTGGAACTGAGCGGGCTTTAAGGTCCCTTCCAATCCAAACTATTCTGTGACTCTGTGATTAAGGAACTTCGGCTTTGCTTTGAGGAGGGTGCGGAGGGACCCCGGAGGTATCTGAAAGTCCCCATCCCGCGGAATAAGAGAGATGGGGCCCCGCCGAGGCGGGGGTCAGCGCGATGCCCAGCCGCAGAGCCCCGCGGGCTGCTCCGGGGCTGCGGGCAGCCGGGGCTGCAGCTCCCGAGAGCGACAAGAAGAGGTGCTGGCTGATAAAATCAAGGGGACACATAAACTGACCTCTTTCAGCGGTGTTTCACTCTCCTTGACCCACTTGTCCTCTTTCTGCAGCCGGTTTCTACTACGGGTAGGCAAAGCGCAAAGAATCATAGAATGATTTGGGTTGGAAAGGGCCTTAAAGATCATCCGGCTCCAACTCCCCTACCATGGGCAGGCACACCTCCCACCAGACCAGGCTGCTCAAAGCCCCATCCAATCTGACCTTGAACGCTTCCAGGGAAGGGACATCCACAGCTCCCCTGGGCAACCTGTGTCAGTGTCTCGTCACCCTTATCGTGAAGAATTTCTTCTTAATGGGTGCTCTGAAGTAAATAACATGACCCAGCGAGGTACTGGAGGCAAGATGAGGAGTGCTGTAGACATGGCAGTGCTGTCCCACCTCGTACCTCTGGAGGTTGTCCATCTTTTGGCGTTGTGGTGGAGAACAGAATGCGGGGAGTTTAGGCAGCTTTTTCAAGGTCATGGAGTGAGTAGTTGCTCAGACAGAACAATAAACTAGAGTAGCATTTAGTTCCGAGCCTCTTTGTTGTGTATTAATGTCACCACTGTTTTGATTTCTTGAAAAATGTGCTAGTTTTTGGTTACAAGTGTTCCAACTTGTCGAGTAATTGTGAAAGAGTGACTTTGTTGATAGTCTTCCCTTAGTGGCCCTACCATTGAAACTTGTAGGCCAAAGCTTTGAATGTTGAAACCAACCCCACCCGACACCTCCTCTCAGGTGCCTTTACTGACAATCATAGCTTACTTGGACTTTCAACTTCACCTCCAGTTTCTGGGTGGGTGGGTGGGTGTCAATGAATTTGAGAGACTGTTCTCCCTTCGTGCCTTTGTCCTAAGTGTCCCTGTGTTCAGTAAGTGACATTAATGAATTTAGTGCTTTAGAAAGAACCAAAGAAAGACCTTCAACTCTGAAGGATGATTTGCATCAACTAAGGCAGTGTTAGCCGAGGAAAGAGATGGGCATTTTGTGTGTGTTGTGGGTCAATGAAACTGGGAAATGGTTGCAGTTGTGGCTGTTACCAACTGGTATCAATGTAAATGTAAAGCCAAAAGATAGGTGGGCTAAAATAAAAGCCGATGTCAAAATAGGACTTAGCATGTCTTTTTGTTCCATTTTCCTTTCATTCTTGTACTGTTAAAAATTATACTGGCACGTATGAAAGTCAGCCTAGAGTAAATCTGTCACGGTAGTATAGCCTGAAAATAGAAATTAGTTGAAGCTGCGTTCCTGGATGTTGATGGAAATACAAAGCGAAACAGTGTTCTAGGATGTTGGTCAAAACATTTCTCCAGGAGTTGCCACTCCTGTACAGTCTGTATCAGTCAAAGGTCAATACACACTGTGTAATTCCAGTAACGTGATGGTAGCTCAGCTGTGTCCATGCTACTACATCAGTACTTCTCCCATGTCTTTGATGTGTGGATCGCTAAACCTGTCTCTGACAATGTGAACCTCCCCATGGAGCGTATTCAAACCTCCTGCCAGCAGGCTTGCTTTACTTTCTTATCTGGCACAGACTCCTTGGAAGTGTTTTACAGCTCCTTGGGATGTGTAGTTCACAGGTTGAAAGCAGCTGACCTGGACAAATATCTAAATGAGTCTGATTTGTTAACTTTGCTAGTTTTTATTTTTCTGCAGAGTGGGTACCTACTGGTGCCATATTCATACGATATTAATTTGCAACTTGAATATAGTAAACAAGTATTTTTGAGGGCTGTTTTTTCCCTGCCAGAGACTCACAGTGCTGTAGAGAGAGACTTGAATTTTACTGTGAGAATTTTAGTTACTTCTGCCATGATAGGAGAAGGGACAGAGGGGGAACCAGGAGTTTAGTGTAGGGGAAGAAAGCATCCAAATGTCAGGCTGGCTGTTGCTACATCCTCTAGCAACACAGTGATCTGTGTGCGTGGAGTGGTGGGTGTTGTGTGTAATGGCTACTTCTGCAGTTGTTGCCTGACCAATAAGTCCATCTCCTGTCGTGGCTAATTTGATTCTTCTGAGCTCTTGGACCACTTAGTTAGGCAACAGCTTTTCAGCCTCCTTTCCCACCCTACCTTTTCTAAGAAAGGCATGTGATGTACTTGTGATGGGCTGTTTCATGGTAACATTTGTTTTCAGAGAAGACAGATGATTTTTTGTAGTATGAATAAAGCGCCTTACAACTGTTTATAATGAGACGTCTGTGCTCAGAGGTTTTTAATGTCTCTATCTTTTTTTTTTTTTTTTTTTGCATGTGGGAGTAATATTAATCTTGGTTTTCTGGCCTTGGGAATACTGTTGTGGGGAGTTGCTGATAGTGCTTATCAAGAGGCACCTTTTTTTGATGCTTGTTGATAAGTAGTTCTACAGTTTAATAATATTTTAGGAGCTGATCTAGAGTAGCTTCAAAGCTATTTCTTAGGAGATCTAATATCTAAATATTTGCAGAGTCTTGTATAGTTCTGTGCAAGATACGTCATGCTGCCGCATAGGCACGTGGAGTAGAGCTGACCCCTATTGAAAGGCAGGACATTGGAAGAACCTGATACAATTTAAAGACATTCAGTTGCTCGTTGATTTGTTTTTGGACCCCTCTCAAAGGGTAAATTTTACCCTGTGGAGTAAATTACTTTTTTTTTTTGTCATTACAATAAAAATATTCAGTACTACTTCCTTTAGAAGTATTACGGAAGTCTTGATAATGAAATTAGTTGAAAGTTCTTATCTAGTTCCTTTCCTTTTTTGTACATAATTGGCTTTATTTTAGTCTTTCTTGGCTTCATGTTTAAGTCATGGTATTTTCTAGTGCTGCTTATTAAACAGGAATCTTCATGATGCTTTTTTTCCTCTTGTGCAGGTGGCAGAGGCAGGAATTGCACAGTGTGTGAAAAGATCGTGTAGGTGAATCTGGAATCACCTCTTTGCTTGTTTTTTCTCTTCTTATTTTTTTATTACTCCTTCTCCCTTTCCTCCCCGTCTTCGCATCATGCTTATATTGCATTTAAGATAATGTTGCTGAAACTTCTAGGTGGTCACAAAATGGTTGGGAATAAAAAAATCAAACCATACTTCCTTTTTAGCACCATCAATAAAAGCCATGATTCGTTGCCTTGCTCTTTTTTATGGTTGAGCTTTGTACTGGAGTTACACTTTTGCTATCTGTATGAGTTTTGCCAATTTGTTCCTTTGCATGTACTGTAATTTCTTTATCTGGATGAAGGGAACTGCTGATTTTTTTGTATGTGGCACTGTGTTAGTGTTGGTCAGTGTTCACATAGACTGTTCGGATATTTTTCTGCTTCCTTCTTTTAGAAGCTGGACTTGACTTCGTGCATTTGGCTTTTAACCGTTCTGTCCTCTCCCTTCTTCCTTGTTTGTCTTGGGATTTCCAAAGGTAATTATTCCATCCTATTAATTTATGTGTCTAGGCGTGGCAACAACATAAAGTAATCTCTATGTAAAAGCTTGTGGAAAATAATATAGCTAGTGGTACTTGTGGAACTGCATGTTTCCAAGGTATGGTACTGCTCTTAAGTAATAATTATGTCATGGTGTGTGGTAGGAAGTACCATTGTCAAGCTGGATGGGGTCTTGAGGAGCCTGGTCTAGTGGGAGGTGTCTTTGTCAATGGCAGGGGGCTTGGAACTAGATGACCTTTAAGGTCCCTTCCGACCCAAACCACTCTATGATTCTGTGATTACTGTTTCTTGCATAGAGACCTAGGGTAAAAGCCAGCAAACTTAGTTTTGTTAATAAAATTATGTTAAAGTCTTCAGGGTTTTTTTTGTCTTCCTTTCTGTTGTCTTTTGGGGATCTTGGCTCCCAGTTAGCAAAAGACATGCAGTGTAAAGGAGTCATGACCTGATGCTGCTGTAAGGAGGTAGAAGTGGAAGCTCACCTTCACCCAGATATAGCAAGGTGAGAGGCTTAGGGGGATGTAGTGGTGAGGACCACTGACAACTGAGCAGCACGACCCTGTGCTCAGTGCTCTTCCTGTCCAAGGAGAGAGAGGCTGTCATTGTGATAGGGAGAAGGACAAGCTTTTGGAGGACTAATAGTCTAGGAAGACCATATTTGATTGACTAGTATGTTATCAAATGAACTAAAGACCGACTCTACTGCCACTTCTGCTTAGATATAAAGACTGAATTTTCAGAAATCCATAGAAAAGCTAAAAAAGCTGTCAAATTAAATTTGTTTTGGATGTATGTAATATTCTCATATTTTTTATCATTGTTTGTTTGCTTGTTTTCATTCTGACAACTTTTATTGGAAAAAATCATGGGTTTTTTATCTTAATGATCCATGACAGAACTTCAATTAAAATACTCCTAAGATGTATGTGAACAGAAACTAATATTTTTCAAGTAACAGCTGCAAGCTGTGAGGCAGTACATATCACTGAATTCTTCAGTAGACTGTGTAGGTGATGGCTATAGGTTTTATGCTCTTATTATTGCCTGTCATTAAAAACAGTAGCATTACTTTATTTCAGAGTTGTGAAACAAAAGCACTCCAGATTTTGCACCTTCTGTGTTGCTGGAGGTCCAAACGCTGGTTCTCCTCCACATTGGAGTAGACTGAAGTTTTGAAATTCAGAGTCTTGACTGCGTATGAGTGATGAGTCCCTTGCATTACTTGCGTATACTTTTTCCAAAGTTAGAAGGTGTTAGCAAGCCAACCTGCAAGGCTCCAGCTCCCCGGGCCCTGTATCTTGTTCCTTCAAGCCTGCTGAAGCTTGGTGAATTCCATCCCTATTTCCTTGCCTGGGGATCTCCGTACACTTTAACTCAACTGGCTCACTCTAAAAGACTTTTGAGGTTTATTTCTTTAGATGTACCCAGTAAAGTGCTATTATAGCTCAGCAGACATCAGGAGGAATGAATGTCAGTGAGATGGGAAGATAACTGTGTGTTCCCACTTCTGCACCAGAGTGGGTTTATGATACTTTTATGTGGGATCTATTTAAATCTGTCTGATATGTTAGGTGAGTTAGAGGCCAAAGTATTGGACTGAGATAAGACAGGTCAGTCCCTTCTAGTTAATTGTTGGTAGGGGAAGTGTTTGACAGGTCAATTTGTTTCTCCATGACCCAGCTCCCCATCTGTGAAGTTGTTGCTGTACCACTGATATATTTGTAAAACATTTTGAAGTGTGTCAGTGATGCATATTTAAGAAAACTAGATTATATCATTATTGGAGGTTATGCATCAATTTTTGCCTTAAACATTTGCAAACGGACAGGAGCCCAGTTTTATCTGTTTTTAATACGCTGGCAAATGCGTATATGTAATACCATGAAAATCTGTGTTGTGGTGTGATAATGGAAAACTGTTATTAAACAGAAGCTAGATGGGAAGTGGATTAACAAGAACTAAATTGGGAACAATGGTTGAAAACCAGTTAAGCAACAGATATTTTTTCCTCGGTTCATTTAAAAAAACCCCCACAACAATAGCAACAAAAAGGAGTGAGAAAGACTGTCATCTGCCAATTTGCAAAGCCTTACAAATTGTAATGTAAAAACTATTTGTTTTTTTTCTTTGGTCATATTACCTGTTGGCTTATCTCAGAGTCACCACCTAGTATTCTTCTGGCTGCTATCACTGAACTTCCTAATTGCTTTTTTCCCCCTTGTTTTCAGAGAACAAGGAACAAAAATATCTTCCTGTTAATTATCCTTTAAGTCTGGGCAGAACTACACTTCCCAACTTTGCTGTAAAGAGCTGGGTAACAATGGATGCGACATAAAGCAGAAGTCCTGAAGCCTTAGTCATCAATCTGATGGACTTACTGTAAGTAGGAGTAAGACTTGTTTTTCACCTGTCTGCCTTGCAAATAAGAGTTCAACAGTGCATTGTTATTTACTTTTTTGTGCCAGCACTAATAAGCAAATACCAGAATCATCCTTCCTAAACTGTCATGAAGTATTGGCACACTAAAGGTGCCAAGCTGCTGTTGGAATCTTCAAAGACATTTGTAGTTCAGTTTTGGGTGAGATAACACCTTGGTACAGGTTCTAAAAGATAACCTTATACTTTGTGTGCCTGTGTGCAGGGACACTGCTTTGCAAGCTGGGAAAAGGTATTTCTCAGTGTATCCCGGAGGCACTTCCTAGGCTTTTTTTTTTTTTCATGTAGTATAGTGTTATGAGAGGACACCACAGATAAAATTATTTCTTAAAATGTTTGCCTGTGGAGATGTTGGCCTATTTTAGAACTGTGGCAGCAAACATTGTGTTTCTTGTGTCTTTGCTAATCTTTGGTTTTACTTAATGTTAATTTTTAACTTTAAAATAAACTGCTATATGCTTGAAACATTGGATGTATCTTCTTTCTTTTATTTGATTTGAAAAACTTCATATTGGTGTGGCATATTCTTTCCCTACCATTCTTCTCTCCCTGTTTTTGGTGTGGTGGCTACAGCATACAACCAAGAGAGCAGCTGTTGGCAATGCAGAAGAGTGAAAAAGATGTGGTTTGTGGGGCTCCTATCTGTGGCGTTATTACCAAATGAGTTAGTTGAATTTGTATTTCCTGATGCTTTGCTCATGTTCTCGTTTCTGTGTCATAAACCTCAGAGTGATACGTGAGTAAGTGTTGAGAGAGGCAGGAGTACCTCAACTTGGTACTGACACCATGTGGGTTGTTGCCAGGATATTCTTTAACTCTCATTCTGTCAGCAAGAGTGAGCACTAACTTTGTGGTTTGTGTGGCGCTCGTGTTAATGAATAGTTGCCACTGTATAATTCTCAAGGTGGTATTGAAAGGCTGTTGAGATCAGATTTCATGCTGCACCTTAATTTGTACTCTCTCTTGAAATACTTCTGTATTCCAACTCCCCCCCCCGCCCGATTTGGCATTTTTCCAAAGGAAAAACCAACAAGAAAGGTGGATGAAGCTTCTGGTTGTGTTTGTTTTCTGTTTTTTAATATATAGGTTCATGCTTTATTTTCAAACGCTTGAATATTTTCGGTACTGCTGACAAAGGAAAGATGGCCTCTACTCCAGTAAGTGAACAAAAATTCAAAATATTACTGTCTGATTTTTTTTATGAGGTTTTGTTTCTTTACAAGTAACAGCCTATTGAGTGATGTCCTGCTTAACAAGTCTTTTAAAATATAGAGTATTTTGTTATGTTTTCTTTTCTGCAAAAAGGGAAAGATGTCCTGTGAGGCAGGTGTAAGAGGCTTGAATTAACTAGCACTGCAAGTGCTCAGATACTCCTGAGAGAGATTTAAAGCTTCTAACTAGTTTTTAAAGTTCTTCCAGGCTATATATTCCACAACCTACTGTAGGCCGGTGCATTTTAGAAATAGCTTAGGTATATCTGGTGTTGTCTTAGGACAAAATGGGGCAATGAGCATTTATCTTAGGCCTGGACAACTGCACACAAAGGCTGTTGTTACTTGTCAGCTTTTCTTTCAATGCATAAAGCTGTCTTTGCTGTTTATTTCTGCCCTGTCAGATGTTCCAATGTGAGGGTTTATGTGGCCAGCTGGAGGGATGGGCTCAAGAATCCTTATTAGTTTGAGTTACTTTGGATCAGGAAACTATCTCTTCATATGCCTTCTAGCCTCATTCTCTGTTATTTTTATTATTCAAAGTGCAAGGTATTGGGCATGTACTGTAAATCTCTTTCTCCATGTAAACTGGAATCACTAGAATGTGTATGTGTGCATGGTATGTTTCTGCTTTGATAGAATTACTTAGTACTGAGTTCTGAATGTAAATGGCACCTGAAACTTATTTTTATATAATTGCAGTATTGCCTCTTGTTTTTAATTTTCTCCTGCTTTCTTCCCCTGAACATTATCATTTAGAGTGCTCCGCCATATTATGAAAATCATGGCTTTCAGCCAGAAAACATCTATTCTGCCAGGCAGCCCGTAGGTGCTAACCCATATCCACTCTTCTCAACAAATCCTCCGTCGGTGCCAAGCTATGTCCCAACGGTTGCTACCCATCAGTCAAGCAGGCCAGTAGCACATTCATCTGGAAGATCGTGTGCATCAAGTAAGTTTTGTAAGGATTTCTTCAGGTTTTAAACTTAGAGTCTTAAAAATAAGATAAATAAAAGGAGTTTTCCCTTCCAACTCCTGTATTGAAGAACTGTCTCCCCATAGATGAAAAAGTAACAGCTGGCTGGGATGGCTGTGTAACTGGGTAGGAACCTGGGTGATTTGGAGGAAGGGTGGTGTCTAGCTGGCATAAAAAGTCAGTTTTTAATGTCAAGAAAATAGTGCTGGTGGCTGGAAATTACCTTATTTGTGAGCCTAATTTCTCTTTTTCTCCTTGCTTTCATTTCAGGAGTAAAGACAATCATAATCATTATATTATCTGTTTTACTAGTCATTTGTTGTGCAATTGGTGCTGTCTTCATCTGGTATTTTGGTAAGAATTTTGGGCTATTTAATTTTCTTTCAAAATACATATTAAACTTTTAAAGTTAGAAATATATGTTCTTATGCTCCATTTTATGCTGAATTAAGGATAGGAAAGTCTTCATTACTTATGTCACGAGAGATTAATATTGCTTCCTAAAGGCTCAGTTTGGTTTGTGTTTTTGGTTTCTCCTTTCTTTTCAATGAACAATGTTGCTGTCGCTTTCCTTTCCCTTCATCAAGTAAAGATATTTTTGATGTTAACTGAGGTCATCGGCTTTTTGATTCTTCTGGAGTGGCTTATTCAGGTGGGTTCTCTGGAAATCTCCATTCTGTCTGGCTAAAGCTAGTGCAGTTACAACTGTATAGTGTTGTAGCTGTCAGTGAAGAGTAGTTTGTCCTTTTGCAAGAGTTTTTGCACTGGAATGTGACTGTGCATGGCCAACGCATTCTGCCATGCATTTTATTAGGGAAGTCACTGCTGTGCATCCCCTTTGAAATGGAACTCTGTTCCAAATTTGAACTTTAGTTTCAGATGAAGAATATTGAAGCAAATTTGTATACCTTAACTGCAAGAGTGTAAACAGTCAAGATATGTTTTATTTTGGTAAAATGCGATCTCTCTTGGAGTAAAAGTAACTCATGTCCTTTTATTTGGTTCTGTGAGGCTTTTGCTGCGGAAGTGTTCTCACATTTTGTGAGCCCAGCCTGTCTCACCACTGTAAGCTCTCTCACAGATGGTAGGTTCGCCTTGGAAGTTATCCCCAACCAGGGTGACTGAACTCTGAAACAGCAATTCTGTTTGGCTTAGATGAAGTTTGTCTTGTCCTTGATGAAAGCCACTTTTCAAAGGAAACTGAAAAACAGTTTGCTGGTTTTAGGAGCCTCTCCTTTACATTCTGTCCAGGAAAAGAAAGGAAGAGAGAAGGGAGTTCATTTAAAACTATTAGGATGACACTGTGTTCTTAGGGTTTTTTTTTTACTTACTGAGGTATATAGGGTGAGTGAAATCTTGTTTTAAATGGCAGCGAAAGCAAATGGAAGCAATTGGAGTAATCACTTTCTTCCTCCTTTTCTGCTTGTAAGTGTTATGCTTTGTCAGTGTAAAGCTGACTCCTTTTAGACAACTTAATGGTGCTTGCTTATTCAGGGGAGACAGTGGACAAAAATCCAATTAGCTGCATCAGTGACTTAACCTGACAAGTGATGTAAAGGACAGAGCAATACATCTTCTGTTGTGTCAGGCTAAGCCTCCTCCCATCTCTGAGTTTGAGCTCTTTGATGTTTTGCTCTATCAAAGTGGAATACTCCTTAAGATGAGGGTTGACAGTAGTTGCCTGAGGCTAAACTGATGTTCAGCCTAACAGCTGTGTTGCCTCTCCCTGCAGTGGAGAATCGTTGTCTTGGCTCCTTAATTGAGTGTGGATCTTCAGGAGTATGCATGCTGCCCTCCCAGTGGTGTGATGGAGTGAGCCACTGCCCCAACGGGGAGGATGAAACCCGGTGTGGTGAGTGCTGGCAGTCAAGGGGGAGGGGACATTCAGCCAACTGAAGGAATTTTGTAACACATTGCCTTGTCCAAAGCTTGCCTAAGTTACAAAAGGGCCATTTTAGCCCAAGTTATTATCTCTAAAATTGTTCTAGATATTTATTTTGTTTCCAGTCTGATTGAAAATCTGAAACAAAATTACTGGTTTGAGCTGGCTTAACTTTGAATCAGTTTTTAAAATATTACATTTTAATTTGAATGAGGTTTGAGGAAAACTGAATGTGATGTTGTTGGTGGAATGAATATTCAGTGATGACTTCTTAGTCGAGCTTCAGGTAACAACATAAATCTGGTGGTCTTCAGTCCGGTTTGTCTTTTTCCCCATTTTGCATTCCTTGTTCTTCCAATAACTACTTTGTAACTCCTTTGTGTAAGAGAGCCAAATCTAATCGGTGTTTCCAACTGGGAAGTCGCCAGGTCGCCAAACTTTAGTGCAGACCTGAAAGTGGAAACATCATAGATTTGTCCATTCCAAGGTGTGGTTTTTCCTAACACCTGTGTTGTGCCAATGCCACTCTGGAAAACTCCAGGTGTGCTCTTATTCTCTCTGTGGGAACCTTATATTCTGCACATTCGTTAGCATTTACTGGCAGCACTCTGAAGGTGTTCCTCTCTATTTGGTTAAATAATGTGTTCTTGGAGAAGCTTGCTCAATCTGTTCTTTTGTTTGAACTGCTTTATATTAATTTCTTTTGCAAATAAATACATAATTGGGTATGGAATGTCAGAGATAATTTTTGCTTATTACATTCTTGCTCTACAAGAACTTCTTTGAAGAAATTTGGTGCAGTAAGATATAATATACAATATATTACACTATATTATATTTAATTTATTTACAATATATGAAATATTTAGAAATATACGGCTGCTTAAATAAAAGATAAAGAGAAGATTGCTTATTACAGTCCTTCTCAGTGGTAGAACGTGAAAGAGAATTTTGAGCATAAAAGCTGAAGTGAAAAGATGAACCCTATCTTGTGCACTTGTATTTTTAAGCTGGTAGTTCTTCTAAATCGCCTTACATGTAAGAATTAAGTCATTGCAAAATTTCTATCTACTTGATATTTACTCAGAATTTGAGTAGAAGGTATCATTAAATTAGCACCAGTTCATATGTGCAAGGAAGTATTATGGGTAACAATACTTCTAAATAAAGAGAGCACTAATATAGCGTGTGGTGTTCTTGGTTTCCTTTTTTTTTTTCCTTCTTCCTTTCCTGGCAGTTAGACTTTTTGGACCAGACTTTATCCTGGAAGTTTATTCACCTGTCAGCAAATCCTGGTATCCTGTTTGTCAAGATGACTGGAATGACAATTATGGGAAGATTGCATGTAAAGACATGGGCTACAGCGTGTAAGTCTAACCCTTTTCAGCCTTTGCACATGCATAGAAAGGTTAAAATTTCCCTCTTACCATATTTAAGAATGTATATCTGAAACAAAAAGCAGTTGGCAGTCTAGTTATTGTGAGTCCATGTGGGTCTGATTTTAGCAATGGTAGTTGTTAAAGAATAGACACTAAATGTTGTTGCAACAAGTGATGGGGTCTGGTGTGCATGCAGTGGTTACTCAGTAGGGTCACTTTTATCCCATTCATTCACCCACAGCTGTCTTCCAGAGCTCGCTTCAGATCATTATAATTGCTCAGTAGCAACCTGTCATCAACAGTATTACGTGGAAAGCCTTGATTTTCTGAGGACACAAGTAACACAAACTTGGGTGGAACATTGTGGCCCAGAGTGCTGCCCGTGTTCTCAACACATAAGGCTGTAGCCTAAATTCTTCTGTGGTTGAAATACTTGATGTTGCCTCTCTTTGATACAGTTGGCAAATACTATCTTCTGAAATGCGTGGAATAATGGAGTGAATTTATTGCCTAGGCAGGTAGAACTTGATGTGTGCCCACACTGCATCGTGGTGCTCTAAATTATGGTCTCTGAACCAGCAGTGAACCCAATAGTTCCAGGTCCAGTAAGACAGCCCAACGGCAACTACATGTAGGTGGTCCTCTGTTAGAGAGCTTGGTAGAACAGCAGCACTTGCTGCTCTTGTCAATGTCCCACAGAAATGTGACTGTCATAACTTATTGGACTTGAACTCTGTTATGCTGTGTAAATATACCAGCAATGTCATCTCTTCATCATGCCCTGTTTCATGAGGCTGAATGTTTGCATGTTATTTTAATCTAGTAACTGAAAGGAAATGGAGCTTGACATGTTTAAAGAATCTGTTACTCTGGCACTGTAGCATTGGCATTTAATTAAAAAAATAATAATTTTTAAAATGTTCATGTCATAAACTCTAACTTGACACAGTTTATTGCTTATTTGAAAATTGAAACTAGTGGGTTTCATAATAGACTTTCTGTTTGGCAGAGATACGTATTTCTACAGTCAAGGAGTAGCAACTGAAGGCGGCTTTAAAAGCTACATGAAGCTGAACACAAGCGCTGGGGATATAGACTTGTACAAAAAACTGTATAGCAGGTATCTTTAATACAAACGTCTTTCCTTTTATCAGGGGTCTTTTTAGCTAGTGTAGCTTCTGCCTGTAGCATAATGGAAATACATCTTTCAGCTGGGATTGTTAGAGGAAAAGAGACTTTGTTTTTAATTTGATTACAACAACAGCTCTCCCATCTATTTAAAAACACATCTCTTTTTAAGAGAAGTTCCTTCCATGGTGTCTAGAAGGTTGCCATGTCAAAGATATTTTTCTAAGGCTCTTTGATCATCAACAGGCATTTCTATATAGTGATGATAGCTACCAGCTACACATTCACAACAGCTAGTTAGCTTTTTTTTTCAGTCACATGAACACACAGCAGGCAAAATGGATCTTTCAGTGTTGAAAGTATAATTTTTATTCCGATTAAAGAACTCTGAATTGTCTAGTTTCTAAACCAGTAGACTGCTGTACCTACCAAGTTCCTGTGGCTCCCTTGTTTAGGTGTTGTTTTAACTACTTTGTAAATCAACTCAGCTTTTTTTCTCATGCTGCTCTTCATCTTGCTGCTTTTGTACTGATGACTGCAGTCTTCGATGTGACAGTGGAAGAAGTGGTGCAAGCCAGATGTGTGCTGGTAGGTTAGCTGGAGAGAGCGAAGAGTGGAGGGAATCCTCAGCAGGAAGAGGAGGGTGAAGGCAGGGCACATAGCTAGAAAGGGTAGACAGCAGCTGGAGAGTCAACTTTGCTCACAATTTGCTTCACTATGTGTCTGAAATCCTGTTGTTTGTTTTTTCTTCTATTGCAGTGATTCTTGTGCATCAGGAAAAGTGGTTTCTCTGCGCTGCATAGGTGAGTGATGCTGTTTCCCAGACTTCTGCTTGTACGTGCTTTGAAGTGCTCTGCCTGGGAAATCCTTTTTGTATCTGCATAAATAATTGTCATCTTTTGATGGACAGATGATTTAACTGTGGTTCCCAAGTTTCAGATGGTGCAGTTTAAGGAGAAGGGTGGGAGAGGAGACGGGGGATGTTAGATCCTCATAAATCCCCAGTGACTTTTGTCTTTGCTGCCACCTGTTCCTTTAAATGTGTGGCCTGTAGTGAATCTCTGTAGCATTCATTCGGCAGCCATGGTGGTATGTCTGTGGCACATTTGCTCTCTGACATGGGGTGGTCGGGTGGGTGGTGTGTTCCTGACAGTGATGGCTGTCGTGAAGTGGCACCTGGATGTTGACTGTTTTGTTGCACAACACAAAGGCACGTGTCTGTGTGGCTCACCAGAGGTGCTTGAATACCACACTGAGAGGTGTAATGAACCGCTGGTTTATGGTTCTTGGTGAACTGAGGGCAGCAATTACTAAATGTGTAGTTTTGCATTTGCAATGTGAAAGGGTCTAGGCTAGAGGAGCTTCAGGATCTTGGTGTACAGGGCAAGGGCCCAGGCTGTGACGTATCAAAGGCAACAATGCAAACGTCGGATGTGGTCTGAGCTCCCCTCTGCTGGCAAAGGCTGAGCTGTAGAAGCATCTCCCAGACCAGTTTCTTTAACTAACACCGGTATGTGTGTGATTGACTCCTTAGACTGCGGCCTGTCCACTAAAAGCGTGAACATTATGAACAGAATCGTGGGTGGCAGCGGGGCGGTGCTGGGGCAGTGGCCGTGGCAGGTCAGCCTCCACGTCCAGGGCACCCACGTCTGCGGGGGCTCCATCATCACCCGTCAGTGGATAGTGACGGCGGCACACTGTGTGGAAGGGTGAGTCTCAAGTTGGCACCAGAGGTGACTGGCTTGCTCATTCATCTCTTGAATGGTAGTTTTTGTTGCTTCAGGCTGAAATGCACAAATTTAATGAAGTCTTCCAATTTCTCCTTTAAAACTGAATTAAATACCGTTTTCCCCCTGCCCTGTGAAGAATGCAGGTTCTAGATACATTATTTTGGCTACGTAGCAGTATGGTTTTCAAGTATTAAGAGGAAATTTATCCTGGAGGAGGCTGGCTGCAGATCATCCGTCTGCTTTCTGCAATAAAAAAAATCTGATTTTACTTGTTAAAGATGGAAATTAAGTTGGACAGTGGTGTTGGGCAGAGATACCCACCCAAGGAGGTATCAAACTTATTGCTGGGCAGTACAAAGCTATTGTGAAGATGTTTTTCCTTGAAGTGTAATTCAGCAAAGAAAAGAGGAAAAAAATAGTGCCGAACTCTCAAATATTGCACAACTGTAAATATGATGAATTTAAAGATGCCTGCATCGTTTATTTCCTCGTATCATCATACAAGGTAGGAAAGCCCAATAAAAGTAGAATTGTACTTATCTGAGGAACACTTTATGTAGACATTGAAAAGAAAAATAGCTGGTGCTTTGTATATTTTTAACATATGAAGGACAGGTGAGAGTGTTGTGGTACCTTGCATTGAGTGGCAGAATATGTTTAAAAGGTGGCCACTTATGTTGGAGGGAAAACCCATGAAACAAAAACATTTTAATGTTTGGTTGGCTGGATCACAGTCTGAGGCTAAGCCAAGAAAAAATGACTTTGTCCTTAACCTTGAGAAAGGAATGCAAGTGTTTATGTGTCGATCTTATCCCTTCTTTTTCTGATTTGAACTCTGTAGTATGCAAAAGCTTCAGGAATGGCAATCAGGCTGTAGCTGGTGCAAATCTGGTTTTCAGTCTCGATTATTTTTTTTTTCTTTGAGAGGGAACAACTTACAAGCACTACTGCACTGGGAGTTCTCATGGAGGGAGTTTTAACACTTGTGAGAGGTTTTTTATTCAGTATTTGTAAACTGTGCTGAAACACAAGAGACTCCTTAAATTACGTCAAGGGGACATGCTTAACATTAAAAAAACCCCAAAACACTAAGCCCCAAAACAAAACACTTCTCCCTCCCCCAGTATTTTCAAGACTGTGAGATTCTTTCACTAGATCATGCTTTTATTAATTCTGGCTTCTGCCTTTGCGTGCTTTGGATAGTATACGCAAATGATACTACTGGCATGTGAAACCTCAGAAATAACTTCTTGATCCCTCAGCCATGGAAATCAATAGACTTCAGTGTTGCAGTCTCAGACTAGAATTTGCTGTGCTGAGTGACTAAGGGGATAGACAGTGATACCTAACCCATTTCAGAGAATTTTTGGATATAGTTATGAAATTAGAGTCAAGCGTTCCCAAAGTCAGATGTTTACCTTGTTCTTCAGAAATGGTAGTCAAATCATGTGTGTTCTTGGTCGCACTTGCGTTTGACTACCATTTTGAAAGACGATTTTTGGAAAGTCATAATCCATGACTCGTTACCAGAGAAGCAAACCTTCTAACCTTTCTTTTTCTGTAGACGATTTTCTGACCCATACAGCTGGAGGGTTTATGCTGGGATTCTGAATCAGAATGAGATGCTTTTACGATATGGGTACAGAGTGCAACAGATAATTTCCCATCCGGATTATGATACAGAGTCTAAAGATAATGACATTGCCCTAATGAAGTTAGAGACGCCGCTGTTTTTTACTGGTATGTATATTGGTTGTCTTAAGGCATGAATCCAATGGCAGTAAGCACATCCTTTAAAGCTTAAGTTCATCAATAAAACCTTGTAGAAGAACACAAAATGTGGGTAAAGACACCTTAGAGACAGACAGGGTAGAGGGCATACCATCTGATTTTCTAAGTAGGATTTCTTTAAATCTAGTACATGGTGAGAGAGTTTGGACTCATCTCAGTAATGTACTTTTACCCCAGAATGCTATACAGTGCTTAAGTATTGTAACTCCTATATGTGCAGACTTAGGATGTAGTGGTAGAGCAACTGACTAAACCTTAAACCAAATTATATCAAATAACAATTGGAGTAAAAAAAACCCAACCAAACAAAAAACTCCAACATTTGGTTTTACGGTTTGGTTTGTTACAAGAAGTTCCTTTCTTAAAAGTTGATGTAACTTGTTTGTAAGCAAGCAGTTAAAATTAGTAGACGAAACATTATTTAAACTTAAAGTGCTTTATGTGTACAGGCACTCTCTGTACAGGTCCTTTGTATTTCAGTGCATCAGTTTAAAGCTGCTAGAAGTAACCTGGAGGGGGCTCTTCTGCTGCTGGGAGTAGGATTGTCTGGTTCTATGTTTTGCATTTCTTATATGCAGACATTGAATCCTTGCATTGTGATTATTTTCAGCAGAATTTTGCAAAGAGAATGCAGAGAGATAGATGGAAGTTTTTCTTCTTTGTCCTGTACTGATCAGAAGAGCTGGTGTTGTTTTTTCTAGTTAGCCTGATGAATTGAGCTAGAACCACTAACTGTGATTGTTTCTGACGTTGAGGTGAAGATTAGGTAGCCATCTGCAAAAGGGCTGGTGAACTGTCTGCTGCTGTGTGCATTGCACAGTACGGGTTATCTGCGAGGAAGGTAAAGCACAGAGAAAATGCGTGGTGTGTATGGATTTAAGTGGTGGTCGCGCTGAGATATTTCATATGTGTTTATTTTGAATTATGTCTGGGCATCTAGGACTACAGGTGTTACTGTGTTTGTTTTGTAGATATTGTACGGCCAATTTGTCTGCCTAATGCAGGGATGATGTTCCAGCCTAATCAGCAGTGTTGGATATCTGGGTGGGGAGCTGAGTACCAAGGAGGTAGGAATGACTCTGGAATATTTTGGTCTTCTACATAAACCAGTCCTCTTCAGTCTACAAATAATTGTTACGTGGGCTGTGTGGGCAATTTGAGTCTGATCTGTTGATATGCTATTTTTTCACCAATTTTACAGCCCCTAATGTTTACACAGGGCATTCTGTCTCAAAGCAAGTTGTGATGTGTTGCATTCAACAGGCTGCAAAAGAGTCTAAAGTCAGTACCTGGAGCTAAAAATACTCTTGTGTTACAAGGGTGTCTGTATACCAAACCAGTCCTTTGGGGACATGGGAAAGGGCAGGAGCCTGTACTTTCCACCATCTCAAGCTAAAATAGCGTGATGCAAGTAAATTTGTACAAAGTGAGAAGGAAAGGGAGGATGAGAAGGTAATGTGTGGGGAGGGAAGTGGTGAGGAAACTGGACCCGAGTATGCGAATTCCTGGCTGCTTGCACGTGAAACTGTGGGGAGATCCTCTTTGCCTTTTGCAGACTTCACGTGCTTTTTAATAGCCCCGTAGGTAACATATTTGATTTGGGGCTGGAGTGGGCAGGCAGATGCCGTGTTCTTTTGCTTTAGATTACACTGACAGTAATGCAAGGTAACTCATTGACCTCTTGGAAGGGAGGTTTGATGTCACTATTATCTCTGTGGGATGGACCATACATCTTAATTGTTCACCCTGATGTTTCTATTAATTTTATTTCATTTGAACAATGCTAGCTGCTGGGATTTGTAATAGCAACATATATAATGCTTATTGTAATTTTATCTTTGTATGTGTATTTTTGTGCATATTTCAATTTTAGGTAAAACATCAAATAACTTGAATTATGTCATGGTGCCCTTAATAGAACGTTCTAGATGTAACTCTATCTATATCTATAATGGCATGATTTTGCCTACGATGATCTGTGCTGGATATCTAGGAGGAGGAGTCGATTCCTGTCAGGTAATTATTCCTACTTACACTAAAAAATGATCTGATTATTTTTGTGGCCTTACTAGTAGGCTTTTTAAATCATCTGTTGAGTACAAATTCATCCCACAAAAAAAAAAATAGCACAAAAAGAGCAACATATTGGTTAGGCTTCTAGTTCCTTTTGTGGAAAGCTTGTATTAGTTCATCTTCTGAGTTACTGCCAGTGCCAAGTTCTTGCTAAACACCCAGAGAAGGTGAGACAGTCCTTTTAAATCCTTCAAGGATGTGTTGTTATCTGGTACTTGAAAGTGAATGCTCTTCATAATCATGGTGAGACCTAAAGTTATACTTGTGGACAAGAAAGTCAATAATGCCCATCTCCTTTAGAGCTTTGGGCAAACAATTTTCATCTCTATTGTAGGTGGTTGTCATTTAATACTGTAATTGCCATCGCATTTTGTTTCAGTGGCTGCCTTAAAATGGTGATTAGCTTTTTTTGGAAACCTAACCTGTATTCCTGAAGTGAAATAGATTGTGTCTCTCCCGGTGACCAGGTCACTAACAATACGCTTGTGTTTTGTGCAGGGTGACAGTGGAGGTCCTTTGGTAACTAACAAAAACTCCATATGGTGGCTGGTTGGAGATACCAGCTGGGGAACTGGCTGCGCTAGTCCCAATAGACCTGGTGTGTATGGGAATATGACTGTGTTTACAGATTGGATTTATAAAAATATGCAGGTAAGATATTTGGCTGTTTTTAATAATGTCCCAAATCCTGAAATATGACTTTGTTTATAAAGATAAATAAATGTGATTTGTCCCCTAATGAAGCTATTCTGTTGAGAAGCGTCAAAGTGATTGGTGAGATTGTCTGTCAACAGATCTTGAACCTTTGCTTTTTGTTTTGTTTTTTTTTAAACAGGCAAACAGATGACAACGCTGTCTAGCCTTGCTGATTGATGTTTCTGAGACCAAGAATACACAAAGCCATGGGCGCCTGGGATATTTATTCACTTTTTAAATGATTTTTTTTCCTCTTTGAATTTTCTTTTCAAAAACAACATGAAGGATTGCACACTCGGTTCTGTGCTGGCTACAGTGACTGATCTTAATCAGTGAAGGATTATCACAATGAGCACCTTTCTTATTGTGTGACCTGGCAGAAAGTCATTCTGTCAAATGCTTGCTGAAATGTCTCTCTTTAGTCGAGTAACTTTTACTTGATAATCAGGTGCAGGCTTATAGTGGCAATTTTAATCACAATTTAACTTAAGATTTTTGTAACAGGATGCTGAGACAATTGGTTTAGTAGTATTTTAAATTAAATGTTAAATAATGTGAATGTTGAATCTCTGAGCTGCTGGTTGGCGATTTAAAAAGAAGTGAATGTTTTTTGTATATATGAAGGGAAGCTTTCATGCACTATGGTAGAGGCACAGGAAAAAAAATACTTTATATTCAGGTAGTTAAATACGTATCCTCAGGATCTCAGCGCAGCAGTTGCCCAAGTCAGATCGTTTGAAATGAAACAGTCCTAATTAAGTGCTATTCTGCCTTAAGCTGCTCTGAATCCAGAAAGGGCAAAACCTGCCGTCACTCATGGACTCCAGAGAGTGATGCTCCCGAGCTTTAGCTGGAAGCAGTGAGTTGAGTGTCCTGATGGTGAGGATCCTGGCTGCACACATCGAGGTTGACTTTTCAGCTCTCCCTGCTGTGAAAGGCACAGGGCAAAGCTTTTCAGTTGCAAGAGATAGACCTCCAACTGCAGATGCACGTACAGAAACTGTGGATGTTTTATATAAAGAAACCCAAATCAGCATTTCTGCCTAACCAGATGAACTACCTCATTTATTAAATTTGGCTTTTAATTTCTTAGAGCTCTCCTTTATCTATCTGCATGTATGTTTTTAACAAAATGTAATTGGTATCAGAGTGCCACCTCAACTAAAATTTTGAAAATAATTTATAATCATAGTAAAGAGGATCAAAAAGCCATACCAAGTCACTTTTATTAAGAAGGATAAATCTTTTGAATGAAATGACTCTACTAGTCTTGTTTTCTCTTTTGGTACTGAAATGCAATTATCTTGCATATAAACACTGCACCAAATAAATACTTTTTTTTTTAACAAATACTTTTCCTTAGTAGTGGTATATATTTGTTTGCTTGGATTTTTTTTGGAAGCAGTTGCTGGATTCAGTGTCTGGTGTGCTCTGAGAATCTGATTTTAAACACTCTTCCCCCAAAATGCCCCACAAAAACACCCCACCCACAAAAGGGTCCAAGAGATTATTTTAATTACGTATTTCAAGTCCTTGAACAAGGAAAAGAGCCAAATGTCCCGGAATGTTGGCTGTCTTTAGTGGCTGAGTCTGATGAAATCACTTTGACTTGTGGAACTGAATTAAATAAGGAAGTTTAGCCTAAAGGCAGTGGGTCGAGGCAGTCACACCCTATTTTGTTATTGCACCTCATGCTGCCTGAAGTAAGGTGTACCTGCCTCTTTTCTCTAGGTGTGAGACAGGATGTTTTCAATAGCACATGAGCATCAAGTGTGCCTTGAGGGATACCATGAAGTAGTCAACATACTTTCAAAATAGCAATCAAATATATATTGGTTTTGGTATCAGGCTTCTATTTGGCTTCTGACCTGCAATATTACAAGTCAGTGATAGAAAACAGTATCTTGAAAAGTGGAAAACTGGCTGAAGTGCTGAAGAGGGTTAAGAAAGCTGTATGCTGTACTGGGATGAATGCTGTACCATGGAAGTCAGGTATCTGCCGCTGCAGTTTCATGTCAGAGGGTCAAACACCTTCTATGGTTTCTAGTCTGAAGAGAAGGCTTCTCTTGTGAGCATCTTGAAAATTACTACAGGTTACACTGGTACAAGAACATTTTTTTTCCAGCTGAATGCAGACATTACCCTTCCTACACAGAGCACAGCTCTGCTAGTTAAAATAAATCCTCCAGATGAATATAGGATGCAGTATTGTATTTTGCACTGGCTTCCATGAAATGAAAGAGCTTTCTTGCCCTGGGGAAGGGAAGGAAAAAGGCAGCAAGCCACATGCTGAGACAACTTTCCTATGTTTAACATCTTGGGTGATTTCATCGCTTTTGGATATCCAAATCCTGCCATCTAGTGAATGGCCCATCAGCCATAAAATTTCAGACAATGCTCCAGGCATCTAAAAGAAAGAGCCTCTTAGGCTTTCTTTGCAAATCAAAGAACTGAAAAAGGACAAACAGATCCAAAGGCATCTTGTGGATGTACTGACCAAATGAAGTTAACTTTCTTTTCCCTCTAGGAACTGTTTCATACCCACCCTTTCTACCTACTGAGAGCTGGATCTTAACAGTGGGGGCACCTTGCAGAATCATCTTTTAGATGATGGCAGGGAAGGCAACGACCACAGCTAGGCAGAACCATAAAGGGAAGCTGAGGATCCCTCGAATTGTGCAGTAATCTTCATCTAGGGAAGTTAGTTAGATAATTTGATTTCTGGTTTGTGAGTTATATGGCTGAAAGCCCTCATCTTCATTTTGAAAAACTAACCAAACAAACATAGCTAAAAAACCCCACAACAAAACATAAACACAACTCTCCAAGCTCTAGCTTTTTATTAATTATTTCAATGATTGCACAAATTCATAAAGCAAATGTTAAAAATGGGGTAACATTTATATAGTCACAACTCCCCATATGGAGCACTTTACATAAAGGTAGGTGTTTGCATATAACTGGTTATGGAAAATAAAGCAGAACTGAACACTAGACATGAGAGTAAAAGGTCTGTGCTGACATATTTTTAGGAGGTTTTACAAAGTTCTTCAATAATGCTAGAAAATAAGAGTAGAAAAATACTTCTGAAAAATGAAGAGATCTACAGCGAGGTAAATTCTTTCAGGTACTGGCAGGCTTTGGTGAGACGATTAACTCGCTGACTG
This sequence comes from Dromococcyx pavoninus, assembly GCA_033558185.1. NCBI lineage: Eukaryota > Metazoa > Chordata > Aves > Cuculiformes > Neomorphidae > Dromococcyx > Dromococcyx pavoninus. The sequence goes on along the minus strand of JAUMJL010000395.1, from coordinate 950,173 downwards.
AGATAGCTTCTGTGTTTAGCAGCTTCACTGTCCTCTTCAAGAAGATGGCTTAACTTCTCTTTCTCTTGCAAAAGTTGCAACATTGTGGTCTGTAAGTTATCCCCGAATTCATGAAGGGCAGAAGACAGTATGATCAGAGGTATCTGATTGCAGAGGCGTTTACTTGCTCCCTGCAAGATGGGGGGAAAAAGACAGAAGACTTGTTTCCCAAAAAGAACAAAAAAAAGGGCTATAGGTGATGTATTAAGAAGCAAAAGCACATTTTTAAAGTCATGGAATCATAGAATCATTTGGGTTGGATGAGACTTCAAAGATCATTCAGTTCCCACCCCTCTTCTGTGGGCAGGGACATTTTCCACTAGACCATGTTGCTCAAAGTCTCATCCAATCTGGCCTTGAGCAACTCCAGGGTGTTGTGCTGAGTTACTGTTAAAATATTTGTCATTGGTCTTTTTTGTGCTTCACTATCTAAAACTTAAGAGCTATGACATTGTTAACCGTTGCTTTTTTACCCTCAGCAAGCTAAACCCAAGGCAGGCTGTTCCCTGCTTAGATCTGCCAGCTATCTTTGGTATGAGTTATACGAGGTTGAATGGTACTTGTGAACAACTTCTTTGCACACTACCGATCCATTATGGTACAGGAAATCAAACAGTGATTTCTCCCAAATGTTGTAAATCCCTGTATTAGTTGATATTTCTGACATGGCTGTCCTTTAAGTGTAAGACAGCTTTGGAGTAAGCTTTAGCCTTAAGTGAAGATGTCTTTAGCAATAAAGAGACTGGACTGTGCCTACATCTCAATGAGAGAATTTTCTGTTTAACCTGACAAACTAACTGGTCTAGTTATTTACGCAAATAGAAACAGATTGACCTAGAAGAGCTTGTGAGTTCCTTTCCCCAGAGACATCCATAGGGTTTTGGAGCTTAATTGGTGCTCTTGGGCAACAGGAACTTCAAAACCCCTCCAATGTTGGGAGGAAGCTTCCTCCAGACCTCATGGTGGCAGGTGAGCACTTAGGCCCAAATGACTGACTGCAACTGGGAGAGGTGCTGTCATCTTTTCTTTTTGTGGCATCTTACTTGAAAATGACAGTGGGAAGACCAGGTAGAGACACGTTTTATTTGTAGGTTCTGTAGAGTTTAGGTAGCCTGTTTGCAGAGAACTCTAAGGTGTTTCTGGATTTAGATACCTCTGGAGCTCAGTGGCTGGCAATCTTTCGTGTACAAGGACGAAGCTGAGCTCAAGCTGAAAAATACTTAAGACCTAAGATGTTTAGGTTTTCTTTCTAGTTTGCAGATATCTAGTCAATAGCAAACAACTCAACTGAGTCAGCTAAAGCACTTACTGTGCCTACATATTTTGTAGGCACTACTGACTGTGGTGGGAGGGAGCTTAGGTGCTTTAAATATGGATGTCTTTCTGGAGCCAGACTTTACCCAGTCATGACAGTCCTGTCACAGGTGACACAGATTTATGAGTGTCATTTTCAAAGGCCATGAAGACTTGAAGACCTTCCATGTAATTCAAAGTGTGTTTGGCCTTGCATAAGTTCCATGGAGATACGATGCACTGGCATTTGTTATTGTTGAAAATGATGCTTAGGGCATTTACAAAAATGTATAACTAGCATTTAAGACATTTGTGTTATAGCAGAAAGCATAGCAAGGCAGGAGGGAAGACCTTATGTTATTCTGCCTTTTCCTCTTGCTCTCTGAAAGCTGATGGTTGTCTCTCCACCAGCCTGAACCTACCAGGTTTTTGCTAAAACCTTGCTGTTGAAATTCAAGGTGAGCTGCTGTCTGTCTTACTGCATTATTAATATTGTATTTATTGCTTTCTGACAGTTTTACAAAACGAAGATCAAAAGCAAATCCTGGTACTGTGTATTCTCTTTGTTGTCTTTCTTTAACACGTTCCTTTGTTAAAACATCCTGTTTGTCTTCAGAGACTTAACTTCTATGGAATTATCTGCAATACAACACACGCATTCTGATCTCTACAGATAGCTGTATCTATTTTAACTTAGTGTTTTGTTATTGCTCCTCCTGTTGCATTAGTTTAGGATCTGGCTGCAAGCCACTGACACCGCTTTCTGCTGGCAGCAAGAATCTGCAGAGGAACTTGAGGCTGACCTGAGCTGACCTCAACTCTCAGACACTATGCCAAATACTGAAGTGCTGTACATAATGTTGTTAACCTTGCAGAAACTAGTGTTATTTGAAAACTGTGAGATGAACCTGCAGTGGAAAAAGCAATCCCAGGACTGTTACTTCCTTTGCTGGAAAGAGGGGCTTGCCATCAACTGAATATCAATAACTTCTAAATACAGGGCTAAGGGCTCTTCCCAATCCTCTCCTTTGTGCTGGTAAGTTAATGTCCTTTCCTTCTTCTGACACTTTTCCCCATAGGAAAGCCACCAAGGGAGTATCATAGTGGCATGGGGCTGTGTAGGCAGCAGGGAGTCACCCCCTTCACCACAAAAGGCTGGAGGAGGGTGAGAAGAGGATTTGCCTGCCAAAGGCATATTCCCAGAGCAAGGAGCAGCTACAGCAGGGAGCCATGCTAGGCTAGGGGGAAGCTAAGAAGTAGTTTAGGAACCAGCTGTCATTTTAAAAACCTGCAGGCTTTTCTAATCACCATAACCTGCAGTGTGAAACTGCTTCTCCCAGCAACTCTGCTAACACAGCCCATCAGACTAACTTTGTCCTGGCATTTTCATCGCTGGTCAAAATGTCTGATTAGTTCATACAGAAGCTGTGCCTGTATCTGGACGAGACACAGCCTCTGGCTACTATTCCCAGCATAGTAGTGGTATTTCATGAAAGAATATTGACTACAGCAAAATCTGGACAAAGGGTATATGCTACAGTATTCTGGGTGCAGAAGAACTGCTGTTTTATAGTCTGTAAACTTACATTGAAATAGGCCTTCGTGAGAGAAACCATTTCCGTGACAGAGGAGAGCTCTTTCTTTACAAAAGCTCCAAAGTATAACTCTTTCCCATCATCTTTGGTACTGTTTTGTGCCTGAATACAGTTTAGATCATTAATGTAAATGTCATCCTGGCAGTATACGATTCTTTCCATTTTAAACTGAGTCCGGATGTATCTTTCAGCCTCTGCTGCTTGTTTCTCTCTGATGTCTTCAATTCTGGTCTAAGAAAGAAAAGAACAAGTTCTCAGACATTTGCTTCCTTTGCAAAGGAGCCAATGCTTAGCAGTGTCCCCAGGCAATGGCAAGGTGGGCACAGGGTTCAACAGTCCTCGCTGCAGCACTGTCTAATCCTAGATTTGCTCTTGGGAACGTGGAATAATGTTTTAGTTTCTGTTTTCTCTGTTGTGAAAGAGCAGAAAAACACAGCAGTTTTGTTACCTCCTTAAACACAAGTTGAATCAGTCAAAACCTGATGCTTGTACTCTGAAGGAAAATACAAGGTTGACAGGAACAAGCAGCAATGACCAGCCGTGAGTTTAGCCTGCAGCTTGTCCTCCGTTTTTGTGTGTGTCTCCCTCTCACAATAGACAGTGACAGCAGGTACTGATGTGAACTCCATTGCACCTCCGGCCATTCTCAAAATCTGCAATCTCCTCTCTGTAGTCATCAAACGAACCCTATCTGACCCTTCGCTGTTTGGCACTTCTATTTCCGTAATCCGACGCTTTCTGTCCTTTACGATAATTCCGCCTACAAGTATGTGGAGGCAACAAAGTTCTCTCAGACATCCTTAAATTCCCTTAAATTGCATTCCTATCATCCCTCAGAAAGCATCCCAACTTTTTTCTCATCTTTAGTGTCTAACAACTTCCTCCATCTTCATTCCTCTTGTTTTGTTTTGTGTAAAGACTCTTAATAAACACCCCGTGTTTGGCTTGCTGTCTACTTGGTATGGGAGCTCAATAGCCTTTGACCATGCAGGTCAAGCAGCAAATTATCCCTTTTACTCACATTTGTCTTTGTGTTTCCCTTTAAGCAGTATCCTACGACTGACTCTGCTTCCTGGCTGTCCAGCATTGCTTCTTGTCTCTTCCTCAAAACTCTTTCTGAGAAAAGGCCTTCAATGACATCCGTATCATTTAACTCCACGTCAAAAACATACAATTCCCCAAATTGTGAACAGTCATCTTCTAACTCTCTCATAGTAGAAATGAGTTTGGCTTGTATATTGCTGTCCCCTTTTATCAAAGATGAGGTTGCTGCACTGGGTAACACTCTGGCTTGCCTTTCAGAGAAGGAAAATCACTGTCTAGCACTCTGAGGCTAGGCACATGCAAATCATTGCAGGACTTATAATTGAAATTAATTATAAGCTCTTCAAGGCAGCCACACCAGGTTTTCTTTGCATTGTGTGTATGCATCAAGAATGTGTCCAGAATGAATGCAGAATGTATGTTTTGTCATACCAAAAAGCAAAATGCCCTTCCAATAGTGCCATTCTAAACTTGTTATCATTTTCAAGCTCTTACTTATTTTATAAAAAATGTAGGCCTGGAAGAAATTCCATGCTTGCATAAGGGTAATGCAGTGTGATAGGTACTGTAAGCGTGGCAGTATTTAAAAATACTGTTCTGTCCTGCTCTTGTCTTATCTCAGGTTATAGGTAGTGTCTCACCTTAGCAGCTCTGTTTAGGTTGTGAAAATTAGCAAAATGCCTTTTAGTCAGTTCCAGAAATTTCTCTTCAACCAGTCCTAAGGGAAGAACAGATAGAAAACATAGAGTCAGGTAGGCAGGTGAAATTTTTAAGTTATTATTAATATGAGACTTGGGAAAACTGCTCACTTTCTGTATTTACCCAGAAATAGCTGAGCAGCTGTACTGATACACTATGCCTTTGTGACCAATACAAACAACTAGGAATTTAGACTTCCTGGTCCAAGCATGTGAGCCATTAAAGACTTCCTGTAACCGTTTAACACTTGGGAGATTGAAAATCACTGACATTTCTTTGATAGAGTAATTTTTGTGCTTACAGCTATGTCTGACTAGATGTGCCATTACTGGGCCATGCAAGCACATCTACATCTCACTCGCTGGGCGGTCTCCCCAGAAAGAGAGGAGTAGCACATATTGTACAGTGCACTGAGTCTGGCATAGTTGCCATAGTTGCCTTCTAATGCAGATGTAGGAGACATAGGATCATGATGTAATTATTCTTTTTACTGAATGAACTATGTAGCCTTTCCTCCAGTCCCAGCAGTCAATCTATAATACATGCAACGTCATGCAAAGAATTGGCAAAGAAACTGGCTTCTCAGTTCAGGTTTGTGAATGCCACTCGCTGGGCATGGGAACACCGTGCTGCTTGGCTGACACTAGGTACTTCTACTGTACTATTTCTTTACTGTGTTATTTATTATAGTTACTTTCTGACTCCCTTCTACTAGCCACTGGGAAAATACTAGAACAGGCTGCAGACCATGTGTAGAGATTGGAGGCGCTTGAAAATAAGCAAGCCCCCAGGTTGAATCAGATTCATTTCACTAATCTGAAGTATCCTGGATGGAACTCTTGCTCCAGCAGTGAGAATGTCAGCTTATCCTGAAAAAAAAATTGTCAGGCACACCAGTGTCTCCCACGCAATAGCTTCATGTAGCTGCAAGACTTACCAATCACATTCTTCAGTATCTCAACAGCTGGCTCTTCCAGTTCTGCGACTTGCTCTTTTATAATGTCCTCAAATGTCCCATAATTGGTAAAGCCTGGGAACTCCCGTCCGCGAAACTGATCTTCATATTTCAACACTTTACTGGGTACACTTGTTTTAACTGCAATATTAAAATAAAATTGCTTTACTGCTAAATCACTCAATTTCTAAATTTCCAATGTAGGAAGGATGTCTTCCTTCTCTTTTGAAATGCTCTTGAGAAGAACACCTATTGTTGACTAGCGATTTTTTTTAAGATATCGCACACAATATTTCTTTGTTGTCATATGAATTTGCCATCTTGAATGAGGCATATCCCTTTGAATTGGTTAACATATTCAGGCAAAGGTGTGTTTCTAAGTGTTTTGAAAGGTTTTGATATTGCCTTGTTTTGGGGTCAAATTTGTGATTCGTGGATTAAGTGCACAAAACTTGAAAACATACGTGTACAGATAAGGTAGTACAAAGCTTTAACACGGACACAAGAACATGTATCAGCTTTGCAATATAAAGTTTGAGTTCAAGAATCCAAAGTATATGCTATTTTTAATACTCTCATTCATCATAAGAAAGCTGAAATTAAACAGAATCATCTGACATGCAACAATATACCTTTAGAAATCCTAATGATGGCTGATAATAATACTTTTGTTGAGCAAGGGCTTGCTAAAGCTGCTTATAGTTTTCAAGCTACATCACTAGAACTTGCTCTGCTGCACATGGCAATACTTCACCTGAGCATATGTGCCTAAGATTTTGGGGTAGCGCATTGTTGGCAAGATCTGCACTGATTTAACAGCTGCTGTGTGCTGTTCCCCTGATTCTGTTGTGAGGTTAGATATATTAGTTTAAATTAATGGGGATAACCTGAAACTGCCCATAGGATCTTAGAATCATTAAGGTTGGAAAAGATCTCTAAGATCAAGTCAGTCTATCATCACGGCCATACCTACTAAACCATGTCCTGAAGTGGCACGTCTACATGATTTTTGAACACCTCCAGGGATGGAAAGTCCACCATTTCCCTAGGCAACCTGTTCCAGTGCTTCACCAATCTTTCAGTAAAAAAATTTTTCTTAATATTCAATCTAAACCTCCCATGGTGCAATTGAGGCCATTTCCTCTCATCTTATTGCTAGGCACTTGGGAGAAGAGACCAACACCCACCTCGCTACAGCCTGCTTTTCTGGTAGATGTAGAGATCAATAAGGTCTCCCCTCAGCCTCCTCTTCTCCAGGCTAAACAGCCCCAGTTCCCTCAGCAGCTCGTAAGACTCAAGACCCTTCACCAGCTTCATCGCCCTTCACTGGACACGCTCCAGCAGCTCAATGTCCTTCTTGTACTAAGGAGCCCAAAACTGAACACAGTATTCAAGGTTTGGCCTCAACAGTGCTGCCTACAGGGGCACAATCACTTCCCTAGACCTGCTGGCCACACCATCTTTTGTTACAAGCCAGGATGCTGTTGGCCTTCTTGGCCATCTGAGTACACTGCTGGCTCATTCATGTTCAGCCTGCATGTGATGGCTTCAGCTGCCATGTGATGCCTTATGTGTCTTCTGCAACTCAGTTAGTCTTTGTCCCCTGAAGAAACTACATATGTCTTCTAGTGCTTTCTCCCGTTTTTACATGTATTTCTTCATCCCTTTATTGTCTTACTCGTTTATTCCTCTACATAAAATCATGTTCATTGCCTTGGTATTTCATGGATGGGACGTAAGAGACACTGACACACACCAATGTCTGTCTCTTTTCACGTATATGCGTATATATAAGTATTTGTCTCTGGCTGGTAGCAACTTTGCAGCCTATTTGCACATACCATATTAGAGTCACTAGTGATGTTGACACAGATGTGCATCAAAGAACAAAAGAACATATTTCAAGAGCTACTGCTTGATGGCAGCTGATGGCTAGTTCATTTCTAAGAGCAAATGACGAGGTCTCTGAAAGATGTGAAAAGATGTTGAGTGTACAGAAGAGTTCAGTCTGCATGTATCACCCTAAACCTCGGTTTAGAACTGAGTTAAGTTAAGCAATTAACAATATAGGTGATGCACAGAAAGGGATTCTCTCTTGTGGTTATTTCAGACTCAGAATTGCTTTTTCCGCACCTTAAAGCAGAGCTAAAATAGAACAAAAAAGATGAAAATTCCAAAATAGTCCTAATAATAATAACAACAATAGCAATAGAATTATAACAATTTTATTATATAGTTTCAGATATTATTATTACTATTGTTCTGTTATTATTGTTATTATTTAGTGTTCGTGTTGTTGCTCTTATTTAGAAGAATGGTTCAGAGAATCACCAATCAGTTCTGTGTCAGGGTCCAGTCTTGATTTTATTGCTTTGCTGAGAGAAGAGAGACATTCACTGACCTCTCTGTAATGACAGCATTTAATGCAAGCTGGGTCTTTATCCCCAAGGAACAAAGCATAACTTGCTTAACAGTATGACAGATGAATGTTCCTAGCTTCTTGCTTTTCACTTTCTTGAAAACAACCCATTGATGATGCTGTGTCTTGATTTGAAAGCAAGGGAATGGAGTCTCATGTCAGCTACAAGCAACATTTTTCTATGCTTACCGTTTGCAGCACGCTCTTGGAGAAATGCTTCCCATATTTGAAACTCTTTGCGGATTTTTGTAAATAGTCTGATATTATCTCCAAACAAATGTTCCTCTCCACGCATTGCTTGAGAGATCTCTTGATTATAGAGTTTGATCAACTGTAATTAATTAAAGAACAAGCAAGCAATGTAGTAATGTTCCATTTCTTCAGATTAACTTGCCTATGTTAAGTAAATCTGCAGTTATTTGATGTTAAAGCAGGCATATGGTTCATTGAAAACCTCCCTTTCTGTGGGTGCTTAGATCCATTTACTAAATTCTGTTTGAGCAGACTTGTACAAAGTTTTTGAAGGCTGATGAGCCTTCCTTTATAAGTACTTCTGTTGGCCTGCTGAAAGCTTACTCTGATGGATTATATCCCCAAGATAAGACACTTAGATGGACTTGCAAACCATATTTTGATATCATGAATGCATTTGACCTTATGAGTCCCATAAACAATGGACACCCTTCAAAACGTAGGACAGGCAGGAGTTTAAACCTTCCTTCTCTGAGATGCTTGATTTTAACCAACTGAGCTGTTGTTCAGTTCTCTTGTCACATAATCACAGGAAAATAAATTGCTGCAAGGGGCCATGAGCTCGTATCATCCATTATTTTTGAAAGTATGATGTATTTCTGCCAGAGGTTTTTCTAGGCAATTTTCAGAACAGTTCAGTGACAGATACCACAATGTTCCTGGTGGTCCATGCTGATGGTTTGTCAACTTTAAGTATTTCTTCCCCCCGCCCCCCTCCAATTTATCTCCTCACTCTGCCACTCTGCTCCATGACCAAACTAATAATAATACTTACATCTGTGAGGAAAATCAGCTTCTCAGACTCTGTTCTGGGTGCGCCTCTTCTATACTTTTGCAGATCCTGTAATGTTTTTTGGAGCACCTCACGTATTTGGTTCTCAAGTATTGGCAAAGTTTTCTGGGGCATAGACAGTAAAGACAGATACTTAGGTGGGTCGAACATGTCAGGCTTTGGAAAGAAAACAAAATCTCAAAGAGTGCCCTACACCTGCACGTGTTCTTTGCTGCTCTTACATCACATATGTGATAGTGGGATAGCATGGAAATGCAAGCATGGCCTTCATTGAGAGAAGGCAGGGGTCTAGGATCTCCGTGATAAATCAGGCTGTACCTCACTGTGTGGTGGGCAGAATAGCTGCTCTCTAGGACATTTCTCCTACAGGGAACCAAAACTTATGTCCTCACAGGGAGGTGGTCGTGTGGGGAATGTACTGACCTCTCCATTTCTGATAAATACCTGATTGAACACTGCTGTTTAGTTGCATAATTTAAGTATGTTTACATAAATACATAATTTTTTCTTCTTCAGAGTTCCCTCTATTTCAGCAATTTCCTTTAGTGGAATAACATATATTACTTATAGATATACCTATATAGATTTAAAAATACAATATACTTACATTAGTATAGTAATATAATAAAACAATTAGATATTACTTGAGATTTTAAAGATATATTCAATTAAATAGAATTTATTGTGTTTTAGTAAGTTCATAGTAGTAACTTGTCACTCAGTTGATGTTACACTCGTCATAAACGAAAAAGAAATATCATGGTTGCCATTGAAAAGGACAGAGTTATGACTCACAGTAGATGAAATGATTTGTGAATTGTCAGTCTTCAGCTTAAAGTCAAATCTGAGGACAGAGCATGTGTTTCTTTACCTCTAACTCTCAGTTCAATTTGTTCTCAGATTTCCAAATTGAAGGATGATTAATTACTATTTATGCATAAAAAGATGCAATCACATTGCAATCAATTTCAATCCAAAGCTGAAGGGCTGAACTTGTTTTTAGATAGTAACTGATACAAACAATGTAGTGTGGCATCTCTGTTACTTACAATAATGTGTCTCACAAGTTCACTTGTGAGCTTTTCTGCCAGATGAGGGATAGTTGCCCTTCCTTCCTCCAGAAGAATGCTGCAAAAAAGAGGGAAAGGTGGTTTTAGATAGACCACATGTGCAGGGCAAGGAGGCAGCACTGATGCTCTACTCTGTTTTCACTAGTTCTACTACAAAAAATTAAGTAAAGAAAGGGCCCTTTGGGGAATGCTATTAAAGATGTGGCAGCAGCCCAGATATCTCTGGGTGCCAGTGCTTTTATGTAAGAGCTGTTTGACAGCTACTTCTACTGCTTAAGCTAAGGGAAACAGAGGAGAATCTGAAAATAGCAAATTCTAACAACAGATTAATGTGCTGCTGTATTATTTCTGCATGTGTGAAGAACACTGATTCAAAAGCTTTTTCACCCGCCATTCTCTATATTATGATTAGTTTGCTGCCGAGTCATCTTCTGGGGAAATCTGTGCCCTCAGAACAGGCAGTATGCTTTCTCATGTTGAGTTTCACCATGTTTTCCTGTGAGTAAAAATAACTTCAGTGGTTGATTGAAGCTCAGATGCTTAAGTTGAATTCTTTGTTCAGTGTACTTCTTCCAGGGTTGAGAAGAGATATACATATACTAAACTTGCATCCAAAATACATTTTAGAAGTTTATTTTGTATGTTCTGGCTTACTGGAATGCAATTCTACATGGGCAATGAGAAATAGCAAGTATAATTAATACCTGTCTCCAACCCTAATTTAAAGCTCAGCAAGTCAACATGAAGCTTTGAAGAAACTTTAATATGTTTTTTATTAGATGCTTTGTGCAAGAAGTACCTGAAATGTTTGTGAGTCTCGAAGAATTTTCTCTCCTGGTGGATTGCAGCAGCCAAGGCCAAATTGTCGTGGATGTCCTGCTGCCCACGACACTTCACAATCATATAACCTCTTTTCAGGGGGATGACCAGGTTTCGTGTTATGTTAACGATAACCTCTTCTGTTCCCCTGTCCACCAGGTCAGGTTTTGTTAGGATACCTGTGAAGTTATCCAAAGAGAAAGTTATTCAAGCACACAAGTTAAAGGTGGGAGAGGTACAGTAGCGCATCCCACCACCAGAGAGGGTTCGTGCTGTAACATTAAGGAACTTCTGTTCTTTTTATTTTCTGTCTCCCAGAAAGTTCTCAGCTCCTGAGTTTTGTGCTGTAAAACTTGCCCTATAGCTGACCTCCCACCATGCTTTTTGCCTTGCAAATATTTTTTAACAGGCAGCAACAAATCTTTCTTACCATTAACTCTGAGATTTTCCATTTCCCATGATTTGTAACATGAGTGCCAGCAACACTCAAAATTGAGGGATTCTTAGAGCTACTGGATAATCTCAAGCTTTGTAAATAACTTATTTAGGCTAATATTTTTTTCTTATACTAGTAGCTAGTTTCAGAGATCTGACATGGAATCATCATGGAAAAGAACATTTGCACTTCTCTTCAACTTGCAGTTTAAAAAATGCCTCACCTAGTGTCCTTTCTCCACTGGGATCCACCTCTTGAGCCATTTTCAATGCTTCTGTTGTTGCAATATCCACATTACATGGCACCACTACCAAATTGAGTGTCTCTTTGCAGCCAATGATTTTTTTAAGTAGCACTTTGATCTGCAATGCAATACAGCAGCAATGAAGTTCAGTGAAATCAGATGTTTGCGTGCAGGATGAGACCATTTCTAGCAATATGGGCCAATGCTTGATGACATGAATAATAATGTATAATGAGGATACTATTACAACCTTAAGGATAGCATGGAAAGTGTGAATGAGACCAGACTGTTGTTATGCCTGTCCTGACAGCTATGTAAAATTTAACCTCTCATGCATATAATCTGTCATGGAAATATTAAAGATATTTCATAAAAAATCACATGTAAGAAAACCAAGTTCTGATGCCTAGGTACACACTTACAGAAAGCAAGCAAGTTAGATTATGCTGATACATCTCAAATCTGTATGTTTGAAAGGAGGGCAAATATATTTGGCTTATATTTCAGTGGAAAATTTGTGAAAAAAGAAATCTCACATGATATCTAGTTGGCATTGTTTCTATGTTTCAATGCCAAACTAAAAGAGTATCTCACAGCTTATGTTGTATTGCAAAAGGCTCACACAGCTCTACTGTGCTTACACTGAAGTAAGTTAACGCATTTTTTCTGCATTTTGGTCTTTTGCCTACTTCACATCCATCCCAATTTCTGACATGCTAAAATGCTATAGCCTCCACCTCTGAAACATGCAGGCTGTTGGTGATGACAAAAATCTGTGGGTTTTGTGCTGTTTCTTCTGAATACAATAGAAACATTACTATCTAATGGTGAAGTGAAATTACTCTTCTCTCTGATTTGAAGCTCAGACAATCCAATCTTGTTTCCTTTTTGTTGACATGTCTAGTTTAGTCTGTGCCAGTCTTATTCCAAGTTCCTATATAAAGGTATTTTAGAAGAAACAATACAACCAGCTTCTGCACAACACGTTTACAGCTGGCCTTTTCCTACTAAAGTTATATTTGCATTCACCAGCATTTCTTCTAAAAGCAGTCAGAAGAAGAACAGAGATCCCTTTCACTTTAACACGTATTCTGTTTACTTCAAAAAGAGTCTGCTGTGATCCCTTACAGGATAAGAAAAAAACAGGATGGGTCCGATTCTGATGTGCTCTGTAAGTAAGGGATGAAAGCACCAAACCTGTAAGAATTCCAATTTGCTGCCTTGCTCCAGAAGAGCTTACAAAACTCAGATCTATTCAACTTTGCCAAATATATCTACAGAGCTGGTAAGATACAACACATTTTGGGATGTATCTATCTTCCAGACTGCGGTCTAACCAAGGGACATGGAGGCAGTACTGTGTTCAGGGTACATTTTTCCAAGTTATTCTGTGCTGCCCTGAGCAGGCTGTGCCAAAGCACCTGAGGTGGCTCCTTCATGGCTAGTGTGGGCAAATGCCTCCTGGACCTCACTGTTCCTATTGACAATTCATTGCCCCAAAAATAGGTCTGTTAGTGTAGCTCTATTGCTGACTCAGAAGCTCAGCATACTCCAGTGTCCTACAGCAAAGGCTCACGTATGAGGTAGTTATAGAAGTAACCTGTGAACAGGCTGGCTTATGAGACTGTGTTTTACCTGTTCCCCAATGTCTTTTGGCTGATCCCCCACGGCCACTCTGGCAATTCCAGGAAGATCAATTAGTGTCAGATCTGGGACATCTGGGGACTGAATTTCTAGGGAAATTAGTTCTCCACTAATGCCACCTCTAGTGCCAGCAACAGCGTCCTGGGCTGCAAGGAGAAAAGAACAAGGCAATGAATACAAGCTTCAAACAACGCATCAAAGAGAAGCTGAACACAAAGACTCTGGAAAGTACCTGCTACTACCTAAGGTTCTTTTAGGCTTGACTTTTTTCCAGATACAGCCACACACATAAATCCATCTACGCCAAAACCTAAGGAAATTATTATGCAATACATGGACACATAGAGCCCTTTTGGAAAGTGAACTGTAATATTTTACAGAGCATATACTTACAAGCTCTCATATGTGCAGACAAAATACATATAAATCAACCACAATGAAAGCAATTAGATAAGATTCTCATCAGCTGCAGAAATGCTTCCTTAACATCAAGACACTTCTACCCCATCTGAATTCAGCTCTTGGCTACAATCACTGTTTTGGTCTGGGGACTGCTGCTCAGCCTAAGAAAAAGGGAGAAAGGATTCCAAAGAGACTGAGCAAGTAAAATTGATTGGGAATACCTCACAACTTACCTTCTCTTATTGCTTTCTCCACCTCAGAGGCATTCTGGATGTCTATGTTCGTATCGCGGTAACGAATTTTTCCTTTCCATGCCTCAGTAGTGGGTATTCTTTTCAGTTTAAGTTCCAAGGGACATCGAGTAACGATACCTTCAGCAGTTCCAAAGACAGAGGTAACTCAGCAGTTGTTATGCATGATGCACAGCCATGGACTGCGTGATGTACACAGAACTGCCTAATTTTTCTCTCAGATACACAGAAATGTTCCAAGAGACATTGCCAAAGGGCTCTCTTCTGACCTCCCACTCTGAACAGGAGTGTCACTGGCAATAGATGAGATCAGCATGGCTCTGTCCAGACACACCTTGTCTTGCCCATCTCCAGGGGTGGAGATACGCACCTATCTGAGTAACCTGCTTCAGTGTTGCACCTACATGCTATGAAAATCTTTTCCTCAAATCAAGCCTGAAAGAAGATACAGCATTGTCAATTCATACAGAACTTGAAGACCTTATATGTGTGTGAGCTGCAAAGTCTTCCATCAATCTTCCCTGACTTATCATCCAAGGCATGTGCTTGTAAGTAAATATCTTTGTACATTTTTTGCCAAAAAAAGGTATCTGTATGAAAATCTTGTTAGGAAAAAAAACAGAACAACCTCCAAACCAAATTTCAAAACTAGTCTTCCATGTGAAACTGGCACTCTGCTGCACTGCTTTTTGCTAGGAAATGCAGAGAGTCATCTGATGCTGCCTTTTAGTCCGTCCACAGTTTCGGGTAAGTATGCTACACTATACTCTCCTCACTTCTGGTCCCTTGACCACGTGGAACCTGTGTCTTCTTGGAGTTACCCTGCAGTAGCCAACCTGCACATCTGTTTGTTCTACTTGAAACTGGAGCTGAGAAGACCTCTGAAGTCTCTCAATTTTGATATAGTTTTGGTCATGGAGTTATCCACTCCTAGACCAAAAAAAGAAAAAAAAAAGGAAAAAAAAGACCAAAAAAAAGCCCTTCTACCTCATCAAAGGGAAATTCAAGTGAAAAATCTGAGAAGGTGGATTCTTACCACTGCCCCTAGGGAGAGCAATACCAGACAGGGCTTCTAGGACGGAGCTTTTCCCAGAGCTCTGGTCTCCGATCACTGCGATTGCAGGCAAAGCCAGATCTTTTTCTATTCCGAGAGCTCTCAGGCTGTCAATGAGGTCAATGCAGGGTCGGATCTTTTCTTCATATTGGTTGTACAAAGTATGTTCTGCTACCTGCTAGAGTTAAACTTACAATGAATTTTCCATAGTTTTAATACAAGTTGTTTCCACAAAAAAACAGCTTTTTATACTAGCACCAAACTGTACTTCATATCACTGTGCATCCTTGCACCTCCATGTTATAAACAGGTGTCTGTAAATATGACAAAATCTGTTGAGGCTGTCTCACTAATCATCCCTAGTAAAAATACCAAACATTGTAAGATATCCTGAGAAAGTAAAGAGTAAAAGGAGAACTCATTACTAAATACGCTTTGTTAATTTATTTTTTTAAATACCTGCCATTATCTTCCACACATCTAAATATGTACTGAAGTATATGTACACAAATGAAGATTAGTCCCAGTAATAAGAGAATTTAGTACACAATAGCTTATTTTCTCTTTATTTTGAAGTATGAAGGTTTAGTTTGTGAGGAGGCGCCCAAAGGGTGCTGCAGCAGCACCATTAACAGGTGGCTAAAATCTTTCTGATCATCATGGTTCTTCTTTCTTTGCCTCATTTTAGGCTAGGAGAAGGGATTAATTCGAATGATTTGTGTTAAATGATTGATTATTGTAATTTTTTTTTGGTTTTGATACACATGCTAGATATTAACATAAGCTCATAATTTTCATGAAAACAAATTTTCTTTATAAAACAGATCCACTTCCTGCCCAGCTAAACTTTATAAAGATCAGCTTGGTCTCTTCTCCCTGTTCCTCTCTCTGTGTTCCAGTCTGACTGCTGCATTTCTAAATGCAGTTTTGAGAATACCAATGTTTTACCAACCCTAACAGACCAGGCACATTGACATCTGATTTTGTGACAAGAAAATTAGAAGTTTCCCACAATCACCTTTGCCTAAGAAAGCCACCTCTGAAAATATGTCTATCAGATGTAATCAAACACAGAAGGTTTGTCTTTCAAGGTGAGAAAGACAGCGTGCATCACTGGAGGCAGGTATTTTAAAACCTTAATGGTAACCCCTTCCCACTATCTCCATTACGATGTTCACTAGTTAGTAAATCCCAACATTCTCAAGGAACTTCATTAACTATGACACAGACTTAAAAACAATCTCTTTTCAGTGTCAAATATTCTGCAGAGTTCATTATTAACCTTTCTTTGTATTTCTGTTGAAGGCAACAGAGCCCGAAGTAAAAGATACCTCAGGTTTTAGTATTTCTATTCAACATTTGCTAATAGTTAACAACTAAATAGGTACACATTGCACATTAAATTGGCTGCTAGGCTGTTGTCATTCTAATTTTTACACCTGGATTTTTTATCTCTGCAGATTAATTGCAGGTACCTGTCTTCCCAAGTTACACAAATGGCTGCTTGGCCTTGATCCCAAAAGTACTCCTCTGCTTAGATTTAGCAAGTGCAGATTGCCTAAAGAGACAAGGTAAATTCTAGGGCACAAAGTGAAACAGAGGAGTAAGAGAGGAGGAAGTAAGATTTATGCCCTCTTCTGGTATTCGCCTTACCTTGTCTTGTTCTTGGTAACACTCTTTCTTCAAATCCCACTCATAGACACGCTTTTCCTCAGTCATGTTCTCCGACATCAGAACTTCAGGTTTAAAGTGCAGTTGGGAAAGTACTGCAAAAGCTTTTAAAGGTGGTTTTATTTCAGAAAGCAGTTTGAATATTCCACTCTTATTATCTATGGCCTGCTGAGTTTTTGGCCTGTCATGTAGGTTTGTCTGTAAGTGCTTCACTAAATGGTGATTAATATCTGGTCCAATCACTCTTTCACACAGCTTCTAAAATCAAACGTGGGACAATGAGTAACTCCAGTTTGCAACAGTGATCCTAGTAGAGAAATAATCAAACACCACTTCTATTTATTGATTCAAATCCACAGTAGTTATCAAATGCCACAACTCTTCCCACCTCTTTTATGACTTCTTTGTGTTTTCAAAAAAAAAAATTACCACAGAGTAAACAAGAATCACTTTTTTAAAAAAAATACACCAGTTTTTGTTTTCCTCAATGAAATATTTTGCTGAAAGACATTTTGAGAAACTCAGTCAGCGTGTTTAAGAGAGCATGTGAATGCTTACCTTCAGTCACCTATGTCAGGAGTACAGGGCTGTGTGGCTGCAGAAGGAGAGTCCACATGCATGGACTACTGGCTATGACAGCAGGAAACACCAAGCCACAGCCTGCTATGCAGCCAACTCACTTCTTTTGCGGTAGAGACACTTATGGAATCATAGAATGATTTGGATTGGAAGGGACCTTAAAGATCACCTAGATTTGCATCCCCTGCCATGGGTAGGGACACCTCTCTCTAGACCAGGTTGCTCAAAGCCTCATCCAACTTGGCCTTGAATACCTCCAGGAATGGGTCATTCACGACTTCACTGAGCAACCTGAGCAATCTCTCATCATCCTCATAATGAAGAATTTCTTCCTAATATAAATCTACCCTTTTTCAGCTTAAAATCATACCCCCCATCCTGTCACTGCACTCCCTGGTAAAAAGCCCTGGAAATTTACTATAAGGTCTCTCCAGACCTTTCCCTTCTCTAGGCTAAAACTCTTGTCAGAAGCAAGTCTTACACCTGTTTTAGAAGCTCAGTATCTCAGTCCCCTCCTCTATATCTTAAAAACCTCTCCAAAACACAGACTTCATTGACACGATGTTAAGAGAATAGAGAAGTAGGAGACTTGCTATTTTCATATTAAGTGTTTCTTTATGTAAAAATTTTGTTGAGATATTTTCTATAGGTGACCGAAGAAACTGGTGGCTTTTGTTGTGATGTTTTCCAGGGAAACTGATTTCCAGATAAAATTATTTAAAAAAGAATCCCCCATAATATTTTTTCATAGCTAGATGTTTTTTAACATTGTCCTGCCAAAACCAAGATCTGTTTAACTCAAACACTTGCAAAAATGAATTAGGAGAAATATATTTTGCTTGAAATAACTTCCTGATCTATTATTTCTTTGGTTGTATTAAGTTCACAGGTTTTGTAATTTCAAGAGATGTCAAAACAGCATGATATTACACAATGCAAACTAAATGTTAAATGTGCAAAACAAGTTCAGAAAAAAAACTGATTAATTACACACTTGCAGAATTACTTTAGTTTTTCTTTTTAATAAAGTCATACAATTTTTTAGATAGATATTCCTGTCTCCTTTTATCAAAATAAAAAATACATTACTGTGGGGAACATCTTAATTTTGACCAGCAATAAAAATGTCTGAACTACTTTAATTTCCTTAGAGGTATTCATTGTAGAGTTCTCTCATCTTTCTCTTAATATTTCAGTCCTTTCTTTAATATTTCAGTATGAATGTTTTTCTTTCTCTGTTAATGAATTGTAAGATTTTTCTTCCTTGAATGAGGACTCAGTGCTTTATTTGCAGTAAACAAACATTCCCCATTCACTGGTCACCAGATTCAATTATGATTTTCTATAGCTACAGGAAATAATTTACTGATAATAATGTTTCTAGCAGTAATCCCTTCTATTGATTCTCCCAATAGCTATCTACCTCTCAATTTAGCGGAAAGAACACCTCCCATAAATTTTTTAGTTTAATGTAAATATTACCCACGAACAATTTTCCATCCCTTCTACATAATTATTTTTATTCATTGGACATCATTCAGAGTTATTCATGTACTGTTTTTAGCATATGGCATCCTAAACATGGATGTATTTCCTTTAGAAAGAGGTTACACAGCAACCTTTAGCCATAATTATAATGCAATTTTTAAGTGCCTTTCTGAAACTGGCAAGAATCCACATGCAAAATGTGACACCTGGATTACATGCTGACACTGAAAGTCTGATAACACTCTCCTCACCTGCCCCTGTGTCCGTCATCAGGATAACATAGGTTTCTTTGAACTTTATGTTTAGATGTTTGCCTGCCTGTGTGTCAGAAACTTCTCCCAGCACAACACAAAGCACTGTGCTAGACAACCAGATCTGCGTGAAGCACCAACCTACGGATGGTCCTGAAAATAAGTTGCCTCATTTTCCTCTAACAACCCTGACTTTGCATCTCGAGGGGTAATTACAAAATTTGCTGCGAAACTCGAAGTGCTGTGACACTGAACCCACACAGCTCTTGCATTTATTACTTTGTGTCCAGCCAGAGGAGTGCACAGACTTCTGCTTGACATATCCTTCAGGATATTTGGGTAAACTACACCATCTCAGGTTAGATGTCTATTAATTCTCGCAATCTTCTCAAAAAAAAAATGAAGCAATGCAAAGCTCATCACGCTACACAGGAACACTGCCGGCTACATTGTGTTGCTGAACACTCCCCCCTCCCAGTACATAATTTAAGAAACATTTTCCAATTGAAACGCCGTATCTCAGTCATCTTCCTTTTAAAAGAAAATAATACTGTCTTTTGTATTTTCCCATCCCAGAAATCATCAAATCCTACTCCCAGCAACAATGTTTAACCACACTTACTTTAGCGTCTTATGCAGCCTTCTCATATGCAATTGCTGAAAGGAATTAAGATAACAGTCAAAAATTGCATGATTAGTTTTAGAAGAAGAAAAAGAGAAACTTCTACCTGTGTGGTAACCCTTAGCAAGGAGAAGCAGAAACTGTTTTTCAGCTGCTTCCCGTGGTTTTTTATTCTTTACAGGCTCCACCTACGCAGTGTGACAAGAATCAGGAGAAATGAAACTGATTCTGACATGCGTTATTTTTTTCCTTTCGTTTCCTTACTTGCCAGCCCACTTTTCAGAAATAAAACTCTTTACAAGCTCCTCCCCACTCCCGATTCAGGGCAGTCTAGGCCTCCAGCTGTTTCTAAGGTTGTGCTGTTTTCTCGATGCTACCAAGTCAGGATGTTGCTTCTTCTCTGTCTCTGATCTCCTGCCCTCACTTTTTGTGTTTTTGTATACTCTAAGCTGTTAAACAAAATCAGCTTGCTTTGCCCAGTCAGGGGCTATACAAGCTTGGTGCAGGTTCACCCCTTATTTCTCATTCCCTCATCATGTGACACAAAACATTAGGCAAAATCCTCAGTCACAAAATTATTTAGGTAGGAAGGGAGCATCAGCTATCATTTGGTCAAACCTTACAACTCAAAGCGGTTCAGACTGTGTTGTCCCAGGCTTTATCTCATTGAGTCTTGAAAGTCCCCAAGGATGGAGATTTCATAGCCTCACTGTGAAAGTCCTTCAAATTATTAAATAACCTTAGAATGATTTTTTTTTCTTCTAATGTCCAGCCAGATATACCTCCCCTGGTTCAGTTCATGCCCTGTCTCTCATTCCCCTACACGTATCTCTGCAAAAAACCCAGCACTGTCATTTCAGACATAAGTGCTGGAGGACTGCTACAATCCCACCCCCACAACCACCCTTTCCCTAGACTGAGAAAACTCCCAGAGCTGCTTCTCCTGCCCTGACTTCCATCCAACTTGCCATGTATTTCCCATACTAGGACCCCTGAACAGGAGGCTTTATCCATATGAGGTGTAACAAGTACCCTGCAGAGGGGGACAGTCACATGTCTTGGTCTTCTGCCTGCTCCTGTTCACACTGCACAGGGTGCTGCCAGGTCCTTTGCAGCCCCCTTGTGATGATGAGAGAACAGCATAGCTTGTGTACTTTGATGTAAAAAGCTTCCTCAGTGAGTAACTAGCAACAGCCTCTCAGGAGGAACACTTCATCCAGCACAAGTACGACCCCTGCAAGACGTGTTTTCTTCAGCAACAGTGAGCTCAAATGTGTTTGAAAAATCAATAGATTAGCCATAATTTTAGATCAAATGTGCTCAGTGCCCAGAAAAGTGGCCCTCATAAAACGTCCTGTGGTCTAACAACTTTCTGTCCTAGCTGGAGGCATCTGCTGCTTCTATGTCTGATCCATCGCCATGTGTGCACTGTGCATTGAATATCCCAGTCTTCTTCAATATGATACACTGGAGTGTCCCTGCAAACATGCACCAATTCAAGTGATGCTCTACTGGTACAGAATGACAAAAGTTTGCCAGACAACTCCTCAGCCAAGGTTGTGTATTGAGGTAGTAGTCCTGCACACAGTGAGACCAGCTACTGAAAGCATTAGTAAAGCTCCTCTTTTCACCAATAAGAGTTTATTTTTTCTTTTTAATAACAGAAAGTAGAGATTACCACAGGTGAATGGGAGGATAAGACCTGGCCCTGCTTTGAACTCCTCAACATCTTGAGAGTCCTCACAGACAAAGAGGACCTGGGTTTGCCACTAATTTTACAGAGATGGCTGCTTGGTAAAAGCTCAATCCTAAAAGCCTTGTTTGTATTGCTTTTCCTAGATACTGTAGGAAGGGCTAATTTCATCAACTTTCTACAGTTTCCTGCAGTACTGAGGCTTGCAGAGCAGGACTGTTTTGTCCAAGGACACATTTTGCTTCAGCTCTACGACTTTTGCTAGTGGTTGTGGTTATAAACGGCAGGATTCTCAGCATCTTTTTTTAAAAACCTTGACTAATTGCCAGTTACTTGGAAAAAATAATTACTGTGTTAATCACAGCACAGTGAAACATGTGAAGAGCTGTAGGAAATATCAGGAAAGTTGAAGACATGAAATAAAATGCCATAGCCTTTAGTAATCAGCACAATTCAGATCTCAGAGTCTCTAGATAAATCTTACCTTTATATCACCATATCATTTTCTGGAGTAGATGACAATCAGTGCTAACACTTGTACCATACTTCTCCAGCACTGATCAAGGCTCAAGTTCTTCGGTAAACTGCAGAGCTAATTGCATGGTGCTGTGGTTAAGTGCTATTGCTGGCGGCTTTGCTGTGCAACAGTGCCGGAAAGCCAGTAGCTGTTAAGAAAGTTCAGGGGCTGGCTTGAAACCAACTTTGGCAGCAGTCGAGCTGCTGTAAGGCTCAGCATTGCCTATGACAGTCTGTTGAGCTCCATATTGCTATGGCTGGTTTCTGCCATGTGCACAAACTGGCTAGCTTAGAGGTGAATCCAAATGGAGAGCAGCAGTTTATCTTTGTTAACTATGTTTCTATATCTCCACCCAGTGGCTTGAAAAGTTTCTAAGTAGAAATTAAATGTGTGAATTGTAGAATCTCTTCTCTTATATGTCTCTTTCCTTTTACTTGAAAAATTTTTATTGTGTTTTTATATATCATTCTCAAGGAAATTACTGACTCCCAGGCAATAATTTACTGCAGATGGGACTTACCCTTAAGACTTAAGGTTTCTTGTGGAAGAATCACATCTGTTCAAGCAGCCCTGGGCCTGCAGCAGGCAGGAATAACTCACATTGCAGAGAAATCTCCCTCATGAATGTAGAGGATGTGAGGGTGGAGGAGGAGGAGTGGTCTTTCTCTTCCATTCTTGTTAAAATGAGGATTTTCAAAAATAAGCAGTCAAAAAAGCGCTCCTGTTCACCTGCTGCAAGGAATGCTTACTTGGCTGGTGAGTGGTAGGGAGTCATGTAGACACTGCATCAATTAACTAAACATTCACAGATGTGGGTCACCGTGGTGGATCCAAGTCTCACAGAAAGCAGAGATTTGCTCTTGGACTCCAGCTCTACCTTGAAAGTTCTCAGAAGGAAAATCACAAACTAGCTGTACGCGGTATTTTGTGTTCTGACTGCAAAATCCATAGATATGCAAGCTTTCGTTCTTCTGCTTCTAGTCCTTGCTGATAGTAAAATCCAGTCAGGAAACATAATGTTGTTCAGTGAACCAGAATGGGCAGGAAAACGGAATTTATAGTCAGATAAGGCCTCAAAGCACTATTAATCCTTTGGAAGCCTTATTTCATGATCGCATTCCTCTTTTCAAAGTCCAGGTTGTCATAGATTTCTCGGTCTGGAGGTGAAGGTAGAAGTTCAGCCTTATTCCTGAGAACTCTGGTAGGAAATGCCCAGGCAATAAAGCAGTTATATAAAGTATAACCACAAAAGGTTTATATCAGAAGTACAACTTTGAAATACATATTTCTTCTGACTGAAATATAACTATTAAAAAAGTGGGTTTTATAAATTTTCAATGAGACCTGCAATGGAGATTGGGCCAGCCTAAACCATCTACCTTTATGCACTTGTCTTTGGAAGAGGGAAAAATTCATGTTACAGCTGCTAGAGTAAAGTTTGTATTTGAAGGGAAAGAATCTATGTTTTATATGCTGGCGAAAATCGCCCCTGTAAAGAAAAGAAAAAAAACAACACAAAAAACCCAGCAGAGAAGTGACATCAAAACTTCAGAGGCCCAGGAAATGAGGAGCTGCTGCCACTCAGATGTTATTAAAACCACCCACCTTAATCTCCTGAATTCTAGTCATGGCTCAGCATTTCTCTTGCAGCTAGGAAGAGATCAGAGGATACGATTCTTATGTATTACTTCCCACCAGGCATTATGTGTAAGTGAAAGCATCAACTTACCTTTGCTCTTCTGAGTGGATTGAAGTCAGTAGGAGTTTTGCTTTAAGAACAGTCTACCTGCGAAAGGGCATCTTTTGTGGAAGAACTTTTCCATTCTTTTATTTTTCTTTTAAATATTGTGGAAACTTCCCACTTTGAGGTAGATAACATTACACAGAGAACCTGAAGAAACAGTTATCACTGAGAAACTGAAAACGTTACCTGTTATTTGATAAATATTTCCTACTGCTGCCTTCAAGTTGGACTTCCAGGCATCCAGGGCTTTTTAAGAGACATGTCAAGACCCTGAAATGCTTTTCATTCTCTTAAATGGAGAGATAAAAAAGGAGCTGCTATGTTCTTTATTGGACTGGCTGCCACACTTAAACTGGATGGAAAAGTGGGAACAACAGATACGTTTTCTAATCGCTCCTACCTAGAACATCTACCGAAGTGGTCTAAGTGGTCAGGGTATACGAGGGATCTATTTGAACATTTCTGCCAACCAGCAGTCTGGTGCTGATGGGGATACTTGAAATGGGAGTCTGCCACTGGCCAAACACAGGAAAGGAAGACCTGGCACATTAGAAGCAAAGATGCTGACTTCCTTCCCAACTGCAAGTGAAAGGTAGAGTAACATCCATCCCTGTCTGTAGCTTCCAGTGCCTATCCAAGACAGCTAACCATGGAGAGGTCTAGTATGTCTAGAAATAGATGCAGAGGATCTGGAAATACACTGCTGCTACCTGCTGTGCCATTTCCCTTTTAAATACATGAACCCAAGCCCTGAGTAATTCTGCTGCCTAAAACTCATGTTTTCCCATTGGATTTGCCTACTAGGGCTTAGAAAAAGATTAATTCCTCTGCAGGTTTTAACTTCATCTCATGGTGGTGATCCCACATGTAGTATTAACCACCCAGAAGTATTTCACAAGGCGTGGTAAAGGCCAGAGCTCCTATTCAGCCAGGGGAGCACACCAAACAGCTTCCCACCTGCTGTTTCTGGTTGATGGTGTCATCTAACGCTGCCAACAGCATTGACCTCCACCGCTAGAGGTGTGGTCTAGAGCACATTACAGAGAAGGTAAGGAAGAAGATCTGCATTAGGGATTCTACACCCTATGGTCTCGCTTCCACATAAAATTCAATGTTTAACTTCACGATCTTTTGATTATTTTTAAATCCAAAGCTATTTAACATTTCCCCAGATTATTTTTTCAGAATTACAGTTCCATGAAAAATCTTTTCACTCCTGCTTAGAAGGTAGCTCATTTAAAAGTATTCAAGGTGTATGTGCAAGGTTGAAATCCCACTTTCAAATCAACTCTCTGTAAGATTGCTTCTACTCCAAAAAAGGGATTGAAAAAGTGTTACCTCTTTTTCTCAAAAGTGACCACTTTTCCATGATTTCTTGAGATCAGAGAGTTATCAAAGTACTTGAGGCTTTTCTGCCTACCATGTTTAAACACTGGCATGAGCAAAGAAAAACAAAGCTGGTGATCAGCACTGCAAATTCTTAGCACTCCTATCTCCATGATTCAACTGCATCTCTGAAAAGTGAAAACATGATGGAAATGAAGAACATTTTGCAGGAACTTGTGCTGTGAAAGGCCCTTGGCAATGTGATCTGTGATTCAGATTAGAGGTATGCATCTTTTACTGTTGACCATTTGTAAAGAATGAGTTTTTGCAGAACGTGAAGAACAGAATAAATGTAAAGAATGGAGCACCTGCATATTTCATGGTAATTGCTGAACAGAAATTGACGTAAAAATTAATTGTAATTAATGTAAGATTAATTGTGGCCTGGAGTAGGAGCCAAAGACTGTCAGACTGCACAGAGCCTGAGGACTGTGTCAGAGCCTGGCACTCTGAGGACTTCCAACTGTTTGTACTGTAATTATGTTATTTTTATAATTCAGGCATGTAACAAAGGGTGATTACAATGTAAAAGAATAAATGTTCTGTTAGTAACCTGAACACTGTGTGAATAAATTATTAGTGACATGAAGCTGAACACTTAAGAATATAAACATACACAAGCCACACATCTCATTTTGCCATTGATCTATATTATATGAATGCTGGCATACTGCTGGTTAGGTCATTTTATCTGAAATACAGGAGAGATCTTATTTCAGTGCAATGCTACAACATCCCTAGGAAGTACATACAAGGCACCAGGCAACCACTGCTTTAAACCTCCCAAGGAATAAAGACTGAAGTATCTTCACAGAAGCTCTGTCCCACCACAGGCTCACATGGAAGCTAGACACCTATGACAGCTCTCCCCTTTTGCTAAAATAAATGTGTAAGGAACAGTAGCAGATGCAGAGAACTTTTCTGAAACACGTAGTCTGCAACCGCTAGCAAACCTTGGGGCTTCCATCCAGATCCCAAGGTTTCAAGAACGAGGCCAAGTTCAGTATGTGTTAGAACAGCTCACATGTATTTACTATCATATGTATAAAATAGCAATGTACACGACTTGTAGGATGAAGAAGCAAAAAGAACAAAAGAATAATGACTTAGATATCGAAAACTATTGAAACAGCTATTCAAGTACTCACTACTCGATTTGTAACAACCTCATCAGGAGCAAAGTGATAAGGAGCAAGACTGTGAGTCTGTCAAAGTCAAATTGAGTCAAACTAATATAACTGCTTTCTTTGGCAGCAACCCTTGGCTATGGAACAGTTCACAAACCTGTAGCAGGAAATGTAGCTTTAGGGATTGGTGGAGGACACGATACCAGAAAGCTGCTGGGAACACAGCCTTGACTACAAGTAGGTAGTGGCAACTGCTACAAAGGTAGAGATTTGGAGCGCCCCTGAGAGGGCATCAAACAGGCAACACAGAGAGCAAGAGCAGACTGAATCTCTGGCTGTTGGCAGCCCCCCTTTTGGGGCATCACTTCCAATTTATTTCTGACTAGAGTGTGGGATGCTTGTAAGTAGCTGCATAGAGTGCTGTGATCCATTCAAAGCACAGCATATTAAGAAAGCTGATGCTAAATGAACATTTTAATGTTGAGAAAAATGTAAAGAAAGAATAGATTATACCAGGTAAGTTCAGTCTAGGGATGAGAGGGTTGATAAGGACACTCTTCAGATACATAATACACTAGCATAAAAAGAATGATGATAAGTTTTTTCTCCATGTAATTGGCTTGGTCCTTTTTGGTTAATTCAGTATGTTTGGGCAACAACTAGAGAAACAGTGAAACGCTATAGGAAGGAACTTAAGCTGTGGAATCTTCCATATATAAGGCTTCTGAACAACAGGGGAGACAAACACTGGTTAAGAAAGTTCCAGACATACTTGATGTGCTTCAGAAAAAGGGAAATTGAATAAATAGCTTCTACAGCTTCCTTACAATCACGTGTTTGATTCTACAGTACAATGAGTAACAAGCTTGCATGAAGTCACAACATTTTTTAAAGTAAGTTAAACTTACAAGAAGAAAATATAAGGAAAATGAACCATGTAGATTTGCAGCTTAAATTTAGTAAAATAATTCAAGTAACTTGATCGTTACTTGTTAATGTGGTTATTCCTTGTTGTCAACATTACAAAAACTAGCTCAACAAAAGTCACTGCTATTTTCACACTTTTTCTGAACAGAAACGGTTGTTAATAAACTAACATCAAAATAATTTGCTTTATTGCTAGTGATTTTATTTACAATTTAAGTTCTATTTGTATATTGGTCTTTAAAGGGAATAAAAAGAAAACGTTATTAAAATCAAATAAAAAAGCAAAACCGAACCACTAAAATTACTAATGATAATGTATAATCACTTTCAAAAATCCTGGTATTTTATGACTGACTTTCTGAATATTGTAATTCCAAACCAGAGTACTTTATTTTCACTTGTCATCAAAATACCTATTTGTTTTCAGATTAAAGTAAAACCTCACAGAGGAAAGAAAGGTTAAAAAATATGCATATGACTTATTTTACAATTTTAGTGTTCAGATGCTTATTGGGTTCTTGATGCAAATTTACTAGAGTCATAGATATAAAAATATAGAATCATCTTTATTAATGAGTTATGCAAAAGTTCACATCAGGTTTCTTGGGATACAGCCTTCTATTTGGATTTCAGCTGGCCAGCCACCATATTTGTTGTTGTTCTTGTCAGAGTGCTCTATCTGTTTTTTTTAAAAATAAAAAATACATTTAAAAAATCAGTATTTGGTTCACCATTTACAACCTAGTTTGTCAAAAGTCATTCAACAGAAAGGGGGTAATCGGGGCAATGGAGTAGGACTGGGAAGTGAAGTAGCACATTGCACACCTTGCTCGACATAACGGGTGAAGATTGCAGTAGTGTCTCTCTTAGACAGAGTGCTTTATTTATTTCTCAGATGGCTCTCATTGTATATACTAAATTGAATATCTTTTTCTTTGGGCAGAAGCTCTGTAATGTGAAGGAAATTGCAACAGCATTCTGGGAAAGAAATAACTATAGAAGTTTCACATGCCTTTGGGGGGAGTCGGTATCAACAAGGGAACTGACCTCTGTACTGGGTTTTTGCATTTCTGTGTCTCTCTGTCATACAGATGAGCACTACTGTGCTTATAGAAAGCAAATACAACAAGGTCATAAATGCAAACAGAAATCTGATATAAAACCAGTATCTTTAGTCCTCCGGAAGCCCGAGGGCAAGGTCCTCAGAAAAATTTTGTGATGCAAGCATTGCTGTATGTGTACAGCCAACTTGAGACAGCGAATTTTCATATTAAAAGTCTTTTTTTTTTATTAATTTCTTAGCATTTGTCCTTCCAGAAGAAAATATAAGTCTCCTCATGGCATGTCAGGTTGGACATTTCAAAACTGAGATTCTCTAAAATTGCTAGTCACCTCTGAAATCTGTCTACAGATGATTTAGTGCTGGCGTGGTAGTCAATAACATACATAGCCCAGATCCAAAGCAAAGGATTAAGACACATTAGAGAACCTCTTTTGTACAATTGAAGCTTACTGAACAGACCACAGTTATCAGAGCTAACCTATGAAATCTGCAGCAGAAGGTTATACCTGATGTATTGACAAATAGAAAGTAAAAATAAAATGAACCTGACCTTTTCTTTTTGCATATCATCTGGCAGCTTGAAGCCTTTGGCAGCTACAAAAGCCCAGTTTGACCTGAACTTCATATTCCATATTTCTTTGCTTCCCAGATTTTCTACTAATTTTTTGGCATCATTTTTCAACCTAGGAAAATTTAGTGAAAAAGAGGGTTAAAAATTCAGAACATGAAAAATGCTGAGAAAGAACACAGCTGATTCATGCTTTACATGGGTAGGTCAGCAGAAGCAACAATGAGGAGTTTAAAAAACCCCAAGAGCTGTCTTATTTGCATGCCATTAAATTCACAAAGCAAAATTCTTTACCTTCCTCCTCTCTACACTCCTGATGCTAATACGACGCATTTGTAACAGCACAGTAGAGAAAAAAAGGAGCCAAAATACTACTTGATGTTTCAGCCTTTCTTAAATAAGAACAAGGGCATCAGATGTTTATCAACCAAGTGATTTAAGTGGTTCCCTTTATATCCCTTTATAATTACCATACCATCAACTCAAATTAAAAAAAAAAAACATTAAGATTTGAAAGCACTTGAAGAATCAGATTAAGAGGCAAGAAGGAATGTTAGATAAATTATAACTGGAAGTGTGAATACAAACTTAATATAAGATTGTAACCCAGAGGTAACGGCAGTGACCTTTATGAGGACAACTAGTGATTTTAAAGAAATGTAACAGTATCTATGCATCTTTGGAAGCATCAATATACATGATTGGGGCAAGCACCAAATGGACATGGAATTAAAACCGTTTAGTCAGGAAATGAGAAACAACCCTGACTACAGAGTGACATTTACCATCCTTTCACACCTTTAGCAATAGTGATTTTGAAACTATTCAGTGCTCTGTTCCTTAGTCTGTTGCAAATAACTTGCTTACCGGGTGCTTCCATCATCTTGAGTGACCATCATAAGGAGGGACCCTACTGGAGCATTTTTAATGAAAGTCATCATCTGTCTTGACTGGTCTGCTGAATCAATTACACAACTGATTACTCATTACATAAATATCACATTCCAGCTAGTTTCAACTTCTCACTTTTTGGCCTTGTCTATTCAAAATGGAACTTAATTAGGCATTTTTGTTTCTGTTTACAGGCAGAAAGTTTAATTCTGAAAGGTGCAAAAACCTGCTAGCTCTCACTGGAGGCTAGGAGAAGATGCATTGATCTGTATTTCCCAGTAGTAAAGATACTTCTGAACTTCTACAGAAACCATTTATGCCTAGTGTATGTATATAGATGCATTATTATGTTTACCTCACATAATTCTATACATGAAAGCAAAGCATACTACCATGCCAGCTGTAGAGCTGAGTCACACACTCCACTGTACACCCACTTTCATAAAGTGGCAGTGTGTTTACAGCACTGGTTTTGCAATTCCTAAACATACACAAGACACTTGTTCTCCCCAGGAAAAGAAAAAGTAACAGGAGCCCAGGAAACATTACAATCTACATACTGATATAAAATTGTAGCCCCATGATTAGTCCCAATGTGATTGCTATTTACGCATATAAGGTCACAAGCACTCCTAAGTGGTTAGACAATCAGCTTCCAGTGCCACATGGAATTCTGTTTCTCAATACTAATGGGTAAGGAACTGTTATCATTCAAAGTTTGGAAAACGTGTTAAAAGCTATTCTTAAAGCAGATCATCTTTTTAGCTACACAAAGGGATGTTAAGAGACAGATTAGCATACTTCCCATGATGATTTTACAACTAAAATTGAACAAAATATGTCACGAAATGGAGGTTTGCTGAGTGAAGATACAATACTTAATTAAGAGCTATTCCTACCAGATTGAAATAATGGAGAAAAAAGAAAAAGCCGATAAAAAATGGTATTTTATTACAAAAAAAAAATGCAAGACCAAAACAAAGACATTTTACTATATCTCAACCAACAGGAGAAATTCAGCTTTTCAGGCAAAATTTCTCAGTAGATCTAGCCAGAGTATATTTTATGAAGACAACAGCTGATCCTGTTGTCTTCCTGTTGTCTTCAACAGGACTCCAGCTGATCCCT
Organism: Dromococcyx pavoninus; assembly: GCA_033558185.1. Classification (NCBI taxonomy): domain Eukaryota; kingdom Metazoa; phylum Chordata; class Aves; order Cuculiformes; family Neomorphidae; genus Dromococcyx; species Dromococcyx pavoninus. The sequence continues at coordinate 919,509 of JAUMJL010000395.1, read as the reverse complement.
GTCAATAATTTAATCATAGTAATATGAAAGAGCAGGACAGTGTTATAAATTTAAGTCCTTTCTTAACACTGAAACACTAATAAAAGCTCTGTTGCACTCTTTTCCCTACCTCCACGCCACACGTCAAAAAATCTTGCCGATATAACTTTTCCTGTTTTATCTGTAATAAAAAAAAAGTTGTGTAAATATGAGCAAAACTGATTAACTTCAACCAGCATATGCAGTGTTGTAAGCTAAAGCTAGGCATCTCTAATTGGGGTATTATTGGGCTTCTGAGTGTTATTTTGTTTAAGTTTTTAAATTGGAAGGAATATGGAATAATTTAAGCTTAAGATATGGGGAGTATATTTTGTTTCACGTAGTCTCTGAATCATTGAATGTGACTAAAACCGTTTTATTACATTTTATTTTAAAGAAGTAATCCGGTGTACTTCCATGTTTTTACATATACACATACTACCCTAGGTCATAACCATAAATTGGCTAAGGTGAAGACTATTTGAATGAGCTTAATATTATTCAGTGCAGTGTTTCAGACGTGCAAGCTTTCATACTATTTGAATCTCAGTGTACAGAAACTCACCACTCATCATTACTGTATAAGAAATGAGGTGAGCAAACAACTAGGAATTCCAAAACATATTGGTCAATATTCACATTAATTTTGCTGCTGCTTAGACGGCTATCTTTGTTTAAACAATACATGCACAATTGGAAATACTTGTCAAATTTCTAAGTCCATGCTGAGTTAATTGATTTTTTTATCCAAGATTTTTATCTTTGTTCTCCAAGATCCATATCCCTGCTACATGAGGGGGCAGCTCATTTCTAGCGAGAAGATCCAGCAGTTCCCCATTAATTTCTTGCTTATCTTTGATCCATACATGGTAAAATCACAAAGGCAAATTCTTCTGAACACAGGATTCTAAATGGCAGGTTTATCAGGCTGATGAGGGGACAAGGTGGCAAAAAATCTGTCATTGATATAACAGCATTCTAGAACTGGGCTTCTTCTGAGCAAAGATCACAAAAAAAACAGAAAAGGCTGTAGTTAGGACTGCAGAAATCCATAAAATTCGTTCTCTCCCTCTGTGTTGTTAGCTTGGGCTTAATAGTTCTGCCTTTCTTCTTACAAAAGGCCATATTCATTCAGAGTAGAGTTACCATTATGAAAAAAATACAAGTGTGATGCCATAGGAAACATTAAGCATACTCATTAGCTTGACTGTTATAATTAGAGGACATGTAGAAAATATTTCTCACTACAAATTGGTTCAAGATAATGGACAGATTTACCTGCAAATGGAGATGAGAGTGTGGGTAAAATGACAATATGTTCAATCAAGGAAACTGGTATCTAAAAATGTGTTTTCCTCACTAATGTCAGATGGAAAGAAAATGCTAATTCCCTCTTTCTATTTACTATGATATTGCTTACACATCCAGGAGGAGTATTTGCCCTCTTATTCTACAGCCCTACGCTAAAAACTCATTTTTAACTGTTTAGCTATTATATCCAGTAAAGTTTTTATGAATTCTTGTTGGAAAAAAATAATGCAGTAGTTAACTGGGGAAAAAAATGGAACAGATTCTTGTCTTTGGTAATTTAACTCAGTAACTTCAATAAAATCATGCAAGTTTAGACAATATCAAGATCTTACTTAGCAATACTGAGACAAAAAAACCTCCAAAGTAAGTGTTTTGTGATCAAAGCCAATTTGACTGTGCAACTGAACTCCCTTTCTTCACGACCTCCACAACATGTAAGCATTCATTTTTCTCAGGATCCATTATTGAATACACTGTGCTTCATTACCATTCCCATTCATCTAAATTAAAATGGAAGATAGGGAATAAACTGCACCTTCTGCTTTCCAATAGCTCCTACTACAAGCAAAGAAATATAACGACAGTTTAATATTAACCAAGCTTTGGGTTTGTCTTTCTCTTCACTGACCAATTCCAGAAAAGGAATTTGTACCCTGGGGCAGAACTGCAATTCTCAGTTCCTGCTTGCTCCTTATCAGCGGAGCAGTAGATATCTTGTATCAAGGATTCAGCCTGAAAGTTGAGTCTTACCACTGGAGATCAGGGGTATTTTTGCTTATGTTAAACAAGAAGCTGCTTCTACGCACACATTTTCTATTTTCTTATCCTGATTATGAATATTTCTTTTGTCTATCTAGAAGACTATTTTTCTCAAATACAGATTTGGTTTTCTTACATTTAACAGAAATCAAGTTTGCAATTTTTCATTTTCCTTTTCCTTCCATAGTAGCCAGCAACCACCCCTTTCCCCCTAAAAAACCACCCTCTCCAAGAACCTTTGTAAATTACTGGACTTCAAACGTATGTCTCTAATACTTTTTCTCTTACTTACAATTCACAATGGCAATGTTTATACCTCTTCCAGCATTACCCTTCTCTTTACTTATAAGCCTGGAATCAAAATGAATACAGTATCAGTAGAATGCATCTGTCCAGAAGCTCTGATCCAAAGTTATATTTACCGATGCTGTCACTTTCTGATGTTCCTGTTTTATTCGGTTATTTAATTCAAGACTTCATAGTAAGCAAGAGCTATGTCTTAAAAATCATGCATTATATCAGTCAATTTCCTTCAATGATGCACAATGAGACTTTCAAAATAAGCCAGATCAAGGAAGGACTTCATATAAAAATAGTCAATATAAAATGTGGTTTTGTGGCAGTATTCTGTGTGGACTATATCTACACCAAAGACCATTGCAATGTTTCAAAATTACTCTGCCTGTCCAGTTTGAAAAGCTGTGAAAAAACTCAACTTTCAGAAGGTGTTGACCACTCAATATTCTGTAAACTGGCTATCCCGAACCATTAAAATGATAAATAATTACTGAAACTAACAGTTGAATGCAGCTTATGTGGAGGAACAAAGAAGATAACCTGAGATTAGGTATTTTAAAAAATAAGGGTGGAGAGGAAGAGTTATGTACCGTCAGATATATTCTGAAGTTTATCACCAGAATAGGAGCCCCCTGGTAAAAGCTTACTTGCTGCAAGTGAATCGAAATTAAACAACCCTTTTCACACTACAAAGCTCTTTGTTAAATTTAAAGTTAGATAAGTACTCACAGCTCATCCTCAAAACAAATTTTAGCCAACTTTTCTTTGCCACCACCACTAAGAATTCGATAGGCGTAGTTTCCGGGCGGGCAGGGAGACCAGTGATCACACTTTTGTCTTTTTGGGACTGGGGCTACAACAACAAAGATGAGAAAAAAGTTTTCTTGGGTGCTGCATAAACTATTTCTAGATGGAAAGAATCACTCAATGTCAACATCCTAAGTCCAAACATATATAAACAAAACTGCTAGTTTTCCAGTATCATGGCAACATTATCACAGATTTGCCTGGGCTTTGAGTTATCATTGATTTTCAAACAGCTGCTGGGACCAAGAGCAAGCTTATCTAAGGAAAAATACCTCATTTAGTATGATCTGAATTGAATCTACTGTAATTATTTTGTGCTGTTTCACATAACATGAAACAAGGGCTAGAGGGATGAAGGATCCCTCCCGATAGCTTGAAGTTAATAATTATAATTCCCATTTTAAGCCTTTTTCACATGATAACACAGTCATAGAATGAGAAAACGTACACATTAAGCCAGCCATTCAGATTAGAGGGAAATAAATAATGAGAACTTAGTCACAAAATCTGTGATTAAACAGTTTACCACAACTGTGAAACACACATGATAGAACCCAAAGTTGAAGTTTCAGGTTTGTGTTTATATGCCAGCAAACAAATAAGGTATTCTTACATGAGTATTCAATTCATATGTTTGTATACTGGCAAAATATAGGCTGATATTGTGCTTCTCCAAAGACAGCATCTAAGAAATAGACTTGCACTAACTAACTAACTTTACACAGCCAACTTCATTCTTACAAAAACACATATCAAATCACTTATTATTAAACAAGCTGTTTGTCATTTACCATGTAAATATACAATATCAGATATAGAACAGGAAAAAAAATCAATTACACACCCCTCAACACTGGTTTCTTTCCAATGTCTTGAAGACTAGCAACAGAAGTTATTATTTTCTCTTTGGGTATAAGATAAGCAAGTAAGCATCCCATATACCAAGCAGCAAACGATGTCAACAGGAGCCCTGTGAGTTTCACAAAAGCTGCCAAGGAAAAAAAAAAATAGAAAAACACAGAGGCATAAAGATGTTTTCATGGCAACACACAAAATCTTGTCTTTTCTCTGGCACTGGTACACAAACTGGCTGTTTTATTTCTGATACACTGTTAACCACAGCCTTCAGAGATGTGGCAATAGGTTATTTGTCGCATTTCAATCTCTGTCAATTCCTTTCTGTTTCTAAAACAGATCTTCAAGCAGAAAACTCTCCCCAACATTCCCCTCAATCCATACTCTTAATACCACAAAGCCACATGATGTTCAACTTAATCCTAGTAGGATTTGGGCTCTTAAAAGTAATTACCAGATACTACACATGACTATACAGATAGCACGCAGTCATTATTGGTTTTCTGTGATAGGCAGACACTACAGGAATGGTTTAAAATGCTGACCACACAGGGAAATCCTTCCATCAACCCTTTTTATATACTAGGTAAAAATAACTGAATAAGGCTCTAATCTCAATTCACACAATGAGCTCTGACTGCATTCAAACATTACTAGTGTCTTTTCTTAGTTATATCATGCTTTACATGGACTGTACCAGCAGTGCATCTACACACTATGAAAACAAGATTCACAATCTTTCTGACTATGAAGAAATATAAATCAATTCCATACTGGACATCTCTTCTTATTCCTCATCAGAAATTTCAACATGCATTCCTGATGTGGAAGAAATGCACCACTGAATTTAGGATGCTAAACAATGAAACACCACACTGCAACTGTGAAACACAGATGTTTTGATGTAATGAAATACTTTCTGATCTGTAAAAAACTATGCCCTATAACATAAAGATCCACTAAAGTGAAAAAGGAAAATGTTTTATTTCACAGTCCTGAAAATCAAGTTTCAACAGAACCAATGTCCAAAATATCCAATATATCCACTTTGCCCATCTGCTAGAAAATACTGTGTATTATCTAGCCTAAGTCTTCCTTATAACAGTTTACACATGAGAAGATACTAAATTCCTTCTTGGAACTGCTTTTTAAAAGTATCACAGTATCACAAGGTTGGAAAAGACCTTTGAGATCATCGAGTCCAACCTATGACCCAACATCAACACCTACACGTCATCTAAACTACGGCACCAAGTGCCGCATCCAAACTGTTTTTAAACACCTCCAGTGCTAAGATTTCTGCCCTACCCCCTCTCTAGAAAAGACAAATTGTTCTCCTCAAGTCCCATTTTGCAGGTCCTACCACTCACCTGTGAATTCTGCCTAATTGGTCTGGGTCTGTTACTGCAGAACTGCATCTTTTACTGCACCTGCATCTTTTACTGCACTTGCATCTTTTACTGCACCAGTCCAACAGACACATTCTGAAGGCTCTACTTCTGGTTGTTCATGACAGCAGGAAGTTTGACTTCTTTTCTTAAGAGGAGATAATAGACTCATGTTCCATTTATAATCCACCATAAAGACCAGATGTTTTTTCCTGTAAAGATTTTAACTCTTTAATTACTCTCTGTTCTGTATTTGTACATGTGGTTATTCCTGCATTCTACCTAGCTTTAAAAACAAAAAGCTTAACAAAACGCTGCAGAAGACACAGATTGGTAAAGCCAACACTGAATAGTGCTATCAACCAAACTCCCCCCCTCTTTATAAGAGCAACAGAAATAGCAAGTGGACCTCTCTGACCCAGTCATCCCTAACTGAAGCGCAGCTGTATTCTAGCCCATGAACCTCAGTGAGAAAGAACACAGATCATTATGAACATTGAGGTTCTTCTGTAAATAATCCCAGTTTCTCATTTCCTGCATCAGAAAACAGAGAGAGAAAAAAAAGTGGACAGTAAATCTTTTCAAGACACAGATCTAAGCTCTTAAAATGCCCTATGCCATTGCATTTAGGAGTCGTAAGTGTGTGCATTTGGGTGAATGTAAGGAAGATACTATGAGAAGCTTCCTATGTTTTCACCAAAGAATTAAGATTGAGAAAGTAAAATAACGAATCTTCAGATATATAACAGGTTTCCCAATTATACCTCAGTCTAAGAGAAACACATCTCACTACCAGTAGTAGTACAAACTTGCACTAAAATAATACTGAAAATCACTCCAACATTTAATTCACAGCGTGAATGCGAACACTGATGAAGTTCATTGTGTACAAAGAAGGAAGCTGCAGGAACCATGCAGAATGAAATTTTTGACTATATATGACTATTAAAAAAACCCCATTTATACAGAAAAAATGTATAATTTGTAAAGAAGATCAAGTTACAAGTTTCAAAGACAAAACCCAGGAAGAATTGAGAAACACAAGAAGTTTATTTATGATTTCAGTGATTATTTTTTTTTAGTTGGGCAGAGTAGGGTGCATTGTAGCGTTCTATGAGATATTTGTCAAGGTTTTGTTTTGCTTTTTCTGTTGTCGGCTTAGTAGGTTTATCTTTACAGTGATTTTGCACTGTTTTTCATCAAAACTATGAAGCGACTCTGTTGCAAACGAGGCTCAACAGCACAGCACTTTACCCAAGTAGAACAAGAAACTAAGAATATCTAACTACCATTATTATACTCCATGTTTTACTTAAACTGCAAGTTTCTTAAATGGTTCTAAAATATGCCGTTTAAGGAATCCATTTACTAACTCTCCCGCACAGTTTGCACTTGGTTCTCAAAACTGCCAGAAAACATTTCCACTATGAACCAACTTCTGGTTTTGATATTTTGGATTCAGAAGGCACTGGGGGACCACATTGAAGCTATCTACCTGCTGGGATCTCTTGGATTTACTGAGGTTATATATCCTGCACACTTAGAGGTTTTTTTTGAGTACCTGCATAGACATGCATAAACCCCTACACAATAGTAGTTAAGGCATAACCTCAGACAAACTTAAGATAGTTAAGAGACCTTAAGATTTGCCATCCACAGCAGTTAGGAGTTGGAAAATGTAAAGCCTGATACACATCCACAAAACCCAGACTGCTGACTTCAGAAGCTGTGGCTCCTCAGCACAGGACTCTGCTCAGCACCTAAGAGCAGCACGGGGACGGCGTGCTTGCTGTGCTCAGCCAGGTAGCACAAACATCCCCCTCCCGTTTCTGCCACGGATACTGAGCCAGAGGCACTCAGCGATCCTCACGGTGCCAGGCAGATAAGAGAGCAGAGAGGAGCAGGGAGGAAGAAACCGTGCGGACAGTGTGGATGACAGTGCGGCAGGACACGTAAAACAGCAAAGCAGAAGGAAAAGAAGACGATCAGCAGTCCCACCTCACTGCAGCTCCCAGTTTTCTTTCTCTCTCAGGTGCTTCCTTGCCCCTTCGCAGCAATTAAAGCGCTAAATATAAGCACAATATTACTATTATTTTTTGTGTTTAGTTGGCCTACAACGCCCACGCTGCCGCGCCTGGCTAATACACACCCACCTGTGTGGTGAAAACCAAAAAAATAATCGACTTAAGACTCAAGCTGGAATTATTCCAAGGTAAAGTCGGGGCGTCCATCCGTTTTCAGCTGTTGACCAGCGGTCCAGCCGCGATGCCAGGCGCCAGCCCCTCCACCCTGGGACGGGGCACGGCACTTGCTCGCCTAAGTCGGGAGCAACCCTGCTGCCCCCTTCCCGCGGCGAGAGGGGCCAGGGAGCGGCTCCTGGGCACCCACCCGAGGAGAGGGCAAGGCGGGAGCGCCGGGCACCGGCACCGACGCTCGGCGGGGCTCCTACTCACATTGCCATTTCAGCCACATCATTCATGATAGCGGCGGGATGCCCGCCTGCTCCTCCTCCTCCTCGTCGTTCTCCTCCTATCGGGACAGGCAGGGCAGACCACCCTCTTCGTCCTGCAGCCACCGGCGCGGTGCGAGAAGGGAAGCAGCCGCCTGCCAGGGCTGCACCGCCCCGGCAGGGCACGGCAGGGAAGGGCAGGGCACGGAGAGGCAGGGCATGGCCGATCGAGCCCCGCACCCGCGTTATCTTGGGCGATTTCTCGTGAGAATCTCACTTGGAGTACTGTGTCCAGTTCTGGAATTCCCAACATGAGAAGGATATGGAAGCGTTGGAACGGGTCCAGGGGAGGGCTACAAAGATGATCCGAGGGCTGGAGCATCTCCCCTACGAGGACAGGCTGAAAGAGTTGGAGTTTTCCAGCCCGGAGAAGAGAAGGCTCTGGGGAGACCTCTTAGCAGCCTTCCAGTGCCTGCAGGGGCTACAGGAAAGCTGGGAAGGGACTTTTTACAAGGGCAAGTTGTGATAGGACAAGAGGGAATGGCTTTAAACTGGAAGGAGGATGACTTAGATTAGACATTAGGAAGAAAATCTTCACAATGAGGGTGGTGAGACACTGGCACAGGTTGCCCAGGGAAGACGTGGATGCCCCCTCCCTGGAAGTGTTCAAGGCCAGGTTGGATGGGGCCTTGAGCAGCCTCGTCTAGTGGGAGGTGTTGCTGCCCATGGCAGGGGGAGTGGAAGAGGATTATCTTTAAGGTCCCTTCCAACCCAAACCATTCTATGATTCTATAGTTGCGCTCTATGGTCTCAAAGGTCTTTTCCAGCCAGACGATTCTATGATTTCCTCTGATCACTGGGGGAGGCTCTGCCTGCCGCCTCCATTGCCTGTGGGGACTGCAGAGCACTTCCAGAGAGCAGAGTGAGGACAGGGGACGGCCACAGTCGGGGCACAGGGTGCAGCTGGCGAGGTGTAACAGCCCCTTTGCCTTTCTGGCTGCTTTGCCCTTTGGTGGTGGTAGGAATGACTCAGTGGCATTGTGGCCTCACATTACCTCCTTCGCAAATGTGGTGAAGGAAGGGCCTGGCAGCCCTTGTAACAGCTGCAGCTGCTCTGGAGAAGGAGAGGGCATATAGGATTAGGTAAAGAAGGAGGAGGATTCACCTGCCAAACCAACCCTGTTTTGAGCCAAGGAGACAGGACCATAGATGCCACCTAAAAACTCAAACATAAGAAGCAGTGGTAGTTTCTGCAGAAAATAAACAGGTGGCTGGCGGGATCAAAGGTAGGTTCACATGCCATCCAGCAGCCTGTTGAAAAGCTGTTTCTCCCCAAATTTCAAAATAAATGAGTTATTTTAAAGTCTGTTGAACCCAGCCCAGAAAGCAAGCAAGCAAGCTAGGAAAAGCTTTTTTTCTGACAATGGCTGACACCTCTCTGGTGTTTTAGCTGTCAAGGTTATGGGGTATGGCCCCACTAAAGCTACCTCCTCTTCCTTTCATCCACCACTACAGCACTGGGATGACACCATGGGGCCGAGCCCTTGATTTGTCTTTCCTTGCGGTGGACTCTGCCACTGCTGTGAGCAGGGTGTTGTGCACCCTTACGTGGATGTTTCCTTCACAGTGGAGCAGCTTGGTCAGTCCTCTGTTTCCACTCCTCCACCAAAAAAATGATTGCACTCGGGATGTGGGGCAGCACTCCCGTTTCTCTTCTGTTCCCCAGCCTCCCATGCCAGATGTAAGGAGCATGAAACTACAGCATTGCGCTGGCAGTGCACATTTTCTAGTCTGTAGCAGATAACATGAGATAGAGGCATCACTCACCAGGAGCCACACATCATGGGCTTGCTGTTCTGTTTTTAAAACTTCCAGTTTCCAACATAGAATCACAGAATCATAGAATCTTCGGGTTTGAAAAGACCTCTGAGATCTTCGAGTCCAACTGCACCCATCAACCGCTAAACCATGTCCCTTAAAAACTCATCTATCCTTCTTTTAAATACCTCCAGGGATGGTGACTCAACCACCTCCCTGGGCAGCTGTTCCAGTGCCTGACCACCCTTTTGGTAAAGAAATCCTTCCTAATACCAAGTCTGAACCTCCCCTGGTGCAACTTATGGCCATTTTGCCTTGTTCTATCACCTGTCACTTGAGAGAAGAGATCAATACTCGCTCTGCCACAGCCTCCTTTCAGGCAGCCATAGACAGTGTTGAGGTTTCCCCTCAGCCTCCTTTTCTCCAAGCTAAACAACCCCAGTTCCCTCAGCTATTTCTCATAGGACTTGTTTTCCAGCCACTTCACTAGCCTCATCGCCCTTCTCTGGACACACTTCAACACCTCAATGTCCTTCTTATACTGAGGGGCCCTGAACTGCACACAGTACTCGAGGTGTGGCCTCACCAATGCTGAGTACAGGGGTACAATCACCTCCCTTGTCCTGCTGGCCACACTGTTTTTGATACAGGCCAAGATGCCATTGGCCCTCTTGGCCACCTGGGCACACTGTTGGCTCACATTCAACCAACACCCCCAGGTCTTTCTCCATCAGGCAGCTTTCCAGCCATTCTTCTCCAAGCCTGGAATGCTGCATGGGGTTGTTGTGTCCCAAGTGCAGGACTCGGCATTTGGTCTTGTTAAACCTCATCTCATTGGTCTCAGCCCATCGATCCAGCCTGTCCAGAACTCTTTGCAGCACCTCCCTTCCTTCAAGCAGATCAACATGATGTGGTTGATAGCTATTTTCAGGCCTGGGTAGGCTGAGCCCTGCAAGCAGCAGTCAGCCCTGACCCTGAACCAAGGAATCACAGTTTAGCTCAAGAAAAGCTCCTAAGGACTAAAGTAGCTACTCAAACATGTTCAGGAAGCTGAGCTAAAGACCCTCCAAGTTGGGCAAACGAAATGACTTCATTTTGAAAATTGCTCAAACTACACTTCGTCCCCTGTGGCTGTAATGATGCACAGAAATTTATTTTAGTTCAGCAAACAGAATAATAAAATTCTGTAGGAGGGCACATACCAGGATCTCATGCAGACTGGGCCTTTTACCTTCCTCCCAGGACACCCATGAAAGCTATAAATGTTTCCAGTCCCTGGAGAAGAGGTGTTTGTCCTCGTCTGCGAGTGTAAATGGCAGGTAAAACCCAAGGGAGTAATTGCTGCTGGTTATTTTCAAACATACTGGAGCGCACAAATGAAAAACAACATCCAATAAAACCTTCGCATGCGAATAATTAAAGCGGTAGCATGGGACAAATAAACTTAAGAAATGAAAAGCACAGGCAGAAAGGAAAAGGATTTATGAATGGGCAAGAGAAAGTAAAGGACAACACCATTCTGGGTTACTTTTTCAAATATGCAATTATTTCTGCAAGAACTGTTATCCTGCAAGATTACACATCAGAAAATGATTTCTCTGCTAAATGATTTAAAGTATTGAAGAGTATGTTTCTAGCCTTTAAACTAAAAGTAATGTGTCTTTAAACCCCAAATCCTACAGTTTGTGGTAACCAAATGAAAAAGTCTGGTACATATACTGAAGCAAGGAAAATTAACTAGGACTCAGGATGATTTAATTTTGAAATAAATTTATTGTATGAGCATTGTTAGGCTACAGGCTCCATAGATAAAAATGTTAAGCCCCTAGGAGCTTTGTCACCATCTCAACACCTCATTGTAAAAAAACCTCATCATCAGCGACTGGTGTCTATTTGATAACTGCCAATTTACCTGCTTTTACCCACAGAAAAAAATATAGCAGGTTACTTTATCTTCATTACTGCCTAAGCTACACTGAATTACATGCAGGCATTTGCTGTGAAACCAGGCCACGCAGTAACTGGTTTGCTTGACTGCGATCCAGTGGTCTCTAGCTGAAGGGACTGTAAATACCAAAAGACTAGAAAACTTTGAAATATTTTACTTCAAGATATCTTGCTTCTGTGTCTGCAAAAGAAATGTGATACTATTCATTCTTTAGTAATTAATTGAAGATGTGGGATGCAGAACACTTTCAAAGGTATATTTCTCTTCTTATTCTGTAACCATTCATTCTGTAATTTGAAAGCTTAAAGAAAAACTTTCAAAACATTAATATTCACTCCTGATACTTGTGAGGCTGTAAGACCCTTTGGTGATAAGCAGCACAGGAAATCCACCTAGGAAACAAACAACTCTTGCAGACACTAAACAGGTGAACGTATGTGCACAGTCCTTATGCATTAGTCGTGTCTTATTATCACAAAAGCCACAGTCCTGAGAGAAACTTTATGGGCACTTGCTAACACTGTAAAACTACAACAGAGCAAGTTCCTGCTTGTCCTTTGAGCCATTTTACCTCTGGAGGTATTTTCTGCATCCACTCTACTTGGCTAACAAATTAGCAAAAGTGTCACTCCAATACTCGCAGTTGTTTAATTTACATGCTTCCTCCTCATCCAGTCATGGCTTAGCCCTGACTCAGATATTTTTGGGCAGCTAAATCATGCAGCTAGGTCCCCAAACTCCACGCCCTCCACCACCCCCAGAAGAAGGGGAGAGGAAAATGAGACAAAAAAGGCTCACAGACTGGAAAATAAAACACAACTTTAATGAAATGATGATAATAATAGTGATAATGATTAAAATAATTAGAAACCAATGAAATATGTGCAAATGTCTAAGATTATGCCCCCACCCTACCCCTCGATAACTATACCTCACCACAAATGCTGCAGAGCAGACAGGAGGGAATGGGGTCCACAGCTAGGAGGGAGCTGAACTCAGGAAATGGATTCAGGGACACACAGATCCAGGATCAGGAGCAATCAGACAAACGAGGTCTTCACTAGACATCAGCCACTGCAGAAGAGAGTGAGACCCTCGCGATCTCACAATTTTATACTGAGTATGACATATATGAGACTGAATACTCTGTTGGTCAGTTTGGGGTCACCTGTCCTGTCCTCCCCTCCTTGCAGGTGTGGCCTTTTTCACTAGCTCAAAGATGGCCTTGGTTACTAGAGGAATGAGTATAAATATTGGCCTTTCTGCATACCAATGTTCATGTTACCACTGCTAGAGAGAGACAGTCTGAAAAACATGCAGTTAGCTTTCAGAACATGGATTTACTTTAGACCAAGGCCAAGCCAGACTCAGAGTCACCCCAATTAACTCAAACCATAACACATCCACAACTGGCCAACAAAGTATTTTTTATCTTGCTAGGATAAGTTAAATGAATTTAATGATTTAAAATGGTGGCAAAGTTTGTAAGGCAGAGAAAGAATAATGTATCAATTCTTTGCTTGTAAAGGTAACAAGGACTTCAAGGGCTATTAAGAAAAATAGACCACCTGCATAAAATATGCAACTGATGTTTAAGTTAACCAATTTTACCTAAGATTTGGGACAGATAAGAACATGCACATGGACAATATGGGTGATAATGTGGAAGAGCAGTTATTTACGCTGCTGTAACTTATCCAAGCTTCACTGTGTGCCTGTGCCCATAATTCATGTAGAACTTCAGCATCCCGAATTATGGTAGCATGAAGAGTAATGTGGAGAAATAGGTATTTAAATGTGTATTTTAATAAAATGACTTTTATTTTTTCTGGTATACTTTGAATGTCTTTGTGAAACCCAAGAATAAATACTTAGAACCAGATGACAGCCTTTAGATAATTCTAAAATCTTAACACCTTCCCCCCAGATACGCAAAAATGGATCACATAACAAAAGCAAGCAATGATTACTTTCAGTTGATAAGCTAGAAAACCAGTAAAGCTAGTGAGTCTGGCTCCCAGAATGTTGCTGATCTGTTAAAGAACCTTAAACAATTTAAAATTGCGTAAGGCAGGGTTTATTTGTGTACTTTACTCATGCTTTATTAATCCAGAGATACACAAGGAAAATACATTAAATTGCACTTCATTCAGATAGATGTTTACTGGCAAAGTTTCCTCAGTACTGGCAGCAATACTTCAATACATTATGGGCCCAAATCTAATAATATTTAATACATAGAGACCCAAACCTTTCAGAAGAGGAAGGCAAGGAGAGGAGGAAGGACAAAATGAGGGAGACAAAAACCCTGTTGAAGTTGGATACTTGGATATGTCTTTGCACAATCCTACAGAATCTCTGTAGGAGAATCTCTGTTGTCTGTTTTCTTGAACTGATGCTGTCAGCACAGTCATTAGGCCTAGAGGACACTAGTAGCACAGACCCTGTGTAATCCCACTTAGTGTACAGTCAAGTTTGGATCAAAACTATTCTGTAAATCCACACAATCAAGTAGAGATTTACCAGAGGGATCTGGGTCGGCAAGATCCCAGCTATTAGCAATCCCAAAGCACTTACAGCTTGATGAAAGGACAACACATGGTATGTCCTGGAGCTCCTCCCTGATGCATTCTGCCAACACCAGGCTTCTCAATAGGAATCCACAGCCTGACACTGCTGTGATCGGCTCAGGTCACCTGAAGGTGACACTGGAGTTCTAAAAAAGCAAAAAATACAGTAAATCCACTTTTGAAGTCCAGTTCACACACACATTGATAGAGCTGGATTTCTTTCAGACTGGTCTTTTAGAGAGGGGGAAGATGGAGAAAAGGTATCACACCTTACCTGTTGGCCTGGAAGGCAACAGACTTGGGCAGCCACAGTGGGTCAATATTGAAGAATGATGTGGCATAAAGGTGGTACAAGGCAGTCAGTGGAAGTGTGTATATAAGCAAATTATAAAATGGTATAAAAATAAATCAGCAGTTAAAAACCATAAAACACCAGTTTAGAGAATATTCAAGATGAACAACATCTAAGAAATCTCACATAGTAAGAATATGGAAAGCTGAAGATGATGTTAAGTTTGTAAGTAAAAAAACTCAATCAAAGGAAAAGTAAGTAGCACTCTCATGCATAAGTACTTCAGAACAGTGCTGGGTGCATGAAAATGAATAAATTGAATAACACAATACCTTTTTGATTCATAAAAAAGTAGTTTTAGCTAGCTAACAACTGTAGAAATCCAATATGCAAGTGTTTATGTATACACTGGAAGCACAGATTCTTGCAGTCTTTACAATAACCGTATTTCTTAGGAAATGCTGTTGAACTTCCTAGAGAAACAAATGATGAGGCAGATGTTACTTGTAAGTCTCCAAAAGGAAAAAAAAAAGCCAAACCATTTATTTTTTTTTAAAAAACTTTGTTTTGGTGTAGAAAGGGAAGAATAATTATTACAGTTTAAGTAGCCATCAGAATTACATGTTGTTCTGAAAATTACACCTTCTTGTACTTTTCTGTGCTGCACTGTGGTTACCAAAAAGGCAGTATTCTTGCAATAAATTCTTACATAGGTGTTTTGTACACAAACTTAAAAGGTGCTTTATCTACATTGGAACCAATAAGCCTCAAGAACAGAGGGTGTTCTGAAGATGATGGCAATTCCGGAAGCACAGGAGAAGTTTAAGCATGAGGAAGATTTTGAAAACCTGTACAGTACCTCTGTGAGCAGAGCTGTGTAATAATAGGTAGGCTTTGCTGAACACCAGGACAGCAATAAGCAAAACCAGCCATCTTTCCATGGTGTGAAATAAAAGTACTATATTAAATAGTTGGTACTAATTTGTCTTGCTTGGCCAATCCCCTAAATTTATCAACATGCATACAACCATGCTGCATTTAAAGATAAAAGCTTGAGGCTTAAAAATAATGGACTTTTTCTTAAAAAAGGCCTTTAGGGCAAGAGAAGATGGATATTACCAAATGATCAGGAGAACCCAAATTAAGGAATTTTTTTAGTTAGAATTTTTTAAAAAGAGAAAAATTGGAAGTATTTTCCATAGAATTCAAGCAAGACTCCAGAACTTGCCGGAAAAGGGCTCAAACCTCTTGCGTTTGAAAAACAACCCACGTGCGCCACCTCCCGGGGTACAAAACATAGAGCACTACAACCACCCTCCAGGCTCTCCGAAGGTAAGAAACCAACGCTGTCAAGTTGGATGGCTACCTTAGGGACAGGGGCATTCAATTTGTATGCCTTCTTGACTTATAATTTAGGGCAGTGGACAGCAACAGTACAAAATATTACTTGAATCCATTCCAGATGATCAGGAGCTTCACCTTTCCACATTAATGTTCTCTTTGCCCGATTTTTGTCCAAAAAATGTAAATGAACTGTTGGAAAGTTGAAGCAGGAATGTCTGTTATTTAGGCATAAGCAGAAAAAAACACCTTGGAGCTAAACTTGCCTGCCTCCTCCCACCCCTGCAAGGTTCAAATGAGATGTAAACCAGTTCTGCTTTCTTTTCAGAGCTAAAGCCAGAAGTTATGGAGTACTAGGAAGAATTTGGATGGATGTAATTTATTGGCTTTGAAGTTCATCTTAAAAGGATTTAAAAAGACACACAGAATAGGTTGAAAGAATTAATAATTTATTTTAAGAAGCAGAAAATCTGATTTTTTACATTGTGTTTATCTGAAAATGGCAAGAACTTATCAAGTACAAATTATCAATTTTTGGAAAATTCAGTAATGAGGCTTGACAGTAAGTGGTATAGACATCCTAACATCACCTGAAGATTGAATTAAAAAGACTATAACCTATTTTTCAAAGTTTTGATCCCACTTTCCTTTCAGTCAATGTTACATCTCATTTATTACATTAAAAAAAAGTCAGGTGAAGAAATGCCTCTACAGCACGGAACCATTTCCTTAAAGGTGAAATCCTTTCCATACTTCTGAAATAACAGTCAAATAACAGCTGATGTAGTGTTGAAGTCTTACAAGATTTCTGCATCTCCATATAAAATTTTGAATAAAAATGTGAACTGCCTGTTTCAGATAAATCACATTTAAACCACTCAACGTTGTACAGTTTATGCACGCAGGACACATTACAGTAATCCATGCCTTAGTGCTATCCAGAAACGGTCAGTTGTCTTTTCAGCACCACTTCAACATGATTTTCTTGAGTCCATTTTTTTCTCCAGAATTTTCCAAAGGAGAGCTATATCGCAAATACAATCATTTAAACATTCAGTTATATAATTCCTCTCTAACTACACAGGAATAAACATAATCTCTGCAAGTTTGAGATTGGTCTGTGAAAATTTCCATCTTCAAAGAGAGATGTGATGAGAGGACAGTTTCAAACAATGATGTAGTTTATTCAAGTATTTTGCCTAAGTACACACCGCTGTAAAATCAAAGCAGGCTGATTTGCTCAACTGGAAAAAGCAGAAGTGTCTCAGACACAAAGAAGAGCCAACAGACAGTAAAGGGTCTGCTACAGTTGGTGGTAGGACAAAAAAAAATGCAAGGCCTTCAAGGAAGGTGCTATCATCTGCTTAAAGAATGGCACTAACTCCTACAGCTCCTTGCGGCCCTCGTCTCCACCCTTGTATTTCATAAGGACAGAGAAAAAGGAAAATGTACAGGATCAGTGAAGAAGACCAAGCAGCTAACTATTTCCAAGTGGGAACTGAAAGAGGTCTAGGAAATGTAGTCAAATGCACAAAGGAGTTCTTTGCACACAGACTGACATACATGATGTTTTGGGTCTAATTCTCCTCCTAATACTAATACAAGTATTTTCAACGTACAGTTAACTTCTAAAGCCTTACAAACTACTTTAAAACAGATCTGTCAACTGTACCCAAGAAAAACACATCTTTTGTTAGAAGGCTGAAATTTTGGATATAGAGATCTTCAGCTTTTAGGATTTTTTTTGGGGGGGGGTGGGAATGAGGGGAGCAGAAGACAATAATCATAAAAATCAGAGGATTTACAGTCAGTTAATTAGTAGGACAGCAGCTATACATTGATTTTAAGTGATTAGCATCAATTAAAAAAAATGGAGAGGACACGTTGAGGGCTACTTCCTTTTAAATGCTGACGATTACCTTCTGTACTTTACTTTTTGGCTAGCTTAAAAGAAGTTCTCTACGTGCCCTCATAGTCCAATCTAAAATTCCCACTGTTTCAAAAACTACCCAACCACAAAGATCCAGCTAAAGCCTAGATAGGGTGAAGGGGGGGGGAGGTAAACAGAAAGATTATTATATTATTACTGTACAGTCACTGATGTCAGCATGTTTTAAAATAACCTGATTCATTGCTTACAGACTACTGCTATGGGTGAGACATACCTGTATGTGCTTTGTTCTATGGAGAGACAATATTTAGTAACTGGCCAATGATTCTACTTAAAGACGATCGTGCTCCTTATTTACCTGAGAGTGGACAATTCCCAGTACCAGCAACAGGCACCTTAAAGTACATTGGTTTTCAAAATATTCAGACAACTGAACCCTTACCAAAGAAGCCAGGTGACTGGTGTGGAGCAGCTTGGAGCAGCTTGTCAGCAACTGCAGTCATTCTCCAGTTCTGCTTGACTAAGGTGCCTCAGCCTTGATCCGGAAGTTTGGCAGAAGACTCAATTATTTAGCATCTCCACATTTCACAACATCAGCTTCAGCTCCCTGTAGCCCCTCTGTCAGTTAGCACAGCTCGTAGCAGTCGCTTTTGTGGTACAAATTCATCTCATCCAGGGGTTCAGTTGAAGCCAACAATTATACTTCCTATAAGGTTCCCATGGAGCCATTACCAGGACTCTGGATTACTCACAAGCCTGACCTAATGTCTGATTAAGCCCCAGAAACCAGAAAATCTGACTGGCTTAGAAAAGTACTCATATCCCATTAACAATCTGTCTTCAATTCTCTGAACAGCAGCAAGAACTTCAACAGCCAGAAATGAAAAATTTATCAATCAGAAAGTCAAGTCTGACAGGAACTAATGTCTTGGTAAATTGTATGGACCTTTCTTAAAAGGATCAATCTGTTATGCTCTTATAATTTTTAATGAAGTGAAAGGCAGCTTACTTATTTCTCTTCCTGTAATTTCCTTTACTTTCACCTCAATTGTACTGGCATCCTTCATTATGCACTACATATAACTAGTTATATATAAGATGCTCATGTCTGAGAGATGATAACCAACCAATCTAGTTGTTGGAAACCTCTACAGAAATCAAAGCAGCTTTCAGCATCACAATCAGTCTGGATTATCAGAAAATTTAAGGATTACTCTTTCTCTCAAAACTTGTTGTGTTGAGCAACTCTCATAAGCCTTTTCATATTTAAAACAAAAAGTTAGTATACAAATGGCTCACCCTTCCGTGTAACAAAGCCAACCAATTACCCAGCAAGTAAGTGGGCAGAATACCCATAGGACAACTTTAGGTGATAAACTGTTGTTAAGCAACTGATGTGTTAACAAGAGATATCAAAACTGATAGCTCTCTGTGATCACCACTAGTTAACCTACACAACATTAAAGCTGAGAACTGGAATAGTGCACTGCTTTGATATATTGCTTTTAGGTTTGGTCCCCCCCCAAATCCTAAATACAAGCCCTTTCACCTTAAAAAGAAAACAATCACTTCTACCTTCTTTTACAGAACCTGATAAAAAGGCATTTTAAAATTCTTCAACTATTTTCTTCAGCAGATAAATTGAGCCAAAAAGCCCATGATAGTATTTTCTAAAAATTGTGAAGGCAGTGGGATAGAACTAAGATATTCCTATGCCTGAACGCAGGTTTAACTACTTGAACTGAAGTCACACATCTTCAAATCCCTAACAACTGAACTGATAGCATCAATTATCTAAAAGGCTGCATCCAATGAAACACGTCTTTCTGACATTTTCATGGTACATGATATTATATTCACATTAGGAAAACACTGGTTCTGCAAGAAATATTGATATGTATGCAAGGACCGATTTGGAGTCCTGTGATGTGGAGCACCCTGTCTTGCATAACAAATAGAGAAAAATTTTCCAGCACCATCTTTTATTTAAATCCCCTTCCCCCACCCTTTTTTTAAGGTATGGTTTAATTTTCTCTCCAAAGTTAGTTAACAGGAGCATAAAATACCTCACAGGACTCTCCTTTAAAAAAAATATATCAGGGAAAGAGATCACTAGTAAGACACACTTGGTAACACTGTGGTCTATCACTGTATTTCATCTTTCATAGAAAAATGCTCAAAAGCATTATTTTTCTTAATGTGCTGTAGGCTAGAAATGAACCCTCAAGGGTTTCTATTGCTCTTCTTGTTGCCAGAGCAACAAAGCAATACTCACCTGAATATTTGCCAGTGTTAAGTATCAATTTACTAGCTCAGATGAAGTTTATGCTGCTAGCAGATGTCACTAACAGCATTTTTAGTATAAGCCAAACTTTAGTGGCAAGGGATGCCATGAAAACCGAAGAGTATATTACCATTTAATTTGTGCTACTTGGTTATTGCTCATATAATTCAAGTGTTTCTATTAAAATGTCTTGACCAATGACATTCAAAGTGAAAGGGTAAAACTGAAAAGCTTTTCTGTGGAATCTAGCACACTATAAATTACTTTGTGTTAAACAACTTGTAAGAAATCTTGCATGTCATTAGGAAGCATACTAGGAACCTTTCCCAATAAATTCCTCCTTAAAACTGTTTTTGGTAAGGAGATAGGAGGAGGTAGGGAGAGGGAAGCAGCTAAGAAACACTTTATCAACATACAAGTGTTATTACTTTTTGAATTGAAAAAGGGCTCATTGTTTACCACTGTATTCCAAACATTCACAGTGTTTCTGTTTGAAACAGGTGACAGAAGACCATACTATAGAAGAAGGAATACAACACTGAAATTATTTTTATGTGTCAAACCAAACCCAGGAGGACGATAAGGAATCGAATCACAGAATTGGAAACATCACACTCTTTGTTTGCAAGAACAAATTCTACTGCTTTAAGAAAAACTCAAGGGAACTTCTTGTTGTAATATGCACTAAGAATTCTAATTAAAAGATATTGAGAGAGATGGACGTAAAACAGAAGAGGGAAAAAACACCTAAGCTCTATAGTTTCTTACACTACTTACAATTCATAATTTTTCTCCCCTTAAAAACAAAGAGGCAGAGGAAGAAGGAAGCAAACTCAACATTTCCTCCTATATTCAACCCTTAATTCCAAGAGAAATAATTTTCAGATATTGGATCACAGCACCAGCTAGTAGATGGTATTCAGGCAAACAATCTGAAAGTGTAAGAATTAAAAAGGAAAGAAAATCACAGGCACTTCCAGTTATGAAGTAAAATACACAAGTTAGTTTAAAAAAAAAGAAAAACCAACAGTGCTTAATTTTCACACACATTATGTGCACCTCTGTAGAAGCACCTTTCCTGAAAAAAAGAAATCTTTGCTTATTCCATGCAGAGTCGGATGCAGAGGCACTGTGAATCAGAAATCTATATGAAGGCATTATAGGCAGAAAATTTTCTAGGCAAGAGACTGGGAGATTCAGAGCTAAGTTTCCTTTATTTTCCTCCTAGTTTCCCACACAGACATACAAACTGCTCTGCTACTGAAATGCAAAGGATTTTTTTTTTAACAGAAAACCACAGATAACAGTTATCACCAGACTCCTCAACCTTGCATTGATTATTTTTCAAATCCACTGTGCCAGTGTTATTGAAAAGCAATAAAAGAGGTCCTGCAATGCTCACTGACTAGGTATAAGAAAAAAATGTCCTATCTGCAAAGAAAACAACCATGTTCTGACCTCAGCATTAAGATCTACACCTGAAAAAAGGTTTGTTTTCAGTCTTACCACGTTTGTTTCACTTTTCATTTAATTGACAGACCAGTGAAGCTAAACTAAACACATCCAACTGCTGTTCAAGTTGAAAAACAAGCCAGCATTAAGACTTTTACTTCACAGTCTGTCCAAGAAGACATACTTTTGCCTTGAACTTTTAGGTTGCTGAGCTCAGCCAAAAAGAGTTGTCTTTCTTATTTTGTTTCCTTTTTGTTACACACTCACTAAAAATCCCAAAAGACATGGCAGAACACAGACCTTAGCTTTATCATCTGGCCATAAATACGCAGACCAGTCGTTTCTATATATCAGTATTCCTCAACTCAAAAAAACCCCAACAAACCCTAACCCTCCCTCACATCTGGGGGAAAACTGAAGAGGGTTTTTTTTTTGTGCACCAAAGTGTAAAGTCAAGAAGTATTAATTTTTATAAAATCCACTACTTCGAAGCCAAGGAGTTGCATTTGGTTGTATGGACTGTCTTGTGCTTCAAGACCAGTTCTATGCCACATGATTACCAGTGGTAACACCTTTGTAAATTAAGAGAGGTAGTCTTGTTTCACACTAAGGCTGAACAAGTTTGTTTCCCCGTTTTCAAATCCTCAAACTATGCTGTAAAAACACTCAGGAAGGGCAACTCTCTCAAGTGGCAGCAGTGATCCCGAGGAAATAAAAACACAAACCAACATTTCTTCTTGACCTCACTTTCTTTTCTCTGCTGCTTAAGTCTGACCTTTCTCCCTCCCCTCACACCATAAGCACAGTTTCAAAATGAACTGATGTAAACAGAAAGCAGTATTCATTTAATGCAATTAATAAGAAAGATTATTAAGTTTTTTTTTTCTCTTTCTACAATTAGGGCTTGATTAGTTAGAAAATACTGACAGGTCCTTTTTTTGTGAAAGAGGGATGGAGAATTTTTGTTCAAATAGCGAAGGAACATCATGGTGTGTTTTTTTCTCTTTTTTTTGTCCTTTTTATTTTAAAAAAGAAGGTACTATTGAGAGTATAAAGGCTCATTATACTGCAGTAGCAAATCCAGTACCGTAGCACTTAAGAAGTGGTTAACAGTGCTTTGGTTCAGAATCAATAAAGCTTAAAAAGTTACGATGAAGGATATTTGGCAGGATTTCAACAGCAATTTGTAATGAACGAGGAAAGGTCTGAGGCATTGGCTTCTTCCCCTTGGCAAAGTACTTTGTTCTTAATTGTGTTCAGGTCCCAGGTTTCACAATCAAGTTTCATTTCCATCGATGACGCACTAAAGAAGATTCGTCATTGACTACATCATTGTCAGTGTAGCCATGCTGACATCGTGGTGGAATAAGCAGCCGGATGATCAGTACAAGGAGGATAATTCCACACAGGCTCATGAGAGCATAGGAGGCTATCCACAACTCGTGGAAAGAAACACTAGAAACACAGTTGCTTGCAACATCTGCCGTTGTGAAAGGGCCTTCAATCTCAGATACTGGAGAGCCATCAACTTCTGAAAAATTACAAGAAGAAAACCACTAAGTCCATTTAAAAGCAAACAACAGAAGATCTAGCCTAAATACCTATATATCGCTATATATCAAAGAACAGACATCTAAATCAGGTATCCCACAGCCCAAGTTAAAGCCCAAGCTACTGGATCATCTTTCTCCCTAGACTAACCTTTCACAACTGTCAATGTAACAAAGCTTAAAAACAGGTGGAGAAAGTCAAGGCCCGGGCAGTTTTGTCTGTTTCTCACATTTACAACAACTGGTAGAGGACTTCAGATGATTCTTAACATCTTCTCTGCTTGCTCTCTTCCATGGTCTTAGGAAGCTGCATGCAGGTTCATTAGCTTCACAGATATCTTAAAGGACTGCATCCCAAGCACAAGGTGCAGGGTGGAAAGCAGAAGAGATGCTCTTGTGAGTGGAAGTGAAAATTCAGAAGGAGGAGGAGGTGAGGCAGGAAAGCCGGGTGATAGCTGCTCAGAACAGGAATGGTGGAGAGGAAAGTCAACGTCAGGAGTGAGGAGCTGGGATCTGAAGGAGCAGTGCTGTTGGGCAGGGAGGCAAAAGCTAACCAAGCAGCATGAAAAACAGAGGTGACAAAGCTAAGGTAAGAAACATGAAGGTGTACCTTGGCAGCTCTGTTTTTGAACAGCCATCCATCTCGGTAACATCACAGACTGTGTAACTTCTTTCATTACCATCACAAACCCCCACCTTATTAAACCAGTATTTACTAAAAAGGGTTATGCTGCCCATGGTTGTCACAGTAACCGTGGCAAGCGCAGCAAAGTTCCCCTGAGTTGTGGACAGGGCTATGTGCATTGTAAAGGCAGAGCAAGGGAGTTGCCTAGGGCAACAAAATATTCAGAGCATTTTGTATCTGCAGGTCCCTGGCCAGGAAGGATGGATATCTTCTAGCTTGCTTGGGGCAACTAGGAGCCTGCAATTAGCACTGTCTGTGCATTTTAACAAATCTTCTGAAAATCTGTAATTCCCTTCTTTAGTCAAAAATTTCAAGACACACAGTTTTAACCTTCCTGCTTAATTTCTTGTTCATTTTACAACAGACGCACTCTTGCCAAATTGTAAGTGATCCTACCTACTGAAAAGAGTATCTCTTACTTACGCGTATTTAGACGTGACTCCTGAGAGCATGTTTAAAGAGATTAGCATATAATACCCTTTGGAAGGAAGACAGGAGCCTGGGTTTTGGAAAGGCAGGAAGGTGGCCTTTAAGGTTCTTTGTGGAGAAAAAACTGCAGAATAGGTGGGCTGCTTTACCTGCAGTTCACTGGGAGAAATTTTAGTTGGTATTCAGACTCTGGCCTCCCAACACCGCATATTATTTTAAGGTTTAAGTCTGAGGAGACTTTAACTGTGGGCTGCTGTAAAGACTGTCCTGCTCGGCCTCACTCCTGTCCCTTACTGCCTCTTTTGTATGGTGCTAGTGACTGACAGGCTGCAAGCAGAGTCAAGGTAACTTGCTGATCTGATGGAAACCAACCTATCACAAACAAAATACCCTAATGAGGAATCTTCTGTAGGATTCCTCAA
Source organism: Dromococcyx pavoninus (assembly GCA_033558185.1). Classification (NCBI taxonomy): domain Eukaryota; kingdom Metazoa; phylum Chordata; class Aves; order Cuculiformes; family Neomorphidae; genus Dromococcyx; species Dromococcyx pavoninus. Next base: position 894,943 of record JAUMJL010000395.1, on the reverse strand, counting down.
CTGAACCAACCCCTTCTCCAGTTGCAAGTGTGAGAAGATTTCTTGAGCAGCAATACGCTGATAGAGTGGACTGGGTGAAATGTGAGGCTACATCCACATCTGAACACTGGTGAATACCAAACACATACTCTCTCAAATCATCAGATGGTAATAAACTGGCCCATGCACTCTGTATCGTCAGTGTATCTTTGCTAGGATGTTGATATTACGTAGATATGGTAAGGGAGTTGCACAGTAGTGGACAGACTTGTAAAAGCCTACCTAGAAGGTCTGTGGTAGAAATAAGCTTTGTTCAGCATCCCAGTATTGCACTTAGTCTAACATGCAGTTTTTGACTTTGGACATCCCATCCCCTCACCATTCCATCCGTCTCTATGAAGTCCTGCAGCAAAACCCAACTAAACCAATCTAATACTGTGAAATGCAAGGTATAAGTATTACTATATCAAAATACTAAATTCCTAAGAGTGAAAAAAAGAAAAAGCAGCACAATTTCCCACCTTAGAGATAGCTTTGAAAATAAACATTCTCAATTACTCATTATTTGGTTTGAGTACAATAATTAAAGTCATTCATGATTACAGTGCTTGGTGCAGTTCTTCCCTAAAAATATCAAAATCTTGCTCCTATGATCTCATCTGCTACAGAAAAGCTATGGGTATGATTCTGCTTGATGCTGAGGTACCTCTAGGTTGTTTCACTAATACTAACTAGTTGATCTGAGCATCTTGTCTCAAGAAAGGACCTGATACAAAACCTAGTCATCCTGTAAATAGTAGATTGTCTTTGAAATTATCAACAGGCAATTTGAAATTAGTAACAGGCAGAATAAGTCTTAAAGGGTTTCACATATTGAGGAAAAAGCAAATTTCTTTTCTTGCTGCAATGGAATAGTTTCCTACAGCCATCTATTTAACTCTCTTCACTCCTGGTACATTCTGGAGAATAAAAATGGTGCAGGAGTATTGTGAGATAAGCCAGTTCTCATCTCAAGCTAAGTCTCAACAGAAACTCGGGAGTTAATCAAGTTAAGACTTTTAGTCCTGATCTCACCATTTTTTTATTCAGCACATACTCGTTTAGCATCTTATAAAAACATGGGCTTAAATTTAGTGTTAACACTCTATTGTAAACATGAAAGCATAGGTCATTGCAAAGCCACACCACATGGTCTTTTATATTTCTCTGGTTCTGAATATTTATGCCAACAGCAATTCAATTTTACTTATGCCCACGAACAGACTACAAAGCTCCAAATAAATTTGATTAATATAGTTGCTATGGAGGACATGGCTGGTCTCCACAGGAAGCCAGTTAGACAGCTTGATCCCTCATGCTGCACTGACTGCTAACTGCTCACAGTTGTGGTTTTCTGATGAAAGTAGTGTTAAATATGGAAACCACAAGCTGTCAAGAACTGAATTCAGAATAACTGGCACATCCAGCAAAACGTCATCTGCCCTATGTGAGTCTAACAAACCAGTATATCTTGTCTCAGTCAGTGGCTGGTGTCATCTGATTTCTCAATAAGCTAAAATCCCACGATGCTAGGTTAGACATATTCATGAAATACAGACAAAGAAGAAACAAGGGGGAAGTGCCTTCTAGCGTCAGCTCAGTATCTTCATGCGTCCAAGCTCATGTAAATTCAGGTTTCATTTCTATTCAGCAAACTTAGTTCTTACTCTCTAGATGAGGTTGGCAGAACTACATGAAGTGGTGAAACTCTATGCTTCTATGTAGCGATATTAACATTAAGGTGTTATTATGGTTCCCTGATTCTTTTTCTCAGTAAAGATGTGTCATCAAAGCAGTTCTTTATAAGCACCAGCTGGCTCACATTCCCTGCTGACAACATGTCGGTCAATATGTTCTGTCAAAATGCCCCATTCCTCTCCATTATTGGCTGCAGCATGGCAAGGTCAGGAGGCAGCTCTGCGCTTACTAAAATTGCAGTCAGGAAGCACAAGAAAGAATGAAAGGCAGGAAAACCTGATATGCAGTATTTGTCTAGTTATACTCTCCTTCTAGATGCATTCATAATGTATCTTTCATCACTGCATGGTACTTCATAAAGGTCTTCATTAAGCAACCCACATCAATATCCAGATTCTCTTTTGTAGCAAGCTCAAAGACTGACAATTTTGAACCCATTAACAATGGAGAGATTAAAAAAAAAAAGCAAGCTTATAAAATGTCCTGGAGCTGCAACTCAGCTAGGTAGTATCTATCTTTTTTTCCACTCAATTACATGGTTGCATTAAGCACTCAAGTACTTACTGCCCTTACCCCTTCTAACATAAATACCGGGGACTGGAGAAGCACTGTCAGTTATAGTCCTTTTCTCATGCAAACCTCAGATGATTTCAACGTTTTCCAGAGCACAGACCACTTCTCTTTGGGACAGAGACTTGCATATGGGACCTTTCCCTCCTCTCACACTTGTATGCTCTTATGGGGCCAAATCAATGGCTCAACAACAAGAGGAGGAAACACCAAAACTTTTTGGTTTAGCTACCCTTAGTTAGGTAAGAGAAATCATGAAAAAAGCAATAAAGTTAACCAGCACAGTAAAACTGGCCAATATTTACAAGCTTTTTCACATTTCCTCAGCAGCTAATTAAAAAATTCATAGTTTTCTACTTGCACTGAGAAAACTATTTGTTTAGAACCAACACAAACATCACAAGTCTTAATTTGAGTCATACTTTCATCTTGGCTCTTTCTTCGAGTATTTCTGAGAGGCTGAAAAGGCTCAATTTACATTAAGAGAGAAGTGCGAGTAAGGTACTTCACTGCATATTGCAAAAGTTAGTTGAAGAACCCATCTATCCACAAATTAGAACAGGATCTATGCAAAAATGAGGCTGCATTAAAACAAGGGATAAGTCTTATTTAAGTGTTGGGGAAACTGCACATACAGACAGATGTCTCAAAAAGAAGATCGTCTCTCAGAGGGAAGAAAACAGCAAAGATACCCAGAGCTGAGGCTGATTTACTTCATGCCAAAAGACTGCTGCATGTGATACAGTGCTTTTTTTTTTCCCTCCCCTTGAAATCTGAATAGCTTGGGATTGCTCAAAAATATACCCTTCACACTTCATGAGTAACAATGCTTTCCCCCATCAGATAAGCAGCAAAAGTGTATCTCAGAGTAGCACATCCTTCCTTGCTTACCAAGCCCTGAACAACATTCCTCTTACCTGCGCATGGACTCACTGCAAAGCCCACTCTCCTCTGGGCTCTGTCAAATATTACATAGAAGCCTTCCATGACTGTAGCACCAATAACCAGAGCATTTGAGGAGGACGAGATGCCAAATCGGTAGCACTGTAAATTCTCTCCTAGGCCAAGGATGGGTTGAATATAAAGCTATTATAAAAACAAAAAAAAAAGTCAGAGTGTAAAAAGCAACTCCACACAGTACTTAGAAGTTCAGACCTTTTGATTTTTACATTCAAGCATGCAAACTCCACTAGAAGAAGAGATCGAATAGGGGCAAACAGATTTCTTTACATAATTTAAAACTGGTCAAAGCTTAGATGGAACTAAGAGGTAGAGCTCTTTTATTCTAAGTTAAAATTTGAACACTGTCAGTCACTATGTGAAGGCCAATAGCAAATTTGAGAGAGACACTTTTTACTGTAATTTCCATAACAGAAGAGTAGCTAAGAAAGAACTAGCAGTATGAACTCAATTAGAGAATAACGTTACTGTTAAAAAAATTATCAGGATGGAGCTGATTCAGAGAGCATTCTGTGTTAGCTACAAGGCTCTAGTTTCATAAATTCAAGTCACATTTTACCCTTTATCTCCTCAGGGAAGATGAAAGATTGCCAAGCTATATGATCGATACAGAAAAAGCTTATCATACAGCTTTACTATATTTCAAGTTAAAATGTATTTAAAAGGTTCATTCTCCCTTTTGCTCCTGATCATCCCCTCAGGTAATAGATGGTATTAGTAATGTAGAAGATACTAGCCTGTATTGCCACCTATGATGGGAAAGGGAGTCAGAGAGGAAAAACAAAAGTTCACATTATTTTCTTAAAGCTGGAATGGAATATTAATGAGAGATAAACCAACCATGTTATAGAAACTAGTGAATAGGTCACATAGGCTCATTGCCAAGACTGTCATATTCTGAAGAAGTGCTCCAACTCAGAATGCCACAAAAAAACAAATCAATTTGCTTCTCAAAACAAGAAGATCAAACCAAGCAGAGACATTCTGTCTTTACATCTAATGTGGCTAAAGCTCATGAAAACAAACCAAAAACTTGAGTATTTTTTTTGACAATTTGAAAAAAATAATTTCCAACTACATGGACTGCACTCAGAGGGAAACTGTGTTCTTCTTTTTTGGTTTTAGGTTTGACCAGTTTGTTATCTTCCCTATTTAAAATTTGATTTAGAAAAATTATTTAAAAATTTCCCTTGCATACAATAACCCAGTTCTCTACTATAGCTAAAAATAGCTCCTATTTTTAATAGCGTGTGCTTTATATTAGTAAAAAAAAAAAGCAAAACTAAATAAACAAAGAAGATTGAGACCTGTGGTAGGATAGAGATCCGAAACGACCTACTGGAGTTTTCATCCCTTAGGTAAATGGAGAGTTTGGGAAATAAGGACCAGGGTCTTTCAGTTTTATCCCAGCATGCAAGCTGTGAACCAGTCCAGAAACCAGAAGAGAATTCCTGTATCTATCAAAAAAACCAAAATTGATAAATAGAGATTACATACATTTTAATAGATTTTTGTAAATGATTACTGTGATACTTCTTCCTTTCCCATGGAGAAATTCAAGCTTGAACACAAGTCTGACAGAGATCTTTTTTTAGGGATCAAAGCAAAAACCCAACACATAAATCAAGGTGTATCGTAATGCTCGTACTGGAAGAAGGAGGGTAATGGAAGAAGGAGGAGGACACAAAAGCAAGGTTAGCAAGGCCCTCCCCATTTGTGTCTCATTATTTCCACTTCTGCAATGAACATGTATGACCTCCCTGAGCAATCAGTACTGCAAAGACGTAAAGCATCAGCGGGCTATTACTACTTATCTACTTCTTTGAATATCCCTCAAACACCAACATTTTGAAGCAGCAGACATTTTGAGAAAAAAAAAACAAACCAAACCAAAATACAAACCACAAGCAACGGAATCATATCCCTACCTCACATACCTACAGCTTCTTACTCAGCTTCAGAGGTTTCAAGTCAAGGGCTAACCCAAAACTCCTGCCATCTAAGGGAATCAAGGTCTACTGCAGTTAATGGAAAGAAACAGGTCCCTCCTCTCTTTTGCTGCCCTGCCACTCACTACCAATACAACTTGACATGCTTTTGAAACAAAGTTGATTAACAGTACTTCTTCGTACATCCATGACATGAACAAAGCAAAAAGCAAACCCTTACAGAGCTTGTTTTCCCAAGACAAATATCTTGTCAAATATTCATGCTCCCTGAAGCTGACCTGCTGCCAGAACAGAGGAAACACCTTCCATGTGAATGGGAATAAACTTTTCAGCAGGGCCTGTTGTGATAGTACAAGAGGCAATCGTTTTAAACTAAAAGAAAGTAGATTTAGATTAGATATAAAGATGACAGTTTTTACAATGAGGATGGTGAAACACTGGAACAGATTGCCTAAAAAGATGGTAGAAGCTCAGTCCCTGGAAATATTCAAGGTCAGATTGGATGGGGCTCCGAGTAACCTGATCTAGTTGAACATGTCCCTGCTCCTGCTGGAGGGCTGGACTAGATGACCTTTAAATGTCCTCTCCAACCCAAATCACTCTATGATTCCATGATACTTGAGTGTATTACTTCATGTGGGTTTATTACTTCCATGTGAAGTAACATCCAAGGCAGTTCGGACACTGCACAGCCAAAGCCTCCCACATAAGCAAAGAAAGATGAAATCCAGCCTCTTCACTCCTCTAATTTGTATTTATCTGTGATCATCAATTATTTTGTAAACATTAGCCCATACATTAGTTGTATGGCATTTTACAGGTGACAATTATCCACCCCACACCCCAAACCTGCCAATGAATCATAGAATCATAAGGTTGGAAAAGACCTCTGAGATCATCAAGTCCAACTGTAATGAAATATCTGTTAGAGCTGCATAGCATTAGAGCCTTAATAATTCCAGTCGTTCATCTCTTGTTCCTGGGCGAACAAGTGTACACTCATGTAAATTACACAACAAGACTTACCATCACAGACCACTTTTACCCTAACTCTCAATGCATGCTTAAATACATCTCCTGGCATGGGATAGAATGCTCTGCCACTCAGAGCTAAGTCTCAGGCCAGAACTGCTGAAAAATACGGTTCTCCTCTCTTTCCATTTTCTCTTGGAAAGCAGAGCTTATGATCTGAGAAAAACTGCACGATAGAACCCAGACAGGACAGACCAAGTCTATAAAGTGCTCTTTTTTAAGTGCCTACTTTCCTTCCCAGAAAGATTGCTTATTACACTGTGTTTCTTTGCCTTACTTCTGTATGCTGGAGAAATGCATTGAAGGGGATTTGGCTGTATGATACCTAAAAAGTTATTAAAATAAAGATTTTAGGTTTATTTCAGCCTTCTTTTCTTTAGTTTATTAACTCAGCATTATATTAAGGCCATGAGTAGACATGCTGTCCAGACTTCGGCTCCATGAGTTGTAGTAGCTGCCACCCTTCTGTGGCTCATACCTGTCCATCTGCCAGAACCACCACTCTTGAGACCTGCCAACATCAAACTGCATCTATAGCTGCTCCCTAAAAGACTTCAGTCCAAATAAGTAAGGTTTAAAAAACCCCAAACATTTGCATCACTAAAGAGCATAAAGCTCACTGCCTTGGTTTTAATGGAGCTGAATAAAGGAAAACTTCACATGCAGTTATCCCAGCATACCTGAGGGGGCAATAACATCTTGCTGGGAAAGCTCATCACAAGCTGCTAGGGGCATGAACTTGTTAACCTGGTTCACCTGTGGTCAGAGAAGTATGTCTGACTACAGCAGATGATTTTATGTTTCAATGGTAAACAGCCTGCCAGAAGGACAGAGCACTAAGAATGCAGTTGTGACACCACAGTACAATTGCTGATAATACCCATTTTCCTGACATTGCTACTACACAGCTGGAATCTGATCCTTATATCTTGTAACTACTTTCTTATTCAACAGACTGTCTCCTTTGTTTACAGATGTGAAAGTAATTTTTGGTGAATGTGGAGGAAAGGGGGTACAGCAACAACGTCCTTGAGATTAAAAGGAAACCCTAAAAGAGAAGAGTTATTTTATGCATTTTTAATAGTAAGAACACAAACCATTACGCAGAGTGAGTGAGTGATTCCCCTCTAATACCTTATTAATCCGTTGACTATTTATTTGTCACACGGAAGGCCTCAGTTCAAATGTCCTGACTAGCATCAGAGAGGAGCGTGGACTGCTGTGATCCACTTTACAGGAGGGCACCCTAATCCACACAGTGCCATTACAAGAGCTCTTGGGTAGGCTCTTTCCAATTCTCCCCCATCGACTGAAATTGTTCGCATCAATACTTCAGTGCTTTGCAAATAGAAGAACTTTTCAACCAGGGAAGCTGAGCTACAAAAGATAACTGGTACATTTATTTCAGATATTGCACACCTGCAGGCAGTGAAGAACACTCCATGCCAAATCTCTGCTCTCAATCAGGTAGAAAAAGGATCTCAATCTTGAATTACCCGTGTACAGGCAAATACTGTCTTTTGGGCAGCTGGCCAATAGTCCAGTTTCTGTAATTCCTGTGATTTGTAATGACTACTGCTGTCTGATTGTGAATTTATGACAAAAATATTAAAATTGTTCACATTGAAATAGCTAGGATTTATTCTTCATCTTTTTGGTGTTGTTCATTGTATCCAACTGATTGTGTTCAATCAAAATTTATAAATAGTATTTACTAACCAGCTGTTTCAGTTACTGAACACTCAGAAAAATCCACCATCCCTGTGACCTACTTCTAAAGCCTCCTCTACTTTCAAAGAAAGGTTTTTTTTAAATATAAATAATTCAATAATGAAGGTCAAAAGCAGCTTTACAGATACGAATAAATCTAATGAATGGCATCCATTCCATACAACAATAAGCATTATACTTGGAAAAGAACTCCTTGTAGTAGCAGGTTCTTCTACTTTATAAACACTGTTTTGAATGAAAGGACTCATTTTCATACTCAATACTTTAAATAAGAGCAACAGGGTTTATGTCCATGTTTCTGAAATGCTTAGAACAAATATACCATCTCTTCACTATTTCTGATGCGTTTTCATACACATACTTCTTGTCTATACTTGGATCCCCCCCTTTTCCCTCCTCCCTTTCCCTTTCTACCTCTTTCCTTCCCTTTTTGTTTCAAAGACTATCAGTCATTTCTCACTTATCAACAAGATTACACCAGGAAAGACTCCACTACCCTCAGGTTAAAACTCTGTGATCTGCAATGTAGATCACAGAGATGACAATCCTTTCAAAGATCATATGATCATTTAATAGGAATTTAACATTTTGAGCAGATTTAATGACATTAGCTTACCAGGGACATGCGAGCTATTGCTTGCACAAGAGCAACGAAGACTTTCTGGGGCAGACGGAGCAGTGTGGTTCCACTGTCTACTATCGCTTTATCAGCATTATACTAGGGAGGAGGGAAAAAGGAAGAAGTTACACACTGTAGTTAACATAATGCAGATTCCACTGCTTCATAACAATGACAAAGCTGTTCCTTTTTGGTAGCTGTCTTCCCAAACCTGCACGTCATACCTGTCAGCAGCTGTCTCTAGTTGATAGCTTGAATTCGAATGAAGCTTGAGAGCAAAAGCAAGATACGGTCAGCCTAGACACAAGGATGAGTTTAGCTGCATCACTCAAGAAATTACTGGATGTCACCACAGCTGTTGCAAATGACCAAACCACTGTAAAATGTAACAAAGCTCGGCCCTTCTCAGAGATGTGAGCTAATCTACTTTACTTCCCGTATGCTCTGGGTAAAAGCACTCTCATTGTCAGTATAGACAAATGCTAAGCATGCTGATTAACTTACACATATGTCCAAGCTCTGGATCAAGGTCTCTGATACAATGAAAACAACTGACTCTAGTTTAAACACAATACGGCAGCCTATTTTTAATAACTGGCATATCTAATTTAAGAATAGTTAGGGAACATTAGGCCCCATTACATGTCACGTTCAATACTGGCTCAAGAGTACAAATACCAAATGCCACACCTTTCTGTCAACTGCTGAAAATCACTGAAACACAGACAAAAACAAGTACAAAGGAACTTGACATTTCAATCTTGCTGCCCCAAAATTTGCACTAAAAAAATCAAAGCAAACATTTCTCTTCATTATTAAAACCCCAAAGTGATTTCAGCAAACTTCAGATACATTAAATAAAGAAAAAATATTATAAAAAGTACATATTTTTTCACGAATTCTTTCTTAAAAAACTATGATTAATTGTAAAAAGAAAAGGCAAGTAGCAGTGGCATCTGTTTGCATTAACTACTTTTGTTACCAGCTTTGGCAGCAGGATCAATATAACTGAACAGTGACATGTTTATGGCATAATCATGAGACACAACGTAACATATAGCATAAACTTTGTAGGAAGAGGTCAAACAGAAAGTGAATTTAAAATACATTGGCATAGATGTTATCAAGTCACATGGAATATCTTTACTTTTTATTGGGTTTTATTTTCATCACTGCACTAAAAAAGTAACTCTGACAGTAACTTTCTTTTTGAAAGAAGAGCTGGAAGAAAAGCAAACAGGAAACCATTTATTATACACTCAGAAATACTTCTAAAGCGTGCAGAGAAATATCGAGGCATTGTGGAGTCCACTTTAACATATCTGTACAACAAACACAATCACCAGGAGTAGCCTTGGAAAAAAAGCAGGCAGGAGGCACAGCCAAGAGGGTCAATCACTAACACAAAATTATGTAAAACGCCTGGAGTAGCAGGATCACTCAGTTAGGGACTAAGCACCTGGAATTTCATGCTGAGTACAGTGTACCTGCAGTGCGGAGTAACTTCTTGCCTTCTTAAGTCTTCCTAGCTAATATTTAACAATGCACCCTATGCACTGCTAGCAGCTCTGTACTCCTCTCAGCCTTGGTCTGCCAGGCTCAAGGCCACAGCTGCAATGTAACGCTGGACAGATTCCCAGCATTGAAGTGAGAGGACTACTCTTGCCTGGCAAGGAAAGAAGTAGTCTCTGGTGAGTGTTACAAAAAATGTTCCATTTCCTAGAAAACAACTAAGAGGAAGAGGGCACATAAGTTCATCATCTTATACAGTGAATTATGCATCCTCTGCAAGCCCCTAACTAGTGAAACTTTAATCATACTAGCTCTAATTTACTGTTCTTGCCCTGTATTTTTGCAGTAAAGATCTCCTTTGATCAAGAAAGATACCTTCTGTGGAACAGTGACTAGTATAGTATGCTAATAAGTACAAAATGAAAGCAAACCCAGGAAAGAAAAGAGCAACAATAACAGGAAACTTTTGTAACGCTGCTAGATTTTTAAGTAAGTGAGTTGTTTTCTGGAAACATCGTGTATTAAACAATCAGTACAGGGGTTTCTCTTCAAAAACATGTTGACTTTTTTTAAGGCAAGAAAGAAAAGCAAACAGGACCAGTGGATTTGCTTTCCTAACAGTATAACAGAGAGAGGGATTTAAATAGACCTTGTTTTGCTTATTAAGTTGAAAGACAATATGACTATTTTAAATATTTTATATGGCAATATGATTTCCATATTCTGTACGAAAATACTTCTGCACATGGAAGATTTTTATCATTAATTTCACTTAACCTATATGAACTATAAAAACTAAGAGAAAAAGTGTAAGATAAAATTAAAATGTCAAGTGAAATGAAGGCATGAAAATAATTGAACTAAAATCAAAACATAAAGATTGTTTTGCAAGCAACAAAAAGAAACAAACGAAACTCATGTACACATATATCCTCCAGAAAAAAAAACAGAACAGCTTTACAATAAAAATTGCAACACACAGTCTCATGAGATGGATCTAGAGATAGCAGAACTTTATTCCTACTAAAACCAGAAAACATATCCATCGGGAATAATAACTAGAAAGGCTGAAGAGGGGAAAAAACAAAAAAAAAAAAAAGGAGGCACAGAATGAGATACTTTGGGAAGTGTCCCAGGATGACACCTGCCCACTGCCATCATGACTTACACACTTAGACATGTGGTCACGGATCAATCCAAAACCTTCACTTTTTTTGTTCGAGCAGAATTGATTTAAAAACCTTTGGTTTGATTTTACTGTATAAGAGAAAACCATAAACTGTAGTTGTTTAAAGACAGTTGTCTCCTTGAATCAACGCACATCTTCAGTACTTAAGACACCTTTGTAACAACTGAAACTAATCAACAGGCTGAGCCCTCCCAAACTACAACCAACCTTATTTTCAGTGGACTGTTCACTTTAAAATTGTAGCTTAGTCCCTAATTTACTGAAAATTACTTTAAAGTCCTCTTTGAAGCAATTTTAACATGCTTGACTTACACACCGTATTTCACATGATTTATTAATTTCTTTTCAAAGTTACTATGCAGGCTTAATTCCCAGGAAGTTTGCAATGTGCTTCTACTTACAAAGACAAAACAGATCAATTAAGTGTTTTTCTTAACAAAACTTGTGTTTACATACATACAAACACACTATTATAAATACCTCTCTGCAGTCCAATTCAAGGTTCTGTCCTCCAACCTCCAGTTTGAGAATTTCAACCTGGTAATACCACTCTTCTTTGATCGGTGTGTACCAAATATCACCCTTGTACAGACTTGGTTCAATTCCACCCAGAACCTAACGGACAGGAGAAAGGAATTTACATGCTTTAAAATCCCGGATGTTTACTTTTGGGGCAAGTACAGGGAAAAAGGGAAGTATTTATTTAATCTAATTAACAGGGCATCAAAATTTTTAATTTAGTTCCATTGGTAAGGATTTTACTGACAAGTTCTTTATCAATAATAATGTCTGGATGTTTCATACTGCTTTAAGTAAATTGTGCTTCAGAGCTCCCTTATTGGACCAAGTTACCAGCATTTTCATCTACAAGCTCACAATGATTGTCTTATGGGAGTTCTGCTGTTTAAAATCAAGACAGTGTCTTCAGCAGTTTAATCTAGGCAATGTATAAAAATGGGACAGAACAGTAAACCTGCAAGTCATAAATTCACATTATCAGATCATAAAAGCCTTAATATTGCTTAAGGACATTTCATTTTTCTTACACACATGCAAAATGGAATATGTCCATCTCGTCATCACTACCACTACGAGCTTCCATCAAGACTTATGTTGAAGCTGACTGGGAGAATTCTAGACTATCAGATTTTGAACTGAACTAACATAAGTGAGTTCTCTCTTGGGCTTCACCTGTCTGAAGTGTGTTAACATTTATTTGTGATCTGCTCCTGTGCAGATATGCTTATGTCATCATAATTCAAAAAGAGTCATTCCAACTCAAGATCCCAGAAAAATAAAGTACAAGTCTTGGTCCCACTAAAAGTCAGGAAGACTTCCCACAGTAACAAGGGGAAGATTTGGTCTTCAGTTTTTTTCTTTTGGTTTCTACCAAAAAAAGGAAAAGAGCCTTGATTCCTCTCCCCCTTTTCACACGTTGTAAAAAAATCCCAACAAACCTAAGTGTGACTTTTTAGCGAGTCTGAGCAAGCTTAAACAAGCTTAGTACTTGAGTAAGGGACTACTCAGTTTTGAGGAAGGTAGCAGAATCTACCCTGAGGAAAGACAATGGGTGAAGAACTGCACCACAACACTTAATCTTTTTCTTCATTAAAATTAAACTTGCAATGTAGAAGTGTAGTTAAACTTCAGGGATAAAAAAGAACAGAGAATGAAAAGAGACACTTGAGTTTTGCCTAAACACTTGACTTTTCCTTAAAAAATTATAAAACATTTAATATATTTAAACACCAAATTTGGAAGAAGTAGGATAGTCGTAGAAAAGAGGGAGAGAGATAAAAAGATACATCTTCCCTCTTAGACTGACAGATACCCACAAGACTACCTCCGTTGGTACCATTTCCAGAAACAGGCAGTCCAGCACCACACATCTGCAAGGAGAAAATGTTGGGGATCTTTGCCTGCCTCACAAGAGAATCAAAGAACGTCTCCACAGAACTTGAAGGCTTGAAGGTGTTGAAAAAAAAAACAAACAAAAAACAAAAGAATTGCAGAAGTATTAATTAAAAAATTTTCTTTGCAGAAACAAGCAAATCATTCAAACAAGACCACTTCTAACAAGTAAATTGAATTTCTGACAACCAGGTGATGAAAATTCTAGATATAATCAGTCATTAAAAACCCAACATCTGTCATTTCTCCATTTCTGATGTTTTACAAACACTTTCACTCTTGACCACTGTCAGAGAAATCCTTAAAGCATGAGAGTATTTTCCCATTGCAGTTTTCAAACTCAAATAAATACTAGTTTCAGTTTCAGGCAGCCACTCTCACCAATGCCTTCTGTTTGGAAAAGGGTTCAGATTTTCAAAACAGTCAATGTAACTTGCCCTTCCCACCTTTCCGCATTTAAAAAGCAGAATTTTAAAGTGAGACTTTCAGTTTTTAAATACAATTTAATTCTAACAAACTTTGAATTCAATGGCCCTAATTTACTCTTCTATCTTTTAAAGAACTTAACACCCAAGCACACTTACTCCAACTGATTCCTGGCCAACAAGTTCTCTCTTACACTGCATATCATGCTTGCCTTTGCAGTTATTAAAGTACTGCAATTTCATTGTAATTCAGGTTTCTGTGCAGGTACATCTCAGGACAGAGAACCTGGTCCAGTTTGCAAGGTGTCAAGTGCTCTTACTGCACAAAGCACAGAGCAGCCTCAGAAGCTAAAAACATTTAAGATTTTGGAATAAGGGAAAAGAAATGCACTGAAAACACTAGGTGCCCAAACCAGAGTTTGAGAAGCAGCTCTTCTGCCTGTTGACAGTATATCACAGCGCGTATGGCAGATGCCAATACAATGATCAGACAACAACTGAAAAATCATTTTAATTCCAGAGTCCGCAGGCAGGATTCACTCATTTGTTCTAATGGGATATATCTCAGTTTGTTAATTTCTCATACAGTTATGTGTAGATTGAAAAATATAACTGTATAGTATTCCAGTCACGTTTTTAGTTTTTATTATAATATAATAAATTTTAGACTATAAATTTTAAGCTTTAATTTAAACTTCCACCTGAATTCTTGACTTCCACAAGAACAGGATGTGATTGGTAATATATTCATGGAAACATCATAGCTAATATTTATGCTGAAATTATCCATATATGCACTCCATCTGAACTTTTACTTGATAATTGAAGAACGTCTTAGAATGAACTGCCAAGTGCTTTGCCAAGTAAGTTCATCAGCCATTGATGTGTCTTGAGGGAGATCATTAGATCACAAATATATGCTCTCCACCTGTATACCACAAGCCTCTGGTACTTCCATCCTCTGGTACTACAAGCCCTGTAAAAGCTTACTCACTCCAGAGGAGCTAAAATCACAGCTTTCATTACCAGAAAAGCAAAAATCCTTATACTGGACTGCAGTATCATCACAACCCAATTTATTCTTGCTGGAACAAACACAACAGATCCATAGGAAAGAGTGGTTGGAAGGCAAGAATCTAATGCCAATAGATCACCTGCCTTCTTTATTTTAATAGTTAGATTTCTTTTTATATAGACAATAGCTGAGGAAAGGATGACTTACCTTGGCTAAGGCATTGTAGGCGAGACCAAGAATTCCCTGCCATTTAACTCCTGGTAAGAAGAAATTCTCTGATTCAAGAATGATAGCAATGTTGATGGTGTAGCTGCCAAAGATTCCTTTCGGGATCGTAATGACATCTGTACCCAGCACTCCAGTCCAGCTTCCTTGACTGTACTTAACCGTGACATCAATCCCTTGAGATCTGTATGTACTTGATCTTTAAAAGGAAAAGATACACTTAGGCATGAGCTGTTCATTTACAATGCAAGACAACAGAATGTATTCAGTCTTAAGTTTTCTCAGAGAGGAAAAAAAAAGTGAAGTCTGCAAAGTCAATCACAGATACATACAGAAGAAGGGCGGTGGATTGTAAAAGCAGTAATGAAAAGTTTTTGAGGCCCTAGTTTTATCCTGAAGCCATCAATGACACAAATCTTCAAAACATGTGCCTTTTTTTTTTTTTTAATCTAATCTAAGGTTTTATGTCAACTAGCGCAATATGTCCTTACCTTAGACTGGTCTCTCACAATAGGACCAATAGTCTTTTAAGTGGGGATGAAACGTATTAAGTGGTGATAGGAAGCGAAAAGCTCCTCAATTCAAATCTAAAATTGAAATGAATAACTGTAATACCTCATTAATATTATTAAAAATACATTTTAGGTAAATTGGAATATTATTGTATAAGCAGTAAGACACAGGTTTTCTAAATCTGCAGTTTGGTCTATCTATCAGGAAATAAGTAGATTTGGCTATTATTAACAAATTATTTACTAACTTGTAGGAGGCAAGGAAGGAGTTCCTTCTATACCAGGGCAGCAAAGGCAAAGGAGCAGTTAAGTATGGCAAGCAAAGAAAGGAAAAGAATCTTGTTTAGAAAGCTTGATAAAAACATGAGAAAAACACATCAACAGATCTTTTTCATTTTAGAATCCTGTAGTATAAACATAGAAATCATCTACCACTCTCATCACTACTGAAAAGCTACAAAAGTCCTAGGTTCCTTGCAATCTATTTTGGTCTCATTCCTTGGCATACAGCTTCCTCTTCTGAAGAGGCAGATGACCATGCTCAGTTCATCCAAACAGATGTTTAGCTTGACAGCTTTTTCTTTAATTTTTTTTTAAAAAAGGCAAGTGGGAAATAATTCCATAACACCATCTCTACATGTGTGTAAAACAGTAGAAAGGGCAGGTGATTTATCAAGTGTGGACAGTTTTATCAAACCAGCTTTAATCTAACAGCTGCTCTGACACAAACAGCCACATGAGGTGGCTTTATATCCCCCGGTACCTGAGCTCGCCAGAATGAAGTTCATGTGATTTTGCCTATTATGGGGAACAGAATTCCAACTGTAACACAGACAACTCCCACACATTCAAGTAGACACTCCATCTTGCAGGACAACCTGGCCATACAGACCATGCAACCGATCCTCTTCCTAGCTGAGGGAGGTGACGAGAAATAAGAGGCAAGGCACTAACCCTAAGTAGCTCCTGTTATTCCCAACACCTAATCCTGCAAGTGTCTTCAGGGCCAAGTGCCTTGTAACATCCAAGACAGCAGAAATAAATGAGGCAATAGGCCTCACAGATATTATTTCAAAATCATGAATCCCGGAGATACTATCTGTGTCTAGTTACTGCTACGACAGCTCTGCTCAGACAGGGCTCTTCAGAGTACCACTGCGATACTGGCAGCACAGTTTATAAATCAAAATAATCTGAATTATTAGTGACATAAAAGAAACTAGATGGGACAAGAAAAGGAAGTGAAAATACAGAGCTCTTTCATGTAGAAAAGTGTCTGGCTATGCAACAAAAGAGGAAACATCTGAAATCAAAGAAAGGCAAGTGGTGGGAGAATAAAGTGAAGCAAATCTGCAAATACAGACTTTACTGGCAACAGCAGCAGCACATAGTTTTACTTCTGTAAGCAGTTACAGCCTTATGGACTGATGTGTGGACCAGGACACAGAAAGACTGGGTTTGTTTTTCAGCACTACCGGTCAACTATCCTGTGGAAAAGCAGGACAAATTACTCCCTCGCCCCTTGGGCCACAGCTTCCCCACCTACAGAAATGGGTACAAGGATATTCATCTCTTCGTAAAGTACACAAATGTTTAACTGAAGGGAACGTCTTATAATTTCCTTCAAGAAGGAAAATACCTAGTGTTGGAAGGGATCTCACATAATCCTCATAACAGTAAATTAAATTCTGTTCTGCAAAACCATTTCCTGCTCCATCTTCTTGATTGTAATCAGCCTGTGTTTTGCCACTTCACTGATCCAAAGGAAGAAAACTTCCTTTGGAAGGAGGTGAAAACTAGAGACTTGTTTTAATTCATAGGCTGAGTATTTTAAATAAACACACAGCACAAAAAAAAATAAAAATCAAAAAAAGCTGTTGCAGCTATGATGACAAAATAAGAAATTAAACTTTTCCAGCAGAACAGTGTTATCTTCACCAGAGGCAAGGAAAAAGGCCTCCTACATTATTGTGTTGTAGTACCACTACTCTCTTCTCTCTGTCTTCTGTTTTCTGGTTACTATCTTCTCTCCAAAAGAGCCAATAGAAATGTGTTGCTCAAATCTCAGCTTAGAAAACTAGCAATGGATTCATTTTCTCATGCAGTTACTCCTCACTACCAGCCTACAACACTGAACAAAACATTGACAAAATATTATGCTCAACACAGTAACAGCAAATCCGCTGCACAGAAAGCCCTGCTTAACACCAACCTCACCAAACACATGCGATACCTTCTTAATTCTGTGGCCACCCAGATTACCTGCCACTCTGCAACAAACAGGACTTTAGATTTTCCTACTTATCCATGCACTTTTTCCTAAATATCAAATCAATACCTCCATGAACATTAATTGAAAAGAAGGGGCAGGAAACAGCAATAGACAGAAAAATCCCAACAGAAGTTTCTTTCCTTTCTATAGACTAGATGGAAGGCACAAGATTAAGTGATTCAGGGCCAACAATTTTAGGACAAAGCAAGCATTAAAACTCAACAACCAACCTAGTTGTCTGAAAACTATTCTACAACATCAATTATTGATTTTTAAGAAAGAAGCCCCATCTACTTTGCAGTGGTCCTGGAAAAAGTTTATAATTACCCCCAAACCATAAACTGTACAGTACACTTAACCAAACTTGGAGGATCATACTGCAAAGCAGCAGCTTACTTTTGCTTGCTGTTACATAACTTATTGTTTTACCTCAATTGATTGCCCATAATTTTCCTACCTCCTTGCCTCTTGGAATGATGAACTTCAGCAGTTTCCTCTTGAAACTTTAGGTGGTGAGGTAGTAGTACTCACACTGAAATAAAACTGAATACTGTTGCTGAATACCGACAGCCTTGAGTGTGTCACTCATATATTGCTACAGACCCGTCACTAATAATTTAGTTTCAAGTGTAATAATCCCTTTATACATCTGTTTAAGTAGTTCTTTTATCATAAGTAGCATACTCAACAAAAACTACTTGTTATTTTGAACAGCATGAGAAACAAATGCTGTGATTTCTTTTCAGTTCAGGACAAATTAGGTCATTTCCCCAAACCTTATACATCACGGTGACTTACACAGCATGATACCACGGCAGACTCAAACTTTTCACAGCAAAGTTCCAATCAGAGCCACTCAAAAGCCCAAGTCATGAAAGAGTTCATGATAACAGCTTCATTCTTTTTTTATGGAAAGACACAGATAATTAAACAGTAGAATTATACAACACATTATATGACACACAACATCATTTAACAAGCTAGTTCTAAAATTGCTCAAGAAGGGCTCTTCCTGAACAACACACCCTCTGGGTCCTTTAAAACAAAGATAATGACTTTCCTCTGCATCCTCCTCAATTTCAGTCAAAAACCAATCATGCATTTAATTTCAGATTTTGATCATTTGAATAAAATTAAATTAAGAGCGTGGCAATCAGGAAATTCAAAACCATCACTCTCTCCAACACAATATTAATATTCTAATAAGCACACATCTATAACTCAGTCCCATTAACTTAACAAATTACTAATCCTTCTTTCCTCTCGTCTTCAATTTGCAGTTTATGACTTTGATATCGAAGCACTTCATGATAATATAAGGGAAAAGTGCAAGAATATTTACCAAATGAGAGAAAACCTCTTTATCTAATTTTGAAGAATTCCACGTAGTGTGGAAAAGTGCCTATAGGCAATTTGTCTGATTTACACATGGGTAAAGGTCAGTCTTAGGTAATTTTACAGATCTGATTGATGTAGTATCAAGACCCTTGTCTACCATCTATGCAACCAGGAAAGGTAACTTGACTACTGGGAAAAGACTATCATAAGGTCAGTCTCAAAAAGAGATGAGCAGCAGGGTCTAAGAAACTATAGGCCACTGGGCTTCACCTCAAGTTAGGAAAAGTCTCAGAGAACAACCTCCTGGAATCTGTTCCCAAGTACATGAAGGACAAGAAGGTAATAATGGATGCTCAATGAGGAATTTCACAGGCATCCTGCAGAGCATGGATGCTAACTTTTTGACACAGGTAGCGAAGGAGCCACCAAGAAGAGGTGTGCTGCTGGACCTTGTACTAAAAAAACAAAGAAGGTCTAGTTGGGGATGTGAACGTTTGAGGCAGCCTTGGCTGCAGTGACCACAAGACAGTGGAATTTAAGATCCTGCATGGAAAAGGCAGGGAAATAAACAGGATTACAACCCTTAACTTCAAGAGCACTAATTTTAGCCTCCTCAAAGACCTACTCAGAGGAATCCCATGGATTAGAACTCTAGAAGGTAGGTAGGTTCAAGAGACTTGGTCAATATTCAAGCACTTCTTACTCCAAGTTAAAAATCGATGAATCCTTAGGAGTGAGAAATGGAGCAAAAGAGGCAGGAGACCTGCATGGATCAGCAAAGAGCTTCTGGAAAAACATAAATGGAAGAAGGAAGTTTACAGAGTGTGGAAAAAGGGATTGGCCACTTGAGAGGAATATAGGAATGTTGTCAGAGTATGCAGGGATGAGATGAGGAAGGCTAAGGCCCACTTGGAATTAAATCTGGCAAATGATGTCAAGGACAAGAAGGGCTTCTTCAAGTATATCAGTAGCAAAAGGAAGACTAGGGAAAATGTGGGCCTGCTGCTGAATGAGGTGGGTGCCCTAGTGACAGAGGATGGAGTTAGTGAATGCTTTCTTTACTTCTATCTTTACTGCTAAGGCCAGCCCTCAGGTATCCCAGATCCTGTAGGAAAGAAAGTCTGGAGAAAGGAAGACTGTCCCTTGGTCGAGGAAGATCTGGATATAGATCATTTTGGCAAATTGGACACCCACAAATCCATAGGTGCTAAGAGAGACGGCAGAGGTTACTACTAAGCCACTCTCCGTTATCTTTTAAAAATCATGGAGAAGAGGAGAGGTGCTTGAAGACTGGAGAAAAATCAGTGTCATTTCAGTTTTGCAAAGGGCAGGGAGGATAACCCATGAAACTACAGGCCAGTCACCCTCACCTACATCCCTGGAAAGGTAATGGAACAGCTCGTTCTGGATGTCATCTCCAAGTATCTGGAGGAAAAGGTTACTGGGAGTAATCAACATAGATTCACCAAGGGGAAAGGATGCCTGATCAACCTGACAGATTTGTATGATGGCTTAACTGGCTGGATAGATGAAGGGAAAGCAGTGCATGTTGTCTGCCTTGACTTCAGCGAGGCTTTTGACACTGTCTGCCACAATATATAGGTAAGCTTAGGAAGTGTGGCTTAGATGAGTGGACAGTGAGGTCGATTGAGACCTGGCTGGATGGCAGAGCTCAGAGGGCAGTGATCGGCGGCATAGAGCCTAGTTGGAAGCCTGTAGCTAGTGGTGTTTCCCAGGAGTCAGTACTCGTCTCAGTCTTGTTCAACATATCCATCAATGGCCTGGATGAGGGGACAGAGAGTATCCTCAGCAAGTTTGCTGATGACACAAAACTGGGAGGAGTAGATGATACACTGGAAGGCTCCACTGCCATTCAGAGACCTGGATAGGCTGGAAAGTTGCACAGAGAAGAACCTAATGAAGTTTAATAAAGGCAAGTGTAGGCTCGTGCACCTAGGAGGGAATAATGCCATGGACCAGTACCAGCAGGTTAGGGGTTGACCTGCTGGAAAGTAGCTCCGTGAAGAAGGACCTGGGATTTCTGGTGGACAACAAACTCACTGTGACCCAGTAATGTGCCCTTGTGGCCAAGAAGACCAATGGTATCCTTGGCGTACATCAAGAAAAGGGTGGCTAGCACATTGAAGGATGTTATCCTCTCCCTCTGCTCTGCCCTAGCAAGGCCACTTCCGGGCTCCCCACTTCAAGAAAGACAAGGAACTACTGGAGACAGTCCAGCAGAGGGCCACAAAGATGATTAGGAGATGGCAAATCTTTCTTATGAGGAGAGGCTGAGTCAGCTCAGTCTGTTTAGTTTGGAGATAACTGAGAGGGGATCTTATCAATATTTATAAATATCTAAAGGGTGGGTGTCAAGAGGATGGGGCCAGACCCTTTTCAATGGTGCTCAGCAACAGGACAGGGGGCCAGATGCACAAACTGGAACACAGCAAGTTCTACTTTAACATGAGGAAAAATTTTACTATGAGGGTGTCAGAGCACTGGAACAGGCTGCCCAGAGAAGCTGAGGAATCTCCTTCTCTGGAGATATTCAAAATCCACCTGGATGCACTCCTTTGCCTCTCACTCTAGGTGAACCTGCTTTATCAAGGCTATTGTACTAAATGATCACCAGAGGTCCCTTCCAACCTCCACCATTCTGTGATACCAAACCTGACCAACCTCATTGTCTTTTACAACAAGATAAATGGCTAAGGAGATGAGGAGAGTGCAGTGGTTGCAGCACATCTTGACCAGTCAGGCTTTTGATACCATCTCCCATGGCACACCCATTTGGAAGCTGAGTATGTGGGGTTGAACAGAGACTACTATGTGGGCTGAAAATAAGCTAGGCAACAGGGCCCAAAGGGCAGGAACCATTGGCTCAGTATCAGGTTTGTGACAAACATAGTGGTGCAGGAGTTGCGAATGGAGGAAAAACTGTTCCACATCTTCATCGAGAACCTACACAAAGGACAGAATGCACCCTTAGCAGATTTGCACATTAAGGAGAGCTGTTGACATCCTGAATATTAGAGCTTGAATCCAAAGGAACCTTGAAAAACAAGAAGAGTGAGCCAAAAGAAACCTCATGGTATTCAACAAGGAAAAGCCCAAAGTTTTGCAGTTGAGACAAAACAACCCCATGCATCAGGACAGACTGGGAAGCAAATTAAAAGGAATGAAAAGGATTTGGGCTGACAGAGGACACTAGCCTCAATAAGAGCAGCACCGTCCTTGCCCATGCATACTGTAAACTCTACACTAGGGCACACTTGGAGGGTCATGGATAATGCTCACAGCCTCTGGTCAGCATTGGTGAGGCCACAGCTGGAACAGGCTGTGTCCAGCTCTGGGGACCCAGTTCAACAGGGAACTGGAAAAAGAGAAGAGGGACTGGCAGAGGGCTACCAAATAAGTCAAGGACCATGAACACAGGACCTGTGAAGAGAAGCTGAGAGGAGCTGGGCTTCAGTTTTGCAGAAGAGAGGCTAAGGGGAGATCTCATAGCAGCTCGCAACAACCTGAAAGAGAGTTACAAAGATGACACAGCCAAACCTTTCTCTGCAGTGCCAGACAAAACCAGAAGGGGCAACACCCACGAGTTACATTTTGTGAGGTTCAGGTTGGACAATAGGAAATATTCCCTCCACAGGAGAGTGTGGCACAGCACTGAAACACGCTGCCCAGAGACATTATGAATTTCCAGCCCTTAAAGGGGATTTGGCTGGACCCAGCCACGGCTGACCCGATCTGCTGACAGCCCTACCTCATTTGGAATCTGTAATAAGTGACCTACAAAGGTTTCTTACAAACAACGTTTTTGAAACGTAACTCATTTCGGTGGAGCCAGGATACCTCCCAGATGAAATTTATTTAAAAGTATTTAAAATGGAAGAAGTATGGTACAGTAGCCAGGTTCAAGCATGCTAATGGTTGAACTTTATTCTGAGCATACTGCAGTATTCCATCAATCCAACCCAAACCAGAAATTGCTATTGCAATTGCTCTGGACTGTAACGACTTGAGTTTTAATCATTTTACAAAGCATCTGTAACTCTTCAGGGCCTAAATTTCAAGGTTTCATTACTAACTTATATCAAAGTTCTCAAAATACAGTGTGCACTAAGAACACTGAGAAGAGGCTGTAACCTTCAAGTGATCTCACAGGCTTTCTCAACACATAACCTCTGCCACCATTCCTGTTTCTAATGGTTTATGGTTCTTATGAGAGAGGCCTTGCTCTTCTAGACAAAATAATGTCTCTTAAGAGGCAGCAGGAATGCCTGTGCTTTTAATTTTTGCAATTAAGCTTCCTCTAGCCATTACCTATGGAAGGGCATAGCTGGCACGTAAAACTCTGCAGTACTGCAGAAACACCTTCCAAGTGCAAGTTCCAAACTTCCAGACTTGTGTCATATCAGAGCAAGATGTGAAATATCTCCATTAGCATCAGAATATGTGACAGGAGGTAAGGCTGGTAGTGAACAGCATGGAAATATCAGCTTTCCCGCTATTACCAGTGCATCTTATTGGGAAAAAAAGTGCAAAACCCCAAACCAAAATACATAAAAGAGGTAATGAGAATGGTGATATTCTCCAGCCTCACAGGCCTCTAAGTATTTATATCTACGCGCTTTGTCTGAAAATAGACACTGTGTTTTGAAGAAGTTTACCTGAAACAATTGCAATTAGAAAAGGGTGAAAGGGAGGAAGAAAGGAGGGAGAGTGATTCAGACAGACAAAGCTGTGCTTGGCTGTGACTAATGACAGCTCATGCTAAACACAGCAAATTTAGTGCAAAACAAGCACCAAACCCTCCAAGCTATATCTTAGAACAACCAGATTCTGCAGAATCTGTCCAGATCCCTTAACCGATCGAGGTCCTTGGCCAAACTAAACAACAAATTAGTTTTTGATGAACTAATTTTGTTTTTAAACAAAGAAAAAGTATATTTGAACTTTTAATTTCTTCCAGGACTATTTGGATAAGAAATTGGCTGAAATTGGTGTGATTTTGCGTACTATTTTTAGCCTGTAATCTTCTTCCCTGTTCTCCAGCTTTAATCAGTACTATGCTCAGAGCTCAGTTGCACTGCCATCAGTAGGACAATTCATGGTGTCAGGCAGGACTTTGCATCAGGTAAGGCCAATCCTCCCATTCAGTGAACAAACATCCCACACTCATGGGATGTCACAGGAGCCCCAAGAACTGCCTTATCATCCTCTTCTGCATGGAGTCAGAATCTAAAAGACATCCTAACCCAACACAACATGCAGAACAGGTACTTACAGCTCAGTATTGAAGTAGGAGGTGACATCAGGATCAGGCACGCCTGCTACAGCAAAATTACTGCTCCCAGTGTCTACCAGAATATTTAACTGCCAAAACAGAAGAAAGGAGAGGTGGTTTTCATATCCAACTGAACAAATAAACAAATCACAAACCTTTTTGTCTAAACTACCTTCTGATGATGAAAGTTGCCCTGAAAAATACATAGAAAGTGTCACTTCTGGAAAAGATAGGCTGCTGCAGCCCCTTCAAAAAAGCTGGTCATGCTGACGTGCTTTAAAATAGTCATGTTCCTGAAAGGGGGATAACCCACCAAGCCCGTGTTTGCACAACAGATGAATCCACAACCATCTCAAATCTTTTTTTGGCCCAATTCATATGTGTTGCGGCAACGTGGCTCATCCAGGACACAGCCTGAATTGCATACTCTTTAAAGCACTGTTTGCCTTAGAGCTTATGAGGTTTCTAGGTTGGAGCTGAGTTCAAGTCTGAGCAGAAATAAGCACAAGCATGAAGCTGCCTCATGGCTTGGAAAGCATAGGAATATTGCCCAGTTTGTCTTGAGCAGCAGCAGGAACCTACCACAGCTTTTGCCACCTTTAAATAGGTGGATGGCAGATTTATAAACACTGTGAAAAGCATGGATTGAAAGGTGGCCTAAGAGTGGGCCACTTATTCGGTTAATTGGGAGGATGACTTAGGCCAAAAATTGCCTAACAAAACCACAGGGACAAAATGAGAGGCCTCCTTTCCCCATTTGGCTTAGGTTCGCATGCTGGTTCACCACAGCTGCATGACAGCTTGTGCTAGCACAAATCAGACAGTAACAGCACAGGAGCAAGTGCACAGATACAGGATCAGTTCTTTCAGTGGGATCTTGAAACGTCAGGCGTCAATAATTTAAGTCAGCCAGAGGCTGTACTACTACCAAAATGCAACAGTCACACTTTTTCCCTGCGCTTGGCTTGATGTTTCCCATGGCTTCTTAGCATATGCCCTAGCATGCATGGGACTGTGCTGCAAACTAGATCACATTCCTTAGATACAGTTGCCAAAAAAATTAGGAATATGTCGTATCGGACAGCTACTTGAAAACTGCTAGGAGGAGCAGATACTAGGAAAGGGCGATTGCCTCTTTTAGTGTCAGCATGGTCTCAGATTGGCCCAAAATGATTGTGAAAGTATTCCCTAGGCAATAGGGGACATCTACTCCCCACAGAAATCTTAAGGAAATATGGATTTTCCTGCAGGAGGGAGTGAGATATTGGGACTGGGTTGCCCACAGTTTGACTCTTGCTCAAACCACCCACATTGGTAGTCCTCATCTCTCTTTAAGAGGTGAAGTAGCTAGAGATCTAGCACTGAAACTGGGTGTGGGAAGGGTAAGAGAATGAAAAGGGAAAAGTGTCCAGTGTTGACAAAGTAAGTGCAGGAACAGGACCTTGCTCAGAAAGTAAAGACAAAGGAGGATAAATCATTTGGAGAAGACACACTGAATACTTCTTTAATAGATTTAAAACAGAGCATAGACAAAGTGTGAGTTGATGTTCAAATATATGTTTGGTTTGCACATGGAGGAGGAGTGAGTAGATGGGTGCCTCTGTTTTACCTAGTTAATATAGCATGGGACTGAGGAGCTCTGAAATTTAACCATGAACACAAAACCAAGTAGTAATCTGTGGGACTCTTCTTTCAACTGCATATTCACTCCATCATTGGTATTCCCAGCACTAATCTAGCAAAAATTTGAAGACTAAAAAGAAAAACCCCACAACCTTAGTCAAGTTATTTACTTGCCTCACTGTATCTGAGATTTTAGATTAAATGGAGACAATACATTAAAATTTGTTTTGCAACCACATAAGCCAGGCACAGATATTTAAAAGCAAAAAAGACATCTACAATTCACCTGGCTGCAGGAGCTGAGGCTTTAAAATCAAATAAGAACCTCTGAAGCATGACTTGCAGTAAAATCCAAAGTTTGCTACATACTTCATTCAATGATACCAAAATATTTTGATAATAATATTTTGTCAACTATCTATCAAAGTAAAAATTATCCATTTCCCTCCCCTCTCTGGGATAAAAATCATATTAAAAATAAATAACAAAGAGCAGCTACAATGCGTGCATCTATCAAGACTAACAAAAGTTGCCTCAAAGGAGTGCTGCAGGGCGTAAATTAATTAGCCTTTCTGAGGCAATCTGCGATGTTTGAGTAACGGGCACTATACATCAGCTGCATAAATACGTGTAGGTGTTGCCCTATCTTCAGTAATATGCATGACACCACACATGGGGGAGGACTGGGGAGAAAAAAACAAACCAACAAATAAACTCCCAATCACTAAATATGACATATATGAAAGATATTTTATCCCCACATCTTAAATTCAATGTTATCATCACAGAATTCAGAAATCACTGAAAAAAAGGGGCAAATTTATTACACACTGATGGACTAAATCAACGTATCCTAAACAAAACAGATACCTCCCTCCAAAGGAAAAAAAAAAGAAATACAAAGCTGGCTAACCATGCAAGCCAGCCTACTCGGACACAGCAGCATTCACATGACAGATCGCTATTGAGGTTGACATTCTCTATCCGCATGTTTGTGCATAATGAGATGCAGGCGGCCAGGGCAGACACTGATTTACTGTAGTCCTCACAATAGCGCCAGTGAATAGCAGCTCATTTTGGGGTGGGTATAACTTACTGAGTTCTCTTTCTCTCCTGGCTACCCTTTGGGTCTGAATTTTCTTTAGCGCTTTCACATCTCATTAAGAACAACTTTCATGTTGTCACCACTGGACCCTACTTTATTCTGTACTGCCTGCTGCCCGTTTAATGGTGCTGCTGGGGAAGCTTCAGGCAAGCTCTGGCGAGTCACAGCATGGCAACTAAAGGAGCTATGGTCCAGGCCTGCCTGTCCTGCCCCATCTCCAGAGGTCAGTCATACCCTCTCCCTAAAGACAAATCCAAATGCACTGCATGTTCACTTCCCTGCTACTGCATTTTACCTCCCAGCTTACTAACAAAACCCAAAATCAATGGCACCTCAACTTGATTCACTGAGGTATGTGCTGTGACAGCTGGAGAGTGGTCATACCTCTCTGTGCCTTTACCCTTCTGTCCCAAGGACAGAAGATCCAGATGCCCAGACAGAGTTAAGAGCGCTGGTAGCGTCCTCTCCAGCTGCCTCCTCATGAAGCCCCAGAGATGGCGTACCGGAGTTTTCATGGGCAGGTGAAGCAGGTTCCTTGGGTTTATTACAACCACCTCTAGTGAATCACTTTCTGTCACTGAAAGCTGATTATTTAGCAATCACCCTGTGTTGTCAAAAAGTGTCAGATGAAGTCATATTTTGTGAAAGCCAAGGTCGGAGAGACATGGCTGAATGAGGCTGTGAAGGAAAAACTGCCCTAAGTCTGCTGACGGATCACATGTCCAGCATTAAAAATAGTGAAAGACTACTTTCTGTTCACTTGTGGAGGCATGGAAGGAAAGCCTTGGGGTTTTTTTACTTGTGTCTTCCAAGTTCAATTTCACACCTATATAGCAGAAAGCAGACAGTAAACGCAAAAGGCCATTTTTTTTCTGTGGAACATAAACTCTGCACCTAGTACCATACCTGGAAATTATTCTTCTGGACGCAGTTCCAATATGGAAATAGCATGAATATCAATAACAGGTTCATAAAGTTCCCTAGGTATAGAGTAAGCAAGATAGTAACATCCACCTCTGCCATGACAAACTTACACAGGAAACCTGACACCCTATCTATACGCCATTAAGTTGTGCTTATAAAAAGAAACAAATCCAAAACTGTTCACTGAAAGTCAGGAACGCTGAAAGCAGAAGCCTTCTTAAGCCATGCATTTTATATATTTTCTACTCTGAAAGGGCAGCGACACTGAAAAAACCCCAGTAGTAATGATTTATTTCAACTGGAAGTCAAACATATTGTCAATACGTCAAGGATCCCCCAAACTTTCCAGGGCTCGATTTGGCACCAACACCAAATAGCACTTACTGTATGCTATCCTGCTTCAATAACTTGCCACTATGCCTTTAACGTGTTTAACCTTTCGATTGCTGAATACTATTGTATTTTGACATTAAAAAAAAAAATTGCCTATTGACCTGTCATCTTTTTTTCACTGGTTCAGGTACCCGCCCTATCTGTTACAGCAAGTGGCGTCAATTCAACATCATCAACACCAGGCATTATCTATGCCTCATTTAACTGCCTGGTGAACAGCAGTTTGCAGTTACCCCACCATGCATTCTTAAAGTGGCTTCCTTCTCATTTTGAAGGAAAAGTGATAAAATGTAGCAGTCATTCAATTTTCATTGCATAGAGGTTGCTAGCACCCTCTAGCAGGGACAGATCTTGCCTCTGTTGTGACCTACACCCTCTCAGACTTCGCGTAACTTTCTTTTTCCTGTTTCAGGTTGAGGCGAAAGTTTTAGTTAACTTTCAGAAAAATACACAAAACAAATATCACAGGCTACAAGTCCATAATGCATTTTTTTTGAACCAGGTCTCTGCATGATTTAGAATCCTAGGGCTTGCATGCAACCCTGTTGCACTGTTGCTTTTAATGTGATTCCCTGAGTAAACCACACTAAGCTAGTGATAATCTTCATCCCCATTAAAAAACTGTCCCATGGAAAAATCCACTGTAGCTTTTTTTCAAGTTAACAGGCCTTTTAGGTCAAGCAATAACATTTCACCACTATACAGAAGAAATCAGACTGCAAAAACGTATTTAGCTCTTCATCCCTGCTTCAGCTGAAGCAAGGGGATGGGGAGAGGGGAATATTTGCACAAATACAGTCATAAATATAATAAGCAATCTCATTTAACCTTAAATTTACTTTAGGGTTCAGAGAAAATCTTAATGACGGGCAATTGATAAGTTTCCACTGCCTAAGCCAGCAGACCAGAGAAGCTGGCTCTGTAAGACTTCATGATGAAAACTACAAGCAATCATGCCTTCTTTGGGATTTAACTTGACCCATGAGCACCCCTTCCTTTTCTCTTCTCTCCCATTCCCAATAAAGACAGCGACCATTCCACACTAGTAACATTCATATGCTGTTCAAAGTCTTGTCCTGCTGTTTTTTCATGACTTCTCCCACACACACACTTAAAATAGGGCTTATAATCCTACTGTGCTTGATGGAGTAAGGCATACAGTGAATTATAAGAAAGTAAAAATGTTTTTTAGTCCACATACAGAGACTATAAATAGGAAGCATCCCATTACTGGCTCATGAGCTGTTAGCAAACATGACAATGTACTGGCTTAGTAGAAGTCAACCCATCTAACAACCCCTGAACCTGTAACGTGTCTTAACTCCCTCTCTTTTTTATTTTGTCCACATATAATAAAATATACAGAAAATATTTTGCTAGACAGTGCTTAAAAAAAGGTGCAAAGCAGTGCTACATTTCTTGTTAGGGATTAGCAGCTAGAAATCATTTGGGTAACAACTCCTCTTTTTCAAGCTGGTTAATAGATAGGAAAATTAGTTGCCAATTTAAATACTGCTTCATTTAACACAACGATTCCTAATTACATTATCATCCCATCTGGCAAGAGCTGCTTACAACCATCATGCAAAAAAGAAAACACAACCATCCGCTGTGTTTGCCCACAGTTATTATGTGTTATTATTGGCACAGACTGTCAGTCAGGTTATTTAAGCAATTCATTTCTACAAATTAGTAATGTTACAATATACAGTTGCTTTTTAAGCACAGAGATATTGTACATTTTTTCTCCTATGTTACTTGGAATTAGCAATTACAGCCTACTTTCTAATAAGCAAATTCAGAAAAGTCAGGTTTAATATAGATTCTTCATCTGTTCCTCTTAAGATACAGAAATAAAACCTAATTAAAAAATGAGTTAGGGGAATCTTTGGATGTATTTCTAGATGTAGAGGCCTGCAAAGTTAGAAATAAACTGAAAAAGCCTCCATGACTACACATTTCTGCTTGCAGAATAATACATACTTCACTGAACAGGTAAGACTGAAACCAAAAAAAGGATAAGATTGTTGGTCTGTACAACAGACCGGCACACTGCCCCTGAACACTGGGGGCAGAGACAAGAGAGACAAGACTCTCCCATTTTTCATTGCTCATTAGCAATGGAGCAGCCCAGTCCTCACTGCTCTGGAGCTCTTCACGGAAAGGTTGACATTGGGAAGAACATCTGGAAGTCATCCACCAACGCCTTGCTCAAGCAGGACCACCTAGAGCCAGCTGCCCAGCACCACACCCACCCAGCTTTCGAGTAGCTCCACAGCTTCTCTGGACATGTGTTAGTGCTTCGTCATAAACAAGTGTTTTTCTTTATGTTCAGAGGGAACCGCCTATGTTTCAGTATGTGCCCACTGCCTCTGGTGTTGTCACTGGGCATCTCTGAAAAGAACCTGGCTCTGTCCTCTTTGCACCCTCTTCAGCCTTTTCTTCTCCAGGCTGAGCAGTCTCAGCTCTCTCAGCCTTTTCTCATATGAGAGATGCTCCAATCCCTTAAATGTCTTTATGGCCTATCGCTGGACTCTCTCCAGTATATCCACCTCTCTCTTATTGGGGAGTTCAGAGCTGGACACACCACTTCAGCTGTGGCCTTATGAGTGCAGAGTAGAGGAACCCAGAAAACAAATCAGCTTTTTGGTTGACAGTTGCACAGACACTGGCGATGATCAAGAAACACTCCACCCAGAGCCAAATGACTCTGCAGCTTGGACAGTACTATACTTCACCTTTGAGGAAGAGGACGAAAGGAGCAGGCCAACATGTTACCCTGAGTCTGTGAGGAGAACTATTTCCTGTGGTGCCCTGAGGGAGCTCACCTCACCAGTGTAAACAAACCTATCTGCTGCTATCTCAAAAAAAAAAATAATTCCTGTAGTTTAAGAAGGGTTTAACCATGCAGCCAAGATAAGAGAGGCATTGTAATAAAGCAAATTACAACAGTGATTAATGATCTTCTAATGTCGTTTGTTCAGCAGGTGGTGTCCATGTTTCACTGCAACGTCACACTGGGGATACAAAGGAAGGTGCTTTATTGCAGCATGAAAACTTGGCCAAACAAGGAGGTCAAGTATATCACCAAAGACAATTCCTGCTTTCGCAATGGCAGAAGTTTGTCACAGAAACTGCGGTGTGTTTGTAGGTGGTGGAGTAAGCAGGCGAACAAGTGGCAAATGGAGACTCTTCAGGGCAGCAGCAGATCAAGCCCACCAGAGGATGCTTGGTGTTCACTCACGTTCCCCTCACCACATTCCCTGCTGGAGTCAGAACCTGGGATGTGACCCCATACCTACTCCTATACTACTTTTACATTCACCCTTTCCTCCAGCCAACTAAATCACCGAGCTATCTCTGGATACTTTCACACCTGCACTGGTTCCTGCACAGGACCATGAGTCTTTTGCCCTTAATCTTTTCATGATCTGCACTGATAGACTGAGAGGAATACTTTACTGTTTGTTTTTTTCTTCTCAGAAAAGGAATGATCTCTTCCTTTGCCAGAAAATTACGAAGTACTATCTGGATTAGCCCATCTATTCGTGTTTAAGAGCGCTGTGTGCTTCTGTAGTTGAGATTTGTATTAAAAACACAAATGCTAGAATGACTGATTGCTCTGAAGTATAAACTTGCTCAACTAAATTGTGAGTTGAAATATGAGTGTCTGACTCTGGGACTGATGAATAGTCATTCTGAAGAGAAATATTACAGGAAATGCTTTATATATATTATCATTTTGACAATAAGGGAAGGCTATTATGTTTTTAAAACAAAAAAAATAGTCAGCCAATCAATCCTGGTAACAAAACAAGATATCTATTCTTCATTTCTGCACTCTCCTTTCTGCCAGTGCCTTTGGTTCCCTAAACATTAGCATTCTTTCTACACATGCTGTCTCATGTGGTATCTTATTTTTCAGGCTGAAATTTATTTGCTGTGTCTAGATTTATCATACAACACATCCATCCTATTCATGCTATATGAACATGCTTTGCTGTTGAACATGAGCTATTACTTGCTTATCTTAGAGCCATGTGAATCGTAGCAATTTTGTCTCATTGCCTTTTCAGAAAAGATTAACCTTTTTTCCTCTCTCTTTTTTTGTTAGATATAAGTCCCTCTCCCATATCACACTCTATAGCTGACAAAAAACTAGGTGTGCAAAGAAAATCTAGTTCATGTAAACCAGCAACACCTCAAGTCATTGCATTTTACGGAAAATCTGGACAAATTAGAGGAAGTTTAATAACAGCAATAATCAAGAGGTCTAGAAAAATCTCACTTGTAAATAAGTTTGAACTTGTTTGAGAAGACTGAAACTGTGTCTCTTAATAGACATATGGTTGACACAGGGACCCCCATGGGAGCCACACTTTTCCGAAAAAAGGGGTTGTGTGTGAGCCGAATAGTATCTTCACCAGCCTTTCCCAGTGTAGCCAGCAATACACATTAACATCAAGCAGACTGTTGGTTCTTACTAACAGCAGTAAGGCATCCAAGTGCTCACAAAATTGAGTGACGAAAATCTATATATTTTCTATATTTATACTAAACACGTTCTTGAGTAGAAAGATTTATGAGTGCCTAGATAAATGGAAGATTTGAAAAAAATCCCACAAACACACCCTGAAATTTAAGAATGAATACAGGAGACATCAGCTATTTGCACTTAAGTACACTCAGAGCTCTTGTCAAATCTGAAAGCTTATTTCCACCTG
Organism: Dromococcyx pavoninus; assembly: GCA_033558185.1. Lineage (NCBI taxonomy): Eukaryota > Metazoa > Chordata > Aves > Cuculiformes > Neomorphidae > Dromococcyx > Dromococcyx pavoninus. The sequence goes on along the minus strand of JAUMJL010000395.1, from coordinate 861,905 downwards.
TTAGGAGATGTACAGGAATTAAATTCATCAATTTTCTGCTAAATACAGTACAGAACTGAGGAGACAAGGAGACTATAAGCCTAATGCCTCTGGGACCAACTCTCATGTCTAACTGCAACACTCACGAGGAATCCCAGTGCCCACACAGACCTGGTTTTGAGATGGGCTATGTCTAAGCTCTGTGCCACATCTAAATTAGTAAGCATCTCATCCAGAGCTCGCTCCTCCTCTCATCCAGAGCTTGCTCCTCCCTCCCCAGAGAACACAGTGGCCAAAGGTGCTGGACAGCTATTAATTCAATAATTCAACAGCTAAAATGAAACTGAAGAAATGCCTGAAGTCTGTCTCTTCCACCAGACTGACTCTTAGAGACATGCTCATGAATGCCATTACCAATTTCATAGTCATCTTCTCAACCTAAACCTCTTTCTCACTTTGAAACCACCAAGGATAGCCACTGCAAAGCAGACCTGCTATGCACTGCTCAGCAAGATTTAGAACTCTTCGGAGCAATGGCCAGCCACATCTGATGGTTGCTAGTCCACAGAGCTACGGGCACTGCAGGAAGACCTGAGAAGAAAGACAGCTTCTAGCTCCGTAGTAAATAGGAGGGCAGCAGAGGCAGGCGAAGGGCTGTACAACTGTATTTCACAATACAGGGGTATAAACACCACTGGCCAGCAAAAAAGAGTTTCAGTGTCCCCAGACAGCTCCCTCGGCAAGCCTGCGTGCACTTGTACCCTTGCGCTTAACCACAGCCTGTCTTGCTTCATTCCTGAAGAAAACCACAGTCAAATTATTTCAGTTGACCTGAAGACAAACTTTCTCTGTAAATAGACAACCACCTCACTGAAAAACAACAAACCATCCACTTCAAAGTGTCTTAGGTTAAATGTCTGCTACGTCTTTTCTGTTTACCAGTATTACTTAGAGCATGATACTTCTAAAAAACATAGTCTTCTGTCAAACAATTTTACCTGTTTTTTTTTCTTAAGGAAAAGAAAAGGACTCACCATGTTAATACACTAGTTTTCAGAACACTATATCCAAGGAGGGCTTTTTGCTTTGTTTTTCTTTGTTAAAGGACATGAAACCAGTAAGGCTACACTGAAGTATTATAACCAGTGAATAAGTACAGTTACAAGCTGCATACAGTACACTTTTTCTATTTTCTGAGGCTTTTGCTATCCAAAATTACCTTCCGATTTATTTTGTTAGGTCAGCCTTTTCTTTACCTCTATTGTTCATTAGACTCAGAGAAACTGGTGTCTGAAAAAAAACCCAGGCATTTCTAATTATTCTTCTCTACCTAGCTTCAGAAGTTGGAACACTATATAAAAAAATGTGTTTTGAAACTAGAGCAACCACCACCCAACTGCATTATTGGTAAGACTGAAATAGTTTTACATATTTGCGCAGAGCCAAGCTATACTAAATAAACTCAAGAAAGCTTGAATTGACTAATCTTTAAACCTTCCTCATGCTGAACAAGATTCTACACCGTGAGTCACTGCCCGTGTTTACTGTGCCATTTAGAAATAACAGAATCAAGTGCTGCATTCAAACTTCAGTACAGCTTATGAAGCCCATTCTTAATGTTATTGAGCGCAGGCTAGGAGGTATCTCTAGCCTCACGAGTGCAGTCATTTTTTTTTTTATAATCTTCCTTTTGTCAAAGACACCACAGTGCCCTTGCCCTTCGGTAGCAGGCAGAAGCCTCTCAAGAAAGATTCAGTCTCACTCCTGTATTTCTACCTCCATTAAAAGGTCTCCCTTGCACCAAAGATCCGAACTTCAACCTCAAATTTGAATAAGACCCTGGATTTCAAATCGCACTGGAGATGTGAAACCAAGTGCGAAAGCTGCTCCTGCAACATTTAAGAAGCTTTTGAAGGAAGTGATTAAGTTTGAAAAAGGATGCATTTTGGAGACGGGTAGGAAGAAACAGAAGTTTGCAGGACAGCAGTGAGAAAAATCAGAGTTTTGAGAAGGCTGCATGCCAGGTCTGGTCTCTTCCCTCTCCTCCCCCCCTCAACTTGCTCTTGTAGTGATATGATTCTTTTCAGGTTTTTTTCCCCTCCTCTGTCAAGATGTTAACTTTGGAGACGGGTGTTTGTTAGCAAAGGTTTTTCAAAGCCTGGAGAGCTGCAGGGAGAGGTGAAGGCAGGACACTCCTGACAGATCAGGTCTATCTGTTCTCCCCAGAACAAGCTGTTCCCAGCGGCAATGCCATACCCACACAGCTGGACCGCTCATTATAATGTCCTTCTAGCTGCATTTACTGCCTACTTTCAGGAAAGGCTTGCTTATTTTTTTTAGTGCTTTTCTTCAAGGATACTGAAACCTTATATGATATTTTCCAGTCATTCCCCTAAAACACTGTAACAAAACCAAAGTAAGCAAGCATCACTTTTCTTGGGTTTTCATCCTCCATACACTGCAACTGTGAAACAACTAATCTTCTCAAAACATGAAAGCCAATGGACGATTACGTGGAAACCCCCATCTTGCTGCTTAAGTTATGCTCATGGCTATGAAAGCAGCCCCTCCCTCATGGAGGCCAGGAAACTACTGACAAACCCATGTTCCTGCACTGGGATTTGTGGATTAGGCAAGATTGTTAGACATGGAGAGGTAAATAAATTAGCACACACCTTGGAAAATCAACTATGAACTCCTTAAACTTCAAGGCATGACTTCTGCTAATAAAACACCACAACTTGTTCTTCAGGACTGGACTTGCAGCACTGCCAGATTTTGTTTAAATACGAGAGCTGCTACAGCATTCCACGTTGCCAGCTTGAATGTTTTAGCTTGGGGAGCTGAGAAGGCAGGTCCCTTCATTTACTTACTCTTTAACTGCTGTGTACTACATCTTCGTCACCTGACATAGCAGCTTCCATCTCCACTCCTCTCTTCCTGCCCAGTAACAGCCACAGTCCCACATTTTTGCACAGCTACTGGGCTGTGTCTATATGGATGGCAAAGGGGCATGACTGGATCCACTGCTGCAGGCAAGCAGCGGTGGGGAAAGAGATCAGGAAAAAAGAAAGTACAGCTATGTGAAGCACAAAGACTGGAATTTGGTTATTCTGATTGTATACTCTGCTAGAAAAGCTGTGCCACATCTCTGGGGAAAGGCATAGGGTCAGGCAGCTGCCTGCTGGTCCATGCTGTTGTCTTAAGCATCCACAGGAATGTATACAGGAGGCCTCAGTTCTCTGAGCACAAACAAGGTGATGCAATTTCAGTGTTCTTATTGCCCTGGTAATTAATAAAGGGAACACAATAGACAGAAAGCTTCTGCTCCCCATTTCACCTGACCTATTTAGGATATTACCAAAGAATTTGATTGCTGTCATAGGTATTTCTTAGATACCTATAGCATAGTTCAAAGCCACACACAGAAAGAAGCTTTCCACTCCATTAAAAAAGCAAGTGCTGTTAAGCAATGTCACAATACTGTGTTTCATCTATTAAAATAAGAAAAATATCTTTTTTTTAAATTCATATTTATTCTAACATTTTTACTTAAAAATTTGGCAGGGCAATTTAAAAGGCAGATTTAATTCTCAAGTGAAATAAGACATGATTTTTAACAATTCTTATTTTTTTTAAAAAAAAGCAGTAGTGTTCCTCCCCCTGCTATTGGATTCATCTGTTTCTCTCTCTCCTTCTCAAATATGCACACTTTACTCTTTACCCTGGCTAATACTATAGAGGCAGCAGCTCTGGGAAATGAACTAGCTTTGCCTGTGGCTCATACATCATTACAATTGTTAACCAACTTCCACTATAAAAATCTTTATTACACAGGAGAACACAGAGGCGTGCAGGAACACAGCTTCATTTCCAGATACCAGGTTGAGTTTGTAGGGCAGGAAGTTAAAAGGCTTTAAGCTCTCTAGTTGACAAAGTCTGCTAGTATGCACTGCAACATCACATAGAAGACAGCTTCCCACTACTTATTCCTCCAAATATCAACCTGTATGTAGGTGTAAGCTATCATCTACTTTGACCACGGGTTACACCCCATAATGTGATGTTGGTACCTCAGGTCCTACAGCATCCCAGGACTCCAGCATTTTATGCATTAGTGCACCAAGTGCAGGCATTGGAATTGTTGTTCGCTCATCAGCAACAGCAAACATCACACACACCTGCCTGGAGAAAGTTCCCAAACATGAACAAAAATGCACAGATATGATCACCAGTATTTGGTCATTTGCCAAGAAAAGGTTAACCTGAAGGCTCAGCAGAATGCAAATGAAAGTTATCTTTAGCTGGAACATACTACACATGCCAGCATTCATGACTAGAGCTGCTGAGAAATTTTTGGAACTTTTTTTTTCTTCCCATATATTATTTATCTCAGCAGTCCAAATGCAAAAATCTAGCACTTTGGATTATGTAAAATGTTTATGTTATTCCCTGAAGGAATTTGCATCCATAAAGTAACGAGAAGATTATTTTGTGACAGATAAACTGAAGCACTGTGACTGCATCAGATGTTATCTTGCTATAGCACTTCTCAGACTTTTTGAAAGTGTGACCACCTTTGGTCTCCTCTGTCTTATTTGCAACCTGAGAGTCACCAAGAAAAAAAATGAATGAATTAAATAAAAACCTCTTTAGTCACAGAAAAGCATCAGTAGAACTGATGAATCATTTTCTGATATGCCTCACATTTCACTCTTACCCGTAGCAGACAACTATTAGACACCACAGTGAATGAAAGCATAGGTCTTTCCACACCACGCTTAAGCAGCATGATAATATCGCCCTGAAGACCTTCCAAACTGGCACAGAATGCTCTGTATTGGAAAGATGCTGCAACTGTTAATTTCTTATGACACAAACACTGACAATGAAGACTTCTGTACCAAAAGGTATCACAATGGAATTCCTGAACTAAAGTTTCCAACTGGGCAGAAAAAAATGAGAGGAAGAAACCTTCCTCAAGATTTTGCAAAGTTGCAATTTTGAAAATAGATCTGAAGCCTGCAGTTGAACTAGATACCCCGGTAAGCTATTTTCTATGCCAAAACTATTGCTGCTAAAGGCAATCTCCAAAATTTACCCTCTGCTGACCTGATGTATTTTTTTCATCCCCAACATCACAATAAAATTTTCAAGGAGGGGATGTGCAGGACCCAACCTTCCACACAATGGCTTAACAGGTAAGCCTTTTGTTTCTGTAGAAGCAAGCCCCAAATGGCTGATCTTCTCTGGTATGAAGCTTCCTATGGCAGCAAAGTAAGAAACAGAGTGAGCCTGGGTGGGTGAGAAAATTCTCACATCTGGCCTTGACGTGAGCCTGAGCATAAGCTGCAGCATTGCAGTGAGTCAAGGCACTCATCTGTGGACCACTCTTGCAGGCAGATCCACAAACAAATATCAAGGAATTATCTGGAAGACGGCTGCCAAAAGAAGCCAATTACTTTTTCCCTGCCAAATGGCAGGCACTGGCCTTTAATGCAAGAAGGCTTATACTCCCTTCCTCAAGTGTAGAGGTGACTCTCAGTTCTTGAGTTGTGGTGCTTTTCCTTTTTTTTCCTTTTTTTAGAAAAAAATCTATTGGGAAAAAGTAGTGCTATCAGGCAGTTTTAGATCACTAGGAATGAATTCATTTATGCCTTTAAGGAGGAGTAGCTTACAAAGTGTTACTGCAGCGTTAATACCTTTCCTCTTTTAAAATAAAACTGTACTAGCAAATGACTTTGAGACATTTTCCCTAGAAACACGCAGTCTAGCTTAACAGCAGTTTTTGCTAGTAAGTAGGTACAAAAATAAACCAACCATAAAGCTAAATAAAAACAACTAATTTTAGTACTCACAAGCTGAGCAAAGAGGACGAAATCTACAAGCAATTTATTTTTCACAATTTCCAATTATTAGTAAGCAGTGGTGAGGGGAAAAAAAGATTGTAGAGTGCAATTATTGCCTTAACAGATTCTCTTCAAAGGAATTTTTTAATTATGACACATTAATTGTATTCAATGAATAGTAATTTTCACTCAAATAAGAATTTTCCTGTCTAGCTTATTTTCCTCAGATTCCCTCTCTGCTGTATCCCCCCAGGTTTTATCTATTTGAGGAGGACTCTTACAAAATCAAAATCAAAATCAAGCTCTCAAAAATCTGGCTCTCAATGCCATCCCCACAAAATACTCTTAGAAATAAAAAGACGGCAAGAGCAGAAGGAGGGGAGATCGACAAAAGGAAGAATGAGGGAACAACTCTGCTGGAGGAGAGAGAAGAGGGGAAAAGAGTATTATTTTACCAGCCTTAGGCAAAAGAGGGAGCAAACAATGGCTCTGGCCGTGGCTTTCTGAAGGAATGGGAGCTGACTTTGCTAGTGACCTGTGCACCCAAAAGCCCTTTGGATGGCCACGCCTGGAAAAACTCTGCCAACAGGGCTGGGCGCGTGGGCAGTAGCAGGTTTAACAGCCAAGCTTTCATTCCAGGAGAAGAAGCTTACCAAGCTCCTTCGCCAGGCTCTCTGGTGGTCTTGGGCTGCTACAGCTTTAGCAGCACAGAGCATGCAGCCACGCTGTACTAAAAACTAAAATGCACAGTTGATACAGATGTGCTCGAGCTACCTTGGGTGCTACCTTGGGTGCTTCCAGCAATAACGGAGCTCGCTGCCTGTTGCAGAGCCACCCAAAAAAGCGCATTAAACAGCTCGTGTGGAGGTCCCTGTTGCCACAACTAGTCTGTTACCAATCTGAGTTAGCTGTTTTCTACTAGCTCAGTTCTCTAACACCGCAATCCAATCACACAGATGGCTGTGATGTAGGCATATACAAAGAAGAGACAGATAGTCAGCTAACTTGTTATTTTAAAACTAAGAGAGTTCATGTGAAAAAAATGGAAATAAAATCTATTTTAGTCCTGGGATATTTCAAGTGCTTTGAAGGAAACTGAACTAAGAGATACAAATTCAAATATAAAACTTTTTAACAGCAGTCTGGTGTCTGTAAAATATCTACTGCATTTGCTTCATGGTCTCTAATCTGCACAGTAAAATCAAGCAGCAAGATAAACGACAGTCCCATCAATGGCAGGAAAAAACACTTCCTTTTTCTGAGGAACTCGAGTGCTGCCTCCTTTACTTTGAAGATCTGATCTCAAGTTCTAATCTGGGCAGAATGAGGAGCAACAAATTCCTTCACTTATTTACAAAAATTGTGATTAAATCAATATTTTACAGGCAGTAAAAAAAGGAGAGAGGTATGTCCGGTTCATGCTGGAGATGCACATGTGCAGGGAGAAGCCACTGTATCAGTTTTCTTTTTCAAATGTAGCTATACTTAACAATGACTTTTCAGGTCAGACTCCCTTCACCTACAATAAGTGAGAAATTTTCAAATATAGTAAAATGTGGAGGTGATGTAATAGCTAACACATCCTCACAGACTCTAAATCATAAGTGTTGTTCATAAAAATAAAGACTCCTGTAGAGTGTAGCAATTTTTAAAGATTTCTTCCCAGACACTGTCCTTAGAGTTCACTGTCCTCTGCTTAGAGGAGGGGAAAAACAGGAAAAAAAAAAAAGAGATTCCTTCCTGATAATCCCAAATACCCATACAGGAATTCCACATGGGCTTTCTTTTGTCCACTGGTTTGTTTTCATGTCATTTCTACTCGAAATCTGAACTAATTTACTCCTTAGTAACATGCAAAATAGTTATTTACTCACACTGTCCACTTTCCTCTTTCCAAGGCTTTTGCCTTGGTAGGGAATGAAGTGCAAGAAGCAGTAAAAAGTGTGAACATGACACCTATTGCCACCACTCCCGTTTCTCACAACAGGTTTTCGGCCCAAACCCACAGGGATCCAAATGCATGATTGCTACAACTGGTGACCCTAGGTAATAAAGCTTCCACTATGTCTCTGGAGGAGAGAAAGCACCTCTAAAGGAGCAGTTATGGCGGTTCTAATCCATCTGAATCTGGGAGAGGAGCACATCCTGAAGAATGACTACAATGAGCCTCTTCCACTCAGTGTCACTCTGTGCATAGACACCGCAGCCCAATTAGAAACACAGCAAGACAAAGCCTTGCTACAAAACACTGAGTGCTATACTCTACTCCGAGTAACTGCATTGTAATGAATACTTGTATTTTTGGCTATTTTTATAGTACAGGGTCCACTACCTCTTTGCAGTCCCTTTTGCAAGAGCTAATTCTGTATGGAAGGAGGTGCCAGAATGCTAATTTATAAAGGCAGGGACCTGTCAACCCAAACATGGTATGTTTGTTTGCTTTACCTGTGGTCAAAAACACATTACACCCCACCACACCACAGAACATCATTATATTAGTCCTACCTCTTTGGACTTTCAGGCCCTTGTTCTTTTTATTTTTGCATGCATTGAACAACAACAACTCACCATTTAACAGGAATATCTTGCATTTCAATAGCACTTCCATTAGAGGGATGTGGAAAGATTTTTATGCTGCCACCTCAAAATACTTCAATACACCACAGCACTCATCTTTGCTCCTCAACCCTTCCTTCTTTCAGCTTTTATAAAGAACACAAAAGTAAACACAAAGGACTTGCATAATTATTAATTTTTTTAAAAAAAAAAAGAAAGAAAAAGAGAAAGACTTGAGTTGGACCTTGTCTTTTCATATTTGAACCTGGAAGGACCACATTTTAAAAACTTCTTGTACCTAGAAAGATGGTAACTCCCCTTTCAGCAAATGAAGAAAACTTAGCTTCTCAGGAAAGAGCACAGCTACAGAAATCAGATCCTTATCACCTAATATAGCAAGACTAGTGAAGCAATGAAATTACAGGAGCAGCTGAATCTTCATTTCTTCCAACACTCAGGAAATAAGACCTATCAACAATTAAGGAAGAACAGCTGCATGTTTAGAAATTGCTAATGTGTGTGTGTGTTCAGCACCTCCAAAATACCAAGCTATGAATTGTAAGAGTCCTTGATACACCTGAGGTGCTTAATATATATCCGTTTTTCTTTAACAGCTGGAAGCAACTGACGGAAAGATAAACTTCCACCAATCACATGGAAATTGGAGTGTGTGTTTTGTTGTGAAGGCCGTTAGACACAACATTCACATTGACCTTAAAACTTCAGAGCGATTTTACAGGACAGGCTTTACAGAACAAACTGCCATTAGGAAAAAAAAATAGACAAAACCTCTTCATGCACAGAATGAAAAATTGACACCAAAATTTCAAGAAGGACCTGTGGCATTCACAGCACAAGTCAGATCATATTGTGGTTTCAATATCCATTAATCAGACCACAGCTACATGACCCTCAGCTCTCAGCAGACACATGCCCGGCCTCTCTTCACAACGAAATTGCAGGAATAATATTTACCTGGTCTCAACACAAGTGCAATTTGGACATGCAGTGGGACTGGCAGGACTACCACCACCTCGTACAATGAAGACTAGCATAAAAGAGGCAAGATGAGGCAACGATACTTTCTTTGCAAACATTTAATGCAGTCCAGATGGGCTTTAAGAAAGCTGTGAAGAACATTGGGTACTTTAAGTTTGACTATCCTATTGGTCAAAAGCTCCTAGGAGAAACAAATTTATTATGAATAGAACTGCAGTGAAGATAGCAAAAAAAATCTAAAAGATCTTTGATTCAATCTCTCACAGTGCTTATAATCTCATGGCAGGCAGAATAATAAAAGATAGAGCTAAGGAATTCCATCAGATTATTTAAAGAAATAAGACATAAGAACAATGCACACAATTCATATTGGGATCTTGCCGCCTCTTATTTAAAACTAGAATTGGAGAAAGTACACCTATACAGAGAGATGAAATGCATATAATCCATCAGAAGTAGGACACATAATAATACACACATGAAATAAGAGACAAATATATCACACTCTTTGATACACCTTTTTCTCCTTTCACATAATTCTTAAGTAGATCTGCTTGTGAATGAATGTGAATTAATGAGCAGAATGACAGTTGACACCGAGCTGGTACCTAGTCTGGAGATTTGATACAAGTAGGAAGGATACTGTGTTATAAAACTGGAAGTGATCAGAAACACCTTGGCTGCAAGCACTTTGCAGAACAGGATTGACTGCACTCAAGTTCCCTCTCTTGAAAATAAAATAAATTTGACTTCACACAGCTGGTCTATTTTTATATTGTCAGAACAAGTATTTCAGAACTGCTATTGTGAAATTCAGTTCTGTGCTGTGATTATCTGGCATATGACAAATCAGAATTGGAATGAAAGCCAAACAGTATGCCTTAAATGACCTGAAAAATGAAATACTTTCATAGTAGATTCCTTCCAAGAACAGAAATTAAAAAAGGAAAATTTCTAAAAATGCAACTGAGCAGTAATGTAAGCTCAGTAGTGCTGTAGACTTTCGCAAGTGCCTATTCCCCCATATTGGCACAGTGGCTTGCAACGCTTAACGCACACACTTTCAAAGTTACCAGGCACCAGCACTACCGTAGTCGCATCATCAAATCTTGTGCCTCCTTGTGCTTGCTATTTTGTCTTAGTCCACCATTGCCTTCTTTGCATTTACCCATTCCCTGTCCACGACACTATCTGAAGTAGCAGCTTTGTTGTTCACCTTTCTGCTCCAACAGCATGGAAGTGAAGACGTGCTGCTCCGCAGCTCATTGCCAGTATCCTTCTTCCTTCTCGGCAAAATGTCAGGTCACTGTCACTCTTTGTGTTGGCTCCGCAGGCCAGGGAGATGCCTGGATGACGGGAAGTCTAATGCCAGAGCGGTACAAGTGTGAAGGAAGGAGCCGAACCACCACTTTACACTGCAGCTTCTAACACGAGGCCAAGTCAAGTTGGGAGGAGCATTTACATTATTGAGATAACTCTCCTTTTCTACCCCATCGTGGCACACTCTGACTTCAGTTACTACTTGCCCAAGGAGTTTAAAATTATTCCAACACTTGGCAGTATCAAGATACTTTCTTTTAGTATCAGCACTGTGAAGGACTCAAGTAGCACTAGCCTGTAGCGGCTTTGCGGCTTTATACTATTCATTGCAAAGCTGAAAAACATCATGTACATTTGTGATCTTTATGTCTTCCAGTTTCAGGCAAGGAATGAGATAACAAATTCATCTCCATCAAAAGCAGAGAATAAATTTCAATTGCACTCTACTGAGTCACTACACACTAAGATCTGATTTAGAAACATAAATGCATCTATAACCTTACTTACAACCTCAGTGGGCCTATTCGTGAATAAAATTTCAAATGTGCTAAACACCAGTGGTGGTCTTTTAAATAATTAACTTGGCAAGAATTCAGAACCAGTTCAAGATAGTAAAAGCTTTACAACCAGATTCATTGCTTTTTTTTTAGATGGAAAAAAAGCACTGAGACAAGTTTATCTGAAACTTTACATCACATGTAATACAAATAATATTAGCTGTTAAGCGTAAGTGAAGCCTCCAGGTGCACTGAGGGAAGCACATTTCTCCCTCTTAGACCTCCAGTCACATTATCAAAAGCTTGTCATACTTTTTCTTCTCCATTTCTTCCAATTTCAGAATCTCCCTAGACATGTAAGTAGATGATTTGCTTGATAAGTCACTTTTTCTACCTAAAATTATTTTTTTTCATTTAAGACACTGAATTGGATTACTAGTCCAATGAAATCCAGTATCTTGATTCTGGCAGAAACCAATATTGAATGTTCCCTAGAGTAATGAAGAACACACAACAATACACTAATAGAACTAGTCAAATACGCAGCGCACAACATGAAGGAAAAATTATTTCACGACCTCTGTGGCTATCAGGCCACATCTTGATACATGAGTTCCGGTTAGCTTTTTTTTTAAAAAAACACAAACCTCCATTTATTGATCATAAAACAATGCTACCCTTTCTCAGTACAAGTATCGATCCTAGGGTCATACATTTCAATTAGAGTGACGATTTAACCAATCTTCTTACATTCAAGGTGTAAAAAAGAGTAAGCTCACTTAAATCCAGAAATGTAACAACAGCTAAACATTCCGTGTTGGCTAGGCATCTTGGCATTACTGGCTTTTTATTACAGAGAGGACCTAAAGTAGAAGAACAAGGTTTTTTTCCTCTTTTGTGTACACTGAGAACGCAAGGACCTAAACACTCGAAGCAAACACGAAGTTCGCAGGGAATGCCCCGAGGGCTTTCAGGAAATTAATCCCCACTCAGCTGACTAGTCATCCCCACCAGCAGCCCAGCACCGCACCTCCTGGGATCTCATGACACAGATGAAAGAGCAACTACAGTGCTAAAAACTTCAGCAGTGCTGGGGAGGGCAGTTGGGGAAGATTTAAGGACACAGGGTCTATTTGAAAACAATACGAACACACACGCGTTCTTGGTGTTATTAATGAATAACACATGAATTCCCGAAAGAAGAGGCAGGTTTTGCCTAGCCATCAGTTAGTTTAGCAGGAAGACTTCGAATGCTTCTCCCGGGGGCAACGGGAGGATCTATCAGAGCACCCAATCACAATGCAAAGCAGCTTAAAAGACTAAAAAAAAAAAAGCACCCTCCGTCTCTAAGCCACAATCATTTCGACGGGCAGAACAACTCGCTTCGAATTCAAAACGCCGTGAGACAGCCCGAAAGCGGCCACCAGCTCCGCAGTGTTTTCCGAGCCGTCAGTGGGCCGGAGCTGAGCAGCCTCTCCCCAGGCGCTGCCGGCGCCGGCAGACGCTGCCCCCACCCCGCTCTGCACCCCGCACCCCGCTCCGTACCCCGACCCACCGCTTCCCTCCGCTCTGCACCTCGACCCCCGCTCCGCACCCCCGCTCCCCGCTTCCCTCTGGTCCGCACCCCGACCCGCATCTTACCCCCGGCTCCCACCGCGTTGCCCCGCTCCCCGCCCGGACCCTTCGCTTCCCCTCCCGGCTCTGCACCCCGACCGCGCCGCCTCCCCCCCGGCCCCGCACCTCGACCCGCCGCCTCCCTTCCAGCTCCCTCCGCTGCCCCCCAGCTCCCGTCCCTTTTCCCCCGTCCCGTACCCCGTCCCACGCCGCCGGGGCTCCGGGAAGGAGGGCGACCTGGGGTTGGGGGGGAGGAGGGGGGTGTGGATGCTCCTGAGGTCCTCCCAGCCCGCAGAAACTCGCTACTGCTTCTGTTACCGCTGCTCCCGGGCACCGGCCCCGCGTTTCGGGGATGTGGGAGGGGAGGCGCCAGCACTGAGCACCGGGAGAAAGTTCCGTTTGGGCTGGAGAGGGGGGGAGAGGCGGCAGAGTCCCGCCTGTCGAAGAGGAGTTTGCCCCCTTCCCTCCCTCCTCCCTCCAAGCCCCCTCCCCAGCCCCCTCCTACCGCCTGCGGGGGGGTCCCGATCAGTATCTCCAGGTAGTAGCCACGGCCAGAGTCCCCCTGCAGATTCTCCACCATGGCTAAAAAGTTGAGGGTTCCCCCGGGATCCGATGCCAAAGCCAAGCCGTTCCCGCTGCTGAGGACATCCTGCTGCCGGCTGCCTGGCCGCAGCACCACGGGTTCGGGAGGCGACCCGGTAGGGGCGTTCGGACGAGACACACGGAGCGGGATGGAGAAAAAAGCCCGGCAGAGCCCCAGAGCGCCGACCAGGAGGAGCAGGAAAGCGGGAGCCGCCAGCGGCGTCCCCATCCCAGCGGCAGCGCGCAGCGCTTCCAAACTGGAGCGGCTCCGGCCGGAGACAGCGGCCGCCTGGCTGCCGGGACTAGAGCGGGCGGGGGGAGGGGGGGGGAGGAGGAGGAGGAGGAAGATGAAGGGAGCGGCTTCCCCACGCCCCGGCTTCGTCTCCCCCTCCCTCGAACCGAGCTCCTCCTTTCGTTTCTTCCGCACAGCCTCTGGCTGCCGTGGGGGAAAGTTACTCCAGCCCGGTGGCCGCCGGAGAAAGTTCCCGGCTTGGCTCGGCTCAGCCCGCAGTCCCGCTAAGCGAGTGCGATGCCACAAAAGTTTCCGAAAAACCTTAAAGGGAGAGAGTCGGGGATGGCGAGCAGGGATCTGTGCTGGGAGAACTACCAGGGCTCCGGTCCCATCCCGGTGTGGCAGGGGACCGGGATCCCGCAACATCCTAGGACCCCGCTTGCCTCCAGATCCCGCGGGAGCAGAGGACGTGGAGGTGGTGGTGGAGGTATTGTGAGTGCGGGGTTCGGTGATGCTGGCACGGGTGATTGTAGCGCAGGTGACAGCAGCCGTGTTTCACAGTGGTGGTGTCTGCTATGAGGAGCAGGCGTGTGTGTGTGTGTATCTGCTGTACATTAGTCCACTTGTGAAAAAGCCTGCAAGGCTTTAAATGTCTTTGTCGTGCACAGAATTAGTAACAGCATTCAAGTGTGGCCTTTTGAAAAGATGGAAGTGCTTAGGACTGAATTAGTCTCTACACCTCTGGAGTAATGACAGTGCCAGATAGATCATTGGATAGAGTAGATAGTCCAAAACACTGGGCAATTTAAACAGAGTTACTTTGTGTTTTTTTCTGACACCCCCCCCCATCCTCTATCGGAGATAAAGATGGAAAATATCCCACCTAAGTCAAAGCATTCTATGGTTCTAAGTCACGCACACTCTCAGTATCCCCTGACCAGTGTGCTGTCCTAGGCAACCACTTGGTCTGTCCTTGTGTATAAATCTGCTCCAAACTCCGTAGGCTGAGATCCTTCTCCTGCCATACTGAAGAGCAAGGGCTCACTCGCTCCCTTGCTTGAGAGAGCTTAATCATCCACAAGATTTCCAAGGATTTCACAGGTATTAAATGAGTTTTCTCTAGGAGGTGGACAGTGCTAGTGTTCACTCACAGGAAGGCTGAGCAAACTGTTTGATAGAAGGGCGTGCAGGTAAAGCTGTTATTCATAGCCATTGCCAGAGTTGCTTGCAAAGGGTAATTCTTAAAAGGAAATTGGAGCCCACCTGCCCTTGCTGAAGGAAAAAAGGTGTTTTCACTTTTTTGCTGATGTTTTCAGTACTCTGGCTCCCTGTCACTTAAAATCTGGAGATGTTGCTCTCACTTGCAGCTCATCCCTTAAATTAGTTCAATGCCTCTGGTGCAGTGCAGTTCAGCACCTTCCCCTGCATCCACAACAGGAAGTGGATTTGATCTCTGTCCCTACTGCCCACAGAGCTCTCTGCAGGCAGGAGGAAAATACTGTGTATTGCTCTTAACATCACTTTGCTGAAGCTGGAGAGGTGGGAAGCCTGCAAGGGGCTTGGCCAGGCCGAGGACTTGGGTAGAGGGCACAGATTAAGCTTGCACTCAGGAGACTGTTCTACTTGTGGGAAACTACACATCTTAATAAAAGGTGAAATTGTGCAAACTTCCCCTGCTGCAGCAGGCTTTCTAGTTGCCTGACAAATAGCAATGTGGAATATTGCAGTCCTGGTATGTCTAGTCTCGCCTGCTCCAGCCAAAGCTGGAAAATGCTGCTCAGGTTGATGGCAGCTGAACACCTGAGGGAGTGGCAGCGTGGCTCACATGAAGAGGTTATCTCCAGGGTGCTACAGTAATGGCTTTTTCTAATGTAGCTGGGGTAGTGACAGGTTATACTGTAAGGTCTGCCTAGTAGAAGCTGAAGCTGAGGGGGAATTAAAATGCTTAGGGCTCTTCATGGGTGAGCTGAAAACTGGAGAAATGCCCCCGCCCCTTTGAAAAAGGAAATGTGAAAAGTAATCAGGAGTATAATTGAACACCCCCTCAGAGTGGTAGGGGGGTATTTATAACAGTCAGCAGCTATATACATTTTGTTTTAATTCTTTTACAGTACAGCAAGTCTTCCCCTTGCCACTGTTGCTAAGATACATTACCATACTTCTGTGTAAAGCATTCCCAGTCCAAAGAAGTGCATAGTTTACAAAGTATAGGAAATATAACGTAGTCTTCAAGTGCTCAAGAGAAAACTTATCTTTTTTTTCATACTATTTTTAAAAAGTTCTTCTAGTTCTGTTTTCCACAGACCCAGATAAGTCTTGTAGTAAATGCATATCAGACAGCTGCTGCATATGAAGTGGCGTGTGCATAACCTTTCTGTTCTCCCATCATATCATCACAGCAGGGCTTGTGTTCATTCAGTACATGTTGTGAGATTTCTGCCTTGCCTTGTCTGCTCCTTTGTTTACCTAAGTATCTGATAAAGCTTAGACTGTGCCATGTGCAGGTGAGTAGTCTCAGTGCATTTATGAACAATGGCAGGAATGGGCCTTAAAAGAGCAATGTAAACAATTGCTTTTGAAAGAAGACATTATAAAGTCCTCCCAGAGAGCTGAATGTAACTATTTCAAAAACATTCCTCAGAGGGGAAATCGTCTATATGCAATGAATTCCACTACAGTCAACACGCACGTTTACTTCTTTGTGTATCACATGCACAAAGTAAATGAAATGCTAGAAATAGACAGAAGTTTAATTGTATGTACTCCTTGTTTTCTGGAGACTGTTGTTTTCTGTATTTTTGTTATTCCAAATATATATTCTTTGAGTAATAATTTTTTAAAAAATCTTTACTTATCAACCTGTGTGAATAGATATTTTTTTAAACAATCACTTGTCCACATATACATTTACAGGTGTATCTTGACTTTGATCCAACTCTGCATCAATACAGTTTGATGGAATCACGGTGCTTTGAACTTGAACCACTTGACAGTGAAAAGTAATCTCTATAACATAGCCTTCCACCAGTAATTAAAGACTACAGCTTGTCATAAACATGGAACTGCTCTGTGTTATGCACAAAGTATATTAGCTAAGTCAGAAGGACAGTTGCTATATGGAGATGTTAAATCAGGACTGTTAAGAAAACAAGCAGGAGTGGAGAAGGTGGCTGAAGATGCAGAGGAAGTGCTGAAGCTGATCTGAGCAGAGGCACTCTGGATGGCTAAAAAGAGATCCTCTCCTTACAAAAGAGGAAGCTATTAGGGGACTGCTCAGATCGAAACTGTTCTCTGCTATGCATCTGAAGAAGTCGAGATGACCTATGCTATTGTTACGCAATAAGGGCAGATGGACACAAAATAAAGACTTCTCTTCTAAAATTGCTTTGTCTACTTTCTGTGTTCCTACTGTTAGCATAATCAATACTTCAGTTTTAAGAAGACTGCTCTTTACCGCTAATTACGCACTGGTACTGAAAGAAAGCCAGCTGGACCTGCAGTGTACAAATGGTTAGGCTGCAGAGTATGGTAGCCTTAGGAGAAGGGAGATTTTGTTCTTCCTGGACCTGACTTGGAAACAGTCTTCTCTGTCTGTGGTCATCTTGCAATCAGCTTTTTAATGTTTTGGGCCTAATCCAGTGAAATGTTGCTGGTAAATGACAGAGCAGTCAACAGTCAAGCAGCAATAGAGACCACAACATTTGGCAGTATTACCAGAGCAGTATGTCTTTAAAGGCCACTCACAAACCAGCTGCCCTATGGAATGAGAGATGTACCACCTTGGAGGACTGCTCCAGTGGTATTGCTAAGGCTCTAGTAAGATCTCGTGTGCCAAAGTCTGGGCATGGACAGTCCTGGGGCTTGTTTAAGGACTGAACATATGCACTGTGTATAGAGCTCATCCAAAATTAATCTTGTGGCTGGAGAATATGTGGTTGGGGATGTAGGTGCAAATGTTTAGTGGGCTTTATCTCTTTATAGTAAGACGAGAATTTCGGTAGAGGTGTGTTCTTTGATCACTGTCTGTGCAAATAGTTTTCTGAATGATGTATATCCCTTTGTGTTTTCTGTCAAACTTCCATTAAAAAACAAGAAAACATCATCCTTAGTTGCTGCTGAAGGTGTTTAACCACTAGTGGAGCCTAGGTGAGCTGATCTCAAAAGTCAGTGCAAATTTTGTGGGTTTTTTTATGATAGAGGCTGTCATCTAATTGGGTGCTGAGGTCCCTGTTTTGTATCTTCTTCTGTGGAGCAAGGTCCTCCATCCCATCAAGATTTCATAGGATATGAGCTTCTCTCTCTTTGAAGCCTGAAGCCCTTTCCCCCTTAGAAATCTCCATGCCTCAAAATGTCATCTTTCTCCCATGGCTCCTCATGCTCATATACACAACTCTCTCCCCTGTCTCGCCTAATCCCATTTTCCCTGACAAAGTGGTGTGCCATCAATGAAAGGAAAGAGATGTGAAAAACCAGCTTGTTTTCTGCTTGTTCCAGTGCTAGAGTGGAGGGGCTGTGCAGAAGCTAGCACCCCTCCTTTGCATAAAGGAGTAGGAGCAAAAGAAGGGGTGACAAAAACACAGCTGTGGGTCCAAGTAGCTCAAAGTCAGGCTTGCTAAAGCTCAAATGGCAGCACAGAGCAGAGGTCAAGATTAGGATTATGGACATCCTGATACAAGAGTACTGTCAATACATTTGGTATTATGTTTGTTTTGTCTGTGTTTTATCACCATGTGTTTGAATCTTGCTAGCAGGGGGCCTGGTGTAGCTCATTGTTATCTGGGAGAGTGGCCGTTTGAGCTTCTGCCCCACATAAGAGGCAGGCTGTAGAATTCTTCATGAATGCATTGCCCACACTGTCAAAAATGTTATTTCTCCTCAGAAAGCTCTGCAGACTTCTTCAACTTATGCTCTAGCTGGTACCACGGAAGAAATAATTTGTGGGTTAGACCTTAAAATGATCCAATATCGACCTTCTGATTCCAGAGCTTGTACACCACAAACAGCAATGGTTATAAATTTATAAACTATGAAAAATTAAACACAAAGTGAACTATCACAACACTTTAAAAACAACACATTGAGAGTTGGCACATGCTGCTGAGATTACTCAGATATTTTCATAAGCATACAGGGCTGCAGTCCACTCACCCAGCACTGGTAGACCACTCATTTATCGTTAATAGTAAAAGTAGTAGGAATTGCTTGTTAGTGAATGTTCAGGAAACTAATCAACTTGGTCAAAACTTTTCAGAAGTGTTTAGACCTCCACTACGTTTACTGGGAAGTGGAGGACAGGGGATAGTATAGTGCGTCATCCCGGAAGCCTGGACACTAGTCACTTTGGGGAGGTAAATGCATGGATTATGGTTTTGTTCCAATCCACCTGTGTGCCAGATGTTCAGCAAGTTTCCAGGCATGGTCCTGGCTGCACACCACTTAAAAGCTGCAATTGGGAATGGTTTTAAAATAAATTCACCATTTAATAGAACTGTGGGTCTATATTTAGGCCCATTCTTGGACAGACTAAGGAATGCTGCGAAGGATCGCTTTTTAACAGCCAGCCTTAAACTGGGAAGTCGCTGGCTGCTTTGTTTTCTTTGTGGTAGTCTGTATAACCACTTCAGTCTGGAAAGTTCAAGCACTAATTGTAAATGATCTCATGCATGGCAAGATCAGTTCCTGCAGGCTATCTTTATGACTTGCTTTTTCTTTGGTCCACCTTTCTTTATTACCCTTTTGCTGACCATTGTAGATCCTCTGAAGACTGGATGCAGAAGCTATGTTTTACCATAATCTATAAAGATCTGCAGTTTCCTTTACTACTCAGTGACTGCCTGCTGGGCAAAAAGCTTCCTTTCATTCCCCTCTTCCTGGACCAGTAAATTTTTGGATTTTAGCTTAAATGTGCTGCTGTAGTAAGTAAAACTGAAATGTTGAAGGCACAGCATGCACCACAGACTTCATACCAAGTGTCTGAGTGACACTTGGGTGAAGGAGAATTTGTAATGACAACCTAGGTACATGTAGTTAGTAGAATTAATTACAGATTTTAAAAAAATCTTTTTTCTTTCGATAAAAGTTTATTTGTGGTCTGACAATGATCTCTTTATTTTTGATTTTTGGCTTTTTAGTCTTGAAATTATTCTTTGTTTATAAATTTTGCCTTTTATAAATCCAAAACAGTAACAGGGAAGCAGGTTAAGTCCTCATCCCAGTGGAAACAAAACTATTGCACCGGTCCCTGTGACCTTGATCTACATAATCTATTCTGTATCCCATTTCTTTCTAATAAAAAAATAAACCCAAACTTGAGCTCTGTTTTTCCAAAGTTCTT
Organism: Dromococcyx pavoninus; assembly: GCA_033558185.1. Classification (NCBI taxonomy): domain Eukaryota; kingdom Metazoa; phylum Chordata; class Aves; order Cuculiformes; family Neomorphidae; genus Dromococcyx; species Dromococcyx pavoninus. The sequence continues at coordinate 841,943 of JAUMJL010000395.1, read as the reverse complement.
AGAAGGATTAAAGCTTTCCTGTTTGTGCACACGAAGATAAGCATACATGGAAAGTGAAGATACTACTAGCAAAGCAGTCCACAAGCATTGAAATATTCTTGGCATCTCAACCATGGGAAAAAAAACAGTTTATCGGAGAGAAGTTTTCAACTATCATCAGCTTTGTAAGGTCTTGTTGTTATGCGTCTGGGCCCCTGGAGACCCATGAAATGCTTTACTGAGGCTAGAGAAAGGTGAAATGGAATTGTGTTTTACAGAATGAACTCCAGTGGCAACCGTAATGCTAGTTCATGATGTACCAGGGTATATTTAGCCTTTTGAGTGTTTGTGCTAATGATAAGCCCCAAATGCTACTTGAAACTCACACACACTTTAAAAAACTGATAATGAACTGTTTGGCTGTGAATGTTGGAGTTTCTGTAGGATAGAGCTAAAAAAATGGTTTAAGTTCTTTAAGGTTAAGTCAATCAGTAAAAGGACTGTTATACTACAGTCGTATGGTAATGACAGTAGATGAAAGGGTCCAGATAAAGTATGTCCTAAGGCAAAACACTCTGATCCTTTTCTAAAAAAATCGAGAAAGATTTGTGATCTTAGAAATTTTGATTACATTATTAATGTGTAAAATGTTATATGCCTTCAATTTTTCTCTGTCTTTATTTTGTTATTCTTCATCAGATACAGGATTATAGGTCTTCTCATAATTTATGTCTCCTGACAATTGTTTCAAGTATCCAACAATGAGAATAATTATGCCTGCCTTTTGGTATTCTTTGCTTTCAGGAAACAGTGCATCAGGGAGGCTGTTTCAGAGACGCATGCTCTCACAGGCAGCCAGCCAAAAGAGGCAGAAGTCTGAAAACAGAGCTTAAAAAACTTAAGGTGATTCTTCTCTCATTTGTAATTGTATAGCCCACTGAAGTAAGGCAGATTGATTTGCCACTCATAAGGGCAAGATCTAGCATTTAACTTCAATTTTTCTTTCCTTCTTGATAGTTTATACTATTTCTTCTGTTGGGCATCAGAAATATATTACTTGGAGCTGGTTGCATGATTTCTGGTTGATAATGCCCACAACTTCAAACTAGAGAAGCTTGTAAGTTTCCTAAATTTAGAAGCTGAAGTGTTTTGGGCTACAGGTCTGCCTGTAGTTTGTTCCTAGCCTTTCTGAGAAACACACTGGAGAATAGCATATTGTTCTGGAGTTTTTAAAAAAATTCTGGAGGTATTTCTGTGGAAAGTCCAGATACTAGGAAAAAAGACTCAAAGGAAAGTTGGCCATCTGGGAGCAGTATCTCTTGTTCTCATAAAAATGAATCTGAGCATAGTCATAGCTATTATCCTATAAAAAATCAGTTTCCACATGCTCGGTGTCAACTCTTTTACTATCTAATTTCTTCCAAGGGTCTTTTTATACTGAACGCATTCCATCTCTTCGTTGGTCTTCACCTTCAGGCTGGAGGGCACAGTTTGGTCCTAGTGTAGGGCTTCATAAGGCTTTATTTGGAGTTACCACTCTTGGGCACTGCAATGTACAGGGACAGAGATCACGGAAGTGTCAGTTGACTTTCAGGAGAGTGCAGGAGGAGAAGACAGCTTCCACACTGAAATGGAGCAAAGCTTGGCCTGGCATACACAGCGGTGTGGACAGCAGAGCTGTAACAGCAGAAAGAGAAATGGACCTGCACAGCAACGTGGCTCGGAGGGGAAAAAAGCGTAAGTATGTTGAAATAACAGGCTATCAGCACAGAACAGAACATGGTAACTTCAAAACACTCCTTACCAAATGGGGTTGTGAGTGCATGAATCCAGTATGCATCAGATGTAGTGGTTTGCTAACTAATTAAGATGTCACATAAAGGAATCTCTTCTGGTTTGGTTTTTGTTTTGGTTTTTTTTGAGAGCAGCTAGACCTTCTGGATTCTTACAGACACGTCATTGCTTTTTCTTTCATATTCTCTCTCTGCTGGATATGTTTATTGACTGCATTTTAATACTTTCTGAAGAGCCACGCAAAAAAACCCTTCATGATACTCTGGTCTTCATGGCAAAGGTTCGGTTGCTATTGCTTTTGAATATGAATTTCAGGATATAGTACTGATAAACCTATTAGTCTGTCTAGGAAACAAAAAAAAAACCAGAAATAGAAGTTAACTCAATGTTAGAAGTAATCTCCTTTATTAGACTTGTATGAAAATATATGTTTCAAAGAGAAAAAGGATTCAGGAATGGCTGTTTCATCTTTCTATAGTCTCATATAGGCTGAAGTGCCATATTTTGACCATATAAATGGATTAATTTTTTGGTTACCTTATATTAGCAATATCCTTACCCATCTCCTGTAGTCTATTTACATCGGTAAAAATCTTATCCATTTATAGCAGAAGAGAGCTATAACATGCAGTTTGGTTTCAATCCACCGTCTATAAGCGGACTCCGCTTTAAATAGTTCCTAACAATTGTTTGGATTTGTAGGAAAGTTGGCAGGAATGCCTTCTGCTAGGTGACCCTTGCAAATGTGTCTGCTGCTGCTACATGTAGTACCTAAGAAGACGGTGTTTACTGTGCTAGTTGTCTCCTGGGAACTGGAAAAGAGGACACAACAGCTCTTTGAGGCTTGGCAGAAGATAATCAGAGATGTCACTCCCCACTCCATTCCTGCCAAATACAATTAGAACTTTTTCTGGGAAGAAATAATTTAGAGGTTGCACTTAAATTCTAGAAGAGAATTTAAGACACATGTGAAATACTTAATTTTCAGCAGCCGATGCTGTAAATGGAATGTAGATACTAGTAATGGAGTAGAATTTGTTTTTCTTGCAATGTATACGAAGTATAAAGTGTTTATTGACTTAAAAAGAAAACCCGAACAAACAGAATAAAGAGGAAAGCATGCATGGCTGCTTTGAAGGAAAGAATGTTTTTATTTCATACTTTGAAGAAATTGTTCAAGTAGTTCAACCGTGTAAAAATATGACCCCTCTAATGCTGCCAAGGGCAGTGAGATCAGGGATAATCTGCTGAGGAAATGCAGCTCATGCAAGCCAAAAGGAGAGTTTTAAACTTACAACACTGATTTTTCCAAGAGTGAAGCATGTGCAGAAAGGGAGGCTTATGGTGTTTTTTGCTTGCTGAAGAATTCCATTACCTGTTTTGAGGAACATTGTCTCCACTCTTTGGTGTAGATGCATGTGGATATGAGGGACAATCTGATGTATCTATCTTCTCCCTCCATAGTCCCTTTTCTTCCTAGTTTAAAGTTCCATTTAAGAGTAAAGTGGCTTTAGGAAAACTATATGAAAGTTACGTTTCAACTTGCCTTATTACTCCAAAATAATCGCAGAATAACTGCCAGAAAAAGGGTAGACGAAATGGGTGCATTGCAACATCATTACATGGTGATACAGAAATCTATGCTCTCATCATTGCTGTGGTAATGACTGATGTACACATGCCAGCCTTATTGGTATTCTGAGGGTGTGTGTGTTATTATTCATGTTAGCGTGGTACTGTAGTGCCTTTGTACACTGCTGCATATGCCACCTGACTACCAGTTTCCACTGTAAAATTTAGGCAACCCTTCCTCTGTGTAATAGAAGTGGGGAGAGAGAAGAAGGCATGGAAACCATTTTCTCCTTACTTGTCCCTTGCAGATCAGAGTTGCCAAGCCTGTGTCATTCTGTGAATACCAAATGAAAGTGCCTGAAAAAGGGGGTTTGTTGCATAGGTAGCCCTACAGTCCTCACATCAACTTGAAGAAGATGAAGTCTCAATAGAGCAGGTCTTTCTAATTAGAGAGAGAGAGATACCCCCTCCAACACACTGCTTCTCCTGAATTGTCATTGGCTTCTTGTCCTTGGAATATTATATCTCTTTTTTGGAATCCCTTTTGTGAAAAAAACCCAGTGAAATTGCACAGTAGTCCCTCACAGTTCCAAATACATGGTCCTATTTAAAGCAATCTGTGTCAGAGGGTTCTGACCCCCTGAGTGGTTTTCTGTAATGTGTAGGTAGCCTCTGGCCCATGCCTAGGTTTGTGCTTCCAGTTTTGCAGTCTGGATGGCCAGCAGATAGAATCTGCTCTTCAGGATGACTTTTCCCAGGCCAGTGTGTGCATGCATATTAAGTGGAATAGAGTATTAAATGATTTTTTCTTTAAGCTCTTCAAGTGGTAAGGTATAATATCAGTTAGAGGAACACCTTGGTGAAGATGTAATTACTGCTGTTTGTGAAGAGCTAGTGCACTACAGTAAGGGCATCGTAGAAAAGCTCAGAGATTTGTGTGACTTGATAATTAGCTCATGGAGCACCCACTGAGTAGTGAGGATAAAAGTTAATCTTATATATCTGTCCATTTAGTGATTGCTGTCCATCTTGTGAGTTCAATGAGGAAGAAGTCTTGCAGGAAAAAAATGAAAGTGATAATGATACTAAATACTAATTAGTAAAAAGGGAAGAAAACTTGAGAGAAAGCTATGCTGACAACTTTAATTTCAACTTTAAATTAGTGCTTGACTGGGTATCCTTAAAGTCCTTTTGAAGTAGTTCTGGTATACACGTGCCTGTGTGTCTCTGTACACACAACATCTTTGCAAACCCCTGTAGTCCAATGAATAATTCTCCAGTCTGGGGTGAGGGAGGGGCAGGGTAGAAGCTCCCTTTGTTCTTAGGAACATGAAATGATTCTGCCATATTTTTTTCCCCTGGGAGGTCTGAGTCAGTGAAAACATAGGATTATAGCGGAATGTTTCTTCTGTATAGTTTTGACTCTTAGAAGTATTGCTGTGCTCAAATCCACTAGTGACTAAAGAGCAACTACTGAGTGACTGCGGAATGTTGTCTAGGGACCTTATAGGTGAATTTAAATTAAAATAAAGAATGCTTTATTTATTTAAAACTGCAGCTAAACCAGATTTAGGTATCTTACTACTGCAACTAAAATGCACCTACCTATTATTTTCGTTCAACTACAGGAAATATTTCTCTAAGACATGTACAAGGACATAACTGATGTTACTTTATCTCTTTCAAGTTCATGCGATCAGTGTTATGTCTTATGCTTTCTTCAGTCTCACAGAAAGTTTATCAGTGTCTCCTCTTCCTTAATTCTGATTCCTCTTTCTCCATATATTTTTTTGTAAGTTTTAAATGGTTTCCTACTGTATGAAATGCCTCAACTTTTTTTTGTAAAGGCAATAACATTGTTCAAAAGCATCTTTCTGTCCTACAAGAAAACAAACTAGAGAAGTCTTTAGTCTTGTTCTCATCCTTGTCCTGTAACTTATTTTGGCTGTAGTTACTCAGACCTCCCATTCTGTTGTTTTTAAAGTCTTCCCTAGAGCTGTTTGTGCTACAGCTGAAGTCTCTAAGGTCAAAATATCAATTTTCTTGAGTGGGCAGTGCCGGTATACCTATTGTAGCAGGGAAAAATGGTGGTGCTATACTTCTCTGCACTTCAAACTTTTTCCTTTTACCCTACTGTATAACTCCTTTGCCCCTTCTGGGAAGAGAAACCTCAGACACAGGTTAGTGGAATTCACCAAGTTAGGAATGCACCAAATTATAAAGAGATACTGCAGGAAAGAAATGCAACTTTAATGATAATCCTCAAGCATCAAGGGATGAGTCAATTTGTAGCACTTTGCCCTTCAATTCTCTTGCTCTGTTTCATTCTACTACCAGACATCCTTGCTTTGCTCATGAGTCAAATCACCAGCACCGTTTGATATAACAGGTTGTTTCCTTCTTCATTATCATGTTACTGGGGTTTCAGTTCACCTTTCTTCCAACCTGACTGACTGACTCTGCTCACATTTTTAGCAGTTTTGAGGTGCTTCCCTTTGCAATGTGCCTAGGGTATTGGTTTTGGTCTCTATTTACCCTATCAGCAGCACTTTTGCTCCTGACCAGTGATATTGATATGCTCGTAGCACCCAGGTCTTGTCTGCTGATGTACTCATCAATAATTCTGTTTCTACCTCCCTTATCTCCTTCCTGGAGTGATACAACTCCTTTAAGGGCAACAAAAACAGAAATTATTTTCTTCCCCTCTGATTTTCACTATTCATCTTTCTTTTCTCACTAGCAATGTTTGTGTCATTTTTGCTGTTATTGCTGAGAAAATACCTATTTAGAAACCAGTGGTGCTCTGCTCTGAACCCTTCTCTTCCACAGTAGCAAAACAGGCATGTGTATATTTAACTGCAGTTCTCACTCAAAATTAAGATTTTTATTCAGTGCATAAGTGTTTCCATGTACCTCTTGTTTTATGCCTTAACATCAACCATATTATCTGTCCCTATTTCTTCATTTCCCTGCTTGTCCTCTGCAGTGTCTTAAAGCTCATGCAAATCAGACTGATTTTTCACTTTTCTCTGTTTCTCATGATCCCTGTCTTTTCTGAAGACTCCCTATTGTTAGTCTAATATTCTTACCTTATCCTTGTTATGGCTGTTCTCTTTATTCTTCTCAGCTTCCTCACTGCCTGCCAATTCAAATTTTTCATTTTAGCACAGTTTTCTCATTCTTTGGTTTTTCTACATTGTGCTTTTCTCATCTTGTCCTTTGGAATTTTTTCATTAACTCCCCTCACTTCTTGTTTGTCTCCACACTTTAAGTGTCTTCTTAAAAACAGTTTCTGTGTTTTGCTACTTAATCCCAAGCATACTGTCTCTCACGGATCAACATGACTTGATTTCTTTACTAGCCTATACTACCCTGGACAGTATTGAGCTTGTCTAATATTTTTATGGTTTTGTTGTTGTTTGTTTCTTTACATAATCCTTCTCCAAATGTCAACCTAGAAAATGCTACAAGGGGTATGAACCTTTTATTTCCAGATTCATGTTTATGCTGTTTCTGCTCAGAGCTAGGGTAATTTTAGGATTATATTTCCCAGAAAGATAAAATATAAGACATCTTTAGAAAGGGATTAAAGATGTAAGAACTCACAAGCATCTCCTTTAGTGCCTGAAAAAGTACTGAGTTGGGCAATCCAGCTGTGGAAGGGAGAGGAGAACTTTGGAGAAGGTTCAAGGCCCAGATAAATATAACACCTTGGGCTGCAGATAGTTTCTTGGCCTTTTCTTAGTCTATGCATTTTCATCTCATGTGCCATATACAGTTGGTCACATATTTCAGAAGTGCTGAATGAGCCACAAGGAAAAAGAAGACAACTATTAAAGACTACAAAACTATTTTTCATGGGTGCCTGGAAGCCTGGAGGCAGAAGCCAACTGTGAAACTCAAAGTAAAATACTTCTGATTTGGGGATTCACCGTATTGTTTAGGGTCCTGATTTCAACTTAAGTTTTTCTGTATTTGATATAACATTTATCAGCTCCTGCAGATAGGTACTTTTGGTGCAAGTCTCCTCTTTCACTAGAAACTTCCTATTCTTCTATCCTTTACATCTCTAGAGGAAAGAATATTTGATGTGACTATGTCTGAAAGGTACATAAACCAGAATGTGCTTGTTGTTTGAAGTCTTTTGAAATTTTTAATTTAAAAAAAAATAAATTATGGTTTTCAAATCCATCTCAATTTCAGGAACAGGTGATTTGTTATTTACCATTGCAATCGGAGTTTGACAGTATTGAATGCGAATACTTCTTATGCCTACAAGAGGTGAGGAGATGTGGAAGGATCACTTCCTTTGGTAGGCCTTTCTAATAAGAGGTACAGCAGGGGAGAGGAGTATTTCCAATGGGAAAATCCCTGAAGAACCTGGATTTATATGCTACGATTAGTGGCCAAAAGGCCCTGTCATGTACAAACTGAGGAACCTTGGAGAGAGTTATAAGAAACTGTTTCATGTGGAGGCATGCCTTAGAGGAAAAAGGTATGCCTGAGAGGATAAAGGTGTGCAGCTTGGACACCTGTAATAAAGCACACAGGCTCTTTAAAGATCTGGAAGGATCGCCAACTGCCCTGCGCAATTCCATGATGCACAGCCACAGGGATTTAGACCGAGCATTTGATTTCCTGTCTGGTTTATTAGAACGGGTGTAGAAAGAGAAAGGAGAATGATAGTGCTTCTCAGAAAGGGAAAGCATATTCTTTGGGTAAGGGAAGCCTGAGGGATCCTGGTCTTCAGAGCTGCCCTGAGCTTTTTATGGATGAAGGAATTGACAAATAGAGGAGGCAAATAATAAGGGCTGGTCAGGAGATTTCTCTCTAGGGTGTCATGATGCTTGTTAGCAGGAAAGGTTAGACCAGCCTGTGGCCACTTCCAATACGTTATTAAAAGAGTGGACCTAGTTCAGAGGTTTATAGCCATTTTACTGCTGCTTCCTTGACACTTCAGGAGACCACCTAGAGGAGGAAGCAGTCCAGACCATACAGGAGTATGCTTTAGTTTGAAAGTCAGATTGCAGAACACAGCTATAGTGCTTTTGGACCTCACCAGTACGTGTAGGTGCTGCTGTGCTGAATTTGCTAGGCAGAATATGCTAGGCAGAGTTGTTGGCCTAGGGGAACATCTGTCCTATGGTTCTCTGAAAGATGTAGGAAGCTCTGAAACTGTGACATGGATGTAGACTGATGAAACTGGTCTGCATGCTGGACTCAACATATGGAGCATTTTCTGTCTCCTGTGTTGCAGGGAGTTGTATTGCCTGCACTCCCAAAATAGCTCTGGAAGGAAGAAAAGAAAAAAAAAGGAGAAAAACCTCTGTAAAGTATAGTTTCTTCCATGCCCTCAAAGAGTGTTCATGCAGACTCAAAGCTGGGCTGTATCAGCAATAAATTATAAGAGTTGGAAGGTAGTCTAGTTGGGCTAGTTTGGGATTAAAAGGTGGGAGGGAGGAGATTTGCAAGTGCTTCCCACCTAGCTACAATAGCAAGGTAATTTTATGGGCTGCCTGCATGCCTCTTTGGGCAAAAGTCACAATATGGCATTCTGTTATGTCAAGAGCGGGTTCTTCTTTTTCTTGTCTTCTTACATAGATATTTAAAAAACCATGAAATCCTTATGTTCATTTTAGAGATTTCAGTCCAAACTATGATCCTCTGGACCTCGTGCTTGTTACCGTTTAAACTTGGAGACTGCTGAATTCTTTTGTCTTCTCTCCTCCTCTCTCCTGATATTTTTCTCCTCTAAAATATACCTGAATGAATGTCTCTGCATACATAGAGACTCAGAGACACAATCAACTCAATATCATAAAATTATGGAAAAAGCTGGTTGGAAAGGACTTCTGGAGGTTACAGAGATCAGGCTCCCACTTGCAGTCATAATATTCCTGATACTAGGTCAACTGGGGCTCTGCCCAGCCAGCTCCTCCTGTAAAACCTCAGAGGATGGAGACTCCATGATCTCTCTGGGCAGTGTGTTTCACTGCTGCACCACACTCTCCCATGGAGGAAACAATTCCTACTGTCCAATCTCAACTTCCCAAAGCATAATTCCTGGGTGTTGCCCCTTCTGTTATTGTCTGGCACTATAGAGACAAGTTTGACTGTCTCATCTTTGTAACTATCTTTCAGGTTGTTTTGAACTGCTATGAGATCTCCCCTTAGCCTCTTTTCTGCAAAACTGAAGCCCAGCTCCTCTCAGCTTCTCATCACAGGTCCTGTGTTCATGGTCCTTGAACTATTTGGTAGCCCTCTGCCAGTCCCTCTTCTCTTTCTCCAGATCCCTGTTGAACTGGGTCCCCAGAGCTCGCCACAACCTATTCCAGCTGTGGTCTCACCGATGCTGACCAGAGGCTGTGAGCATCTTCCTTGGATACGTTGTCCGTGGCTCTCCACAAGTGGAGTTTGCTGTATGCATGGGGAAAGTACAGTGCTGCTCTTATTCAGGCTAGAGTCCTCTATCACCCCAAATTCTTTTCATTGATTTGCTTCCCAGTCTGTCTTGTTGCACGGGTTGTTTTGTCTCAGCTGCAAGAGTTCGGGCTTCTCCTTGTTGAATACCATGAAGTTTCTTTTGGCTCACTCTTCTTGTTTTTCAAGGTTCCTTTGGGTTCAAGTTCTGACATTCAACATGTCAACTACTCCTCTTTTCCTGGTAGTCAGGTCACCTTCTGTGATGGTCATGATTTTGCATAGATGGCAGACAGGGACCTTGCTATCATAGCAGCCAGCACTTTCAGCAGTCTTTGGTAGATTCTGCAGATCTGGATTAGCCTTTCTGCATAATCTGCAACGGGTTGCTTTCCTGCTGTTGGCTGTTCTTTCCAAACTCTGTGGTAAGCACAAAGCAATTGAACAAGGCTTTAAATCTAAAGAATAAAGGGCATATGTATTGCCACTTTTTGCACTGTCCTGTACCTGCACTGAAGTACACAGTGTCTGTGCATGTACTGTTGGTATGTTCTCAGAGATGCTGATTCAAAAATGGTAGTTGTGCATTACAGCAGATTGGCCCTATTTATAGAACTCAAAACTGTGTTTTAGCTGAGATGCAGTATGTTCTGTCTGTAAAGATCTGTTGAAAATGTCTCATGCAACCTTTGTTTTGATGAAACAATCATTCTCTACAACCGCATCCAATGCAAAAGAATATACATCAGTATTAAATGCATTCCTTGAGGATTTATATGGTTTTAGAGCATAGTAATACTGATTCAAAGACCATGATTCAGCTGGTACATGGCTGCAATGTGAGGTAGTCCTTAGAGTGGTTTGGGGTGGACTGGACAAAAGTAATGTGGAGGGAGACAGACTAGTCTTCATACACAGGACATTTGTTATATTTAAGGTATTTGTGTTCCCACCAGGACTAGGGCAACAGAGCTGTGTGAGACTGATGTCCTCCCTTATTTTACTTCTACCGATAGGTAATGATCCAAACGAGTTGACTGGGCCAGTCTTCTATCACTTGAAACAAAAGATAATCAAATCATCAGAGAGATGAGAAGAATTTGAAAAAGGTGGACTAGAACTGCAGGACAAAACATGCTTCTGCAAAATCAGAAACTTAAACATAGTGCTTGTATAACTTGGTAAACAGTTCAGATTAAAAGATTATGAAACAAGCCTTTTTGGTTTTTTTGCAACTCTTTCCCACTTCAAAGGACAAGAAGTTTCCTTACAAGAATGACAGGCAGTGAAGTCATAACAAACAAGTCAAACCACAAGTGCTTTGTGTAATAGCGACCTGCTGCAGGCAACAGAGATGAAGGGCTCATTTCCTTGTAGCATAGGAACTGAGGATCACTGGGGAAGCCACACTGGACAGTATGCCTTCTGAGCTCAGAGTCTGGAAACCATCTGCTCAATGTCTGGTGTAAGTTGGAGGGGTTTCAGGGAAGCTTTAATTACCTGCTAGGTCCCTGGGCCCTTTGTAGCTGTGTAAAGCAGAAAAAGGCTAAGTCTACAAGCCATGCTGTGACCTTTTGTGTTTCACATGCCAGCATCATCTCAATTCCTTCAGCAGGAATTGGGAGAGGTGCCAACAAAAGACCATTGTGTTAGCTTTTCCTGTTGGAAAATGAGCCTTGTGTAAAGCCTCATGTTGCCTATTTCTGCCCTTCCACAACATCAAAAGGTAAGGTTTGTATCGTCCTAAAAATACAGCTGGGAATATGGCTAATGTTTCAGGACACAAGTTTAACATGCAAAATTAAGCTCACAAGGATTACTTTCAGTCCCAGAACTATAGCAATGGTCGAGTATGCTATGGATTTCATTTTTGCCTTGAGAATACCTGAAGCTGAGTAGTTATAAATGCTGGACCTGGAGTCACAACTCTTCTCTTCTTGTCTATGTAAGACTAGTGTGTCAAGATTGTAAAACATTTCCATGTCTTTAATAATTAAAACTTCACCAACTGCATATATGCCCAGCAAGCCCTCTGTGAGGCAATTGGAGTGCTGCGGTGTTTGCTCCAAGGCAAAGTTGTGATGATTTGCAGCATGAAACTGTCTCATCTGCAGGTGAGAAATGCAGCAGATTCTCCTTATGCATTGTCATAAATGCACAAGAAAAAAAAATTGCACTTCAGTATCTGGTAGTTCTCATACCTTTAAGAAAAAGGTAATAAGGAGTAATGGTCCAAAAATTGAAAATGCTGATTACTGTGAAAATACTTTTCACTGTTCACGAACTGTTTATAAACTGTATTTACATTCTGCAAATCTGTTCAGTGGATCATATAGATGAACAATTTTCAATTTATATGTGCACACTATTTAGCCTGACTATTTTAACCCTCTTATATATAGCTCATTGCGTGACTGCATAGTTGTTCCTGGACTGAAGGACAGATTTTTAGGTAGTAGAATACTGAATAGTAAATATTTGTGCTGCTGCATTGAAAAACTCAATTATGTGCAGGCATTTTTGCAGAGAATAGATGTTTTTCAAGCATTCACATGAATCAAAAAGCTATTCACTGGAATGTTTATGAACTTCAAAGCAGGGGTACATGAAGAGAAAGAGCATGAGAGTGCTTCAGAATTCAAAGAGACATTCTTAAACATCACTTGGCTGTGCCAGCCTTAGGCCAAGTGTCAATGTTGTCTCTCTTCTTGCTATTTAATATTCTGGTGATATAGGCACTGAACATTTGGGATGGCAAAGTGCTCTAAGTTTCTGTTTTTCTTAAAATATTTATGTCAGTTAGGGGTTGTAATCTAGGGGAATGCTCAGAACTACCAGGAGCTGGGAAAGGGAATTGAGGCCATCCTTCATAGGAGATATTTTTTTTCATTCTCTCTTTATGGAAACTATCTTGAAACTATTCGACTGGGTGAATGATCCTGGGATCAGGGAGAGTTGGAGTTAATTGCCACTCACTGACTGTTGAGGCCCTCCAAAAGAAGGTGATGGAGAAGTCTGTCCTGATTTTTGGTTTATTAACACGTATCCCAAGTTACACCAGACCACCACGGAGAGACTGAGAAGAATAGAAAGTAAATTGAAGCTGGCCACTGATGAAACTGAGTGGTTCAACTGTGAACACTTGGAGCATGGTGTACTTGTTTGATTAATAAATTACATGTGGGCTTATCACTTATCTCATGATTGTTTTGGTAAAGAAGAAAATACTGGAACTGGGAAGGACTATCCCGTGCACGAGAGTGGTTCAGTACTGGAACAGGTGCCCAGAGAGGGTTGCAACATCTCCATCCTCAGAGATTTTCAAAACTCTTCTGGATGGGGCATGGAACAATCTGCTCTCACTGTGAAGTTGACCATGCCCTGAGGAGTAGTATGGACTGAAAGTCCCATCTGATCCAAATCTTTCTAACTGCTGAAAGAGCTGACCCCAGAGAAAAGGCAGAGAGCTTAAGGGATGAGATTTATATCTGTTTCCTTTTTGGGTTGCAGGGCAGAATTCCAAAGAGCATAGTATCTGCAGTCTAGTATTTGCACTGAGAACTTTGCACAGTTTCTTTATTCAGCCTTGATTTTTCTCTCATGGACTTTATCTCATCTTTAAAGTCATGGGAAAGAAAATTTTGTGCTACATTCTTTTTCCTCTTATCAGAGAAACATAGATTTGTATTATATTATCTGTCACGTCTAAAACCACTTTCAGCATGTTTTTAAATAACATAAATATCAGGCTAGGAAAAGAATTATTGTGTAATTAGATATAACAGTACGAAATGAAGAGGAAGATTTAGGACAAATTACAGGGAAGTCTTTCATTGGAAGACTTCAAGAAAAGTGGTCTGTAGGTGAGAAATGCAACAGAAATGCCGGAATTAAGTAATTTAAAACTAGTCTGAGCAATTTCTTGAGACTAACACTGTACAGAAGCATTCTAGATCCCTTGTTTGCAAACTACTGAGCTCTTCTAAGTCCAGTTAGAGAGGGTAGAACATATGTTAGACTATAGTCTTTTTACATCACAATGATTTCCGCAGTAACACATTAAAATGACTTTATTAGTAGTTTCGTTTTGCACATACTGCCCTAACCTGTAAGCTTTCATAGCAGAAAGGACTTCTGTTTATCTAAAAGGTCGGCAGGATGTTGCATCTACATACATGGTTGGAAAAGTGACTGTTTTTTTCTGTTTGAGGATAAAATAGGCAAATAAGTAAAGAACTTTCCTTTTTGGGGGGCTAGATTGCAATGCTAAAATATAGTTAGTATATTTAAAATACATGATTAGCTACGTTCTCATGTGACTAATAGAAGTTACAGACAGGGAAACCTAAGTGGGTTACCTAAGCAATGATTGCGCAGCAGTAACTGTTATGGAGAAATAAATATGGGTAGGCTTTGATTTGCTTCAGCTGTTGTAAAGGTGAAGCTATGAGACAAGAGCCCTTGAGTTAATCAGCTTGGGGAGTGTCTCTGTTTGACCACAGGCTGGTTAGTACCATACACCGTTTGTATGATGGTGGTTCATGACTGTCCAGATCATGTTCTTGCTTGGCTTTATAAATTCTCTGCTGTGACAGGCCAGATGCCACCAGGTCTCTCTTAAAGCTGAAAGGATAACATTTAGGGTCCTGGATGGGGCCAGCACATAAAGACATAACATTACCTTCTAGAGCCATTACCACTAAAGAACAAATCAAATGAGAGGTATTATTAGCTCTAGCTTTAACCTTGAACAATTTTATCTAATCTTTTGGGACATTCAAAAACTTTGTTTTGCAAAACATGCAACATCAGCCATGCATTGATCTCAAAGGTGTTTTCCAGCCAGAAGATTCTAGGATTCTATGATTGTATGAGCTTTCTTGAGTGTGGAAAGAAATTAATAGACCATTAACCACTTCCATAGATGACAACACTTGTAGAGGATCTGCTTTGAGAGGACAATCATAAATGGTAGAGCTAGGGCAGCTGAAAGCTCCTAGGAACTGGGCTTGAACTTGTGCAGGCCTAACCATGTGATCTGGGAGAGTCTCTCAGTCTGACAGTTTGTCCACACCTGTGCCAAGTATGCTGATGAAATTTCAAGGGGCTACCAGTCATACATGACACATGGTTTACAGATATTTGTACTACTGAGTGAATCAGATCTGAGAACAAAGTGAAAGATAGCTGTTATAGTCAGTGAAATGACTAATGATGAAGGTTCTGCAGGAAGGACTTCACATTTTAAAGCATTCTCAGTGAAAAATGGCATAGGAAACATGCATGTTGATATATCATCCCCACCTCAGTCTCTTTTTCAAGTAATGAAACTACTTAAAACAGTACTTTTCCTTTGATTAAGATAACATTAAGTGTATGAGGCAAAATTTCATTTGTGTACTATCATCTGAAATATTTTCCGGTTAGCTTTTTGCTGTATACTGTGATTTGTGGAGAAAGATTTTGTTTAAGCCCGATAAGGTGTCAATGTATTGATATAGAACTTCATGAAAATGTGGTTGTAGCATAGGACAAGAAGGCTGGATCATTAATTGTCTCACTCACAGAACTCCCAGATCAACAACAGTATCAGATGTAGTGGTAACTATATGGAACAACTGGTCCTTTATGCTTTTTACTTTTGAAGAGGGAAGAACTTTCATTTTTCTTTTGAGGCTAGGGAGTTCTTATAGGTTCAGCAAAACTGGAGATATTATTGGTATCAGGTCAAGTGAGGAACCTGATGTACTTGTTATGGTCTGCTGTTGGCAATCTGGTCAAGTATCTAAAGTGTCTGTGGTACTGTAAGTGGGCACCCTACTGTCAAACATCTTGAATAAAAGAGCTTTCAATCCAAATAGTTACTGTGGTGTTGAATATTGGGAAGACTGTATCTCTGATTTTGACCTCAGTTACATTCAGTTATGTAGGCAGAGAGCTCCCTGCTCTCTGGAAATGTTGACTTTTCCAGGTTCTGGTTTTCCTAACCAACACAGCTTAACACTGCTGATAAAGAGCTCAGACACTCACTGTATAATCTTGACCTTGTGTCTGGAATACCTTCTCTTTCAGAAGAGAATTCTTTGAACTATCGGGAATTTTTGTGGTGATGTTTTGCATACTATATGAAAGAAAAATATTATTTATCTGCACAACAACTGAATTCTTTTTACAAATTTGAACAATACAACAAGGTAGGAGTGCCTTTTCTTAAGTTTATTTCAAATCTTTGATTTTGTAAAGAAAAGAGAATAAGCTCCTGTGTGGAAAAGTGTTTGTATTTTGGCACTGACTTATCATAAAAAGAAGTAGTAAGCATCACAAAAATTATATTTGAGCAACAACCACACGTAATGTGTCAAATGTATGCATTAATTTTTTGCTATGCCTATTTAATCACCAAAAAAATACAAATAGAAAACTTGTAAAAATCTTTCATAGATTTGTGTAAAGAAGCTGCATTTAAAACTCTTTAAATTGATAAAAAGAAGTCTAATTGTGAATAATTTTCACTTTCTACTCACATAACTTGTTCACATTTCAGGACGTGTTCTTACATGCAATCACATTAAAGCAGGAATAGTCCAATCCTCTCACATAGGTCAATTCATGCTCATTCCCACCAGATGTCAGTATGATATAGATAAAAAGAGGTACTGGTGCAAGAAAAGATATTCCAGCTCTGCAAAGCTTTTCTGCCAGAATTTATTAGTCATGGCAGTCTTGTAAGACACATTCGTCTTCTCAAGTCCAGGATAATGGAATCTATAAGGAACAGCCTTTACTCTGGTGGTGCTGACTTTGAACTCAGGACAGAATCTGAAATGTAGAGATTTTCAGTAATCAGGAAAGAAATTAAATTTGTTTATGTTTATCTTGAGTTTTCTGGTTTTATTGGTTTTGGTGATACAATTCTGTGACCAAACTTTGAGAAAAGAAGCCCCTCCTTCTTCATCTCTCCAGCACTATCTCTAGAACAGTAATGACAATTAATTGGAACCTTTTGTCCTTGCAGTGTTCATATTTTCCAGTTCTTCGTATGTTATTCTAACATCTCTTTGCCTTGCCTCATCTCTGAAGTTGGCCTTAGAATAGTTTTAATCCTCCTTGCCTCATTCTTGGCAAATCGAGTGACTGAAGACTTCTGAATTCTGCCTGCACGGGTGACACCAATGCAATGAAAGGAAGGTGCCACTAAAAAAAACAGGCCTTTTTTTTTCTGCATGGGAGACCAGTTGTTCTATATAGTTGCCACTAGGTCTCATACTGGTTTTGATCTGGGAGTTTTTAGGATTGGTAGGTGGGCATTTATAGTGAGACATAAGGGTACTTTTTTATCCCGTTTCCATTTGTTCGTTTCTCATGCTGTCTGGGAGTATGTGTCTGCTGTTCCTCAACCTCTTTTTCTTTTCCCACAGCTTCATGCTTTAGGCTCCTAACTCTTCTGTGACAGGAGACAGATCATGGATGAAAGTGGAGATTGGTCACCTTCTTCACACCAAGCTCCATTTTTCCCTGTTTTAGCAAGGTAGGTTTGGAAAGGATCAGGCAGGATCTCAAGGCCACCATGCTGAACAGCAAATGATGCAAAACCTTTGAGTTTGCAAACTCAATCTTAAAAGAAATAATTGTATATCTCTTGATCCTAGGGAAGAATTCAGGATGTATCTTCCATCTGGAGCCTACCTAACCTTGAAGGAAACACTTCCATTTATTCTCCTTTGTGGAGAAAAGGAAATTCCAGAGGTGTGAGCTGACTACCTTCAGATCAGCCTTATTATTACAGAGTTTGCATCTTCCGTAATCCTAACCGGAGCTTGATCCAGCTCCCACAGCCAGACTGTGTAAGGCAAGAACAGCACAGTATCTCTTGTATTGTGCAAACTCTGACATTCATTTTTCAAAATTGCCAAGGAGTGTTGTACAGCAGACTTTTTAATGTGCCTCATTATACTTCTTTTGGCTAGTGTATTACAGGCTGCCATATGGCTCAATATAAAAATCTTTATGGATATCTGCTGTCTCTCATAATAAATAAAGATATGTTAATTAACACTAATTAAATCAATCTAAAGCATATATGAAATGTAGCCTTACAAATTAGATGTTTGAAGTATGTTGGCCAAGTCCTTAGCTTTTGCTCATGAAGACACCAATAACACTCTTCTGCTCATGAAGACACCAATAACACTCTTCTGCTCTTCATGTGCTTATGCTGTGCAGGTATTCATAGTGCTGGTGGGTTTCCATATTTTTTGAAGGTAAAAGAACAGGAACGTAAGTGTGTGCTGGCATTTCATGCACAGTTGGGAAAACTAGTTGCAGCACAACATTTCTTGCTGATGCTCTGAATGAGTGAATTTTTTGTTCAATATGCTTCTGACATCAGTGGGCAATTTGTATTCACAGACCAAACCTGACCTATGCTGTAGCAGGGCTGAATTTAAAAACTGAGTTAGGAAGTAGGAAACAGGAAACAGATTTTCTTAATGGCTGTATCTGGAAAGCTGCTGTTCACAATACTGAGAAAACACAAATTATTGTCACAGGCAAAATGCCTCTGCTCAAGGAACTTCACTTAATTTATTGCCATTTAATATATGCCATTAATTACAGATTCAAATATTGTAAAAGGATGGGAAGATGAACAATTAAACAAACACTTAGGGAAACAATTTTCCTTCCCTTTCCCAGGATAAGATTCAGTCCAGCACCACTCTTCCCTTTTTCCTTGTCTCCACTTCCCTTGTGCCTGTATGTTACAGGAAGTCCCCATTGACTCCTTTGGTCAGACAATGGGCAGCACAGGAGGCTGGGTAAGTGTGGGATGGTTTCTTTCTGGTAATACTTGCTTCTTGTTCTTTTCGTCTTCTGCTCCTTGCTTCCCTCTGCTCTATCCTGGGATCCTCCATGAGCCACTCTTCTTTTGGGAATGCCCCTGCTCGGCCTGACTTATCTGTGAGCTGCCATACATTGAGGCTGTCCCTGAGACAGTGTACAGTGGGCTGCAGTTCCTTAGGATTGTCCCTACTCAGGCATGGATTACCCACAGCTGCCCACCCTCTTGGATGCCCTTGCTGCAGTGTGAGTCGCCCACAGCCACAGCCTTTTTGGGATCTCCCTGCCCCAGCACAGGTCACCCATAGCCAGTCTGCAGAGTATTCCTGCCCCAACGTGGATTGCCCATGGGCTGCAAACGCTCAAAGGGAAGCTGCTTCTGCCAGACAATGTGTCTCCAACTGCATCCCCACCAACATCTCCCATGTGCCCTTTCCCTTGCCATTTCTCCAAATATGTCTCTTTGTCTTCACAGGTTTCCTTTGGTGTGTCCTCCTAGTGCTTGCCACCATTTTTTAAATATATCTGAGGAGAGGTGCCATATGCCACTCTGGTTACTTTAGATTTTGAGGCATGAGTTATTTTCGTCTGTTTCAGAACTGTCTGGATGTGGCTGTGATGAGCCCAGGGCCGTTCACAGCCTCCTCTCACACAGGTCACCCCTGCAGTCCTCTGTTGCCCAAACTTTGCCAGGTACACCCAGTACAAGTATTCTGAGTCAGGCATGAAGAATGTCCTATAGGTGCCTGTGAGTGCCTGTACAACACAGAAAGGTTTACACAGCTTTGTTATCCACAAAGAAATCGTCAATATAGCACTTAAAAAAAAGCAATGAAAAAGAAGAAAAAAAGAAAAATATTTTTTCTAAAAGATTTCTCAAGCTTCTTTATTTTCATTCAGATTACTTATTTATTTTAAGGAACCAAAATGTTTGCTGGCAGAGGCATAAGACCTTTTACAGGCTAAAATAACAGCAATCTGTCTCCTGCTGTAACTCTCTGGCAGCTACTAAATCAATGACAATAAAACATCAATGGTTAACACTGTACAGTTTATTCGGAAAAAAATAAGCTATGGGGATGCTTGTTGTGATGTTAGAGTTACACACAAAAGGGCACTCGGTCTAAAACTGGCCATTTGGCGACTGCATTACAGGGAAGAACATGACATCTCAGACCAGTAATTTTAGAGACAGACTCATAAAAAAGTATAGGGGCTGAATGAAAAATTCCTGACTTTGGCACTGATTTTCTGTTTGACCTTGAGAACTCACTTTCAACCTTTAATGAAGGCAGCACTACTGCTATTTTCCCATTGGTAAAAAGGGAATAGCATCAGTTTTGGGTCAGTTATTTGAGGGTCCCTGGTGGAAGGCACTAAGCTAGCATTGATTATAGCAGTTCTGTTATAAATGTTGGCTGGAGAAAAATTCTGTTCGTAATTTTCCCACAGAAACAGGAGAATCAGCATTGTGAGAGAACTTGCACATGATGTAAAGTAAGTTGCTCTTCTAGTTAAATTGATTTTGGTTTCTTACAGATAAATCTTTGTTTGGAACGAAATGATACAGCATTTGCTTGGTTGGGTTTTTTCCTATTGAAGTTACTTAGTAAATTTCAATCCTTGTGTTGTTCCTTAAAAAATAGAAAGTACTAATAAAATATTACATCTGTTTGGAACACATTTTAAAGAGATAATTATTTGTTGTTTAAGAGAGAAGTACCTATATATTTTCTGAAACAAGGTTATTTAAACACAGGATAGAACTTTGCCAACAGTGGAAGGAGAAGTGATTGAAAAAGGGATCAATTAAAAATGAGCAAAATTCCCTACTGGAAGAAGGAGATGTAGGAGCAAGATTTACTCGTTAAGGTTAGGGATTGTTTGCTGTGGTTATCTCATACAATGTAAATGTATGTGTCAACTGAAGGATGGTGATAGAGTTGGAAGGGACTTCTGGAGGTCATCTAGTCCATTCCCCTAAAGAGAATCAAGTAAACCTGTATGTTTTCTGACAGATGTTTCTCTAACATATTACTAGCCCGTTAGTGATGGAGAGACAGCCTCAGCAGGAAATCTACTTTGCTTCAATAGGCTTTCCGGTAAGATGTTTTTTCTTCTGTCTAATTCAGCTCTTTCTTGCTGCAAATTAAACCTTCTCTCCTAGCTACTATTTCCACGAAGAACAGATTATTCCCTTCCTTTTTGTGACAGCTTTCTATTTGTTTGAAGATGGCTACACTGTATGTCTTTACTCTGTATTTTCAGTTGAATATCTCAGATATTTTGGTATTTCCTCTTCTCTGGACTCTTTTCTTCTAGTCCACACTTTCCTGGAGTGCTGTGCCCCAGCCCAGCTGTGTTGTTGCCATTATTGAGTAGACTGGAAAGATCAATTTATGTCTCAAAAATCTTATTTCTGTTTCTATAACTCAGTATGACATTTGCCATTTTCACAACAATGTGACGCTGGTGACTCATGCTTGGTTTGTCATTGACTGTAACACCTACATCCTTCTTTGTAGAGTTGTTACCTAACCTTTTTCTCCCCGTCCTGTGTTTGCACAGTCTGTAGAGTGTAGGATATTGCAATTGCATCTGTTGAATTTCAGGGGTTTTATGTATTTTAGAAGTTCACAAATATAATTTTTCATTCTATTCCTATATGTCTATGGTTTCTTCTAGCCTTATTCCAAGGTCATATCGTCTAAGGAAAACTATGAACAGGACTCTATCTAGGGCACAGATATGTAGACAGTTCCTTCTAGACTGGGTTTTACAATTTGCTTGTGTAGATGGTACATCAGACCATATAAAAACATCATATTAAAGTCACAACTGAGGATATCTTCTGTCTGTCCTATATTCACAAGACCCCTAATCCTTTTATATATAGAAATTAAACTGATATGAAATAAAAGTCTTTTGGAAGCTTGCAAGTACATTAATTTGCTCCAGAATATTTATAGGGTGGTAGTTACAAAGAACAGTCTGCAGCTTCCTTTTTTTCTGTTTTCCTTGTTTGATGATGCAGCCATCATCATTGCCATCTTCCACTACCTCCTCACCTGTCCTCCTCTGGTCCTCAGAGATGACTGCTAGTGCTTTTGAGGTTGCTTATGTCAGTTCGATAGAAATCCTAGGATGAAGTCCATCAGGCCGAGCCAATTACTATCTTCTTTCCTCCATAAGGGAATGAACCTTGATTCTGTCTTTTATCGAGTCCTTTTGTTACTAATAGTAACGATTTTCTAGGGAAGACTTGATGCAAAAACGTCATTGACCATCATGGTCTTTTCAGCATCATATGTCAGTCACTTTCCCTGCGCCTCTTACGTAGCAAAGTAACACTTTATTTGTTTTTAGTGAACAAAGCTTTTCTTAGTCTCTCTTTTAGTATTAATGTATTTATGGAATGATTGTTGTTACCCTTCAAGTCTCCTGCTCATTGCCTTCTCCTTTATCTTTATCTTTATGTGTTTATGTTATCCTTTTATAATTGTCCTTAGCAGTCTGATTCAGTTTCCATTTGTTGTATTCCTCTACATTATACCTGACATCCATGAGCAGCTCATAATGTATCTTAATTGGTCTATTATGTGTGGTAGCAAAAGGGAGGATAAACAGTTTCAGCTCTTAATATTTTTTGCCTAAATTACTGCTGTATAATAAGTGTCAGTTACTGGGATCCTTTATCATTCATGGTTTTGAGAGATTTGTTAAGGTGAATATTCAGGACTCACTTTTTTCCCCTCACATTCATACTAACACATGCCTATAAAAAATGCCACCAGAAATGCCAGACAGCAGCGGCACCGCTGCATTAGATCTCAGGCCAGTGTTGAGTGTGGCAAGTAGGTCGAAGGCTGGGCTGGACAAGGGGCAGGGAAAAATCACCAGCATCTGGAGAAGTTTCTATGGTTGGGGTGAGGGCAAAGCCACTGCTGGGAGCATTTGGGGCAAGACAGGTGTCATCCTCAGGGCTTGGTGCAGAGGAGTCTGAGGGACTGTAGGGATGTGCCTGCATCCTCGCAGCATTCATAAACCTTCTTCTTGTTACCTGCAAGCTCCCTCAGCCCATCTTCTACCCGTCCCCAGGCCCTTTGTCTCCTGTCCCCACTGCCCCAGCTGCCATCTCCTTCCCACCCAGTCCTGCTGAGCTCCTTCTCTCTCTCTTCCTTCAGGCCATGGCTGTGGGCATCACCCGTGTCCTAACCCTGCTGATTATCATGCAGCATGCACTGAGGGTGGGTGACTGGCCCTCTACAGATATTGAAGACCCCTTGTGGAAGTATGAGGGCTGGATGATGACTTTACAGGAGGAGATGGAGCAGAAGAGCCAGGAGCCAGATGAACCCTCCCAGCAAGGCACGTTTCTCACTCTCTGTCACATCTGTTGGTTTTAGCAGTGTGTCAAAACACTACTTGTACACTATGGGCTGTACTGGCTAACCAGGCAGAGAAGCAGGAAGTCTGACAGTGGCAGCCATCAGGGAAGATCCAACAGTCAGGAGGAGAAGGTGGAGAAGGGTGTCTGGGACAAGAGACCAAATCTTTATGACACTTGGGATGATGGTGTGGATAAGGTGGGGACCTCTGCTGCATTTGTCAAGCTCGTCCAAAGGAGAACTTTCAGGTGGGCTGCATCCCACCATGCAAAAGGGCATCGCTCCCAAAGATCTAAAGGCACACAAGGACAACATCAGTGATCATTTGCTTGTGCTGCTGAGACCAATCATTGGGCACTTCTTCATCTACAATTGAGCAGAGTGGAAAAGATGCCTGCAAGGCACTGCTGCATCTGTTTGGAGCTGGCATGCGTGTGCAGCACGGAGTACCTTTGATTCCTCCTACAACTTCAGAATGAGCTGTAGAGAAGTCTGGGCTTCTGCTTTCTGCATTACTTTGGCAGCCGCCCCTGCCTCCATGTGGAGAACATGACTGCTTGGTGATGTAGAGATGTGTAGGACATAGTGGAGAGTCTGTGCAGACACAGATAAGGTAGCCAGGAAATGTTTCCTGTGTAGTTTAGACTCTTCAATAGAAATAGTTGTGTATGCTGGAAGGACTGTGGTTCAGCTGGCCTTCCAGGCATTCAGCAGGAAGGCATGGAAGACACAGCTGCAAGGAGGCTTGTAGAAGGGACCTCCCATGGACACTCCCTTTCCCTCCCATGGACTTGCAGGTCATGGACAGGTCTGTCGGAGCTCTATTTTCCCTGCTCTCTGATGGGATTGTATGCTTTGAGTAGCCTCCACTCATCCTACATGACAACACTCATCCTTCATATCTCCTTAGGATCTTCAGCCATTTCCACCTTCATGAATGTTTTTTTATGCTGAGTGAAAAGAGCTTAAGTTATGCAAAAGGACCACTGCCACGTTATTGCCTCGGCCTTATTTTCCCCTGGCATGTAGACATAGGCATGTTGGAATCTCTGGAGGTCAGAGAGCAACTGCCAAATTCCCTTTGGAAATGAGAAACCTAGGAAAGCCTGAATCAGTGACGTGTGAGGAACTTTGAGTTAAGGCAGGAAAGAGCATTTGAGAACCAATTTCAAGGGAAATCTAAGCTCCCCGGTGCCTTTAGATGGCCAGGGAAGAAGCACAAATGTGGAGTCACTTGGGGCACCTAGAGGACAATTGGTCTTTTTCAGGACAGCTTGCTCTTCTGCCTCTTTCATCCAGCAGCACCAGACGAGTTCTGAAAGCTGTCATCAGGCACATCAGGAGTCACCATGACTGCTCTGGAAAGCTGATGTGGCGGAGGGGACATCCTTACCCTGAGAGAAACAGGCCTCCTGAGGTATATTGAGATGTAGTGCAACTTATGCACTACATCTTCTGGTGCACTTCTGTACTCTTCTGGCAGTGCTTAGTGTCCAAAAAGAGATCAGATATGCTATTGATGCCACATATCTTACTGTCCAGTGGTTCATAATTAAGACAATACAAATGACTAATAACAACACTAATGCATTCAAGAGCTGACTTCAGTCTACAGTTCAGCTTTAGATCCAGATTTGAACTGCCAAGGTTCAGTGTGGTAAAATAATCTGCAATTGGTTTATGCTAATGACAATTGTCTGCAACTCCCACTGAGGTTAGCATAGTGGCTTAATATTAAGTGCTGTAATTCAGCATCTCATTGTATATGAAAACAAAAGAGATTAATGCATTTGTACTGAACATACTTGCACATCAGTTAAAGTGAATGTACGGTGACAAGACAAAGTGAATCCCAAAGATATAGTCCTATCTTCCTTGGGAAATGTCACCTAACATTGTAACGTGTTACCATGAAACATACTGTTTGATCATGTCAAAAGCCATCAAGGAATCTATGCTCAGATAACTTGGAGATGCTCTGCCAGACGACATGTGAAAGGAAATGCAAGGCGACTTAAGAGAACTCTTTTGTAGAGTTTGAAATTAAGGTAACTCATCAAAATAATCTAAGAAAAATCCTTTAAAATTAAAATAAAAAGAATATGACCTTAGATGACTAATTTCATTAGTTTGAGTAATGTTCGTTGAGGATTTTGAAAATTTAAAGCACCATATGAGGCTAAGTATTCTTTTAGACTGCTGCAGGGTTGGATAAATGATCTCACATTTCTCACCTGCCTACACTCTATGTTTCCACCCCCTCTGCTCACAATCTGGGTTTTGCTACTCTTCCTGGCTTAATGTCTCAGTATGTTCTGACTCCTCCTTCTTGGTGCCAAGATTCACTGAGGAACAGGCTAGAAATAAAGGCAGAGACTGATTCATGTTTACTTTGTACACATACTCAGACGTTATGTAATTTCTGTGGATCCTTATGTGTACACAAAGCAACACTTTTGCAGGGAAATAGAAATATATAATAATTTTTAAGTTCAGTGCACATGATATGGAGCTGGAACCTGTGCTTGGATATTGTCTTGCAAGACTGTTAGTGCCCAAAGCAAAGACCAAAACAGTACTTGTTACAGAAAGGATACCAGGGGTTTGCTGGCGTTTCTGAGCATTGTTGATAAATGAACAGGAGTATGCTGCTTTATCCCTCTTAGTAAGTCCTTATTCCTACAGGAAAAAAAATATTCCTACAAGGCCTCATAATTTGGCTGACTGCTCAGGCCTAACATTGAATCCTTGGAGACATCATGAAGAGGCCTCCATTCTGCAGCAAACAGATTGGCACTGCAGTGATGATAATTGTAATTATCACGAGCATAATAAATAAATGGCAATGCATTTTGCTAGCTTTAGGAGCTTGAGTAATCTGGCAAACAGCTTGCTGCACTCTATCACACAATAATGATATTCACTGCCAGCCCAGAAAGTTTACCTAGGGGCTGTGACTCATGTTTGTTTTGAAAGGCACGGCATTAAAGGCCTGTGAATTATGTCTGCTGTGAAGAACACTGCATTTAAGTAATTACAAATGAAAAACTAAAACAAATCCACAAGGCAAAAAAATGCTAATTGATCACACTGGTCCGCACACTTCAAGTTTTTATTTTTCTTTATAAAAGTTTTTGCCATTGGGGTGGATTTCTTAGGACTGTTTCACTTCTGATGCATCAGTTTTGTACATCTACTGGCACAGATGTGTGACGTCCTGCCCTTATTAGAGCAATTGATTGTCTCCACCTTCACTGACCTTCCTGCCAGAATGTGGTGGGGAATGGAAGTGCTCAGGGAACCCAGAGAAAGGTGGGACACTTGGCAGAAACATAGTGGTCAACACTGGGAGAAAATCAGACTTTTTGTCTTGCCCCCTGTTAAAAAACCTGTTTAAGAGTCCTCAGGACTCATACTGGATCATGAAAGAGTGGGGCTGGAGGACTACTCAAGGGGCTTGGCTAGACAGTAGCTTCAGGTGCAAAGCTGTGACGTAGACTCCTGCGCTCTGAGCCCTTGCTCAAGTCGCAGCTGAGTGCTGGGCTGCAGAACTGGCCAGCCGCTAGGCCTGTGTAGGGCACAGGAGAGAGACTTCATCTTTTCTTTGGAAATGTGTGAAAAACCAGCTGAGCTGCAGGGGAGTGTATGGGAATGGACTGCATTGCATGTCTCTATTAAATGCATGATGCTTGAAATATTCTTAGAAGCATTTTTGTGGAGCAGATATAAAGCCATTTCCATCAACAAAGTGCTTCTGTCAACAGAATCACTGTGTACTTCATCCCACCTTCTCTCCAGAAGCCTGTATTTCCAAAAAACCACAGCCATACTCGTTTAATTTTGACAGCCTCTATGGTTTTGGTCACAGTCCTTGGTCATTTGGACACTGCCTCCTCACCAAAGTGGTTACGGCAGCAGCCATCTTACAGTGAGGCACAAGGGACTTTCTCCAAAATCACATAAGTTTGTGCTATAAGAAAAGTTTGGTTTACCAGGTCTGATCACAGCTCATCAGCTGCAGCAGGAGATGTTTCTGAGGCGCAGAGTTTTCACTGCTGTTGACAGTCCACTAATTTTCTGGGCTTACCTCTTCAGTGTAAAGGATCTTATATATCACCCTGTAAATCTGAAAATATACAGCCTCTCATCTTCGAAGCCCTAATGCCAAAAAGAGGAAATGACAAATAGGAGGAAAATAGTTAAGGGACTAGGGCATATTTCATAAGAGGAGAGGCTAAGAGAGCTGGGACTTTGCGGAATATTATAAATGAATAAATACTTGATGGAAGGGGATGCAGAAAATGGAGCCAGGCTCCTCTCAGTGGTGTCCAGTGGTGGAGCAAGAGATCACAACTGAAAACACATGAAATTCCATCTGAACACAAGAAAACACTTTTTCCTGTGAGGGAAGTCAAACACTGGCACAGATTGCCCAGAGAGGCTGTGGTATCTCCTTGGAGATATTAAAAAACTGACTGGACACAGTCCCGGACAATCTTGTCTTGACCCTGATTGCACAGGGAGGTTGGACTAGGTGACATCAGGAGGTCTCTTCCAACCTAAACAATTCAATGGTTCTCTGAGAAAATAGGAATAATTACCTAAACTCTTCTAGAATGGCTCATGCTTCTGAGAGTGGTTTCATGAGTGACTCAAGCCAACCCAAGTCCAGGCTGCTAATAGTCCTGTCCGACTCCCTGGCACTGGGTATGTGTTCCTAGCAGTCTTTAAAAGCCATGAGAATTAGGCTTTTCAGCCTTTAGGGATCACTGTGCACTGGCTTCCTTTCACCATAGTATCACGTTTGCACTGACCCTGGGAGCTAGTCACTGGGTCAACCTGGATCTGGGGAGTGCTGAGGCTTGCCCTGACCTGCTACTTGAGCAGAGGAAATATCTCATGGAAGGTAAGCTAATATCTGGGCTTGTAGTGGGGAGAAAGTGTTAGGGAGATAATAAACATGCATGTTCTTTTCTGAGAAATTACTGATATTTATGTTTTCCTTTAAAGAGATATATTATTACAGAAATGGTTTCTCCTGTTGTTTATCCCACCTGTAGGCAGCTTCATCAGTTACTAGCAAAAAAAGGTCACCTTTGTGCTCAGAGGACATTCAGTGCTACTCTTCTGCTGTTTTTATACTGTAACAGGTACACGAATCATAGAATCATCTGGTTGGAAAAGACCTCTGAGATCATCAAGTCCAACCTTACCTGTCCCCTTACTAAACCATGTCCCTAAGAAACTCATCTATCCGCTTTTTAAACATCTCCAGGGATGGCGATTCAACCACCTCCCTGGGCAGCTGTTCCAATGCCTGACCACTCTTTCAGTGAATAATTTTTTCCTGCTGTCTAATCTGAACCTCCCCTGGTGCAACTTACGGCTATTTCCTCTTGTCCTATCATGTGTCACTTGTGAGAAGAGACCAGCACCCACCTTGGCACAACCTCCCTTCAGGTAGTTGTGGACAGTGATGAAATCTCTCCTCAGCCTCCTCTTCTCTAGGCTAAACAACCCCAGTTACCTCAGCCACGCCTCGTAGGGCTTATTCTCCAGCCCCTTCACCAGCCTTGTCGCCCTTCTCTGGACGCACTCCAACACCTCAATGTCCTTCTTGTAGTGAGGGGGCCAGAACTGAACACAGGACTGGAGGTGTGGCCTCACCAGTGCTGAGTACAGGGGTACAATCGCTTCCCTTGTCCTGCTGGCCACGCTGCTTCTGATACAGGTCAAGGTGCCACCTGGGCATACTGCTGGTTCACATTCAGCTGGTAGTCAATCAACACCCCAGGTCCTTCTCTGCCAGGCAGTTCTCCAGCCAGTCTTCTCCAAGCCTGTAATGCTGTGTGAGGTTGTTGTGTCCCAAGTGCAGCATTCTTCAAGCAGATTGACACTTCCACCCGGCTTGGTGTCCTCTGCAAACTTCCTAAGGGTTAACTCGATCTCTTCATCCAGATCATTAATAAATTTATTGAACAGGACTGGACCCAGCCCTGAACCCTGGGGAACACCACTTGTGACTGGTTTCCAACTGGATTTAACTCCATTTACCACTACCCTCTGGGCCCTGACATCCAGCCAGTTTTTTACCGAGCAGAGATTGTGCTTGTCCAGGCCAATGGCAACCGGTTTCTCAAGCAGAATGCTGTGAGAAATGGTGTCAAAGGCTTTAGCGATATCCAAGTACACCATATCCACAGCCTTTCCCTCGCCCACTAAATGGGTAACCTTGTCATAGAAGGAGATCAGATTGTTCTGGCACAACCTACCTTTCATAAACCCATGTTGACTGGGCCTGATCACCCGATTGTCCTGCACATAATGTATGATAGCACTCAAGACGCTCTGCTCCATGACCTTCCCCAGCGCCAAAGTCAGACTGACAGGCCTGTAGTTCCCGGGATCCTCCTTGAAGAGCCCCTAAAATAAAGTGCACAACCTGAAAACACAACCATATCACAGATGGCTAGTCAGTCAAATATTACAAATGGTGTCTTAAGAGGAATGCTTTAGAATAGGCTCTAATAACTAAGAAAAAATATAATTTCAAGTCTTTTTTTTCTTTAAAAATTGCCCCATGTAACATATAGTATATAGGCCACTGAATATTTTAATTTCACTTTGGCTTCTGATCCTACAAACAACTGTTCAGGCACTCAGCTGCTTTGATAAACTGGGGCCTGAGCAAAGAATGAATTATAGCTCAAATCACTTCTTGTGTGCTGAACTGCAGGTGTCAGTAGTGTGTTCCCTGGAGCTGTGGTGAGTGAGCTGTCGTGGAAGCATGACACCTAATGCATGGACTCACTCCAGCAGCTTCTCCTACCTGCTCTGTGCTCCTCCACTTCATGCTATCCAGTGTGCCTTGAGTTCAAGAGGTGAGTCTACTAGATACATGACTTTGAGATAAACTAGGAGATCTATTTTTCACCAGTAAATCCCAGTACCTCTGCCAGTCTTCTAGTTTCTCACTCAAGTGTTGTTTAGAGTTATTGGCAACCTATGCTATTGCCAAGCTTTTAGTCGAGATGAGTCAGACTAAAATAGGCATCAGACCAATGCATAAGACTTGGGAAAACAAGATAAAAATCTTTCATGTTTACCTTCTAGCTTCTGACATATTCACAACACATTTGTTAGGCACTTCTCTGCAATCATTTTGAAAAAACAAGTATGGTAAGGTAGTGATATGGTCACTTGCCTACATGACTTGAGACATTATGGAAAACACCAAAGATAACCAAGACAAGATGAAAACTGCTGTGGGTGGTAGGTGCCTGGGAAGTCAGTTGCAGCTCTACACAGCAGCCCTGGTATTGTCAACAGCCTTCCAAGATGGAGGGCAGCCCATGGCCGGGGCTCAGTGGAGCCATTTCAACCGTGTGACCTGTTCTTCTGTGTCTCCTGCTTAGTTTATTGAGGTCTGAGATGGTTTGTTCCCTTCCTGAATGAAGAAAAAGGCTCAAAATGCACTTACATTTTTTCTTAATTCACACAACATGCTGTTATTGTTTTCCTACTACATTTATAACAATTAACTTGGTGTCACATTTTCAGTCAACATTAATTAAAAGGTATCTAGTATTTAGTATGTGTAGCCCTTCCATCTGTCAGAGTGGCTGGCATGAATATGTAGGAATGTTTCAGGAGCATGATATGCTATTGCTGTGTATCATTGTGTGATATTGATTATGTATATTGCACAATCTATATAATACATCCTATTCATTCTGACTGTATGCATTTAATATAACTTATTTAGAAAGTTTTCAAGTCACATACAGTAAGTACTGCAGTAACAGTAAACACTGAAATTTCATGCAGCTGTAATGAATCGTCTCTGGTAACCAAAGAATGTTATGTGCGTAAGTATAGTGAATGTGAAGTAATACATACTAAAAGCAAGAGTTCAAAAATATTTTTCCAGTCTATATTATGGTAGCTCAATGATAATCCATCCCACCATCAATGGGATGTGTTTTGATTCACGGTTCTATTATGGAAACTGCCTATTTATCTGTCAAGGGCTTGGCTCAGAAGATTCACTGTTGATCCCCATGAAAAACAGGTGACTGGATTTTACTCTCATTATCCTGCCTCTGGTTGTATTGAAGTGTGCTTTAAAAATAAGTTTCTGGGAAAGCAGAAGAGAGAAAGTATGAAGTTTAAACAACCTTTAAGCATCAGAAATCAGAAGGAGACTCCTTGGGCAGCAGACTAGCCAACTTCTGCCTCTGAAGCAGTTGATGCTAGCCAATGTGAGAGACAAGAGGCTGAAACAGAAGGGCTTTGGATCTCATCAAGTATGGCGGTTCCTACTTGTAAAATAATTATTGGGGAAATGGGAATCCAACTTTAAGTCATTTGGGTAATAAAACTTGGAGTACAAAGAGTGAAGACCAGCGAAGAGGCCAGAGAAGCAAAGAAAGATTAGCATCAGGGAGGGATTTAAGAAGGACAACTTTTCATAACTTACTCATGTGGGAAAAAAAAAGACCAAATTCATGAAGAGAGAAGGAAGACAGCTGGTAAATATGATGTATGTTAGTTTTCTGCTTTGTTGGCAAAACAAGAACTGGCTAAGACTTTTGATGGACATTCGATGTTGACTTTTAGCAAGGAAGTTACACACTACTGGAAGAAGATAATGATGTGGTAATTTTTAGGAACGGTGATTGGTTTAACTCCAGAAAGTCTGAACTGGCTTGTTTGACATTGATTCTAAGAAGTCTCCTGGAAAAACACTTAAAATTAAAATATGATTGTGAAATGATGTAATTCAACACTATTTCCCAGTAGGATAAGTATTCTCCAACTTCACGTTTTTTAATAAATCGAGAAGTTATTGTTGATGTGATTTACTGTGATTTCTTGGAGGTATCTGAATGGCTCCTGTCTGCCCTTTTGATAAACAAAAATAATACAATAGACAACACAAAAGTAACAGTAAGGTGTATTAAATTGGCCTTACTTATGGACCATGGGAGTAATGCAGGCAATAAGGGTGGTAACATAAGGTTTCCCTGGGAATCAGTTCTTTGTTCAGTGCTGCCTCTTATCTTCAGAAGTATTCACAATAAATCCCAGCTGATGACACAGATATAAATAAATAGGAAAGAGAACTGGCTACTGATACAAACTCACCTTGATCTCCTGAGGAGGTGGGTTCATCTGAACAAAGTGCATTTTACTAATGTGACATCCCAGGGCCCACATCCAGGGACAAAGAAAGGAGGTCTCACTTGGAAGATGGAGAAGTGCATTCCCGAGGCAGTAGATCTGCAAAGGAGGCAGAGGCAATAGCAGGTAATTAATCAAGCGTGAGCTCCAGTGCAGTGGCATAGCTAAATAGCAATGAAAAAAGGAGGCAGGAGGTAGTACTTCTGATTATTAGCAAGATCACTCTGGGAATACCATCTGTTCAGGTGTCAATGCTTTAACAAAAGAATGTTGACAAGTTAGAGGCAATGAACCATGTGAGGTCTGTGCAATTTGCCTTAGCAGAGAGGAAGTTGCAGCTCTTAAGTATTAGTCAAGATAATAAAGAAACCAAATTTAAAATGTTAAATGTTTCAGTCTGACCAAAGGTGGCTATGTTAAATGACCTGAAAATTCAAAATATAGAATATCTGCAGCTGCTGTTAGCATAAATAAGATTTGCAGGTGCTCCACACCCCTAAGAGCATTTCAGCTTAGACATGAAGCCAGGAACATGAATTTTATTGACTAGTTCTGAAATTTGAAATTGGAATTAGGGAATATTAACACTAAATTAGTTTTGCCTCACATGTCTCCCTCCTAACCCCCAAAGAATCTCCCTCTGTTCCTCAATTAAAGGGAAAGCATCTCCCTAGACTCCTGCAAACCATCCTGCCTTAGATGTGTGCACCTTTGGCTCCGTTAGACAGAAGTTATTTGTTTTCTCAAAAACACAAGTGTCAGTTCCAGGAGAGTAATCTGCTTCTTCTGCCAATCTTCCAATCTAATCTGACTGATGGTACTGCAGACTTTTTTCTATACTCTGTCCAAACCTGGAGTTTTCGCTTGAATATCCCCATTTTGGGGAAATAATTAATTATTTGGCTAGGGATCCCAGGTAAATATCTCTGAGGTGCACTTCATCAGGATATTAAATTTCTATTATTAATAGCAGAATAACAAAGAAATGTATGTTTCTTCCCTCCCTAGCACTAAGGAACAAGGCAAGGGAAAAATAGCAAATTTTTGGCTGTATTTGACACTGGATTTCAGTACAGCTTTAAAATCTTTCCTTCAGATACATTTACCAGTATCTATTCAAGGAGCTGCAGAGAAATACTGTGGGTACATTGGCATGTTCTCTTGGAATCCTAGCACTGCTCTTTGAGGGAATTGCATCACAGAAATATTTCAGGTATCATGCTGCCCATGAATCATGCATAATGCTGTCGCTCCAGTAACATTTTCTTTTGAACAGTGTTTTTGCCTACAATCTGGGACCCTGAGTGCTTTTCAGAGTTCCTGGTAACAAAGTATCTGCTCTTAAAATAGACTATCTGGCAGCAGAAGCAGGCACTGAGCTCTCCCATGCCGCTGGCTCACAGGTAAGCAGCAGCACCTGCACTGAAGCCATCTGGACTCAGTGCTAGGACTGTGGGCAGGCAGGTGAGGACCATGCCCCAGGAGTCATATTTTCCCGCTTCAAAGAACAAGGGTTATAAGAAAGACGAGCACCAAAGAAAACAGAAAAGTCTCTTACTCGGTTGCTTTTCAGCAGAGTAGGGTCATGTCAGGAGTTATCATACACAAGGGAATTAGGGCATACGATGCAGGAGGGGCTGTAGGGTATGCCCTCCACTGGAGGCTTTGTCACTATAGTGGCAAATCTAATGCCTGAAGGTCCCCCTAGTTGAGACACACTGAGGAAACCCAATAAAAATTAAGGGAGATTGATAATGAACTGCTTCAATGCAACGAAGGGAATTGCTAATGAAAGAATGAACTTTTAGTGGCAGATCTGTAAAAATGGAAAAGAACTCTTAGGAGATCAAAAAATAAGAAGTGATCCCATCTTAGATAGTAATTTCAGAGGGCTTTAATATTTTTCTTCATAAAAGGTTTTCGGCAGAAAATGACCTGTTTTCATGCAGTTTTTCATTTCCTTCAAGAAGTTACAGGCTCTTCCTAGAATGCCAATTAAAGGAAAGTCCTCTCTGCAAAGCTTTCAGTTTTCAATACTGAAAGCTTCCTTTATTTAGAAAGGAAGAGTACAGAATGAAGAAAAGTCCAACTCCTTTAACTTAAAATTGTTTGGGTGTCAAACAACATCCACAAAACCACTATTTATACCATGTAATTAATAAAGAAAATCCTATTCTCCTCCACTATCCTCTCCCGATTTCCAACAGTAAACCAGTACGACCAAGGGATGAACCATCTCAGCAACATGAATATCAAGAAGCTGCGGAGGGGATGTTACCACAGGGACACACTCTAGAGAAAGGGTCAGGAAGAGCAGGGGAAGCCTACCATCATTTTCATCATCAACCACTATTGAGGAGCGAGAAACAGAGTTGTTTATGAAGAAAGGCAGCAAGGTGGTGGCTGTAGTGAAGGGGGAGAGAGCAGTGGGGCTTAAACCTGGTAAGTCAAGAGAAGGATGCGGGTTGTGTTACAATGAGAGTAGATATTTCAGCTCTGGATAGTTCTTTCTTTTGCTTTGGGTTAGCCAAGTTCCACAGTGAGAAACTTTCTAATTTGTTGTTGTTGTTTATGAATAAATACACTTTTCAGGACTGATTTTTTTAAATCTCTTTCAGACACAGTGATGGCTTTCCCACTGCTCCAGGAAATCCTGGGTGCATACCTAATGTCTGCCTGGCTGCTAGCAGCTAAGTAACTGCACTGAATGCAGTTACACAGTTATTTTTCAGGTGAGAAGCTGCCACCAGAATACTATGAGGTAAAGGTGAGCCTTTCAGGCAGTCACTGAGAAGACTTGGGAAACTACTGATTCAGCACCGTAATGTTTAGGTAAATGCTACAACAGCTTTTTAAAAGAATGAAGCCAGACACTTCTTAAGTGTGACTCACTAATCACTGTCTGTGCTGCAGAGCCTCGAGTACAAATTCCTTTTGTCATGAAAATGCTGCTCCTTTGATCCCCACAACATCATTAAACAGTTCTAAAGAGTAAGTAAATCTTTTGGCACATGCTGTGAAACAAGCATTTCGGGATTCAGACCATGTGGGTGTGTTTGTGATGCTGAGGAGATTGATACCGATACAATTTTTAGCAGCGGGTGCAGGCTGTGTGTTGCTTTGCTGAAGGAAAGAGAGAGAGAGAGAGAGGTTTTCCACCTCCTTTTCCATGTACATGGTAGCCATGCAGGATTGCTGCACAGAAGCTGCTTTTATCCGTCTGCATTATGGCTATATATTGACACATGGCATGTGCCCATCACCATGCTTCTCAAAGCATTTTGAAGAATTTCATCCTTGTTCTTATAGTTCAGGTAAAATACATAGATGATCTTTCTGGAGACCCTGATGCTGTCAAAGACATTACCCATTCTTTCCATGACAAACCAAGGCTATAGGCTGGTGGAATATACCCTTCAGATTGTTTCTGTCTTCATGGGGACCCACTGCAGGGTGGAGGAACAGTGGGTAGCACCAGGAGTTACTCCATTTATCAGAGCATATGTGCATTAAAGTCTGTGAATTATTCCTCAGCTGCTTTAGTACCTGGCAATGGTGCTTTTTCTGGCCCTATGCATGTCAGCTCAGTGCTTGGGTCAGCTGCCTTGCCATCACTTTAGAGGTTTGCAGTTAGTAAATGTGAGGGGCACGTAATGGTTATCTGTAAAAATTTCACCCAAGGTCCTGTGGAATTTATCTAGTAACTTCACAAGGCTTCAGCTAAAATAGGGAAAGCATATGAGCTTATTGAAAGAATAATGTAAATTTAAACCATTCAAAGAAGCACAACTGTTTAGAAGTGTAAGAACAGCATTCTCATGCCACATAGTGCTCTGTGTGAAATAAGTTTATACCCTTCCAACATGCCATCTGGCAGCAAACAATAGGTTGGTATGCATCCCAGCCTGTGATCTTGAAAGAAAAGCTAAATAATATATAATAAAATGCACTTTTAAAAGACAATGTTTTCAGTAATGTTCAGTGGAACTAATGGACTTAGAAGCGTTTCCAGTTATCTGTCGGAAAATGTTTTAGTAAACAAGTGTCTGCTCTCAACTGCGATGTGCATATGAGTAGAGGGATTTATGTCACACTCAGACACGCTGTTGTTCATGCGCATATGCACCCTCTGAGTGTTCAGAACATTCATATCTATCTTTCTGCATGAGCCACTACAGTGGGAGGAATCAGATTATGGGGTCTGAACTGGTACCCAAAGTATGGGTGGAAGAAGTTGTACGTTTGGGAGAAAATGGAGCAAGTCAGCTGCTTTAGTAAATTAGAGACTGATTGCCGTAAGAGACAATCTGTGGAAGTTCGTATGCCTGAGGCCTCCTAGAACTGCTTTCTCTCTCTGATTTTGATACCTTAAATTTTAGGGAAGATTGATTCATGTCTATGTTGGGTAAAGCATCTCTCTGGTTATCTTCTTTTTTAGTACTGTAATAATCCAAGGAAAAGGAAGTCCAGTGAAAGGAAGTAGTATCTATTTGTTTAAAATTGTCGGCAGAACAGGGAAGTATCTTTTATGCAATTGGATTACAGATAAGTGCATATCTCAAGGAAAATTAAGATAAAATATGTGCTGATACATCTATTCTTATTAGGTTTAATATGGGGAAATCAGACTGCCCTCTGGATGTATGATGAAATAATTAGGTAGAACCTTCTATCCAGCTGTGTACACAGGGATGCAGAGATTTAATTAAGTTTTGAGGAATATAACGATGAAGGCTTATCTTTAAAGGATGTGGATGGGTTAAAATAATTCATGGAGACATTGCTGTAATTAAAAATGCACTAACTAGTATCCAGAGTCTGTTTGTCTCCTTCCATTAAGGGGCCATCTTCAAGTTTGCATTAATATTCTTTGTGCCTTATTCGTGTCTAGGAACTCTTCCATTTTTCACTCCATGTAAATTTAAATTCTAGCCTCCCAATCAATGTTTTGAATCACTGCGATATTAAGTAAGTATATAATTCTTAGCTTAGACACCGAACATCTGTTGCTGTTTGTGTCCCATATGTAATTACAGCAGGGGGAGCTGGACAATTGGAGATTAAAAGAATGCTGCTTAATCTTCCACCACATGTTTCCACTTAAAAAGAATAACACACTAGAGAAATCTCATAGCAGCTCATGGTATATCTGCTTCACCCCCTATCCTTGCTCCGTAGATAAGGCTTCATTTGATTTCTATCTGAAATGACTGTAGTCCTTATATTTGGACCTGGGAGTGTGTTCACTTAGACCTCGTGTGGCCTATGTGGTAGGGCATGCTCTGAAGGGTTCCATTCTCTTTTTTTTCCCAATTAAAATATTGTGCCTTGTGGCCTTCTTTTCAGTTATGTATAAACATATATTTGTATGGAGCAAATTTTACCAAGTGAGCACCGGTCTTTCGGGAAGAATGGCTGCTAGCATCAGCAGAGATGGGCAGAGTGCGTGTGTGGATGTGGCAGCCAATCGAAATGCATATCATGATCCTCCCTCAAACTTTCTGGCTGAGCCATGCAACATGCTGGACCCTAGACTAACAAGGAAACCATGTCTTTAATTTTTTTTTAAAAATCAAACTGTAGAATTTCCAGTGGGAGTACTCAGATGCATTTACATGAGAGCGAGAAGCAGCAATTGTGCAGTGAAAGCAAGTGTTGTGGAAAGGCCGAAAGGCCAGCAGTTGTGCAGTCATAGAGAGGGCACACTGTGCTTTAGCTTACTGCAAAGCAATGTTGCCAATGTTCTTTGCAATTGCGTTTACACAAATGTGTACCTAAGAGCTGATTCAACACATTGAACTTTATGAATGGACTGGAAGGAAAAATTGGGTGCTATATACAGAAAGGAATTATATTCTAGAAGCAGGCAATTGGAGAGGGAAAGGTCATGGTGGTGTTTACTTCAGGAGCTTTCTCTTCCAGTGACTTTTCACCAAAGTGTGAAATTGCATGTTGGGCATGACCAGAGCACACTGTGGCCTTTGCCCTGTGTATGTCCTGTTGGAGAGGTTGATGACAGATCACCTGTGCTAGCTCAGCAGAGCAGTACTTGGAGTAATTTCTGGGTGTTTGGGTGTGCAAAAAGTACTGCCACAGAGCTCATGCACAGGAGACAGCTCTGACAGCAAAACTGTCAGGATATTCAGCTCCTTCACAGGAAGGAAGCTGGGGTTTTACATCACTTCAGAAGATGTGGCGACACATTAAAGGAGTCCCCCTTTAGGGAACTTGTACATCTTGATTTTTCTGGGCAGGGTGCCTACCCACATGACTGGCTGTGGCTAAGCTGCCAATGTATGTCATTCCCATGGCAGCCACGTGAGATGGTGTGAGTGTGGCTTCAGCTGCTGAATAAGGAAATTGTATCTGGAAGAACTTTCCATTCCCTAGAAGTCTTTGAAAAATACCGGTGCAAAGTTGCATGAAATTGACAAAACAGTTTCTGTATTTCAGTGAAAAATGTTTCACTCATTTTGTACATGAGAGGGGAAGCTGATTTCACTGCTGGCAGTAATGGCAATGCACAATGAGATGTGCCCAGTATTTACACAAAAGTGTTCTAAACTAATACAGGTTTCACATTTCTGCTGTTAACTTCTATACTTTTCCCACTACATCCTTCTAGACTGTACTAAAACTATTTTTTTAAAATAGCCAACTTACTGAAACTTCCATCTCCAATTTTTATTAGGACAAGAGTGCAAAGATTTGTAAAATAGAATGTTTTTTTCCTGAAGAAAATAGATTTACAGCTGCATGCCACCTTGAGAGAATTCTAATTTTCCTAAGAGTAGGCTTTGGGACTCAGAAGGACTTATTGAGAGACATTTACCAAGATACTGCATTTAAAAATGACACATGTATTAGGTTCAGACTTTAATGTTATGACATGGTAAGGTGGTCTATCAGACTTACTTATACTTTTAAAAAGTGTTTTGCCCAAACAGCAGGTTTTTCTAGTAGTTTAGGTACAATTAAAGAACTATTCAATTATTTAATTTAAAATATAAACGCAGTTATACCCTAAACATCCTCAGGACTGATTTTCATGTGATACTAATAACACTGAGGTGGATGAGGGAATGGACTCTGTTGGATATTCAAAGACAGTCACAAGTAATGTCCATTTCTAGTTTAATGTTTCCCCCTTCCAGCCTAACTTCATTTTAACCCCTCTCCTAGTGCAT
This sequence comes from Dromococcyx pavoninus, assembly GCA_033558185.1. Taxonomy (NCBI): domain Eukaryota; kingdom Metazoa; phylum Chordata; class Aves; order Cuculiformes; family Neomorphidae; genus Dromococcyx; species Dromococcyx pavoninus. The sequence continues at coordinate 802,582 of JAUMJL010000395.1, read as the reverse complement.
CTTTAATCCTGGAAAAAAGCAAATCAAGACAGAATAAACCTGGGCTCAGATTCGAGGCTTGCTGAAAACAATTGGAAGGAGCCCCCTTGCCTTTGGTGTGACCTGCAACTATCCCTGCCAGCTTTGTAAGCCTTCCTGTGTACTCATCTTCCCCGTGCCTGTCATTCTCACTTCTGGGCAGGGGATCAGCACCTTGTTTTGGAGACCTCTCAACACTGCAGCTGCTCATGGTGCTGTCAGCAACTGGTAAAATGAACAATCGCGACTAAGCTCAACCTGCAATATGTGTGATGATAGGCAACTTCATAGTAAAGAAAAAGTCAGGACTTCCTGTGGGCCTTGTCTGTGTGCTGTACTGGGTTTGCATGGCAAGGTTTTGGTAGTGGGGGGGGCTACAGGGGCAGCTTTTGCAAGAAGCTGCTGGAAGATTCCCCTGTATTGGATAGAGCCAATACCAGCCGGCTCCAAGGCGGACCTGCTGCTGACCAAATCTGAGCCAATCAGTGAAGGTGGTAGCACCTCTGTGGTAACATCTTTAAGAAGGGAGGAAAATACCATGTCCAACAGCATCTGCAGCTGGAGAGAAGAGTGGGAATATCTAAAAGAAACAATTTTACAGACACCAAGATCAGGGAGGGAGGAAGGAAGGGGAGGAGGTGCTCCAGACACTGAAACAGAGATTACCCTGCAGCTCGTGATGAAGACCATGGTGAGGCATGCTGTCCCCCTGCAGCCCATGGAAGTTAACAGTGGAAACAGAAATCCACCTGCAGCCCATGGTGGACCCCACCCTGGAGCTGGTAGATGCCCAAAGGAGACTGTTACCCTGCTCCATGCTGCAGGTTACTGAACGACGGCACCCCATAGAAGATACCCAAGCTGGAATAGTTCACAAAGTACTGCAGCCCGTGGGAAGGTCTCATATTGGAGAAGTTTGTGGAGAACTATCTCCTGTGGGAGAGACACCAAACTAGAGCCAGAGAAGAGCGTGAGGAGTCCTCCCTCTGAGGAAGAAGGAGCAGCAGAGACAACGTGTGATGCACTGACCACAAACCCAATTCCATGTCCCCCTGTGTCACTGGTTGGGAGGAAGCAGAGATTCAGGAGTAGAAGAATAAAATCCGGGAAGAATGAAGGGGAGGGAGGAAGATTTTTTGCCTTTATTTCTCATTTTCCTACTCTGATTTGACTGGTAATAAATTAAATTATTTCCACAAGTTGAGTCTGTTTTGCCTGTGACAGTAATTGGTGAGTGATGTCTCCCTGTCCCTGTGTCTACCCGCAAGACTTTGTCTCCACTGTCCAGCTGAGGAGGGAGGGGAGTGACAGAGCAGCTTTAGTGGGTGCCTCGTGTCCAGCCATGGTCAACCACCCACGTGCGCGTTGCTGGACTTGTATGTTGTAAAACCTCTATCTTAAGCTTTTTCTTCCCCAGCTCTCATGGTGACAGTGTGTTATTGCCTGCTCCGCCCATGGAGACTTTCCCTGTCCCTTCCCTCCTTCTCCAGGCCTGGACATAGTCTTCACCTCAGCACAGAGGACCTGTACAATCACCTCTAGAAGCACCTTGACCTTGAACAGATGCTTAGAAAAGTTGAAGGGGTTGAAATGTAAAAATAACAGTGTATGTTGTGTCCAGAGATGCGTCTTAGTGCTTTAGCGAGGGCCTATGAGGAAAGCCGTTTCACATTGGCTAAATGTTCTGCTTCCTCCATCTGAGGTAAACATAATTTCCCTTGAAATCACGGTGTTCAATTCTTTTAATACTGTCCAGGAATTTTGTAGCCAAAGCTAGGCTGGGACCCAGAGTTTTGGCTTTTTATGCTGCCTGCAACCATGAGATAGTCCTATAGAGTATTCTAAAGGTCGTTATAGGTGTGCTATTTCACGAACAAGTCAGGCTGTTTCAACAGGGAAATGTGCTTTATTTTTATGATGATATGAATCCAGTTTTCTTAAAAGCAGAATGTATTGTCTGCCCTTCTTTCCTCCTAAACATGCTTTTAGAAAATGATTGCAAATTCTTGCAGAACGATTATAGTGACAGCTGCGGGAAGCTTCCAGCTCTGCAAGAAAATGATTGATGGACAGTGGTGAACACCTGTATATTGCACCCCTGTTAAAATGCATTCATTTAATCTCAGGGGCATTCGTTTAATCTAAACTGCATTTTGCAAACTCGAGCACACTGCTCAAGTTGAAGGAAAGCAGGGTTTTTTTTGACAGTATCCATTTGTGGGAAATAGTGTATAATAGAGAGCGTGTATTACTAAACCTCTCTCACAGTAGAAAGATCTGGGAATTTGCTGAAGGTGAGATATACTTCCAAAGTCCCATTTCTTAAAATGCAGGTAAAAATAGCCAAGTTCTTCTCTCACAGGCATCACTTAACTTTTTCTCCCTCAGTGAAATCTGGTTAGTATTTCAAGGCGCTGCAGAAACTGCAACTTGGATCTCTTTGAAGAAGAGGATTGTATCTCCTGTTTCATTAGCTTCTTTCTAAGTTCATATTTTTTCCTGTGCCAGAGAATGTTTTCAAATCTTCCAATCTCAGAAACTCCTTAAAACTTTACAGTGTTATAGCTGGATTAATGTCTTTTTCCAATGACTCCACTAGGCTTTGCATGAGGCCAATAATGGCATTTGTCTGTGTATCCATGAACTATATTGACCTGTATCAAGCCAAATTTCATCAGTGTGTTTGCAATTCCTAACCTCTTTGGCATAATAAGCATGTTATATTGTTGGCAGCACATGAAAATTGCACAGTATTGTAGCGCTAGGCAAATAATAATACTATTTTCTATCTGCTAATGGAAGACAGGAAGTTCTTTTAACCAATCTATATACTGCTGTTCTGATAGGGGCATTTGTCTCCCCACCACCCCCTCCTCCCAACACACACACACACCAGAATGGATTTTCTGACATTTCTGTGACCTCTTGGAGAAAGAATTAGGTGCACAGTTACCAAGCAACAGAAAGTCAGGCAACACACTTTCAAAGCCCTCTAATTGCCCATAATGGTAACAGCTACATCCATGTTCACAAAAGCTTCATATGTTTGATACTTACTCTGCTGTGGGAACTCATTTACCTTTCATTATCAATGTGGTGTTAAGCTGTAGCCACCAAAGGAGGAGACGGAGTCGAAAGGGTCTATGAGACTTGGACCTGCTCTGCGTATAGAAGGCCATAAGAAACAATTGTAATTTTCACAGTTCATGCCTTCCATTTTTTTAATCCAGAATATTTTAACTCACATGAAGGAAGGAACATTCATCTCTGCGATAACAAAACCAAAGTGAATGCAAAAAACCCCAACTAACAGAGTCTTTCAAAGATTTAAATGAGAGACCAAAGAAAGATTTTAAAGCAAAATATAATCTGACATCTTATCCTCTAAGGTTTTAAAATGACAGGTTTCATGAGTCACACAAAGAAATCTCATTGGGGGGAGTGGGGGAGAATACATGAATATGTGTTTAAGGATGTGAAGGACTTCTTTTTTTCATCCAGCTTGTACCTGACTGCACGTGAGGAGTCAAACTGTTCCCTCTTCGCATGGCATATCCGGGACACTGCATGACAGTTTTCCATTGTCCTCAAAGGCAGTCTCCATCTACTCTTCACAACCCACTTTCCTTAGGGGAACTGAAGAAGTGTTTTGCTTCAGGCACTGCACGTCTCCTCATGGAGATCATTGTGAATGGACAGTCTCAGTCTTTGCCACTGGGTCTTTTGGCTTCACCTTGTTGTTTCCTGAAGAAGATGGTGTTGGCCATGGACTGGCATGAGTGAAGGTCACTGGCTCCACTCTCCTGGTGCTGTGCCTTGGGGAAGCCATTTCAGTCCTGAGTGGGAGAGGTGGTATATCTGCATCTGGATATCAATGCATACAGATCTGTTTCTTTAGAAACAAATAAGCTCTACAGCTTCATTCTCATCGTTTATGCTGGGGTTAACTCTGGAGAAGTTAATACTGGCATAAGCGAAGACAGGGACCAGAAGCCAAGTTTTTTGACCCAAGACCCAAAGCAAAACATATGCTAAAATTGTCATGGCATTCTGAGCAAGAAAGCATCTTGCACATAAGCTGTGCCTCCAATATTTCTTCTTCCTTTTTTTCTTCTTTTTTTTTTCTTTTTTTTTTTCTCTTTTGGCTGTGCTTCTGTCCTCTAGCCAGAAATGAGGTTTAATGGAGTGGTATCATACAGTGGAGGTGAAATGGCCAAGAGCTCACTCATGCATGCTCTCAAATTCTATAGCTCCAGTCCAGAAAAGCCCCTAGGCATATGACTGCTTTCAGAGAGTCTCACAAAAGGATATGATACTTCAAATTGAGCCACGATTTGCGAAGAAACACGCACGCAGGGTAGGTGGGTACTTAGTATTTTGAACTGTTAGAGGGAATGAAAAAGAAGCTGAGGTTGAAGTATCTACATGTACATAGATATTTGAGCTGTGTTTTTTGATTTAGGAACTTTTTACTTCAATGACTGTGTAATTACCATCATTTCCAGTGGAGTTACTATGAAATTACTATGTAGTTTATTGTATCTGTCTAATTAAGTTGTCTCACAACTGTAAGTGGAATGTACCATCATTTCCAATCTAGAAAGCACTTCATTGGAACCACAGTATGATAGTCAAGAAAATTTCTGCTATGTTTTCAATTCTATGAGTAGGTATTTTTTGGAGACGCACAGTCTCGAGGTAAGAGAGGAAAGAAAGATTTATTGAGTTTGCCTGGTGCCTAAAATGAAGCTGGGTTCCCCATGTTTGGTTAACTTATTTTTAATAGAAATTGATCATACTATGAATTAGAACTTGCATTAGAAATTATATGTCAAAAAAGTACAAGAATTCCTGGCTGAATTTAGATTTTCATTGCTGTAGGGTGCCTGGGAGCATATTTATACTGTTTCTTGGTGTTAATGTGGAAATGGAAGTAATATTCTCTTGCAATTATACTAATCCCTTAAATCTTGCCCACATTCCTATTATTATAAATTCAAATATTAAGAGTGTAATCAGCACTACTGTTGGTAGATACATAAATATCAAGACATAAATATCAAGACACCTCTATATAAAAGTAGTTTACAACTGGGAGCAATATGTGCAAAGCACATTTGTAGTGGAAGACTGCAGAAGGGTCTAATCTATGTTTTATTTCTTCTCATTACTGCAGTCGTTGTGGAAGCAAACCTCAATTTTAGCATATCATTACTGTACTTTGTGCTGCAATCAACAACAGTTGTCTCAGCCTTTTAATAGCAGAAATCTATACAGGTGTTGTTATCTAGGAGTGAGAAACTCTTGCAGGCAACTTGGTTTAAAAAAAGAAAGGTTCATGTCCACGTGCATTTCTAATAATACAATAACGAAGGCTTAAGCAAATTTATGATGACAAATTTGCTATTGACTTCAGTGAGGGCAATGAGAGAAAGAGAAAAATATAATACATAAGTACCCTCATGATATATGTACCTTTTGGAGAACGAGAAACCAAGGGGTGCTGGTGTCATCACCACAATTTCGGGTTTTTCAATAACAAAAGGGCCTACACACACCTTGCTTGCTGGTTCCAGATGAGATTCACCTTTCTTGAAGAGAAAAGAGGGTCTTTGCTAAGGAGCTTGCAGGTCTCATTGATAGAACTTTAAACTGGACTTGAAGGGGGAGAGGGATAATATCAGGTTTGCCTATGACAAACTTTGGGTTGTCATGCCAAAGTTAGAGGGACAGGGTGCTAGCAAGGGCCCTTAGCTTGTTGCTCTGAGATGTGCTGGGTACACTGCAACACATTTGAAGTCTTACAGAGATGAGGCAGAGGCTGATAATGTAATAAGAGCCAACAGAGAAACACTGGTGAAATACATCAGAGGAATTAAGGGGTGTTCCACTAAGAAGGTGACATGGCTAACAGCCCAGATGAAGTGCGTCTACATGAATGCACATGACATGGGAAACAAACAGGAGGAGTTGGAAGCCAGCATGCTGCTAGTAAGTTATGACCTGGTTGTCATTACTGAAACTCAGTGGGACAAATCCCATGACTGAAATGTGGCAATTAATGACTACAGGCTGTTCAGAAGAGACAGGTGAGGAAGGAGGCTTGGAAGTATTGCCCACTACCTCAAGAAATGGATAAAGTGTGAAGAACTGTCTCTGAAGGATAGCCACAAAGAGGTTGAAAGTCTCTGGGTAAGAGTTATAGATGAAAGCAACAAAGGGAACCTTGTGGTTGGTGTCTGCTACAGGCCACTAAATCAAGGGGAGCCTATTCATGAAGCTGGGGAAAACTGAAATCCCTTTTACATTGCTGTTATAATAACATACATTCACCTTCTGAAATTTCAAAAATGGAGTAAAGAGGGTGGGGAAACCTAGGTCTAGACCCTTCCACCATTTTCTTCATCTAGTTATCTGCAGTTACACACTTCCTTTTCAGGGAAGAACAGTGGCTCGCTATGTCCTCACGCTATTTTCAAAGAGAAGCATGCCACTCTCACAACTCCTTTGTAGCAGAAACCCACCTTGGAAGCTTTCTAGCTCTGCCTCCTACCTCCAGAACTTTTGATTGTTGCTTTGGCCTTGAAACCCCACTTCTTCTGTGTTCCTGGAGAAATCTAGAATGGTCTATAGAGTGTGATACGGAAGTATCTGTCATTCACAAATTCTCATCTCCTGTTCTTTGTATTGATGACACTTCCAGATTCTCGACTAGCTGGTCTCAGCATCTCACCCTCTGCAGACTTCTTCACAAGCTCTCAAAAACAGAAAGTTGCTCTGGGATTTTTCCTGGAAGGCATTGCGAATTTGTAACCTCAACTGAATAGCAACCCTTGTGGGTGTGCTGCTACTCAAGGAAACAACTTCAAAAATGTTATGGAGTGTGACTAGGACTGTATTTCATTTATTTCATAAATGCCATACAATATTACAGGGATAGATTCATTAGTAAAGTCAGATATGGGTGCTGACTGGGGCTTCCAACACTTGTTTATTACTCAAATAGCAAACAGCAGTAGTAATTTACTCCTAATGGCAATGGCAACATGGAAAACATCTGCCTCCTTTTTTTGTGTGTTCAGTCTTCTTCTCAGAGATGTCAGCACCTTGAGGCTAGTGTTAATGGAAACCATACTGGTTCCTGCCATGCTTATGTAATATTAAAAAGCCAGAAAGGTGTAGATGGCATTTCCCTATACTGTCAGAGCTTTCTCCTGAAGAAGCACCATTTCAAAGCAAAAAAGGGCCTTGTTACCTAGCTTGAAGTGTGCAAGTGAGCGAGCTGTGACTGATTGCTGCTTATCTTCATCTGTTTGACTCAGAAACTGTTCACAATTCTGGCTCCTCTAAAGGCTGAGTCCTGCCCCAGATCATCCTGTGTCCGGTCCTAATCCTCTGGGCATAGCTCAAGCGAGTAACTTCTGTGCCTGGGTTGTAAAGACCCACTCCTGGAGGTGTTGTCTCAGGTGTTCAGGGTTTGAAAGCAGTTTCAGAGAGGCTGAGACAGCAGGGGACTGGCTGTGGTCCTTGCAGCTGCTTCCATAACCACTCAGAAGTGTGTATCTGAGGTTGTCCCTGGAGATGGTCGTCATTAGTCTCATCAGGCTGGGATGGCTTTGCAAAGCCAGGATGTGTGCTCAGCACTGTGCTGTGCTCTGAGAGGCCTTGTGGAGTTTTCTGGTCCATTTTTGTTTGGGAGGGGGAGCTTTAATGTGAACTGCTCCAACTTCTTTTTGTTTTGATCACCCCAGGTGTCTCCATCTTTCGTGGTATTATAGATACTGCAGTGGTGAAGGAAAGATTGTCCTTTAAAAGCTAGCTGACACTATTTCATAGGAACAGTTTTGTTTTAAAAATGAAAATTATCTCTTGAGAGAGGAAGAATGAATGTGGAGGGCAAGATTTTTGTCTTGGTGAGAATTTTTCTACAAAATCCCCATTCCCAAATTATTTTCTGTTTTGGCAGCCAAAAGGCTGGCTTTTTAGAGTCCAGCCCCCTGGAACAGCTATAAAATGGAGCAAAACCTCAAACTGAGCAGCATTCCCTTTCACTTATGATCTTTCCTCTACCCAAGCAGGTGTGGCCCTGTATGGCTTTTTCCTTTTTTTTTTTTTTGAAAAACTCTATATAAAAGAAGTAAAGGAACAAGCTTTTTGATATTGGCTTGATTTGTCCTTCTTGTCATGGAGCAGCTTTTATATCGTCACCTCAGACCCTTACCAGTCATCCACATATATTCCCTGCATGGGCTCAGCATCCCTGTCTATGAAGTGGGTTTGCACAGCATTTTTGGCAGGCCAGGCTTCAGTCTTGTAGGTCAGTTCCTCGCATGCAGTTTCTAAGTGCATTGGGGAAGCAGTGCGACTGGCCTCGCGAATAGGACAGGTTGACCCTTTTTCACTAGCTTGTTTGTCCAAGGAGACCTTCTCTCTACCTTCATGGATGACAGCTTGTTGTTCCACAGAGGTGACCTTCAGTGCTGGGCAGGCTCCAGTGTGCCAGTTGTATGCACATGCTCTTGGAGAGTGCAAACTGTCACAGGGTGACCAGACTGCAAACTCCTGGGCGCTAGAAATTAGTTTTTAGCACTTCAGACAGACTCTTCAGGTGTTTTTCTCAGCTGTTATATCCATCAGAGGTTTCTCTGGAATGGTTTGGCAACAGAAGGCAAGATCCTCTAAATAACCTTTTCATTGTCTTCTGGAAGTCCCTTTGTATAAGAGGCTGTCTGTGAAAGTACAATTTTCAATGTAAACAGGTTCATTTTGTGGGTCTCCTTTTAAAATTTGATACAACTTACTGTCCTATTTGCTCATACACAAGAATGAGGCCTCACCTGATGGTGTTTAGAAGGAATGCAAGTTTCTTTTTCAGAGTCATAATTATCTGTACATGTTCAGGCTTGATGGAATCTGAGAACATCTCATAGCAAAAAAAGTTCTGTAGCAACACTTTCTCCCAAATGGGGTATGGTCTATTATGGTCTGCTCATGGTCTGTACCAGTAATGCATGGCTGTACCAGTTTAGGTCTGGCTCTAGGTGCCTCTTTATCTGGTACATAGATCTTCTGGTCCCTACCCAACACTTACGCACCTCAGTGGGAAAGGAGACCTATGACCTCAGATGAACATCTTAATAATGTCTACTGTCCTGCCTGAACTGACAACTTTCTCATATGAAAAAACACAAGTGTATTTTCCTCCTCATCTCTGCGCTACTCTTTCTAAGCTTGGTCCTCACCAACCCTTACATGTATGATAGTATCTCTGTTCCACACTATTTGACTCTTTGTCATGCAAAACTGAAGTCAGGTCAGCAATACTGTGTTGTCTTTGCTAAGGCATTACCTAGGTAGTTTGATCCAGCTTTTGATGAGCCATTTCAGGTTAAACAAAAAAGATAGGTAATATTTACTCATTTTTATTTTCCCCTCAACAGGGGAGGTTTCTGCATTGTCGCGCTTTGCTGTAGGTAAGCAAACACAGCATGCTGTGGGAACAGATGTCAGCAAACTCCAAACTTGCCCACAGTTCAGTGTAAACACATCATCTTATGTCAAAGGAGAACCAAGGCTGAAAAAGTATGACTAAATGTAGTTCTTGCAACCTGCTTTCACTGTAGTGCGTGCTTAGTCTTCTCATCCTGTACAGAGAAAGCTTATAGATCAGCCTATGTGATTAAATAATAAAACCTATGCATGAATAAGGAGCCAGACAGAATTATAGTTTCATGGGTTCCTTTTTTCTGACACTTCTTGTTTTTAAGGTTTGGTTGAGCAATACAACCTTTCAAAATTCTTTAAAAGAAATCCTGAAAGGTTGAAATCAAATCACATGAAGCCTTACTGAGTACTTTGTTTAGATTCCCAGTTCAGGTCTCAACCACATAAACTCCATGAAAGAAAGGTGCAGCTACTGCCTTTTCTTCTATCTGTTATCCATGAGAAAACATTGCAACACAGACACTCTTAATGGGTCATATACTATTTGCTAGCTACAAATGCTTAATGGAGATTTCTTAGATTTTATTTCTGACTCTGGGGAGTGTGGTCACATAGAGATGTCACTGACAAGCACGTAAACGTCATATATTCTTGCAGAAAGACTTTATGAATCATTGGTGAAGACCTGAGACTGCCACCTTACAGATGAAGTCATAATTTCACATCTGCAGGGAGAGAAATACACAACTGGCAAACGGTCCTGTCTCTAAAATGGGCAAAAGATTATGTTGGTCTACTCCTCACATGGAGAATAAGGTTTGAGACACATTCTTTGTCCTTTATCTGGAAGTCATACACAGGCAAGTAACAAGGAACTCCTGTATTTGGATTTTTCAGTCAGTACTACCTTCTTCTTCAAAGAGAGGCCACTGTATCTGCACGTCCTGTACGCTGATGTGGTACGTTGAACCATTCAGAGGCTACCATGCCTTCAGACAGCTTTGCAAACCAATGCAGCTGTGTAACCTATGTGCTTCATTGAGAGTTTTGAAGAGCATTGCTGTGTCTTTTTCTCATTCTAGGCCTGTCCATGAACTTGTGAGGTTTTCCAGGAGGCTGAGCGTATGACACAGCCTAAGCCATGTATGTATACTGTGTTTGTACAGAATATCCCAGACTAGCAGAAGGGTGGTTAGTCTATGTCTCGTCAGACCTCTGCCTTTGCATTGACTATACAGAAATATATGTGGACCAAATGCATGTGCTTCACAGAGCTGATGGTTCTCAGGCTTTTAAGAGTGGAAGTCTAATGAACTTAGCCATGCACGTGCAGATAAAGATGTGGGTGCTTCTAGACTAGGCTGAAAGCACTAGCCGGCAGGCAGTCCCTCCTTGGTGGGCCCAGTATTCAAAGCAACCTAGTCTGGGTGTGAGAGTCCTCCTTTACAAGAACAAAATATCTACTTCCTGTGTCATACTATAGATACGATAAATACCTGACTGTGCAATACTCATTTATACCTGTTCTACAGAAATGGATGTTAGTTTTGGTCACTATAATAGCTTCTTGGATGAGCATACACTAACAAGAAGTGAAGAAACTGTGAATATAGGAACAGAAATTCAAGGCAATGTGAAAGAATTAAAGTAATGCAATTCAAAGGTATATGCATAAGAAAGAAATCAGTCTGTGGGGTCTGTGGACAAATAGGGTGCAGGTGCTGCAGAGACTTCTGCCTCACCCAGTGGCACAGCTTGGAATGTTTCGCGTTTGGTCCAGTGCTTTTAAGGTCTAACAAAATCTCCTGCTGTAACACATAATAAACAAGAGAGGTGTTGACTGTGTACTGATTGCAGTTTATGAAATGAACAGCAGGTGGGAGAGAAGCAATATGCATCCTCTGGTAGACCTCCAGCTAACAATGCTACATCTGAAAATATGTACCATGCTAGTACTGAAATGAAACATTTTATATCGTGCTACTTGGAAAAAGGGGAGTGGTGGACAGGAGCAGAGTGATGGGGTAGAGGAAGGGGGAATGTGAAATAATGGGATTTCCATATGAAATTATTTTTCTTTTTGGTATTTTTTGTCCTTCTCTTCCCATGAAATATATGACAGTTTTGTCATTTGTCAGCCTTTCCCAAGCAGTCTGCCTCCAGGTGATATCTGCCCAACTTGGTAGTAGGCACCTCCCTGACTAGTCGTGTGTCTCTTGCCTCCTGCCTTTGTGTTTTGTCAATCTGTTTATTTCAAATCAATTTCTCTGTGCCCCACCTTGTTCCTGTTCTTATCCCTATCCATCTACCGCAAATAAAATCTAAACATTGAATATCAATGAAAATAACACAGCCTGCTTGGGGAGTAGGTCATTTGTGTGATGCTTTATGACTGATTGTTGGTTTGTGGTCAAATGCAACAATCATAAAAGGGCTGTGAATCAGGCAAATGACATAAAATGCACACATCAGCAATTAAAAGCAGCTGTATTATCTGGGCACACAGCAGGGCTGCCTAGTTAAGGCCCTGCCAATATTATGATTATTACAACTCTTTACAAGAATTCATGCTGTTCCTGTCTCTTCACCCCGACATCATATATTGACCCTTCTCTCTTTCTGGATGGCTTTTCTGCTTACCCTATGTTTTGATTGTCCCCTGCAAGATATAGCTTCTCCAATCTTTCTTTCCTTTCCTTCGAGTCCCTAAACTAGACTGTGTTTCTCCACTTTGGGATTCCTGCCAGCAATGTTTTTCTACCTGCTGTGCCCATTTCAAACACTTTGTCTTAGTGAAACCCCACCTATCTCTGTCTCTATTCTCTGTCCTTTCATTTCCTAACCCCTTCCTCACTGCCCCCTTGCAAAGGAAGGTGTTCTTATCACCTGAGCGCTGCAGGCTGTTTACAGTGAGTGGGAGGACCCCTGGATTTGTGTGGAGCTTATAGACTGCAGCAGCACTTTGCAGAAGAGTCAGGTCTGCCTGCCTGCATCTGCTTGTAGAGAGACTGCATGGAGATGGTGTCTTTATCTATCACCTTCACACTCAATGCACACACTCGCAGCCCTACTTTCAGCATGCCTCACGTTTCTCCTCTCTGTATTTTGACTTGTTCCCACAGGCTCTTCTCCCATAACTTTTTAGTGTAAATTACTGAGCTCTACCACGGAAATGTTCCTTGAAGTACACCTACAACCTGCTGTGGAGCTGTCCTGTCTGTGATGCAGTGTATTTTTTGAGCCAGTGGACCATCTACCACATATCTACTACTTGCAATATATATTGAAAAGACTGTGTGATGCACAACTATTGAAAAGATTGTATGGTTATATATGAGCATTCTCCTGTCTTTAGGTCACAATAATATTTCTTCACTGTAAACACTTTGGCTGCTTTTAACGAAATTATTTAAGGATGGAATGGAAACTAATCTACAGTTGCATTTCATTTGAAGTTGTAGGGTTTTTTGCTGTCTGGTCAGTAAACAGTCTTCAAAGTAATTCTGTTCCTCTCATTTTGTGATGTATATGTCCTTTTGGCTGAGAAGTTGCAAAAGGGGCTGGGAGAAGAGATCTTCCTGTATTCTTTGTGGTCATCTCTGGTTAAGGAATGAATCAGAGGTAGTGTCACCTAACCACAGGCAGGTAATGCCATTTAGAGTCTCTAGGGCATTTAAAACACCAGCCAAGAGCTGGTGGATGTGATACAAGGCCTGGCACAGACATGCAGCTTCCTGATGAGATAGCTGGGGGAATAGTAACTAAAAGAGCGCTGCTCCCTCTCGCTGCTGAATCCTGCAATAAGAGTCAAAAATAGATTGTTCTTCTATGCTGCCACCTTTCCACCTGATAAGAAACTAGCATGCAAGGTTCAGGCATGGAAAATTTTAGATTTTTCAGCTGCTTTATTTCCCCATATAATTCAGAATCCATAGTTATCACCCATGTAGTGTTAGAAGACCAACTACTGATCTAGTATCTGAGGGAATGGAACTTTCGAGATACTCTGAGAAACTCTGGGTTGATTTAGAGGAACTCTGGAGAAAAGCTGCCTACCTCCCAGCAAAACATTTGCAGTCTATGAGATTTAAGCCTACGCTAATACTCCAGTAACACTAAAAATCTTTGTTAAACGCAGGCCAGTCCTGCTGCCAGGGCAGCATAAAGGAACAATGCACTTACTTGTGCCGCCTGCATGGCGCATAATGAAGCGATTTTATTTTACGTTTTGAATAAAATGCAGATTTTTGCACGAAAAGATAGAAAATAATACATTTGAAGTGGTAGGTTCCAAGCTTTGAACTCCTGATCTGGCTTGCTTAGACATTTATCTTACATAACATATGATTACAATTTTATGGTAGGAGTTTTAGAATTATCCAAAATAATTAAAAAGGAATACCAAGGGAAAAATAACTCTTTTTTTTTATTATTCTCCCTTCCCTCTCCTTCTATCTAGCACCAAAAGAAATAAAATCACACTGCCAGCTGTGCACCCGTAACCTTGCAACGGCTGGAAGTAAGGTCTTCCACTTAACCATTGCTGTGTTTCCATTTCCAAACACTGGTGGCTGGCTGTGCTTCCTGGCCTCATTGAAACCAGTGACAAAATACTAACTAGCTGCAGTGTTACTGGATCTAATATTGATGGCAAACACTTAGGTTCCAGATGGTTAGGAAGATTTCTATTTTCAGGTGTATTATGTCCATATTTTCGAGATTCACAAACATATTTTACTTTAATCTGTTATTTGTTTTGTTGTTGTAGAGAACAGTAAATTCCGCCTTAAAACTGGTGTTTACAAATTTCTGAGTCCAGCTTTAGAAATATTTCAGAAAGCTCTCTGTATGTTTGTTTTAGGGTTTGTTTTGCTTTAAAACTGCTTATATTCACTCAGTATTGTGTGAGGCAGGTTAGGTTGCTTACTGAGTCACCACTAAACAGGAAGGGGCCTTCCTTAAATTATACCATACCAAACCATATATTAGTAATTTATTTTGTTGTCTTCTTCTCCAGTCCTTTGGTAAATGAGTAGACCTCATTGATACAGCAGGCCAAATTAGGTGTATTTCTCTTGAAACAGGTTACCCTGGGTATGTGATACAAACCTGAACAAGCATTTGTTCATATGCTACTTGGAAAAATTAACTCAGCATCCAACTACAAAGGGGATATGTTAAACAGTATTAGCTCGTATGGCAAAGCAGCTGAAAGGCCTACCTGGTCAAAAGTGTTTTCCATTCCTTGCAAATGTACGGAATGAACATGACCTCATACTTGGGGAAGTTGGCAAGATGAGGCATCTGAGGCTGGAAGATGCTTTCCCTCATTAGCATGTGCTTCTGCTGCTGTAAAGTGAAGGAGGAGGAGATGGGGGGGTGGGGACAAGGACAGGGGAAGAGCACTGCCACAGAGGGAGGGATGTCAAGCAATAACAGTAAGAACAATTTCAGTGCTTAATTGAAGTGGTGAGTCCCAGGAAGATGACGAGACAATAGCATGGAGGGCTCATTGTTCCTAATTTACAAAAGTCTCTTCCGTGAGCTAGAGGGGTATCTGCACGGGGAGGGAAGCAAGGAAATGACACTTGACATGCAGTATCATCAGCATGCCAGTCATGAGGCAGGGAGTCAGCAGCAGGGTGCTTTCAAGAAACTTGCCTCTCTTTGCAACCTTTAGCAGCCTCATCTACGCACCGTTGCAGAGATTGGAGGTACGTGACAGCCATGCTGATGAGGTGACGGTTACGCTGATTGGAATATTCAGTGGTGAGATGCTTTCTGTCAGCGTGCAGGTGGTTGTTGATGCTTCTGGCTGTTGTTTGGGAAGAAGTGCTTTGGTCCTTTTTTAGTTTAAAGAGGTGGCCAAATACAAAAGAAATTAAACATCAAAAATATATGTCAGGAGAATCCTAGCTAAGCTAACAAAAGCCAGGAAATTTAGGTCTGCTTTCAGCTAATGCTATGATTTTTACCAGCCCAGGGAGAAATAGCGAAAAGGGTAGTCCCAAGGTCACTTCAAATCACAGAGCTTTGTGAAGCATTGTTACTGTTAGCAGAGTTGAGCTGGCAGAGGAGAGTTGCAGAGGTACAGACCTATAAAAATACATTATTAAAGAAAATCTGAATGAAATGGTAACTAGAATGGAAAATAGCAAATAATACTTACAGCATTAGAAATTCATTTCAGTTTTATGGACTATAGCTTGGGTATAAATATAAAACGTTACATTAAAATTCGTAATAACAGATTATAGTCTTCTCCGCTATCTGTACCACTGCAGATAGTGTGCTTGCAAGAGAGCTAAGCTGAGTAATTTAGAGACAGGACTGATAATTCATATGGTAGTTATTGGTGGCTTCCTCCATCACCACTTTAAAAGTAGCCGACTAGTGGCACTACCATGTCCAGCAATAGCCTTCCAGACAATTCAGCCTGACATCAAGAATCTAATTACTGCAGGTGTTAAGCAAGATTGAAAAGAGCTGTGTTGATGCATGATAGTAGACCAGATGGAAGCATATACCTGCCTCAACTTGAACTTCATCTGTCACTGTCAGTTTTTGATCTTCTACAATTTTAATGATTTATTTTCTACAATTGTAATGTATTCTAATGTCCCTTTAAGATTTCTTCAGCTGGACACACATCTACATAAAACAGAAGAAGCAGCAGCACATCTAAGATTTTTTCACAATATTCCTTTTAGAGTTTTACTAATCTTCTTGCTCTGTTCCTACTGGAGGCTTTTGCTACTGTGTCCTGTGTGAGAGATAGGGATTGCTTTCTATTTCCTAGAACTTCCTGGAGAGCATCATTAAAATTGTCAAAATGGGAGGGGAATGGATGATGTTTCCCTGTATGTGGAGGTAGTGATGAATGTAGATACGGCTTGTTAATGCATTTCCTGTGGCTCTGACTTCTAGAAACAATTACTGTTCCTAAGGTGCAATGATGACAGGGGTAACGTTTTCAGCAGTCTCTGATGTGACATCATTTTTCAGTCAATTGACAGATTTGAAAAACTTGCCTGAGGTATTTATTATGTTTGAACCATATTGTAAAATACATTTTATATCCAAACATCATGACTACTGACCTGAGCTCCAAGCTCATGTGATGTTTCTTGTGAAGCTAATATGCAACACAGGACTATTTTGCATTAGAATACTCTTTGATTTGGCAATATGAGCAAAGTGCTGCTGTAGGGAATAGCTGGCCTAGGGAGTTTTCTGAATTTTCTTACTCCAAAAACCACAACTTTATTTTTCAAAAGACAATGAACATTTTGTAGAGAACCTTCCATTAGATATAAATGGTGTTAGCATTGAGATCTGGAGAGGTAGGGAAAACTTGCAGCTCTGATTGTCATGGGTTAGGGAATGTATAACAGAGTCACAGCAAGGAAGTACTAGCATTGCCCCCATAAGTACCTAATGGTATTTGTGTAACCTGTTAAATGCAAAAGAGCTTAGAAGACGTGTTTGCTTTCATCAGTCACAGCAAAAGATGCTCAGAACAGGTACAGCTATTCAAAATCAGTTGCTATTGCAGTTCTGAGGTCAAAAGTGAGGATCACTAGGGAATTCACACTGGGACCTCCCAACTTCATAATTGAGCTCTGAGATAAGTTCTTCCAATTTCTTTTTGGGGTGAACTGACTGAGTACTGTGGCTGTATATGTTACCAGAGGAGGACAGAGGTTTCACACTGAGTCAGGTAGTGATGGGTTCCCACCTCTAGATGTGAGCTGGCTCTGACTGTGCCTTTGCAGTTCCAGTTTCCTGCCTAGATTAATTGGCTCTTGGTGGATGTCAGCCCAAGGGAGTTCCAAAGAGTTATTTAGTCTCTCACTAGCAGACCACTAAGGATCTCTGGAAAGCAATTTTCTTCTGCTTATATATGATGGGTCTGAATGAGGCTTTGTGTCTTTGCATTAGTGTTTGATATGATAAACTCATATTGATCCATGTCAGTCCATACATTTTACTTGCTACATTCAGTGAGCAAACCTTCACTGGTTTTGTGAAGCTGTATTTAATATCATAAATAAAAACAATTATTACTGTTAACCAGTAGTCATAACCTTGGAATGAACTTCCTGGAGGATGTGAGCTTCAAAAGGGTGGACAGCACTTTGTCGAGGAAGAGCACGTGAAATTCAGAATGTTAGCATTGGCTCCATTGCTGGCTATGCAGCTGGGTACATTTTACACTGGACAATGGTCCTTTTGGGAGAGGGAAAAGGAGTTACTTCATCATTCAGGGGCTGCATTCAGCAGCACACAATCCACAGTGAGTCACTGCCGAAATGTACGGCAGGGCAGGAAATCACAGCTGTCAGGAGTGATTGCCTCCCATGCACTTATGAAATATTCCCCCTGCTGCCAGGAACAGCAAGAGGCAATTTTTACCATCTACTTTGTCTAAGTCTGCATGGCTGAATTAAGCCTGGTACTTCTAGTCCACTTAGGTCTACAGAGAGCTTTTTTTTAAAAGAATTATATAATGTGAACAATGTTACCAGTGTGAAGACTACTCCTGTAGACAGCGATCAGACACATCAGCAGTAGCAATAGCTCCGAGATGTAAGAACCACCCAAACTAATATTTTGGGTCAATTTGAAACCTAAAGTTAGGAAAGGCTAACATAGCTAATTTCACTGCTAATCAATTTAGCAGAAACTTCCAGTTAATATAGTTATGTCTTAATCCTAAATAATTTCCTTGGACTTTCCTGAGGGCCTCCAATATGATGTACTTTGATACTAAAAGCTCTGGTTTTCACCGTTTCACTTTCAACTTTGACTGTGCAGTTCTGCATTTTCAGAACAAAACTCTGCAGCATGCAGAACACTGAAAATATAAAGCAGTATAAAATAAATTGAATTTAATGCAGTATAGATAGTGCAGTGGATACGACATAATTTTATTTCTTTTCATGTTTAATCCTAAAAAGACCCCTCCGCTGAGATTCTGATTCTTCTCTAGATGGTTTTTTACAATCTTTCTTCAGATTTCTAGTGTAGTTCGCTAGGCATACACAATTATAGGACAGTCTATCAATGAACTAAACATATTTGAGGACAGGAGTGAGGATAAATTAAAAAAATATAGGAAAGTCTGCATCGGGGCAATGACTGGATGTGTTGTCTGGGTCAATCATCTGGATGTGGAGAGGCAGCTGGGAGAATATGAGCCTTTCTCTACCATTCATACATGAAAATGTACAGATCCCCTTTATCTGCAGTACGGGTGGGGTGGAGGGCGGGAAGTTGGTCTACCCCAATTGTTGGACAAATGTAAGCAATATGGGTATGACCTCCAGACCTTCTAATGCTTTAAAGCTATCCAGTACAAGTTGCACTAAGAATAAGCCATTCTGGACCAAACTGTCCATCCGTTGTGGGGTGACGGTACCAACTGACCATCTAAGTTACACGATATTGAACTTATTGTGTCTTGGCTTACACTGCAGCTTCCAGAGCAGATACAGGAGCTGTCAGTAAGGCAGAGACTCGGAGCTCAGAAGTGAATACGAACACATGACCTTTTGGATCCATTGTTTTTGAGAAACAAAGGATTTTTTTAGCCATGATCCTAGGAACCATTTGTCATTCCTTTGGGATGTGAGCAGAACTATGAACATGTATGGATTTGTTACTGTCTTCCGTACGCTTTTTCAGTGTTATGCAGGAATGACTAGAGAAAGACAGAAAATTAATTTCCTGGATGTTTGTTTTGAAGAAATTGAGATCACCTTTCTGTCAGCCTGGTAAAACAGCTAATGAATCAAAACTGGAACTTTAAAGGGAAGAAACAGGTATCCTGTCCTCCTACATTACAGAGATAGACTAAACCCACAGGAAACAAAGGGCTAAAGAACGTGATGCAGAATGAAGCAAGTGTTGAAAAGATTGTGCCTGGGAGTTTTCTTTTTTGGATGATCAGAGAGGAACAGGACAGGATGGATGCACAGGCACTGAGACTTAAATCCTCTCTTTTAATCTTTATCAGACACAACTATTTCCGGGGAATGGAGGTGCTTCATACAAAGAAAAGGGTGACATGACATAGAATACCTGTAAGAAGTTGTCATGTGTTTTTGATCATTTTGCTGCTATAAAAAACATATTTTTTTTCAAGAAATAACCATAGTTGCATTTCTCATTCTGTTTAGTTACTTCTTAGTGATCGCTTCTTCAGACCTTCGTGTTTTCCAGCTGTTATAGATGCGGTAAATTGTGGTTCCAGATGGCCCTTCCATGTTCTGGGCATTCCTGTGCAGAACAAAATAATGTATGAAGCTATAAATGGGAACAAAACACAGTGCTATATGGGACACAACAGGGTGGGATGGTGGGCATGTTGGAGAAGATGTATTTCTTTACTAAGTCTCAGAAAGTTACATTCCAGAAGCAAACCATACTGTTGACATGGACTCAGTTTTTTCAATTTTTTTGTTACCCAGTAGTTCTAAAGTTTTTAAGAAAACCAACAGAAATGAGTGGGTTCACCAATCCAATAAGCAGGTTTTTATAAACATGTCAGATGGTGACTAAACTGCATGCAATTGCAAATGCAACCAAGAAAGCAAGAACACACCTACAATAGACACCACAGGCACCATCTGTCTTTAATTAGGAAGTGAAATCTTCTCACTTCTTCCCCTTCCCTTTCCAGTCCCCTCCTCTTCAAACGACTTCCAACTATCATACTGTCCTTGCATAAAGCTCCTTAGTCCCATCAAAAGATCTCAGTACGACAATGACAAAAAAGCCTTATTTTTTGCTCCCTTACTGGTTTTTGTGTGTCGTGGTTTAGCTCCATCCTGGCCAATTTTGGCAGGTAAAACCAAGCATCTGGGCTCCCAGTTCTCTCCCCTCCACCTCCCCAACCCCCAGGGAATGGGAAATGAGAGAAAAAACTTGTGGGTTGGAAACTAAAACCACAGCTTTAATGAAATAGTACAACAATAATAATAACAACAACGATAATAGAAAATAGTAAAATATATACAAATGGATGAAATTGTGCCTGCACCCCTCGATGACTATACATCACCACAAATGCTGTAGTACAGACACGAGGGGAAAGGGTCTGAGGCTAGGAGGGAGCTGGGCTCAGGAACTGGATTCAGGTATGCATGGATCCAGAATCAGGGGCAAACAGACAGATGAGGTCCTCAATGAACATCAGCCATCGAAGAAGAGAGCGAGACCCTCATGATCTCTCAATTTTATACCGAGTATGAGTTATGTGGGAAGGAATACTTTGTTGGTCATTTTGGAGTCACCTGTCCTGTCCAGCCCTCCCTGCAGGTGAGACCTTTTTTGCCTCTTTGACTTACTGCATCCACTAGCTCGATGATGCCTCTGGTTACTATAGGAGTAAATATAAGCATTGGCCTTTGCATTCCAGTGCCCTGTGTTACCACTTCTACAGACAAACATTGTCTGAAAAACATGTAGTTAACTTTCAGAAAATTAAATTACTTAGACAAGGCTTAGCTGAAGTTAGAAAACTGATTCTACTTTAACTCAAACCACAACACTGTGTTAAGTTATTCAGCAACTGAGAGGTAATGTCCATCATTCTCATGCTGTAAATTCCCTATTCCCTGATAGGGAATTGAGCTGGGGGAGACACAGATCACACCAATATTTCTTAGAACACTTTTTATTCATTAAGCCATTAACAATGATAAAACCAAACTTTTATTATTATTAGCAAATAACTATTCACACAGCACATTCACTCTAACAGTTCACTTGCACAATCGTTTATCACACAGCTCCCAGTTGGAACAGCAGCTTTGAGGCCATATGATCAGAAGCACAGGGTTGTGCTGATGTCCTGGTGGATTCTAGGTAGCACTTTCTTGTCAGGAAGTCACTCAGAGGGTCCTTTCTTTCAACAGGCATATACATAATCTTGCAGTCTTTGCATACAGCAGCTGCCACTCTTGGATGTAGTCTGACTTACACAACCCACTGTTTGACACTCGTGGGCAAGTGGCCTTGAACAAATGCAGCAAGCTCTTGATATTGCATTTATCAGTTTTTGAGGGTATAAGATGATCATTAGTCTCCATGGCTTATCAGTTCTGGGGAAGCTCACTCGTTACATTCTCAGCTTGTATTGCTCTTGGCGTGGTGTTGTCTTGCAACTTCTTTTTCCACCCAAACTTACAGGTACCTTTAGTACCTGCTCACACAGAAAAGGCGTTTATTACGCTAAAGTATTACATTGTAACGTTTAGTGCATATTTTATTAACAGTAAGAAGCAACACATTAATGATATAGAAGTAAAAAGAAATAGTGGTATTTACGTGGTATTCACTACACTCATCCATCATTTATGCCAAACACTGTGCTGCAATAAGGAGTATAAGCTGACAAATATTTCTTCAAGCTGTGTCATGTCAGTTAAGATTCTGCAGGTTACTACTGAAAGATCATCCACTGACTGCTTTCTGTAAGGGACTGTAATTAGTCCTGGATGAAACAGTCAGATCAAACAGAGCCTCCATTCCCTCAACCCTTTTCTTCTTCCTCAAAAGTGAGTTAAACCAGTACCATTTTAAAGGTTAAAATACATGAATTAATGTCAAAAGTCAGACATGAGTAATAGCATCTACCCTACCTTGATGCTACTCAGATGAGAGTTTGAGAAAATTGTGACTACAAAGAAAAATGCTGTATTTATCCCCTGTAAATTATGAAGTGAGGACTAGTTTCACATCTCTCCCATCTCAGGGAAAACAAATGGCTCCGTTTCATATATAAGACTCATTTGAATACAAAGTCCCATTTTGAGCTGGTTTGAGCTAGCTTTCCCAAACTCTCCAATCGCTCAGTCTGCCTCTCTCCCAAAACTTCCCCCCTTTCAAAGGACAAAAAAACCATGGAAGAAACCAAAATCACACTAAATATACATATTTCTCTATTTTTCTAAATACAAAGAACTACACCAAAGGAGCAAGGGAAGAGGGGAAGGGAAATGGGAAAAAGGACAAAAATGATCTATATAACACCCAGCATACAAGTATAACACCCAGTAACTAACAAGTAAAGAATTAATGAAATTTTACCATGCCACCTCTCCCGTGGAGAGCCGGATGGCCAAATCTGACCTGTTAAAAATTTTTCCGCAGGTTCCGCAGCAGACAGGACCAACACAGGGACCTTCTGCTCCCCAGCCTTGCTGGAAGAATAAGAGAGTGTACTCTCTTATCTACACCCTATTTATATGTCAGGTTATATTAAAGGAAGATATGGAATACTTCCGTAGATTAAAAGACAATCCACTACACATTTCTATGGGTCTTTGTCTATGTAGAAAACCAGGGAGGCCAAATGAAGAGACACTGCTGAAGTGTTAACAGAAAAGGAGAAACAGAAAGCACAGTTGTCTACAAAACAGGTTAGCCCGATATGGAGTCAACAGAAAATGAAGGACAGAAAATGTAGTGGAAGCTGGCATGAGAAAAAAGCCACCCATTTACGTATGGGAAACGTGTCCCAATGGCACAGATCTGAACAGGTTCTGAACACAGAAAGGCAAGACTTGTACCATAGTTTTTGTCTGAGTTTTGAGTGACTACCCAAACAACATACATTTCATTGTCCTTATTCGTCACCAGAACACACTGACAGAATGGTAACCTCTAAATCAGTCAGTTCTTCCCCTTGTTACTCTACTTTGTGGGATATGTCCTTCTCTGCAGTTTTAGAGTCAAAACCTCGCAAGTGAATATGGAACACATTGCTGCCCTTTTAAGTTTTTTTCTACAAGGTAATTGCACACCCATAGACTGATCTTGAATAGACCGGCTTAGGAGAGAAGATTGTACCTATGCATATATACCATGATGCATATACATTATCTTCCTGCACCTTTGTTAGAATATCCACAGCTTTCACGTGGCTTTTGTCATTTCCTAAGTAGGGTGGGAACAAAAAGAAAGGCAGAATAAAAAAAATAATCTCTTTGTTGAAATTTTCTTCTTTCAGATGAGGAGTATGACTGCACCCAGAAGGTTTGCAGAGAAATACAGACCAATCAGAGGACTGCAAGACCTTTCAGTGATAGTTTATAGCTATAAAGGAGTTTTCTGTCTCATTTTCTCTTCCTGTTTGACAAACCATTGATAAGGCAAAGAAGACTCATGCCCAGAGTAGCAAGACTTTCTTTTCCCAAAATTCAGTTCCATACTGATTTCCCACTATAATTTACTGTAGTTTATTCAACTGTTAGCAGACCACCAGAAAAGAAACAGTTCACATAAACCCCTGGAATGAGGCAAGCGTGAGATTTTGAGCCCTTTTCTAGGACCTTGCTTTCCACACCATCCGCATGAGGGTTTAACGCACACTTATTTCCCAAGACTCTCCTCTTTACAGTAATTTACATTCTTCTCCAATGAATCCATTGCGAATCTTGCACAAGTCTTGTTCCCTTACAAAAAAGTCCTGTGGTCATTGACTTGCAGCTTGTGGAACTGACTACATTATTCTGCTAAACTCGTTCTTCTCCATTGTTTTTCTATTGAGTAAAGTCCTTTGGCATGGCCAGATTAAAAAATTCCTCAGTCTTTGCCAGCATTTTCAGTTTGAGACCTCTGCTCTTCACAGGCGTTCCACAAATCTCCCAGAGTTCTGTATTCCTCAGGAAATTTTGGCATGCTATCACTTCTTCCCCAACTGGATCCTCATCTGTAGCTAAGATCAGTGTTAGTAGACATGTTTCTTCTTTCAGGTATGTTGGCAAGAAATTTACTAGTTCCAAGTGCTCTAGCACTAGATCCTCCTAGAAGCTATGCTAAAGCATATGGAGGACAGGGAGGTGATGTGAAAAGACCAACATGGCTTCACCAAGGGAAAGTCTTGCCTGACCAACCTAGTGGCTTTCTCTGATGGAGTGACCATGTCAGTGGACACAGGAAAAGTGATGGATGTAATCTATGTGGACTTTTGTAAAGCCTTTGACACGGTCCCCCACAACACCCTTCTCTCTTAATTGGAGGGATATGGATTTGATGAGTAGACTGTTTGGCGGACAAGGAATTGGTTGGATGGTGGCATTCAGAGAGTAGTGGTCAACAGCTCAATGTCCAGATGGAGATCCATGACAAGTAGTGCCCCTAAGGGGTCTCTACTGGGACCATCACTGTTTAATATTTTTGTTGATGATATGGACAGTGGTCACACCAGAAGGATGGGTTGTCATCCAGAGGGACCTGGACAAGCAAGAGAAGTGGGTCTGTGTGAACATCATGAGGTTCAACAAGGCCAAGTGCAAGGTCCTGGGTTGGGGCAATCCGCGGTTTCAATACAGAATGGGGGATGATATGATTGAGAGCAGCCTTGCAGAGAAGGACTTGGGGGTGCTGGTTGATGAGAAACTCAACATGAGATGGCAAAGTGCACTCACAGCCCAGAAGGCCAAGCATGTCCTGGCCTGCATCAAAAGTGTTGCCAGCAGGTCAAGAGAGGTGATTCTCTCCCTCTACTCCACTCTCGTGAGTCCTGTGTCAAGTTCTGAAATCCCCAACATAAGAAGGATATAAAACTGTTGGAACAGGTCCAGAGGAGAGCTACGAAGATGAGCAGGGACCTGGAGCACCTCTGCTGTGAGGACAGGCTGAGAGAGTTGGGCTTGTTCAGCCTGGAGAGGAGAAGGCTCCGGGGAGACTTCATAGAAGTCTTCCAATACCTGAAGGGGACCTACAAGAAAACTGGGGAGGGACTATGTACAAGGGCAAGTAGCGATAGGATGAGGGGGAATGTCTTTAAATTGGAAAGGGGAAGATTTAGATTAGACATTAGGAAGAAATTTTTCACCATGAGAGTGGTAAGACACTGACACAAGTTGCCCAGGCATGCTGTGGATGCTCCCTCCCTGGAGGTGTTCAAAGCCAGGCTGGATGAGGTCTTGAGCAACCTGGTCTGGTGGGAGGTACCCATGCCCATGGCAGGGGAGTTGGAACTGGATGATCTTTAAGATCCCTTCCAACCTAAACCATTCTATGAGTCTATGATTCTCCTCATGGCACCAGTTGTCTGTTACTGGAGCCTGTCTTAGTTTTTCACTTAGCTTGTCTTTCAGAAAACCTTCTTCCCTTAATGGAGTCTCACTCTCTCCAGGTGTTCCCGAAACACACAGCCACAAAAGCTCAAAATGTGACTTACTTTGTCCAGAGAATAGCCACACTGTAAAATTTTAGGTTTTACTTTTTCTTGGCCCTTAGAAGATGAAACTGAATCACAGATCGGTAAAAGTGTTGCTTGAAAGGGACTTCTGGAGATCACCTGGTCCAGCCTCCTGTCTCTACAGAGTGGAATGATCAGCAACACTGAGTCACGCCAGCTGTGGTTTTGCTCAGCCAAGTCCTGATGAAGAATCCACTCCCCCTTTCCCAGTGTTGCAGTAAACTCCTGGTGAGAAGATTTTGGCCACGTCATCTTTGTCAAACTGCTGCTCAAGTTGTCATTGACTACTGCTAGATCATCCCAGACTCCTACTTCACCAATTTAAATAAGCTTAGCTCTCTCAGCTGTTGTAGGCCCTAGGCCATCCTTTGTCCTCCAATAGGACCCCCATGTTTCTCCACATTCTCCACTTAGCTGCCTAAAGCTTGACACAATAATTCAGATGTGGTCTGACCACTGCTGAATAGGAGGATTTTCAGCTTCCTTTGATCTATTGACTGTGCTCCTCCAATGTGTGGCTTTTTACTTTGGATGAGACCAGAGTGGTGTGTAATACTCAGCGTGGTGTACACCGTAACATATAGTTTTCAGCTGCTGCTCAGCCATTTGCTTCTCAGTTGGTACCAATGTACAGGATTATTTCATATGCTACTGCAGAGCTTTATGCTTCTCCCTGTTGAACCCCATAAGGCTTCTGTTCACTATGGCACCAAGTTTCTCCAGGCCTCTTTCATTTCTCAACTGCCCACAGAGCCCTGCTGAGAACGGGTTTGGTAGGGAAGGGGAAGAGGGAATAGTCTACATCTGCTGGAATCCCCTCAGAAAACTGTGCTTTTTTCGACCAGGCTGTTGAAGGTTATTTCTGTGCCTGAGGGTTTAGCACTCTGTGCTCATGTCTCCTGTGCTTTGTGGAGCTCAGAGTTCCTGGGTGCCAGACTCAGAGATGTGTTAGCCCTGCACACTATGCATGGGCTGAGGGAGTAGATGGGCTAACCAACTATGTCCTCTGCATCGGCAGAGATGTCAGTATTATCAATAGCTCCTGGGAAATTAAGCCGATAGTGAGCAAAATGTGGCTTCTCTGTTGTTCTGTGGGTGATACATTCTATTGATCAGATTTCTTCATAAAGTGTTGGTAAAAGGTCTAATGAAATGTCTGAGAGTGGAGTGCTTGGTGCCTATAGTCCCTCCTACATTGGACCAAAATGTCCTCTGCAGTCAGAAAAGCTGAACACAGTCTATAACTGTTAAAATTTTTTGGGGGTGTGTGTCTTTCTGTGATTCTATGAAAGGATCATGAGCAAGTTTTTAAATTAATCCTTTGTTTTGTATGCAGTATGTTGTATAACAAAGCTGAAAATTGTTGGTTTTTTTCTGGGTCAGCTGTCTGTCTTTCTGCTGGTTTCCATATTACTGCTGACTCCTGTGAGAATACTGAAATCATAGCAAGTGAGCTATAGGAATAAACAGATCAGTCAGGTTGCTTTCATTAAAGATTTAAGGGGATTGCTTACCATAGGCTCTGTAACTTTCCTGATAGTGTAATCTGTACTTCCCTGTTC
Source organism: Dromococcyx pavoninus (assembly GCA_033558185.1). Classification (NCBI taxonomy): domain Eukaryota; kingdom Metazoa; phylum Chordata; class Aves; order Cuculiformes; family Neomorphidae; genus Dromococcyx; species Dromococcyx pavoninus. Next base: position 775,342 of record JAUMJL010000395.1, on the reverse strand, counting down.
TTGGTCCCGGATTTTCTTTCTTTAGTCAGCCTGGGTGAGTGATCCCCTCCACTCCTTTGTTCTCCTCTAACATAGGAATTCTACATTCCCATCTCTCCTCTGACCAAGTTGTCTCTCAAATGCATCCCTCTAGAAGTCTTCCTTTCAGCATAAAATTCTCAGTTTCTGTTCAAAAACGTCCCCATCCTCAGCTCTTTCTCTGTATCTCTATTTCCTGGTACACAGTTCTCATGTAAACAATCCATTCTGACTTTGTTGTTTTGTGGAGTGTAAATTATATATGTCTACAAAACTGTACTCTGAGGTGCAAATCCTGCACAGTGGTTTCTATACAAAGAGCTGTACAAAGCTGTCATTAAAAAAGCAGCACCAAAGTACAGAAATGTACTTTTTCCTATGGTTCAGCCTTCTGAGTGAATAGAAATGAAAGAATAAATGCCAAAGATAGTGAATATGAAGCTACAGTACTTCAGATATTTTTTTAAAAACAGGTGAGGGTAGAGCAAAATATGTGTTTCTCTCTTTTGTATACAATTATTCTAAATAGAGAATATGAAATGCCACAATTTCATAGGCAGCAATGTCGTGGTTCAACACAGAAGAAAACAAGGATTTTTTTTTTAACAGCACTGTCTCATGATCCATTTCAGATAATGTCAGAAGATCCAAGAGGGCTACAAATTCACACGGTAATGCCCAGCCTAGTAAAACCCTGCTGATGCCTGTTCTGAAGCAGGAATAGACACTGGTATCTATTTGGAAACACTGCACTTCTGTGGTGCCTTTCAAGTTGCTATACCTGCACCCAGGGAAACCATCCTCATGCCCCATTTGAGAATTGGCCTCATGCTGCGGTAGGAAAAAATGCAAGCTGATAAAAGAAAGTCACATGGCAACAGAGCTTGCTTTTTCACAACTGCTGCATCTGGCAGAAATAACTGCTTGTGAAACCAAAGGCTTTTTTCACTAGTAAGAATGAGGTGTTCTGGTCCACAATAGAATAGATCTAGGTGATACCATGAAGATTATGTAGATAACGTATTAGAGAAAATTACCCCTCGCATGATTTCCTTATAATCTTAGTTCTAGGGAGACAAAGGCTGTAAAAGTTAAAATGAAGATACCTGTGAAGGTTTCTTAAGTGAGACTTAAAACAGAGTCTGTAAGATTGCCTTTATAGGACATTTATACATAAAATATAAAATGATGTATTTTGATCCAAATGTGATTTGTAAGTGTAACAAAACTCAGTTTGCTATCTCTCATTAGGGCTTTCATTCTTTTGCATTTGCCCTTTGCTGTTGCCATAGATTGTCTAGACTAAAATTTCAATCCGACCAATCTGAAAATGCTTAAATAAAGATTAATGGAGTCCTTCAGTTGTGTCTAAGAAGACGACTGCAAATTTCAAAATACTTTTTATATTTAGATGAAAGTATCAAGAGTTCTCCTGATATTGCCACTAAGTATTGTTTAGAAACCAATGCATTAATTCTTCTTCCTACAGCCAACAGGTCCTGAGTATAGTGTTGTGAAATAATGTTAAAGAGCCTTAATAAGAATCATGACTTCATTTTGATGATAGTGAATATGCTGTCTTCTTTGCTTTATTTTCACACCATCTGTATTCTGCTCTTTCAAGTCAGTAGTACATGGGTTCCCTAAAAATCCAAAGGAATGTCTTTTCTGTCTTTTTCATATGGGAGCAAGTTCTTTCTAACTAACTCTTGATTATAACTCTGTTGCTTCTTAAATTTTACATTGTTTCTGACAAGACAAGGTTGGGTGAGGCTTTGAGCAACCTGATCTAGTGGAAGTTGTCCCTGCCCATGGCAGATGGGTTGGAATTAGATGGTCTTTAGGGTCTTTTCCAACCCAAACTATTCTATGATTCTATAATTGTTCGTGTCTTGTTTTGAAATACTTGTGTTTTCAATGCTTAGCTCCTAGAAATCTTCCCATTACTTTCAAATATAAGACTATTTAATGGACGCATTCATTCAATGATATTATCACTGGAGTTAATTGAAAGTACTTTTATTTTCAGGATTACTGTGAAATACAAAAGTCAGAAATAATAAAAACTCAGAGCATTTTCTATTTTTTGGTGAACATTTCTGTCCATTACCGAGTCCCTCCTGGGGATAGCTTTGAATTCCTTAAAATTTTGTCTCTGAAAAAAACCCAAACAACCCACAAGTTAGGCTGTAAATATTATTTTAAGTGACAGCATTTTTTTGTCTTTCTAACAACCCTCCTATTTGCAATTCAGTGATAGTACGGATCATCAGCTTTCACTTTTTGCATCGTAGACTGAAAAACAGCTACTCTGTGTATTGAACACAGAAAATACAAGCTGGTAATTGTTTTTATAGAGATCTTCATTTTAAGATGCTGTGTCTACCCAGAGGAAATTTCTAGTTCCCCAAACAATTCGCAGTTCCACCGTTTTTGTATTATGCATCCAGTGGCTATGGTTTCCATTTACTGTTTATTTCTGCATATACAAAAAGACTGCGTCATCTTCTTCCCCATTCACGCATCTTAGGCTTTGTTTTGGTTCCCTTCTTAACTTTCTCTTTTATTATAACAGTAGCAACCAGAGATTTGAATCAGTACCCTTCTGGGGTACGGCTCTCTGTGTGAACATGCATTAGGAAGCCACCTATGAATCTGAGACATTATAGGCTAAGCAATGAAAGGTTGAGGAAAGGAAAAATCATCACCTTTGCAGGGAAGGAGCACCAAGATATACAAGGTCAAACTGATGCTAATCAGAATTATATGGATTGAGTTGACCCAGCACTGGCATGAGGAAGTAGATGAGAAGAATTTTTCATTCCCTTTTGGCCTTTTTTACAATATTAGGGGGCTTTGTTTATTTTTTTTTGTGAGTATGTTGTTTGGTTCTTGTTTTGTTTTTGTTTTTATAAGGTTCATATCTCTAGTTCTCTGGATTAAGGAGCTGCTGGAATGTGGAAATGGAGATGTGGGAGGGAATGGGAAAGACTAGGGTATGGCAAGTCTTTCCTCAATCTTAAGGGGCTATACAGCTGGGGAACATTGCTGCTGGGAACACAGTAGTGATTTTAGGTCCAGAAGTTTAAAGAAAGCCATTGAGTGAATATAGAAAATTTGTTGCATTTATTCTGCTTTTTCCTACTCTAAGCAGATTTGAGTTAAGACAGTGTTTGTGCCTGATTTGGCAGAACACCTAGTCTGGCTCTGTCAGCTTTTTCACCAACATTGTAAGGCCTCTCTGAGACAAAGTGTATCAAAACTGAAACGGCATTAACCTATGTCACTGGGAGGTTTGAGGCATTTACTTTCTCTACACGTATTTGGTTGCAAAGTTGGGGTCAACAATACTCTGCATTGATTCATCTGGCAGACTCACATCACATGGAAAACCAGGTTATTCAGATCCTTTTACTCTTAAAAGCGTCCCATAAAACTCTCACTGCTGTACACAGAAATATCTCTGAATGGTGCACATCTACCACATTTTAAGAGGTTTCACTCATCCATAATTCAAATAGTCAAACATTAAATCAGCTAAGCTTTCGCCTAAAAATTCACTGTTCATAAACTTTCCACTGAAGATCTTCAATTGCTTTGTATCCCTTCCCTGCACTGCTTGGAAAGGTATCTCCATCATTCCTGTCCTGGTTCAGATCAGGAGTCACCTGCTAGCACAAGTGAGTCAATAACTTGCCTTCCTAGGAGAAATGACAAGTGATCTTCAGTTCTAGAGCAAAGGTGTTCCTATATGCAAATCTAGAAAATTGACTGTTACTGCAGCAGGTTAAAATTTGAGTACGTTCTCGTGCTTTGGTAGGGGTTCACAAGCATGTGATCTTAAAATTTTTCTGTTGCACATGAAGAACAACATTTTATTGTGTGGAGAGCAGGAGAAAAGTAGTTTAGGGAGCTGGTGGTCATCCCTTCTCATATTTAGGATATACTTTCTCTGTCAAAAAAAAGGTACTTTTATTACGGAAGGAAAGCAAAAGCAAGTAACTAACTTCATAGCAGGTTTCTAAAAATAAATCTCTGTTTCTCACCAAAGCATGAGGAGTCAGGCTGAGTCCTGCAGGGTGCAGAAGCCTGAGCTGACATTCTTAAGCTCTGTCACAGTCAAGTTGATCCTACTGAGACCTCGCAAGGCATGGCTAATGCCTGTGTGTATGTCCTCCTGCTGCTCCATCACTAGCCATCTGGGCTGGAGCTGTCTGATGAAAGAAGTGAGTTGTAATTCTCTGCTGCTATTGGTCTTGCATTATTGTTTTGGTGGAATGAAAAGGGAGGAGCATGGGGCTGATGGTTCAAAATCATCCCAGAGGCTGCCTGTGGCTTTTGTATGGCCTTCAGGCTGTACCCCTGGATCCTGGCCATCATTCACCAGGGCTTTGATGGTTGTGTTCACTAATACATCTCCTTCCCTTAGGTCTCTCCTGACCCCACATCCCAGTCACTGCTCAGTCTGTGACCCCCGGGCTTTTTGTCTTTTTTTTAGGAGTCCTGCATTTTCTAATGAGAAGAGAAAGCTCTGTTGGCTTGATGGACTCACTGCTTGAGTTGCTGCCATCATGTTGGCCTGTTGTTTCCACAAGCACTAATTTCACTTTAAAAAGAGCCAACAAATTTTATGAGAAAAGCCAATCTTTTCATAGGTGCACTGTTATACAGAAATTGTTATTTCACATCTGGGATCTTTCTGTATGGAAAGTATACTTAATTTTATAACTCATCAGCTTTAAGAGGTACCCAAGAATGCTGAAAACAGGACCATAAATTTGTAGGAGATAATACATTTTCATAGAAAATCCCACCAAAATAAGCAAGGACTGGGGATGTTCTGGCATCCGTTAGAAAAAGATATTAAAAAACTCAATCCTGCCTTTTATTTTATGACTGTGCATAAGAAAGCTGAAAAATTCCCAACTTCCAGGAAAAGATAAAAGATTAAAAATATACTTCTCCTTATTTCATAGAAACTGCTCTGTAAAATCTAAAATTTAAATCATAGTCTTTGATTACCAGTACTCACCGAGAGGATTACAGAACAGTCATTAAATCTTATTACAAAGCGAAGTGCAGAAAGTAATTGCACATATTTGTAAGTAGCTTAGAATTGATTAAAAATGCATAAAGAAAAACTGCAAAATTTTCTGCAAGCTCAAGCCTGCTAACCCCTCTGGGTAAACACACATCAGCTCATCCCTCCAGTAACCTTCTCTGTTTCCTCCCGATGTGGCAAGAGGGGGATTTTTCCCTGTTTTAAGGACGACGACACTGTATGTGTGATCATTTGAAGTGCTGTGAGCTGTAGGAGATAGGGAAGGCCTGCATTCATGTTAAAGTTAGGAAGCTTTAGGAGAAGCTCACCAAGTTTAATTTAAGCTGTTCCTCGGGCTAAGCCTCCCCTTCCCCATCTCCATTCTCCACCAAAGGCTGCTTTAAGCCTGCATTTTCAAAGTGATGTATGGGGAATTAAGTGCTCCAGTTCTGTGGATGTTAATGTGATTTTATGAGCAAATACTCTACTCCAGCACCACACTGAAGCTGTGTTCCAATGTGAGGTTTTATATCATCCTTTCATACAAAGGAGCTGTGCCAAAGCAAGGTAACTTCAGAAGCATATAAACTCTGGATAAGTTACGGGCATGCAGGGCTTTTTGCTCTCTGTTTGCTTCTTTATTTGAGCTGCTAAGTCAGCCAGACTTCCCCTGCAGAGGCTGAGCAGAAGGTAGGGTTGGGCAAGGTGAGTGCACTCACCCTTTGGATGCCACTTGATGAACCAGCTTAAGCAACTTTCTGCACTCCTGTTGCTTAAGCTTTGTAACGATTTGCCCTCAGCAAGTCAGCCTTTGCCTAAGCAGCAAGAAATTTGGTGCACAACACAATGCAAGGAGTAGCCCGATCCTATGCAGTATGGGTCTCAGCATGCAACTTGTTTTTAACTTTGCATTTAAGCTGCTTGCACATCTCTTCAGAATATTTCTGAGATGTTGCATTATGTTATGAATTCCCTTTCTTCTTGGATTCAGTTTTTTCTCTCCACAAGAGTAGTAGGTGGTGTTTAGAAGCAGACGAATGTTCTACTTTTGCCTTTCTTTTTACAAAGAGTACTTTCTCTGACACAAACCATCCAAACCTCTTATTTTTACTTTGGGTCCAAACTTTTTATAGAGAGAGTAGGGCCAATGCACAGGAAGAGAATGGATGTACCTCTTCCACCATCATTCTCTTACCACCCAGTGGCCAGAACTGGTGTCTTTATCTTCAGGGAATGAGGCAGAGGCAGGCTTGGCCTTGGACTTGGTGTGCAACCACCAGGCAAACTGCAGTGAAGTTTCTCTAGGATCACCTTTTTGATTGCAATCCCCAGAGATAAGGCATTTTGACTATGCAATGCTGTGCCCACTTCTGGGGGTGTGGTAAGGAAGGCATGTTGGGTTTCTAATTACCAAATTGACAAATTTACATTTAATCATATTTTCCCATCTCAACTCTGACAATCATGTCAGAACAGAACTGGAAAGACTACAAAAGATTTTGCTGTTCTGTATTCATTAAAAACATCTGTAAGGGCTTTTGAATAATCTTTATTTGTAACTAGGAATAAAATTTTCAGTTTGTCAACTTACCTTCAACTCACTGTGTGAGACTAGACCCGGGTAGCTGTCCTTCAAATTAATACAAATTTAAGAACTAAAGAACTACACAATGAGTTCAGAATATATCTCTCGGAATTTACTATTGATTTACTGTCCTAACATTTCTGAGAATTACCCTCTGCATAATCTATAGAACTAAATTATTTTTTGTGAGGTTGCTGCTGTCTCTTAAGGTTTTACCCAAAGAATTTAGAACTGATATTTTTTCTCAAAGTCATATAAGAATCTTAGTTTTCCTTCTGTAGCAAGAAAGTTTCTTGCAACAGAGTGTGGAGAAAAGCTCTCAGTTATGAATGTCAGGGAGAAGCAAGGATGTAAGAAGCAGGGAGCCATGCAAGGAGAAGAGCCTGGCAACTGGTTGTGTCCTCACCAACAGATGCTGTCCTGCAGGGTCGGAGCACAGCAGGCAGACCCAGGGGTGATGGAGTCCATCAGCAGCCCCTTACAGGGTGAGTGATCCAGAGTCAGAAACCATCCAGAGAGTCCAAGAACTAAAGGAGACGGGGCTGGAGACAAGAACATAACATGGAGCCAAAGAGTCCATCTGGGGGACAGGGCCAAAAGCAGGTACAGGGACCAGGCTACAGAGTATTGTCTGCAGGGGTCCCTCCAGAACATGAGCTGTCACAGTGCAGGGCTGAGGTTCATCAAGGAGGCAGGGTCAGAGGCAGGTCTGGGGACCTGCTATGGTGTGGTTGAAGCATGGGCTCATGGCTCCAGGCTGAGCTGAACCTGGGCCCATGGGTGGTGGTGGTGGTCCTAAGTGAAACTGGTTAGGGACATAATAGGTCCATATACTTAAAGAGGGCTTATAAGGAAGATGGGGAAAAAATCTTTAGCAGAGCCTGTAGCAATAGGACAAGGGGTAATAGTTTTCAACTAAAAGAGGAGAGGTTTAAACTAGATATTAGGAAGATTTTTTTTTTTTCCTGAGGATGGTTAAACACCAGGATAGGTTGCCCAGAGAGGTGGTAGTTCAATCCCTAGAAACATTCAAGGTAAGGTTGGATGGGGTTCTGAGCAATCTAATCTAGTTGAAGAAGTCCTTGCTTGCTACAGGGGGGTTGGACAAGATGACCTGTAAATGTGCCTTCCAACCCAACCATTCTATGATTCTATATCCTTCTATAAGGTAGACCAATATCCATTGGTGTCATGGGGAGATCACGCAGCTGACAGCTCTCCGGGGATAGCTCAGGACAGGTCAGGTCAGGACACTGTTGGCTCTGTTGAGGTTATTTGGGTTCATGCATCTCCCTTCCTTCCTCAGTGCTCCTTTTGACTTAAAGAGAGAAACTTTTAATCACATAACTTAATACCACAAAGCAGAGACTCTTCTATATCTGCTTTCTCCTCTTGCAAACGTTTGAAATAATTGCTCTTGTCCTGAAAAGAAAAAACTGCCTCTCTGTTTTTCTGGCTCATCCATGTTGAACATGATGCGGTATGTTTAAATCAGCAGCAGATCACTGTGTCATTGGAATAAGTTGGTAATTTCAGTTATATTCAGTATGAATGTATTTTGTCTTTCTTGGAAAAAAACCAACAAAAACAATTTAGCTCATCCTGTCATTGAGGGGGATTGTATCCTGTGCTGATGCCGTTGGATGCATTGGTATTACACAAGGGATAGATTGTAACCCTTTTCTTCATTTATTTTCCTTTTGAGAGCCTGTTGACTCTCAGCAGCCTGTTTAGCCAAGTTATGAAGAAGCTCTTGTTGACTTTAATCATGGAATAACCACCATGTCCTTGGGTTGGAGCACTAGGTCAAGCTACCAATAATCTTCAGGAACTGTAATTTAGGACTGGTCAATGTGACTATAACCACACAAATAATGGTACACGAGAGAGGTAAAGGTTTCTCTAGGAACTCAGTCTCTGTAAAAAAACAGAGTAACATTCAACTCAAATATGTATCATGAACAAGATACAGGGAGGTTTTGTGGGTTTTTCACCCATGTCAGACAAAGCTACATTTAGAACAACTCCCTTCCAACCCTGAGACTTACTCAGGCCAGTGACCAGAAAACTCAAAGAAAGCTCAGTCCCTTTCTTTCCAGGTTTGGCAGATTCCGATCCAGCCTATACCGTCCCATTACAAACACTACCCTTCCGCAAGGGCTTTAATCCTTCTAGTGGTTCCTTCTTTTGAGACATATTTTTTTTAAAAAAAGTAAAAGCTGTCTCTTCCAGAGGTGAGAGAGCTACATCTGCTTGAGTGAGTTTCAAGGTATTGACCTGTAGCTGCCACCCTGGCTCTGAGAATGTGCTGTGAGGGCCGAGTAGTAGAGGACTCCTGATACAACGACACAGAAAACAGTAAAACAAGCCTCAGAATTGCCTGGCACTTAAAGAAATCTCAAGCCACTACTCAGAGGACTGTAAAAATCTTCCCCAATAGGGTCACTGCCTACTGAATTAAAAAAAAAATATTTAACGTTATAGTACTTCCTGACTTGCCAGATATACCAGGACCTCGAGGGAAATCTGAATGCCACTTCCAACAGACACAACATATTGCTACTTACACAAGAGGGCTGTCTAAGAGAAAGGGACACCAGAAAGGGCTGCCAATTAACAGGTTTTTTTCTATGATTACAACATAGCAGATTCCTGAGCTAGGTTCCCAAGTGTAGCCTGTAGGCTAGACCTAGTACCATTTGGGTTTCTTCCAGTTCAGTCTACATCAGCAGTCAGAGGTCATCCTACATCTTCTTGCTCATATGAAGCAACCATGTTACAGGTTCCCCTACTCAGTCTTGAAACACACCTGGAAAAATAGAACTTTTCCTTGGGGGTCCTGTAAAGTCTTACCACATTCCCTTTTATGGATCATTAATAGGAACTTCTGTAACAGAGTAGTGTCTTTCTAAGTACATTACTTGGAAAACATCTGGCTATTGTAATTAAAACTCTCAATCCATTTGTCCCTATTCGCATAGCTCCAGCTTGATTCAGAACTTCATGTTTTGTAGCAGATCAAAGATTTCAGTGGTCCTTTACCACTTCCAGGTTGTCAGTCAGCAACATTTCAGATGTACTTACCTTCCTTTCCAGTCATATCTCAAAACAGTGAAAGGACTTCCATGAAACCCCAAAACTGAGTTTGCTGTTGACGTACAGTTGTGAGAAGGCTGGGGCCAGTTGTTACTATTGGAAGGGACATTTTCAAAATGCTTTTGGTCCTGATTTAGGAAACCTTTTCCACCCAGGAATCTCAATTCAGCATGTGTTTTAAGCATGTCGTAACAGGTCATGAAAGTCAAAATATTTCTATGCATATGTTTCAGTGTGATCCTTTGCTGGTAAGAGGTATTCCTTGTTATTGTTTTCAGTGCTCTACATTTTTCTATGCTCACTTATACTGTCATTTGTTTATCAACAGCCATGGCGAATGGAGGAAAACTTCAGTGTGTTTAATCACTGCCTGGAGAAATCTATAAACTGATCCTGGTGTAAATGAGCAGGCATGAGCATTTGCTTTAATAGTTTTCAGTCCCTTTGGTAATGCAGAAATTTAGTTTGATTTTTGCTAAGTGTTTTTTACTTGGTGTTTTTAGGTAATCACTATTTAGATGGCTCATGTTCTTGGATTTTCCTTTTTTTCTCCTTCCCAGGAGATAAAACAAGTGAAATCCTCCCCTATTGAAGTCAGTGGCAAAACTCCCACTGAACTCAGGATTTTACTCAGCCAAAGCATTTCTTGCAAATAATGTATTTAGATACTGCACTCTGGGGTGACATTCATAAATTCAATGCTGTTTCCTCAAAATAAAAATTCTTACATATTAGTGAACCTCTGTGTGGCTCCAGCTGAAATGCTTCTCCATGAAAACTAATTTACTGTCCTGGAACTTAATGCTCTCGCCAAACCCCATAAGATGGCAGTGAACTCAGCTGCCCTGACTGCTTTGCACTGTGTCAATAACACCATCAGTAGTTTGGAAAGGAAAACAAAAAAAAAAACAGTGAGAGGGCTTGTCTTTCTGCCTGGACAAATCCAGCACATTCAGCTACATTACATTTGTATCAATCTCAGCCAGACAGCGGTGCCAGATGTAGAATTGTGAATCTGTGGGAATCTTTCAGGTCCCAGGAACATTTAATTAGATGCCGACCCTGGAGTTACACCTGCATGGGCCACGTTTTGCACTTCACTCAGGGACTTTTCCAATACAGTACTCACCATGCTTGTTCAGACCTTCCAGCTTGCGTTCTGGTCCCAAGCTGAAGATGCCCTAGGTCACCTAAGGTCACTCCTGCATGAGGTCACCTGACATGACATGACTCATCCCATGGTAGAGAAATGTTCAGATGACAGAATATGGCAAGGACTGTCCTCTATGGCAAAGATCCTTTTAGGAGCAAATCCTCATATATTGGCTCAGGGCAAGTTTACCTGGGCTGGAATAAGTAATTTATTTAACAAGGAAGCAGAGTTACTTTGTGCTTAAGAGAACTTCCAGAACCCTCCACTGCTGTGGTGACCATTATTTTTATGCTACCTAAGTGACATTATACAGCTAGGGCTGCACAGGTTATAATGATACTGATTCAAAGGAGCTTCTTTAAATTTTAAGAGATTAAGCATGCTTCAGTTTTGGATGTCTGTCTTCTATGCAGACCAGTTACGGTACACAGGGAGATGAACAATGAGAGAGAAAAACATGGAGATAAATATATTATAAGACCAAACCTTTAAAAAATGACTGCTGAGTTTGAATATCTCTGTGGCTGCATGCCTGTATGGACAACACTCAGTGCATCCTGAAGATTATTGCTCTTTAAGGTGTCTCTGGGTAGACATCCAAAAGGAAAAGGCACATGCAATCATAGGTCATATATCTGAGATAAGTATCAGGAACTGCAATTATAGAGATGTGCATTTTCACATATGCCTACATATACATATATAGATCTGACTGCAGGCCTAACAGGAAAGCAAATATATAAAATCTAGCTATTGTTAAACTGTATGTGAAAGCTATATAAAATGTGCCTAATTATGCTATATGAGCTTTAAAAATAAAATATTAGGGTAAAATAATACTGCACTCTTTATACAAGTACTTCAAATGGAATACATAACACAAAATATTGATTCAAGAGGGTTGCCGTATTGAAAATCAAATGAGTTTTTGCCGTTGCTGAGAGAACACAAGCCCAGTGTAATCAGCCTGTTCAACTAATCATTACAGCAGTGCTGTTTGTGGCACTCAACAGTCTGTCAGCAATTCCATTAAAAACCTTAATTTTCAGGGTGTTGTATTTTGGCCATAAAAAGTTGCTCTGATGTGAAATCAGAAATACATATTCGGACGTGAAGGAAGAGAACTCCCCCACCCCTCCACCAAATTGCTTTTGAAAGACTTGATCCTGGATCACCAAAGACAGCTGGAATTTTGCCTTTGATGTCACCTGGAGTAGAATTGGGATGGAAGAGTCTTCTGGTGATTAATCGCAGCTCACAGGGGCTTTGCTTTTGACATTAGCTGAGCTTAAGTTTTCCAAGATGTTTTAATCACCAGTGAGTACAGAAATCTGAGGTATGTCTCAGAATTTTTTGCCACAAATCATAGTTTTCTCTCTGGTAAGGCTCTTGGAAAAAGCTTTTCTGATGTGACTCTAGTAAATGAAGGCAAATACTGTAGCCCATATTTCAAGTCCGGTACAAGCTGTTTTCTTCTGCACCAAAACAGAGCTTTCCTACTCTAATGCTTATGCTGAAAGCTGGCACCAGAGACAGTAGACTTCAGGACAGTGGACTAATATATCATTTTGAACATTTCTGACTACCTGCAGTGTAACATTTATAAGATTTGACACTCAGCTGGACCAGAACCTGAGCAACCTGTTCTAATATTGATGTTGGACCTGCCTTGCAGGGCTGGAGGTTGAACCAAGTTACCTCCTGAGGACCCTTCCCATTTCCATTGCTCTGCAAAGTTATAACACAACTATGTAATGCCTGCTGACACAGAGAGCTAAATAAATTCCAGTTTAGGGGCAGATGTAAGTATAGAACTTTTTGTTGCTTTAGGATAGTTTGAGTCACAGTTTGCTTAGGTCCACAATAGATGTTGTGATTAAGTTTACTGGAGAAAAAGCTTGGATTGATCTTCCATGTCTGAAGTGAGTGATCTCTCTGACAAGCAGTGGATTAAAATAATTCATTTTTTCCCTCTTTGTGGACCACTTAAACCTTTATTTACATAAAAATTAACTTGAATTAAAGTGTAGAAGGGCCTTTTAGCATGACATCAGCAGTAGCACTAGAATTGTGTTTCCTTACATTTTCTCTGTAACATCAAGCTGCTAAAGTTGCACTGATATAATTGAGGTTCTTCAAAGGTACTTTTTTAGATTTCTTAGATGGTGACTAAGAAATGGTATGATAGCTACAAGAAAATAATAAAAATTAAGGGACATATGAACAAAATACACCAAAAAGTCATAAGCCATGCTTATTATGCTAATTTAATATTTGCAGTCACCTAATAAAAATCACACCAGTCTCTTTGTTCAAAAGAACTATCCAAATGATGAAAGAAATATCTGTTGCCAAGTACAAGTAATGAGGGGTTTTTTGGAAGCTGGCAAGCTCTCTGCGACAGAGAGGGGAGAATATGACCCTGCGGAAAATTTGAAGTATGATGACTTGTTGAACACTATGACTTTACTTCCTTTTCTAAAACAGAACAGCAAGCTCGTACGCAACTTATGACAGATATTATACATCGTAATGAGAAGATAATAATGACCATACATAAAGCTGTGTCACTTTGCAATATGAAATATATCAACAAGTTTACTGTCTCAGGAAGTTTCCTGCATACAGACAAATAAGTAGGGGAGAAGCCTTTCCCAAATTTCCCAAATTTCCTCATTGTCTACTTACATTCAAACACGTCTGATCTCTCAACTACTATTAGCTCCTAGTATTCTTATCTACCTTTAAAATATTTATTTGCTGCCACTGTTACTGCCGTGGGTTCCATGACTGCTGTATGCCTTTGTTGGATTTTATGCTATCCTTTCTTCAACGCTGAGGTAATTTCTAACCTTGGAAAAATTCATTTGCTTATAATGCAGAAGTTGTTGTTTTGTTGTGTGGATTTAATAAATATATAAATAAATAAACAGTAGATTCTGTGCTCAGCCACTTTGCAGTCTTACACCTTCTTCCTGAGTCAGCTACTGTGCTTGTTTGCTCCATCATTATCCTGGCTGAAAAATGTCAGAGTGATGGAGTACCTACGAGCAGCTTCCCAAAGAAAAAAATAAAGGGATTTGCTGAGTGAGCATGAGATGTGTTCCACAGAGAATCCTAATATCTGATGGCAAATCCAGGACAGAAACAGGTCCTGTTGTGAAGTGGGTAACCACTGATGGAAACACAATTATCACAGAAGCTAAGGAGCAGAAATGCTTCCTACAGTTTTAATTTTTCTAATGGCTGTAACAGGGCCCACATGTATATATGTGTTTATATATATATATAAGTGTATATGTATATATATTTAGAAGAAAAATACATTTATACGCACAAGCATATGTATTTGTAAGAAAACCATATCCCCAAAATGTTAAAAAAGTTATGAGGCTCTACAGTCAAGCCCACAAACCTTAGGAGGTGCCAGAATTAAGATCTGGTGGTACATATTTTAAATAAGCTTCTCCTCTGTAGAAAGTTATGATCTTTGATTACATGACTGCATACTAATTTTTCGATAGGCAGGTTGTGCCCTTCAGCACATGTAAGAGGTGGAGTCCTTGGACTGGGGTAAAATTCTTTCTTATTTGGCTGATTTTAGTGGGGTTTCCTAACTCTGTTGCTGAAAAATACTTAGCATTTCAAAACAAAAATAACCTTACAAAATAACGTTTCCCTTCCTCAAGCAGCTATGTGTAACTCGTGCAAGGAGAGCCTGGAGACTTCATCTTGGCACAGGTATTCGGAGGACAAGAAAGAGAAGTCGAGACCTCCAGATCTCTGCCAGGAAATGTGCTTTAGTGGACATCATCTTCTGAGCTTGTCTTAGAAAGCATTGCTCCACTCTTTTTCCCTCCCCTAGTCCTTCCTGCCTCACAGCTCCTTACTGTTCCTATTTCTACCTGTTTCTTTATTCCTACCCTCCATCTCCTAAGAGGCCTCATCTGCTGGAATGGAATTTGGCATGTTTCCCTTTCCTCAAGCTTTTGATATCCCAAGCCAAGTGAACTTTTGACAACAGAATAGAATTATTCCCCCTGCCTTCTGGTCCTTTTTCTGGTATCTCAGTAGTAGGGTTAGTAGTTTTAGGAAGAAATCCTATTCAGCACCTCCATCCCTGCAGTGGCATTTGTTCAATGGCAATGTAAAAATTTATTCTACTTGGCTTTGGGAGCCTGCAAAGAGGTGGAGCAGACTCAGCTCGCATGTGCTTGTTGGCCAAATGTGACATGGAACATGTCACTCTACATTACTAAAATAAAATTTTCATTTTTCTCTTGAGTTTAACACAGCCAAACGCAATCCCACAGCACATAACTGGGGCTAGAGCAGGTCTACCTTCCTCTACCTCACCATTGTATTTCAGATTCTTATGTTTCAATGTAAGAAAACTTAGAACTTTCAAAATAAAAGTGCTTGATAGAGGCTGTGCAGGCTGTAGCCTGGTGATTACAGTTGAGTAACATCAAAAGCTACTGCGAGTGGGAGATTTAGAATGGAAAGTGATAGGAAATCTTCATTACTTCTAATGCTGAATTACCAGCTTCCATGTAGGATGTGTTGCACAGTTATCCAAACCATGAACAGTATAGGAGGGAAAAGGGAGGCTTTAACCATATACCTTCCTGGTAGATGTCAGACCTGAGTTACTTATGCATCGACAGACCCAAACCATCGCAAGCATGGAGGAGCATTCATTGTCACATCTTGTGTGCCAAAAAGAGTCAATACCCAGCCCAAAGAGCCCTGAAGCTTTCTAACCCAGTTGTAAAACAGCAGGAGTTGGCCTCTAATTCATACTGCATACAGCAGGAGCCTGTTCACATCCTCAGACATCCCTTTCCATGATCAAGAGGAGAGCTAAGATTTGTGCCCTACATTACTTTGAGAAGTAAAACAAAACACCTTCCTGTCCCCAAGCTGGTCTGAAATGAAGAAGAGAAGGTGTTCACATGTGTGCTACTTGGTTTCTTGCATATTAGTTTCTCTGTAGGAGCTGATTCTTCTACTGACAATTATTATGTTCCACTGATGACAAAACTGCCAAAATCCTTCGTGGAGATGGAAAAAATAATTATTTTTGCTCAGGTCTGAGAGCATCAAAAAGGGAAACTTGAAACCTTTGTTCTGTGCAGTTTTATTTCACCCAGCTCTGAAGAATACAGAATGATGCTGTTCACTGGAGAGAGATGTACTATATTATTTCAGAGGTTTATTGTTACCCGTACAATTTGGGAATGTGCTTTGCTCCCTATGGAAAAAGAACTGTTTCACGATGTACTGTACTTTCTCTTCTGACGTTTTTGGTCCTGCTGGGTGCAAGTAGTTTGGATAGGACACTCAGGCTCCAATGAAGTAGATAAAAATTTTTCAATAGATGTCTCCTGGTCACACAGCGATCGTGTTTTTCTCACAGTAGAACCCACAAATAGTTACAACAATGTCTGCTCTCTTCCGTTTCTTCATGCTTTCCATAGTACTAGGAATCATGCAGGTGAAGGGGAGGTTGAAAGGTTACACAAAGTGGGAAGCTTGAATTGTCTTTCTCTGTCCTAAACCCTTCACAGGCACAAACTTTCATGACAAACCTTATTTCCATAGGACTTCTGTGTTTGGGAGTGCTTAGGGGATGTATCCATAGCATGGGATAATATAAAGCAACACAGGGTGTGCTGGGCCAAATATGAACCCCACAGAGGCCAACATGACACCTGGCAACACTGATTTAGAACAACTAGCCAAAGATCTGACTACTGATCCCACCTTTGGTGAGGAAATACAGTAAGGCAATTGTCTGTGAGTATCATGACACCACTTGCAGAGCTGTCCTTCCAGGCATAATGATATGCTCTATGAAATGATGGGGATTCTTAAGAGTATTTTCATACTTCTGGAGATAGAGAGGGGGTTTGTTTTGGTGTTAGACACATTTCGGAGAGTAATAATATTTTTTATTTCTGATTATACTGGCTTTAAGAGATCTTAAGTATCACCTCCAAGCAGAGAAAACATGTTCAATATGAATAAAAAGTCCAGATGCTGTTCTTCTATCTTTTTTTCAATGGAAACACAAAGGAAATTTTTGAGGAAATCTTGGTCTTAGCCACCTCTAAATGAACACATCCGACCACCTATGGCTGCACAGAAGCACCTTCACCGGCTCCTATCCATCAACTGTCCTTTACTCTCTCTTATATTATGCCCCAGGCCTTGCTGTTCAGAAGTTTAGTTCAACTGACGACAGCAATATGGATGTACTGCATCTGCCCAGCTGCAAAGAAAGGTCTACCACTTAGCAGTTGGCAGGCATCTGATCTTTGTGCCTTGTAGTCACATCACAGTGGTATTGCACACTGTAATGACCATAGTGCCTTAATGAGGAAAACCTCTCACAACTGACAATGAGATGCTGACAACTAGACGATCAATGTCCAGCAAGGTCAGATGTCCTACTGAAGACTTTATTTTCTGATATACTAAAGTATTAGAGACTTTGGTGGGGAGGGAGGCAGGGAAGGAAGACTTCTCTCTTTTTGCTCAGGGTCGGGTGGGCTTTCTTTACTAAATCTGTCCCCATGAGTTCTTCCACAGGAATGCAACTGATGTGATGTAGTTGCTTGGAGTTGTCTGATGGGAGAAGATACCCCCCAAAATGGTTCTAATTAAATATAGCTTTAGTTAAGGTGGACAAATGCCTATAGTCCAAATATTTTTTTTATGATTGAAGTGAAGCTTTAGTCAATTGTTCCTAAGCTGAAGGCTTATCCATGTTCCTGTGTACTCCTTTATCAAGCTCTGGTATAACTTACTTACATTTAAGAGCATTTTGTATCTGTTTTAGAATAAATATAGCAAGGAAACATACTGCTCTAAGAGTCGTGCTCCTCTAGAAATCGAATTAATAATAACTTAGATTAAAGCGTGGTTTTAGTGCAATAGGTGCACAAACCAGGAAGGGAATGTAATTTATCAGATTTTTTAGTTTCAATTGGAAATTTCATCACATAGAAAATGCTTCATCTTTTCCCTTACAAAAAGAACTTTGTCAGGAAAGTTTGCAGAAGAAAAATTTTATGCCTTGCTCATCTCATGAGTGGATCTCAATCTGTAGTAACCTTAATAGCAAAGGTTACCTAAGAATTGTTCAAAATTCAGTCTTCATAAGGAAAAACTCTGGAGAACAAATGATATTAGTCCCAAGGAAATTACTTTTACTGGATGTATGTGACTGTAACAGACTGAGAACAAAAATCAATGCCTTATCCGCACACCAAGTACCCTTGAGATTATGAAAAAGCAGGGCCTGAATAACTTATTTTACTTTCTTCAAGAGCATTGGGACAAACATAAAACAAATCCAAGAAACTGTGCAACATTCAGTGCTTGCTGCAGCCTTTTTTTCCCCATGTACATTGCAATGCTGCAGAGCACTTGTGCCTAAGGGAACACTAACATTTTGCTTCAGTGCAGAGTGAGAACATGAGAAATGCAAGTTTTTGCTCCAGTGCAGGTTTCCTGAGTAATCTTCAATAACTCACCTAATCTTACTGTGTATCCATTTCATACTATAAAAGGGGGCTGTTATTTTCCATTCTTTTCAACAATTCTGTGAAAATGCATCGCAAAAATTTTACAAGGTAAAAAACATGGGAAGTATATGTAATTGTATAGGTCTGTAACTCTTCTTTATTCCCTTTTTCTGTTTCCTTTTAGATTCCTTTATTTGTGATTTTAGTAGAAAGTGATGATATGGAAGCCTGTACTACTCTGGAGTCTTGAGACCTAATTGCATTGGGTTTTTTTCTATGTAGGGAAATGGAGTTTCTCTTCTGGCTATAAGTGTTATATAGACAGTGAAAACTCCCCTAGAAAGTATACAGGCTGACTGGGTTGCTGTACTTCTATATGGTCATTTGACAGGGGAATATTGGTCTGCAAATTGTTATAATTTAGGTCAGTTTCAGTCATAAATTCTTTTTTTACTAGCTGGTCTGGGCAACAGCTTAATGTTAGTTTTGAGTTTCTGTACAGATGACTCAGCTTTGTCAAAGCAATTTGCAGTGTCCTGTATCTTCAGGGCTTCTATTAAATCAAGTAAATCATTTTAAGGGTGTTTTCTGCTCAGATCCATTCACAAAGAAAATCCTGTTGTGCCATGGAGTTGATAAGTCAGGGTTACCCAGACTGAAATTGCTTTTACTATAAGCACATAAGAATGCACACAAGTTTCTGTCTCTGCTCTTCAGGTTTGACTTGATGGAGGTGCAATGGATAGTTTTCTTTATTTTTGTTTTTTTGCACTGGAAGTTATTCTGGTGCTGGGAAATGGCAAAAGGTTTCTGAGACCTATTTGAGCCTATTTACATGTTCAAGCTATGTTGGGCACTATACCCTCACAAAAATTATTTCAAGTCTTTATTCGAACACCCCAAACTCATTTTCACTCTGTGGCCGCCCAGGACCACCCAGCGCTTGGCCAAACAGCCAAGTGAAATAATTTCTTGACAAGAGTGACTGACAGCTTTAGTCATTTGAAGTGATGACTGCGTGTCAGCCTGTCAGAGCACACTCCATCGCTGGGCTCGCACAGCCTTGGTAGCCCCGTTTTCATCCCTATTTTAGCAACTCCCTTTTAATCGTAGGTTTCCTCTTTTGTCTTTTCCAGGCAGTGTTGCCATAGCAACAGTGTCTCTTGACCATCCTGCCTTCCTCCCATCAGGGCTACCCCTGTCAGCCTCCCATCAGGGAGGTTTCACCCATCTCAGAGGCTCTCCCTTAAAGCTATTTTCACACACGAATAGTTGGTGTACTCTTTTGTTAAGGTGTCTCCGGACATTGCAAGTGCAGCCATGGGGCTAGCATCTGTTTTTGTGTTGCTTCCTGGCACAATTTTCCATGCAATGTGTCTTCAGTAAGCTGCTCTTGGACAATTCAGCCAAAAACTATAGGCAACTGTCAGCATTTGTATACAGTGGTACAACATGATAGGTACAATACTCTGATTCCTTCAAAGGTTGCACCTGTCTTCTTTTAATGAGCCAAGAGTTTTGTATTCTGGAGTGAATTCCTTATGAATTTGGCTTGTAGACCACTTACACCTTGAAAAGAAAAAAAATATTTTTTTAATATTTTTTAGGTATATCAAATAGAAACCATCATTTTCCCTTCCCTGAAAACCTCCTCTTTGTGTATAGACTTAACCTGATCCTGATGCTCTCCAGCCTCACTTCACCAAAGGTACGCTTGTAACTTCAAGACTACTTCCTATTCCCAGGAGCATGTCTTCCCCAGGCAAATCATACAGAAAAGTTATAGTGGAATTTGTAAAAAAAATGCTACTGCTTGCCCCTCAAGCATCTTCCTAAAGCCTTTCTGATTTATCACACTTTTGAAATAGACTCATTCAGCAGTTGTAAGTTTCTTTTCTCAATAAGACCCTAGTGGGTGAAATAACCTTTCATGCAGTTTGATGAATGTATTGAAAGGATTAATTAAAAAAAGTTTTGCATAAATATCTAAATGCATAAATGAATGCATTTTTTAATAATTATGCAAGTCTGCCACAACACGCTTTTTATACAAGAAATTTCCATTTGACACAAAGTAATGCATCTGTTTATTAAATTAAGGATTAATCTTGTATGTGTTCCATGGGCATGCCATATTATAACTTTTCATGAAGAACAGCAAATTCAAACTTAAATTATAAAAATCTGTATGTAGTGCAGCTAGTGAAAAGGTAAGTGAATCTGAGGTGGGCAGAAAAGAATATATATAGAGAAAATATCTGAGAAGACACGATATAGTCTATTCTGGAAATCCTGTTATTAGACAACGATTTACCTGAATCGAAGCTGAAACAGGGATAGAATTATAACTCTAAGAGAATATTATATGCACAGTAAGATGTGTTAATAAACTGAATTTCCTGTGTACAAAATGTAGTCTCTGGGCCACGGGTGCTGCCTGTTGTTGCTAGAAGTACTGTCTCAAAATATTGCTTTATCTTATTGTCTGGTAATCCAGTAGATAGCAAATGGAGGAATAGTAATAAAACTAGTTAGAGGGGTAGACTATTACTGTAAGTGGTAGAGTGGGTAGGATTGTACCCAATTTATCTAATAATTTTTAGTGTAGAAACATAATGATAGACTCTAAATTAGTTGATACAAAAGAGTCCTTAGGGAAGTCATTGTGAATAATCTTCTGAAAGTATCATCTCATTGTCTATAGTGTTCAAAAAAGCAAGCTGGATCAGGAAAAAAGTAAAAGATGAAAACTGTATAGGAAAACTTTGTGTCTGTACTAAACTCCTATATCCTGAACACTTTACAATTCTAGACATGGTGTCTCATACAGAACCTCAAAGAACAAAACAGGTGTGGAGAAGGAAAAAGAAATGGCCAAGGATGTATAATAGCTTACCTACTGAGTGAGAATAGTCAAAGTACAATATGTTCTGTCTTGGAAAATAAATAATCACTAACAAGGGCAATAGAACATGAATGCTGTGAACAGTGTGAATAGGGGATGTCTTTTACTGTTTCTTATAATACCAAAACTAGAGGATACCCAACAAGATGATTAGGTAAAATCATATTTTTGAGGCAAAAATAAAAAAGCAGCAGATTTTCACTCACCTCTTAATTGAAGTTGTAGAATTCATTGCCACAAGATATTGTGGAGCTAAATTATAACCGGTTTTTCAAAGGCATAAGTGGTTTGAAAATAGGGTTCAGCAAATTAATGGACACACCTTCATTGAGGACTATCAAATAGAAGTTCAGTTGCAGTTGTGGCTGAGGACCTGCTTGGTTTGGTAAGACACCACACCAGGGGAGGACTGCTTTGTATTCTTTCCCAGGGCATCCACCACTTCGAGTGAAAGGCCTTTCACACCACACGGGCTTTTGATTTCATCTCATACAGTTACTCTAATATACCCTCTGATGTGATGAGATGAAGGTAGAGTGTTACCTTGTACAGGTGAATGTGTTTTCTTCAACAAGGCAAAATAGACTGTGGAAAGTACTCCACTAACACAGCTCTAATGTGCCATTTCTACAGAACTAACCTTGATTTCTATGCTGAGGACTTTCTGCAGACATAGCCAGTGTCCAAAATACATAGCTAATTGTTCTTTGAGGATCAGTTTCCCACTAAAAAAAAAAGTTTCATTAATATTAGCATTTTATTTAGCAATGAAATTTTAAAAGTAAACGATTTCAAAAATTTTTAAAATTTAACAAATATTCTTTAAATAAATGGTGTAAATAATTTCAATAATATTATTTAAGTGAGAACACATAAGGTTTATAGTTATTGTAACTTTGAAATGTCCCTGACTTATTAAGTAGTGGAAATAAAATGAAACAGAATAAGTCAAATTCCTTTAGAACTATATAGAGGTTGAATTTGATTTTAAATAATGCTTTACATTTTTTCCATCAAAGATCTGAAAGTACTTTGGACTTATGTGGCTTAAATCTCACTTGGGTTTTGGAAGAATTCTTCCTCAAATATATCACCATAAAATTGTATTTTTTCAAGTTCATTTTAATAGACTTTTTTTCCCCCGTTACTTTGGGCCTGAATTACTTTTCCATTCCTGGTAACTAAAGTTTACTATCTGGAAGTAGATATAGGAAATAAAAAAATTACAGTTTATTCAATTACAGTGAAGTACCTCTGAAAACATTCATATACACTGCAGTCTTACTGAGATTTTCAGTGAACTGTTGTGCTGTTCATTAATTACAGAAGAAAATCAGGTCAAGAAATGGATTCCAGCCCCAGAGATTATTATATTCCAGTTACAGCCGTGTTAAACTAAGAAATAGCATAACCTGTCTTTTCACTTTAGATACATTTCAGTTTGCACTGTCAGATACAAGCATGTGGTGTGGAAGACTGTAACCCGAGCCAGCCCATGGACAAAATTTCTTCAGGTAGACATAAAATTATACCAGGAACAAGTCCCCTTCATGCATTTTTTTCCCTAAAGCTGGTAAGAACTTTGCCTTCTAATATTATGGTTCTCTGAATGAAGATGTGAATGACTTTGGTCTTTATTTTCCTTTCAGTTTTGGGGGAGCAAGGGAATGAGGCAGATGGGAGCTCTTATTATGTTTCAACTGTTTATGCTGGGGAACTGTAAGTGGGATGTCACATCCTACTTCAGCCGTCATAATGAGCCTATGTATGTGAAGAGTTCAAGATGTTCCCTTCAGCAAAGCGAGGCAGTGTGTGCCAAGGAGAACAACTCCGTGGTTTTGTGTTCACAAATAACAGTAACTACTTAAGGAAATGACAGAAGTACAAACCTGAACAACATAATGTTCTCCTGAGGTCAGATATTCAGTGAATAATAATGACGAGAACAATGTTCTAACTTCAGCTAATGCTCAGTTCTACCTGTCACACCTCAACAAGGAGGAAAAAGTAGGAAAGACTCAAAAGTGACAATGAAAATTATTAGCAGTATGCAAGGAGTTTCTTAAAAGAGAAGATTAAACAGGGTAAAAGTAGTTTATTCCTTGAATGTATAACAGGCAGTGTGATAAGATGTAAGAGATGAGACTATAAGAGAAAGTCTGACAGAGGCAATAGATTGGTCTCTTCTGTTTACTTTGTTATTATACACTAAAGCACTGGGTAGCTATAGAGTACTACATAAATAACAACTTAAAAAACTTCTGTCGGGCTCTTTTCCCTTATATTATTTAGCACAAAAAAACCCCACTGATGGAACTTACTGTTGCAAGATATTATTAAAACAACATGCTAATAGCAATGAAAAGAACTGCAGTAGAGTATGAAAAATGGAAGCATTTACTTACTTTCCAAAGAACAGAGTTTTATGAGAGCTCAGCCCTTGCACTTCAGGATATAAATTAAGAACTAATTAAGTGGGAACACAAATTAACTTTATTCTTAGTCGTAAGGATATTTATTGCTTGTGCTTTATAGCTCTCTCTAAAGCCTTCGCAGAAACTGACCAACACTGGTGACATGTCTGACAAAATGCAACACTGGCCTGATCTGATCCAGCAATTTTCCTGAGAACTAGAGAGTGGTGTGGTTGCTCTTATCATATTTATCTAACATGCTTGACAACCACAAAATTGATAAAGTTTGAAGAGGTTATGTTTTTAGGAAGCTTCATATACTAAGCTGAAACTTAAATAGAGAGCAATGCTTAGAAGGCTAATTCTGAGGATCTGAAGTTTAATTAAAAAAAAAGAAAAAAGTGGTAGAGTTGGGATTAGAGCCCAGATCCATTCTGCATTCCATGGAATTATTCTCATTAAAATATTCTTTAAACTGGTATCTAATGATATTGCTACTGGCCAGAAAAGCCTTTGGTTGCTCAAAACATATATACCAGAACTGCTGTCCACAGAGAGGTGTGATTGGGTATGGTATATCACAGCTCCATCTTTTCATAGCTTAAAAATCTAAGCATTTACCACACTTCGCAGACTGCACTGAGCGACATGTTATTGTGGTGACGTTGCCACGATCTATGGAAAGTAAACCAAGCTTGAGGCTAACTCAAGGTTTCCCAGTGCTATTGGCAAAGCTGAATGAGGACGTCCTTGGAGAGCTGGTCAGTTCTGGTGGCAGTAAAGAGTGGAGGAAGGTTGAGATGAAGCACTGAGGAGAACTGGATGATTAAGGCTGGAAAACGTCCACAGCTTTAGGACTTGCAGATACGAAAAGGGAGAACTGGGAGGGGCTCCCAGGGTTTCTGTGGCCCTGGGAGAGGCCTATGGGCTTTGAGTGAGCTTGTGGAGAATTTGGAGAGCTGTTGGTGCTCATTGGACTATTTCTCTCACTCTCTGAACCATCAGCCTATCATTTTCTCAAAGAAAACCTCTTCTCCTCTACCTATGACTGCCCCTAGTCTGGTACTGGAGCTTCTTACTCCTGCCCCATATGACCACTTTGCCTGTGCATCCTGCTGAAAGTTCCCACTTCTTTCTGCAGTAATGTCTTCTTCCTACGGCACCCTTGGGAGCTTTTTCTCACTTAAGTTGCTACTGCTGTGTGAGAGGGAGGAAGAGGACAGATCAGGGGCAAGGCCTTCACCTGAGAGAGAGAAGAGCAGCAAAAGTGGGTGGGGAGAAGCCAGAGGAGAGCAGTGACAGAGAGCTTTGTATGTTAAATGTGGAAGGTTAGCACAATCTATTGCTCAAATGCCAGGTCTTCTCTCTCCTCCATTTCTCCAAAGCTGGGACTCTAAGCTGCTCAGCAGTCAGCTGCCTTAAGTAAATCCTGATTTTGTCTATACGTAAATTTAGTCTTGTATTTGGCTCGAGTTACAGTCACCTCTTTATCTTACAGTAATAGTCTGAGCTCACATTACACTGTCTTGGTTATTTTTGGAGGGTAAGTGGTGGGGCTGCTGGTAGGGAAATTAAGGAGAAGGATTACAGCTGCACCCAGAGAAAGCTCTTTCACATTGCCAAAGTTGTTTGTCTGAGACTTGGACAAATATCCTGGAAAAATCCAGCCTCCATACTTGTCTGCATCCCACAGTCAAATCACAGTCACGTATTTATCAGAAACCTATCATATACCAGATGGTAGAATAAAGTGGTTGTTTAAACACACTGTGACTTACCATAACCTGGCATAGCACATTCTCAAAATATGCCGCATGTATTTCTTCACAGATCTCAACTAAAGTATAGCAATGAATAACTTCTTAAAAATACTGGTACAAAAACATGCCTTTTGTTTCTTACATGTTACCTAAGAGTTGCTGCAGCAAATACAAGGAAGGAATTAGATCAGGAATTGAGTTTCACTGAATACAATGCCGAAAAAGGATTTTTCTTTTAAAGTATAGGCCTACACTTGTGCAGTGGGCAAAGTCTTGAGTGGCTCTCACGCTACGATCTACCCAAAACACTAAACTGCCATGAGGTTATCTGACTGTTCTCTGCTGTAGGACAGCTCTGTAACTGTCACAATATTCTGGCCCAGGATATACACATGAGCTCTGCCTGTGCACAGAGGTCTTGGTCAGATATGGAGGGAGCTTTCTCCTGGTAGAAGAATTGGGAGCTGTACTGAGTTCACATTCTCCCATTCTGATGCTCTGTAAGGAAGCTATGCTAGTCAGTACAGTCAAAATACTCTTTGCCTAACATCTGTGTATGAAGAATAGCCCTTGCTCCCTACCTTATGCAGTTGTGTTGGACCTGCTTCCATCCCTGGGTTATAGAATAAATTCAGAAACTTGATAAAGTAAAGAAATCTATGGAGGAAAATGCAACTTGCTCTCTGCAGCATACCACTGCCTTGTCTTGATGGATCAACATCCTGTGATTCAGAGACCCAGATGAACTATCCAAAGCTTTAATCATTGAGAATCTGCAATATATTAGGCATCAGCTTCCCTGGGGGTGAGTTTCACTGATATTTTAAAAAAAACAAGTACTCCATAAGAAAATGTTTCTTATTAAAAGTACACTTCTATAGTTTCTTAGTTTTCTCAGTTCCCAAATCTTGAAGTAAAAAGTAAACCAGAAAACATTTCACATGAATATTTGTTATAGGTTTGACTGTTTTCACTTTTCTCCCTGTTACATAATTGCTTTCCCCTTAACATGGAAGAAGCTTTATTACTCATACGTGATTCATAATCCTCTCCCCCATCTCCCATATCCACTTTCTCTCCTGAGCATGATCTGCTAAATTTTCTGTCAATATTTTTTGAATTACTTTCCATGTCTGCTAATGCTGTGGAGGGAATACAGACAGCAGAGACCAAGTATCTACTCTCACTTGCCTGTTATTTGAGGAATTATGAACTAAATTTTGCTTGTAGAATCTCCATCTCAAATAATGTCCAAAGAGACCTTTACACCTATAATTAAGCTGGACTTAATTATAACAAATTTTGATAGCCATTTTTATTCATGTGATGTCCATGCCAGAATCTGCAAACTTGGCTCTCAGAATACAGCAGGCGACAGTCAGAACAAATCTTTGTAAACTGAGTGGGCTGAATCTGAGCACGACTCTAAGACAATAAACACTCGACTCTCAGTGCAGTTAGTCGTATGCAATCTCTCTCTAGAAAAAAATAAAAACCCCAACTTTTAAATGTCAACAATGGTTTTATCAGTAGGCAAGATTTCTTGCAAGCAGTATCCCATTCTGTCAAGAATATGGTCAACAACTTGCTGTGTCAAAGGAGCAATAGCATGTTGTCTGTGAAATGCAAAACACCACAGGATCAATTAAAGCAGAAGAAATCTTAAACAACAAAAAATATATTGGAATGCTCTCTTCTACCAGTGCGCAGCCCAGCATAAAAGCTGAATTTTCTGTATTCCATTTAATCTTTTAACCTATTTGATTACCTTTTTTTTTACCTATTATTTGCATTGCTTTGTAGATTTTTTTTCAATATGCCTGTCACCACTCTTCTTTCCTATAAACTAAGCATAGGTAGTGTAAAATGGCTTGCCACTATCTCAAGGTGGTTTGGATTTTTGCCTGGCTCTGAGAATTAGCAATAAAGATATCTCCTTCAGGTGTTTGCCATAATTGCTGTAAATCCGATGGCTTGGGATCAGAGGACAAAGAATAGCATCTCGTTACTCTCTCAAGCCTTGTATTCTGTGACCTCTGTGGTTTCACATTTCTTCATCTGTAACTACAGGGTGAGTTAGGAAAACATGCACAAAATCCAGCACTTCTGCATTTAGATTTTAAAGTGGTGATAAATGGACACTGCT
Source organism: Dromococcyx pavoninus (assembly GCA_033558185.1). Taxonomy (NCBI): domain Eukaryota; kingdom Metazoa; phylum Chordata; class Aves; order Cuculiformes; family Neomorphidae; genus Dromococcyx; species Dromococcyx pavoninus. The sequence continues at coordinate 747,692 of JAUMJL010000395.1, read as the reverse complement.
GTCTCTTCTCAGGTTTGTGCTCCATAGAACGGGGGTTTGTATGGGGCTGAGGAGAATACAGCAAGACAAGGCTTAACAGCCGTCAGGCTAGAGTTGTTAAGGGGGTAACCTTACAGGTGCCTGTGATCTGATGTTGTCTCCATAAATTGAAAATCACAGGGAGGAGAGTAATTCATCAAAGTGCTATTCATAAATTAATTTTCTCATTAATTGTAGAAGAATTACAAGAAAACAAGTCATATTATCAAGATCATTAGTCCGATGGAATCCATTAGGTTGTTTTCAACCAACGTAATTCATAAACAAATGTAACACATGGAACTATTGATAAATGGTGTTCATGAACTTAATTCTTCATTCATATCCTATTTTGGGTAATAAATGAGGTTGCTGAAATAAAAAAATAGAACTACATTTTGAAATAAAACAATGTTTATTAAAGTAATTGAAAAATAGAATAATAATTAATTCCGACATCTTATAAAATATACAGACGAATAGCACTTATGAAATGAAAGGTAAATGAGTTGAGCATATATATTATTGAAATATGTTTGTCACTAGTTTTAACAGTATTTTCATTTATATCTGAAAGAGTAAACTACTGTTTGCTCAATATTCATATAGTGCAGAGCATTCTGCCCTATTCAAGGTCTCCTGGGCACTGCAGTAATTAGTAATGAATTAGTAAAGGAAATAATGAGCAATGTGGAAGCCAATGACTTCAATAAGAAATATGATTCCATCGCGGCATTATTTACCCTATTAGTAAGAACACAGAAACTTCAAATAATATTTTTGTTCCATAGCTGCAAGAAAAGAGTAGATCATTATTGATGTAATTTAGTAATCAGTCTTAAAGGCATAATTCAATAATACACGTTTATTTTGTGAAGAATACCTGTCTCTAACAATATTATTGTCTAATTAATATCAAATATCCTTAAAAATAAACCAATTAAAAATAAGTAGATTGGATAGTACAATATGGTTAAATTAGTAAGTAGTTCCTTTTAAGAAATGTTCTTGTTAAGTATAAGTATAGGATTTAGAAAGAAAGTTTAAGGTCATTTGCCGGTTACTGCTCAGGGTCGTACAGCATCCTTATGTGCATATTCCAGAGAAGGCAGAATAAATAACTTTCAAGAGGGCTGAGTTACAATAATTCTGTGTTGTATGAATGTCAAAATAGCTAGAGGAGCTCAAAATTAATATTAGTGTTAAAAATAATGGAAAGTAAAAAATAAATCCAGTGAAGTACCATATAAGGAGAAAGATGAAATTAATTAATGTGAAGATTGATTAAATGCTTGCAGTAAGTGCAGTGAGGTGTTTGTACTGCTTGTGTTATTTTGTAGATTTGTCAAATGCGAAGCCCATATGGCAAAAAGAAATAAATACTAACCAATTTAAGGTACAGAAAAGAAGAAAAAATACAAAGCTCTGAGCTCTTGGTATTTAGTTATGGTAATCACTATCTGTTTTAATTACTAAGCCAGAATGGAAATACAGCCGAATTCGAAAGAATGTGGTATTTGCACACACTGAATGGCTTCCATAAATAGAAACACAGAACATATCGAAGAATAAATGTAAAAGTGGATTCTACTTTTTATTCAATGCAAGCGTGAAGGTTTAAGAAAGACTAGGAATTACAAGAGAATTCTCCTTCTTTTGCCCCTCAAGCACAAAGATGATAGCTATTATAAAAGGGAGAGAGCTATTTTTTTTTCTTTTGCACGTGCTACTTAATATGCACTAATACAGGACAGAAAAGGGGTTGAGAATGAGCTAAGATGAACTTGTAGGAAGAGAATGATGCTGACAGGGCTAGTAAATCCTCTGCTATGTTTAAATTGGTAATTAGTTTCATCATGGCTAATGCCATAGTAGTATGACAGTATGATGGCTTAGTAGTGTGGTTGCAGTATGGCTAACTGTGAGGATACCTTCCGTGTCCTGACAATGCTGCAACCATTAGAATGAAAGGTAACCCTAAGACAGTAAGCTCATAAAGAGATGATGTAATACATACTACCCTAAGGTGCATACATGACATATGCCCTGCAACAATTATGACCTCTTTGTACATTAGCATTAATAACACCCTTCAACAAGATAACTTAGTAAATTAGGTTATGATTAAATTCAGCTTAAAAGCCAAAATACTATCCATATCGTCTTATGGTTGCAATATATTCCATGTGCATTGTATGTGTAGAAGAGACAAATCAGTTACTAAGGCAAGCTAGTCTCAGATATCAGATGTAAATCCTATAATCCAGCCTGATTACTGTTTTCAAGAGAACAATTTAAAAATCTGGAGGCTGCTTTGGAGTAGAGTCTTTTCTCTTTTGCTTCTGGCATAGCTTTATCAGTTAATACATGGAATGAGAATTCTACACAGAAATTTGTGGAGTCATGCTAAGGGTATTGGTATTGGATATTCCTGAAATCAGAGCATATAAGGAGTGCAAATTTTTGGACCAAGGATTTGAATTCCAGTCAGGTCACTGTTCTAGAAAGGCGGGGGTGGGAGATGCTGTATATGTGTGTGTGTATGTTCACTCTTCAAGGACAAATTTTTACTTCCATTGAAGAACAGAAACTCCCTATGAAGTATTTTAGTAATAAATATTGATTCATCTTCCCTCTGTCCTTTAAATTGCAATAGTCCCTCCCTCAGCTGTCTTTGCACTTTGTCATATGGTTGTCAGTTTGTGTTGGTACCTCTGATTGTCAGCAAAGCACAAAGTCACTAACTCTGCTAGTGAGAGTCCTAAACAGATGTTGAAGAAAGTGTCTCTTCCTTAGGAGAAGAGCATCAAAGGTCTAAACACTTCTCATTTGTATTCAGTAGCAATTCAAGGACACTGTCAAGTCAAGACAATTCTGCATAGGTACCTTTTGACCTTTTGGTAGTGAAATTGAGTATGTCCATCTGTTCTTGAATCACTTCTAAAACGGATCAGAAATCTGTTCAGTGGTATCAATACATAGCTCTTCCTTCAACATTTTTATATTGGCACTTTTAAATTTTCTTTTAGATTAGCAACGAACCCAGTTTTCATTCCGGATAGTGAATCCACCATTTAGCCTCTACCTATACATCCATTAGGTGGCATCTAACTTCCAGAAAAGTTAAACTTTATATGCATTACTCTTATTTTCCTGGTAATGCTTTTAAATCTAATTTCATATTGTTGTTAAATTATATCAGGATTGAAATAGTATTAGGGAATTATTTTTTTAGTATGGGAAAACTTGGGTCTGACAGTTTAACATAATAATGGTTTGAGATTCTAGCATTTTTTTGAAGTTTATACCTAGCTTTCACTTGGGGTAGCACATCCTGCTTTGACATAAATGTAGAAGGGCTTAATTCTACAAACTAATCCTAGTGTCAAAGAAAAACTTCTAAATTCACTATAGAAATTAGTATTCCATTTACTTATGGAATCACTCAATCATTTAGGTTGGAAAAGTCCTTTAAGATCATAAAGTCCAACTGTAAACCTAACACTGCCAAGACCCACTAAACCATGTCCGTAAGCACCACGTCTACATATCTCTGAAATACCTCCAGGGATGGTGACTCAACTACTTTCCTGTGCAGCCCGTTCTAATCCTTTACAAACCTTACAGTGAAGAATTTTTTCCTAATATCTAATCCAAATCTCCACTGGAGCAATTAATGCCATTTCCTTTCATCTCATGTGTTACCTGGGAAAAAGAGTTGGACATCCACCTCGCTACAACCTCCTTTCAGGTAGTGTAAAGAGCGATAAGGTCTCCCCTCAGTCTCCTTTTCTCTAGGCTAAACAGCCCCAGTTCCATCAGCTGCTTCTCATAAGATTTGCTCTCTAAACCCTTTGCCAGCTTCGTTGACCTTCTCTGCATAGGCTCCAGCACCTCAGTGCTTTTCTTGTAGAGAGAGGCCCAAATCTGAACACAGTATTTGAGGTGCAGTCTCACTAGTGCCGAGTACAGGGGCATAATCACTTCTTTAGTTCTACTGGATACGCTATTTCTCATACAAGCCAGCATGCTACTGGCCTTCTTGGCCACTTGGACACTCTCCTGTCTCGTATTCAGCTGGCTGTCAACCAACACTCCCAGGTCCTTTTCTGCCAGGCAGCTTTCAAGCCACTCTTCCCCAAGTCTGTAGCATTGCATGGGATTGTTGTGATCCAAGTATAGGACCTGGAATTTGGCCTTGTTGAAACTCATGCAGTTGCTGTTGGTCCCTTGATTCAGTCTGTCCAGATCCCTCTGAGGAGCCTTTCTACCCTCAAGTAGATCAACACTCCCACTCAGCTTGATGTTATCTGCAAAGTTACTAAGGGTACTCAATCCCCTCATCAAGACCATTGATAAAAGTATTAACAGAAATAGCCCAAATACTGAGGCCTGGGGAACAACACTTGTGACCGGACACTAACTGGTCTTAACTCCATTCACCACAACTGACCCAGACATTCAGACGGTTTTTTTATCCAACGAAGAGAGTACACTTGTCCAAGCCATAAGCAGACAGTATTTTCCAGGAGAATGCTGTGGGAAATATTATCAAAGGCTACTAAAATCTGGATAAACAACATACACAGTCCTTCTCTCATCCACTAAGTAGGTCATCTTGTCATAGAAGGAGATAGGGTTATTCAAGCAGGACCTGCCTTTCCCGAACCCACGCTGACTGGGCCTGATCACCTGGTTGTCCTGTACACGCTACATGATGGCACTCAAGATGATCTGCTTGATAACCTTCTCTGCCACCAAGGTCAGACTGACAAGCCTGTATTTCTCTGGATCCTCTTTCTGGCCTCTCTTGTAGATGGGCATCGCACTTGCTGACCGAGAGTCTACTGGGACCTCCTGGTTAACCAGGACTTCTAATACACAGTTGAAACTGGCTTGGTGGGCATTTCTGCTAACTCCCTCACTAACCTTGGGTTGATCCCATCTGGCCCCATGGATTTGTACATGTCTAAGTTGTGTAGTATGTCACTAAGCATTTCCCCTTGGATTATGGGGGCTCCATTCTGCTCACCATCCCTGTCTTCCAGCTCAGGGGGCTGAGTACCCAAAGAAAAACTGCCCTTACTATTAAAGACTGAGGCAAAGAAGGCTTTGAGTTCCTCAGCCTTTTCTTCATCCTTGTTTATTACCTTTTCCCCAGCACTCAATAAAGGACATAGGTTCTCCTTAACCATCCTTCTGCTTCTAATGTATTTATAGAAACATTTTTTGTTGTCCTTTACCACAGGAACCAGATTAAATTCTAGTTACTTTTGCCCTTCTAATTTTCTCCCTGCATAACCTCATGACATCCTTGTAGTCCTCCCGAGTTACTTGCTCCAGAGGTCAGAAACTCTCCTTTTTATCCTGAGTCCCACCCAGAGCTTTCTGTTCAGTCTTTTTTCCCACCAGCTCATCTTTTGGCACACGGGGGCAGCCTGCTACTGTGCCTTTAAGACTTCCTTCTTGAAGAATGTCCAGCTTTGCTTGACTCCTTTGCCCTTCAGGACTGCCTCCAAATGAACTCTGGAAATCCAGAGTAGCAATTCTTCTAGCCCCTCCCCCCATTCCTTATTTCTCCAAGAATCAAAAACTCCATCATTTCATGATCACTATGCCCAAGATGGCCACCAGCCATCACATCACCCACAAGTCCTTCTCTGTTTGCAAACAACAGATCTAGTGGGGTGCCTTCTCCGTTTGGCTCACTCACCAGCTGTGTCAGAAATTACCTGCCACACACTCCAGGAACCTCCCAGACTGTTTCCTCTCTGCTGTATTTTATTTCCAGCACACATCTTTACTGTAAGTTGAAGTCCCTCAGAACCAGGGGCCAGAAATTGTGAGGCTTTTCCCAGCTGCTTATAGAATATTTTGTCTGCCTCTTCATCCATGTAGGGTGGTCTATAACAGACTCCCAGCAGATTATCTGCCTTCTTGGCCTTCCTTCTAATTCTTACCCATAATGACTCAAGCTTTTCATCACCACAGTCAAGCTGTAGACAGCTAAAACATTCCCTAACATACAGGGCTACTCCACCACCTCTCCTTCCTTGCCTATCCCTTATGAAAAGCTTATAGCCATTGCAGCACTCCAGTTGTACAAGCCATCCCACCGTGCTTCCGTGGTTCTAACTATATCATGGTTTTCCAGCTGCACAATGGCTTCCAACTCCTGTTTGTTGCCCATGCGGCATGCATTGGCATAGATATGCCTTGACTGGGCTATTAATCCTGTCACCTTTTCTAGAGGAGAAGCCATAATTCCTGTGTGACTGTTCTCAGGGTTTTTTGTGGTTTCTAACGTATCAATATTTTTTGTGTCTTTACTGCCACGTGGATCTCCATCCCCTACGTCTACTGAGATGGCAGACTGAAGGACATTATTGGTCCTCTTGATCCTTTAACCAGTTGTCTCAAAGCCATGAAGTGTCTCTTGATTGCCCTTGGATGACTTCATCACTGCCTACCTGAAAAATCAATAATGGCTAATAATCCAGGGGCTGTGCCAGGGTAAGAACCTTTCCCTTCGCATCTTTAATCCTGGGTCTGGGGGAGGACAGCAGATTTCTTTAAGAAGTGGATCTGGTCTGCATACTGCGCCTTCTATTCCCCTCAGGAGAGAGTCTCCTGTCACAATGATCCATCTTTTTTTTCTTTATGGAAGTGGTTTTGACACAGGGCAGAGGACAACTTACCCTTGGTGACTCCTACAACTTAGATGAACCATTGTCCTCATCATTGTTTGGTTCCACTTGCACTGGAACTGTTTTGCATTGGATAATAGTCTTGGCATCATCCTAGATAACTTTGAAAATACCTGCAACAGTGTTCTTATTTACATTGTTAATAATATCTCCTAACAGAAATTCTCAGTTTTTTCTCCTCATCTTTATAAACATTCCTATATTTAGTAGTAATTTTTTCATGCTGAAATCCATATTCATCACTTCACCCAGAAGACCCATGTTTGCTGCGGTCTGAGGGGCCCATCTTGCTGAGGCAGTAGAAATATGCATCCTTCCATAGCCAAAGGCACATAAGCGAGTGCCATAACTGCTCTCATAACTAGTGCTCTTAAATCCTCATCCTGAATGACAGGTATCTACTTAAGGCAGGACTGACTGGGAGTGGAATGGGACATAAAAATGAGACTGTCCATAGCAAGATGTCTTCATGCTCTAAGTTTGTATTCTCTACTTAATCATGTAAGCATTAATGTAAAATTGTTAATAATGTATACAGTGTACAGGACTTCAAGCAATATTATATCGGGGAGCTTTGCATGAACATATACTCCTTATAGGATAAGAATTTGGAAGTGTTGGCTGGTCTCAACACAAAAAGCTTTTGTGCTGCTATGGTTAATTGACTGTAGAACAAAAAAACCCACTTGAGTGTTTACCATACTAATCTCAAAATCTGGGAGCTTCTGTGGAAATAGCACTTCCTTGCACGTGTTTTGGATCACAGAGACAGACTGACAAAAAAGAAAAACTTTCCCCAAAATAAAGTAGAATGATTGCTTGTTTTAGTAATTCCTAGCAGCTTGGAGGTGTGCCTGTAGCCAGTCACATCATTTGCATCTTCCTGGGTGCATCTGTAAATACTTATCATAAAAGGTCTCATTCATTTTGATACACAGAATCTTGAATCAAAGCATTCTTTATACAGCTCTTGAAAAGATGCCGTTGACATTGGGCTTTAAGAATAATTATGGTTGAATCTTTGGTCCGTTATATCTTACTGAAGTGTTAATGAAGAAACACAACAACTTAAACAGCCAAAGTTGAAATTTAGGCATGGAAAGAAAAGTAGAAGAGTGAAAGACTGTCCTTTCTTTTCTGTCTTTTGGAATATTTCAAAGAGACGATTTGTGATCAAAAACAATAATTTTTTCTCCTAGAAAAAAAAGATTTGCAGAGGTCTAGGGCTTGAGCTTAGATTTCAAAAGTCCCAAAATAATAAATAAAGTAATGCTAAACTTCATGTGAAAAGGGTAGTTGTGTGAGAGATGTAGTTCAGTAGAAACATACATGATTTAGATCCAGTTGTTCAGTAATATATATAGTTTGTTGGGTTTTTTTTCTCTATCATAGAGAATGGCAAAATTTCATATTTATCAAAAGTTTCTGTACCAGTGACATCACCAAAGCCTGTTTCATAGAAATTTCACAGCACTAGGATGTGTCATTCCAATGAATTCATAGGCCATACCCACCTTGCATCCTGGGCATTGCGTAGGCCGAAAACTCTCCACATCGCAAGAATATTGTGTACAGTTCTGGGCCCCCCAGTTTGGGAAAGATGTTAGGATACTGGAATGTGTTCAGAGGAGGGCAACGAAGATGGTGAAGGGGCTGGAGCACAAGCCCTATGAGGAGCGACTGAGGGAGTTGGGGCTGTTTAGTCTAAAGAAGAGGAGGCTCAGGGGAGACCTCATTGCTCTCTACAACTACCTAAAAGGAGGTTGTAGGCGGGCAGGGGTTGGTCTCTTCTCTCAGGTGACCAGCGACAGAACAAGAGGACATGGACTCAAGCTTCGTCAGGGAAAGTTTAGGCTTGATGTTAGGAAAAAGTTCTTCACTGAAAGGGTGATCAGCCATTGGAATGTGCTGCCCAGGGAGGTGGTGGAGTCACCGACCCTGGAGGTGTTTAAAGGGAGATTGGATGTGGCACTGCGTGCCATGGTTTAGATGATGGTTGGTGTTAGTGTTGGTGTTAGTGTTGGGTTATAGGTTGGACTTGATGATCTCAGAGGTCCTTTCCAACCTTGTGATACTGTGATACTGTGATACTGTGAATAAGGCAGGACAAAACACGATACTGGAAGACGGAGCACATGGGCTTCAGGCAAAACTGATTCTAGGTAGCATTCCATCTCAGGCAATAGAACACCATCTTTCCCTGGGGCATTTGTGGTTAAAATAAGGCTGGTGAGCTTGCTATTGACGCGTGCACCTACTACAGCCTGTGGCTTGTCATTGACTCAAAAAACTAAGGAACTTGACTTTTATCAATGCAGTAAGTGTGAAGAGTCTGTGATGCTACAAATTAGCTGACCCCTGAACAAGTGCCTTCAATAACAGCACATGTCGCAGAAGAGGCCAGTCCTTCAGCATGTCTGTCTTCTCTCTGCAGCACATTAACTTTGCTTGTGCTGTGATTTGAGCAGTTGCTCACTTTTCTCATATTGTATCTGGAGTGACTCCAAGGGAACTAGGAGATAGTCTCATTGACATCTGGTTGCTGACATATTAACAAGGACTTTGGCTTCCACTTCTCACTTCCCTTCCTGAGATCTTTGTATTGTTAAATAGTAACCAGCATGAGGATCAACAGAACTTTACAGGTTTCTATGAAACCAGGAACTACAAGAGCTGGTCAAAATTCACAAGGTTTTTCTACTCCATTACATGATAGAATATACTCTTCTCGTATTTTTTGTGCAAATGTTGGTAGGAAAAAAGCTTGCAATTTGTTTCCTTCAAGTGTTTGTGTTGGGAGAGCTCTTGTCGCATATGTTCACAGAGAGTGAACATAAAAGGGGCCTGAGTACAGACAAAAAATCTGTTTGACTATCTGACAAATAGTTACAGAAACATTTTGCATATTTACCCATCTTCTAAAAGAAACATATTGCTATGCAACAAAAAATGTGTTTACTGTAAAATGACATAGACAGTAGTGCTTAGAACATACTTGAAAGAGTTGGATTTTGTAAGCAGCTCATTTGCATAGAAACACAAGAATATGTGAAGCCTAAAAGACAGCATAAGGGATAAAAGACATCCATTGGGACCAGTCTCTATTAACCTAAGGTCTGTATGTTTTTCTTTTCCTCCCAGGACTGCATATTTATTTAAATATTAAATCAGTTCATGAAATCATTCTGTGTCCTTAAAAGTACAGTGAGGAACTGCCTTGCCACAAGATTAGTCTAAATTCTCTTGAACTGATGTTGCTAAATTTATATAAAACTTTTGTTATATCACTGGCAGCTTATATTTCTATCACTTCATGTAAAATAAATTTGTTCTCATTTACGGGATAGTACTCCTTCTCAGTTACAGCCTGAGACCTGCTGATTTTTTATGTAGTTATCCCAATAGATTGTTGGCATTCATATTCATTTTTCTTCTTTTCTCAGCCAGTCTGTGCCTCAGTAAGGCATCAAATTGAAGCCAAAGGGATGTAGCACATCCAAATTTCAACCTTGTTACTGAAGAGAATGCCAAGAGTTTAAAAGTGTCAGGCCTTTGAGATTGAAGAATAAGATGCTGGAAAACTTTCAAACTCAGCGAGATGATAACTCTTACCTCTGGGAGTTCTATGTAGAAGTCTCTAAGCATCTAAATGAAATATGTACTTAAGCATTGATGATAACAGAACGATAAATGTAGCTATTATGATGCATTCAAAAAATTGAAAATAATTTCATTATGTAGTTTAGGAAATAAAATCCTTTTTCCCAATCCAACACTCTAAAGAGCTACATGAGAAAAGAGGCTTTGGAAACCCAAGCAACATAGTAAGTTCCAGTTACTTTTAGTCAATGTGAGATTAAATTGATTTTCCTTGGGGATTTTCTGATGGAGAAGAGAGATTTTCACTTCTGGATAGCTATGTCAGATCATGCCTAGGTTTAGAGTTGAAAATTGTTACCTCTCCTGTGTAGCTGTCCAGCAATTTCTCTAATTTCCTGTATGTTTTTGTAGAAAATGAAAGTTTTTTCTGCTCGTTGCAGTGCAAGAGGTTAAGGCTAATTGTTGTATTTGATTGGACAGCTCATGGAGTTGCAAATTTGAACTTAAAGGTAAAAATAGAAATACCTTGATATTACTGTTCCAGGAAGCATTTAGATTCTTCAGTAGCATCTCCTGAGGCTTGTGCTATCCTTGCTGTATGCCTTAAAAAGTGACACCAGATCTGTTTGAGGCTAAACAGGAGACTGGATGACAACCATCTAAGCAGGCAAATTACTGAAATGGCACATGGTGGATGTCCACACTGGAGAAAGAAAGAAAGAGCAAGTTAGCATTGTCACAAGAGGTATTTATGTTGGTATGCACAATATGGGCTCAATATTCTGACAACATACAGAAACTATAGGCCACCTGATCAAGGGGAGCCTACTATTGAAGGCTTCTTCCTCTAGCTACTGGAGGCTTCATGTGTGCAAGTTCTCGTCCTCCTAGGGGACTTCAATCACCCTGATATCTGGTGGAAAAGTATCATGGCAAGCTTTAGGCAATCCAGGAGACTCCTATAATGCATCAAAGACAACTTCTTAACCCAGATAATAGACACCCCTACCCGGGAGGATGCAATACTGGACCTGATGGTCACCAATGCAAGTGAGCTCATCAGTAACGTCAAGATCGGAGGCAGCCTCAGCTGCAGTGATCACAAACTGGTGGAGTTCAAGGTCCAGAGGGATGTGGGACAGGTGAGGATTATGGTCAGTAAAACCCCTGGGAAATGGTCCTCAAGGACAAGGGAGACGAATAGAGATGGCAAACATTTCAGGATGCTTTCCATAGAGCAAAAGAGCACTCAGTCCCCAGATGTAGGAAATCAGGCAGGGAAGGGAAGAGACCAGTGTGGCTGAGCTGAGACCTGCTGGTAAAACTGAAGAGCAAGAGGGAACTGCAAAGAGTATAGGGACGCTGCCCAGTTTTGTAGGGATGGGGTCAGGAAGGCTAAGGCACAGCTTGAGTTGAACTTGGCAAGAGAAGCAAAGAACAACAAGAAGGACTTCTATAGCTACGTCAATCAGAATAGAAAGGTTAAAGAAATGTAACCCCATTGATAAATGCAAATAGTGACCTTTTATCAATAGATGAGGAGAGCACTCAACAATTTTTTGTTACAGTCCTCACTGGCAACTGCTCTCCTCACCCCTGTTGTGTCAATGGACAACAACATGGGGACCAGGGGTGTAAACCCCTCCCACTATAGGGGAAGATCAGGTTCGTGACCACCTGAGGAACCTAAACATATGTAAGTCTATGGGACCTCATGAGAGGCATCTCAGAGACCTGAGGAAATTGGCTGTTGTGGTTGCCAAGCCAATCTCCATGATACCTGAAAAGTCATGGCAGTCACGGGAAGTCCCTGGTGACTGTAAGAAAGGCAACATTGTGCTCATTTTAAAAAAGGTAGAAAGGAGGACCCAGGAAACTACTGACCTGTCAGCCTCCCCTCTGTGCCTGGGAAGATCATGAAGAGATCCTCCTAGAAGCTACGCTAAAGTACATGGAGGACAGAGAGGTGATCGCTTTACCAAGGGCAATTTCTGCCTGACCAGCCTAATGGCTTTTTATTATAGGGTGAGCACCTCAGTGGACATGGGAAAAGCAATGAATATAATCTATCTGGATTTTTGTAAAGCATTTGACAACTACTCTCTAAATTGGAGGGATATGGGTTTGATGGGCGGGCTGGTCTGTGGATAAGGAATTGGTTGGATGGTGGCATTCCGAGAGTAGCTGTCAACTGCTTGATGTCCACATGGAGATCTGTGACAAGTGGTGTTCCTCAGGGGTCCATACTGGGACCAGTGCTGTTTAATATTTTCCTTGATGATACAGACAGCGAGATCAAGCACACCCTCAGCAAGTTAACAGATGACACCAAGATGAGTGAGGCTCTGGTGAGACCCCAGCTGGAGTATTGTGTCCAATTCTGGAATCGCTCACATAAGAAGGATGTGGAACTGTTGAAACAGGTCCAGAAGAGGGCTACGAAGATGATCAGATGGCTGGAGGACGTCTGCTATGAGGACAGGTTGAGAGTTGGGGTTGTTCAGCCTGGAGAGAGAAGGCTCTGGGGAGACCTTATAGCAGCCTTACAGTACCTGAAGGGGGCCTATAAGAAAGCTGGGGAGGGACATTTTACAAGGGCAAGTAGTGGTAGGACAAGGGGGAATGGCTTTAAGTTGGAAGGGGAAGATTTAGATCAGACATTAGGAAGAAATTTTTCACAATGAGGGTCGTGAGACACTGGCAGAGGTTGCCCAGGGAAGTTGTAGATGTTCCCTCCCTGGAAGCATTCAAGGCCAGGTTGGATGTGTCCTTAAGCAGCCTGGTCTTGTGGCAGGTGCCACTGCCCATGGCAGGGGGGTTGGAATAGGACGGTCTTTAATGTCCCTTCCAACCCAAACAATACTATTAGAAATGGAAAGGCTGCAAATGTTGCAGCATTTCTGCCTATGGAGATCTACAAGAACAAATTAAATTATCATCTATTGGTAGTAACAAGATATTAACAGTGACCCTACTTTGGGATAGGGAAAATTGAGTGGGTTATCTTTCATGTTCCCTTAAAACTGTGTTTTCCTATGAGTTAAGTTCATATCTGTCCACAGCCATGGTTTCTTAATCCCCAATATTCACACAACTGTTCAAACACATGTCCAGTATATCTGATAAAAACTGATCTATCTCTAACTAAGATTATAATGCCAGATTAACGCATAAGATAAGAATATGTGTTAATAATAATAGAGATGAAACATAGGTATTCGAAAATTAAGTCAATTTATGGTTACATCTTGTCCACACCAACAAAACTATGTGAAATGGAGCTCTAGCTGAGACACATTTCCTTTAGAGCAAATATTGAAACTTTACAGATGCTTGCCTGCAGCTGTACAGAAAAGACAAACAGCCTGCAGACAAGCCAGCCCCACAGAGCTTTTTACTTGCTGAGTTTTAAGAAGACATATGAATATCTATGCAGATGGGAAATGTGAGCTAGGATGAGACATTAATAGAACCTATTGGGAATCAAAGTCCTGGTGCTGCCAGAAGTGAAGTCCCTTCAACTCTCTGTGCAGTGGGGAAGATTTGAGGGTGCACAATGCTCTGCTGAAGCAGGTCTTGGAGAACAAGATCCATCAAAGTTCCATCCTGACAGCATCACAGGCTGGAAGGAAGCAAGAAGGTTGTGTAAGTACCTATAGAAATAATGCAAAGAAAGAAAACAGAAGGGAAAGCCTGCTTTGTCACAAAATTCCCTACACATATGTTAGAGATTAAATTTTGCTTCTGTATAGAGCCATGCATTTGTATCCCAGAAGCTAATTTGGCACTGGAATAATTCAGTGGAATTTTTCCCAGTGTGGACACACAGCAGAATTAGCCTAATTCAGTAAGCCTGGTCCTCAGCTTTATTTCATTTCCACTGACTGGACTCAGTGTATTCTTGTGGGCATCCCCCCACTCCTGGAGGTCTGACTGCTGGGGCAGAGGGCCAGCCTACACACAGTGCAGCTGAGGACTACCCCTGACAGGGTGCTGTGATGGGAATGAGGGTCCAGGAGAATCAAGGATTCACCCACCCATGGTGGGTGGCAGGTGAAGGCCTGGCATCCAGGGCTCATCCCACTGCCCCAACCAGGATCAAGGCATCCAGGAGACACAAGGGAATAGCCTCAGTCATGGATACAGGGCACCTCTCTGGGGGTGGGATGTGATGTTGTCCCATGGGTGGGGTCAGGATCAGGCCTGTGGAGGGAACCAGAATCAGATCCAGCCCCTTCCTCATCACCACAGGCTTGGCTGATGCCCAATGACCAAACCCACTCCTGCCACCCATGGAACATCCACAGTCCTGGCCTATGCTGCCCCGACACTCAGCCTCTCTTTTCTTCATGGTAACAAAGCTCAAGTCATTACATAGGTTTAGTCTCATTCAATGGATACTTAAAATGTTTAAGTCATCACTCAAAATTCCTCTGTTCTTTTCCTTTGTACCCATGGCTGTGTTTCTAAACACCACTGCTGTGTTCACCTGCGCTGCTTGCCTCTGCATCTCTCCTGACTAAGGCATAAGCATTCTCCAAAGTACTTTTTGAAAGGTGACGAATCAACTGCACCTTCTGCCTACTAGCATCTTTATCGATAGTGCCATTCTTTAAAACCACCTCAGCCTATGCTGCAATAGCCTTCTCTTTCCTTGTCATCTCTAAGGAAAAAGAATGCACCAAGAACCCTCCCACTCTTTGTTGGCTGCCCTGAGTGAGAGCTGCCAAGGTTTTAACCTCTAATTTGGTGTTGGAGTTTTATCAACAGACTCTAGCTCTGACACAGGATGCCAAAAGCCTTTGAGGAATATGACTATCTTAGTTATTAAGCCTGTCCAATTACAGTCAACGAGTACTCAAACTAATGTCTAGTAATAGCTACATAAAGGGTCACTGCTTGAAAGAAATAACATGATCAACTGTTCCCCTGTGTTCCACTTTTCCATCCTCTTTTTTCCCTTTGAAGTGGAAGACTGTGAGCAATAAGCATAATATTTCTTTGTGTACGTGGAAAATACCTTACTAAGAAAACTGATTTATTCAGACAGCAATATCTTTCATTTTCCAGGTACACAGAAAGCCAAATGCATGGTGGAGCAGCAAGTGAAAAAGGAAGGTTTTCCTGGGTTTTAGTTTATTGCAGTGAAATTTGTTGCTGCACCAGAAGTAATGTCACAGTAATGAGTCATGTCAGAGAGGTCCCAGGTAAGTGTAAATTTTGGGTGAATATCATGCAACAGAATCACTGTTCTTAGAAAGGTTGAAAATTAGCTCTTCTACAAAACAGTGTACTTTCTTCCCTTGCACATACTATACATTTTGACACATCAAAAGTTGAAAAGCACAAAAAAAGACTTGTTCATCAGGAATATATAACTTCATTATTTCACTTCTGCCAAAAAATGTTCTGTATGTCAAGAACATTCTCTATACCTCTTGGGTGGCAAGGGGAGAATTGTTCCTCAGTTGAGTTGTAAAAAATGTGCTGGGAGGTTTCTTCACTGAAGTTGCAGTCAAAGGTATTTTGGTTTCAGAGACAATGTAGTAAGCCAAAGCAAATTTTGAAATTGTGTTAGTTTCCTGCAGTGCTTCATAACTCTACGCAATATGCATGTAAGGGACTTTTGGTTTCCTTTTGTAATCATGTCTGGAAGATCAGCAACTTCTGCTGTACCAGATCCCACTTCCTCTATGGTCAGGGATTTTCAGGATTTATATGATTCTAGTACAGGTCAATGACGCACATGGTGAGGATTATTTATCTCTTACAGATAATTTAAAAATTATTCAATATGAAACAAAATAAAATTTTGAAACATTAAAAATATTTACTATCCATTCAAAATCTTAAAAATTTTGTTTACTGTTTTCTTGTGGTACTGTCATTTATTCAGCAATAGACTCAGTGGTCCAACCTAACAGATATTGTGGGGAGCTGGTTTTCAATGTGCCTTCAAGTTTCTCTGTATATGTGTGTGTGTAAGCATGAGTGTCTACACACCTGAAAATATCAGGATGTTTGGTGTGTGCGTGGTTGCAGAAACATAATGCATTCTGTCACCTATGTGAGAAGCTGCAGTAAAGTATGTGTAAAAACCTATTGGATAAATACATTTCATGCCATAAAATTCTATCACCTGCAACTGCAGGTGTTAATGCTTCAGGAAAGCAGACAGTGTCACAGACTGCAGAAACCTGGAGTGTGTTTGTGTTTCTGTAGCTCTTCCTTTAGCATTTAATTGTTTGTTCATGGTCAGTGTGTTACTGCTGCTTATCCATATATTGACACAACACGTTCCACATAGAGCATTTGCTTGTATCTAACTTTGTTTGCAAAGACTATTGCAAGATGACGCCAGTGGAGGTGGGGATGTGAGAGGAAGAGAGAACATTTTTAATTAGTTTTAGGTAGGCAGGAGAGAGGAGACAGATGTACCTTGTAAACGTGTAAATTTCTTTTTACATTTTTCTTGTGATATCAGACAGCAAATAGACCAATCACAACAGTCTAATAGCTTTATTTGTGCTGGGTTTGGAAGACTCGGCTAAGCACTCTTATGATGCCTTATTGTCGTTCCAGCTTGACATTCCCTGTCCTTGACATCTCCCTTCCCTTGAATCGATGATGACTGCCATCTTAGCCCTCAGGCTTCTCCACGGTCGCTTTCAACTGAGCTAGCCTCATCCGTTATTTCTTGCTGCCCTACTTTTACCCCTCACCACCCCCTCTTTTATAGTCTACGGCAACTTTGATTCAGCTTGCAAGCATGGCTGTTGTGGAAAGGTTTTTTTGAAAGGCAGGAGGTTTGTGCACCCAGCTGAATCTCTGGTGGAAATTTCCTTGCTCTGGTGCGCAGCGTTGGCAGGGTGTTGACAGGGCTGGCTGCAACCAGCATGCATGCCTTCTATGTGGTCTGACACAAAATGGAAGCTTGAGATGAGTACGGTCATTTGCCTGGATAATACATTTAAATACAAAAGCAAACAATTCATGGTAGCAATGCAGTCTCTTGGTGGATATGACTATCATGAGATAATCGCACCAATGGGGGATTAGAAGCTCTCGTTTCTTCTTGGTGCTTGATCACACCCCAAGGATATGATTATCCCATGCCAGTAGTTGTATTTCTTGTTCTATATTATTGCTTAATTTCAACATCACACTTAAAAAAAAAAGTAAAAAAGAAAAAATAAAGATCAGGTGAGATATTGCTGAAATCATCATAAGAGAGTAGGATAGTTTCTAAGCTGCTAGCTATGTATATTAATTAACCCTTCTCAGAGATAATCCACAGAGGCGTACTTTCAAGAGAGGTTCCCCCCATTTCGCACATAAACAGATATGTGGTATAGTCTCTCTCTTGGTATCTCATGCACTGCTCCAGGCTCTTGATGTCAAAATATACCAGCTGAGAATATAGGATAAGAACAGCCGTAGGCTTTCCTCTGGTCCTCAAGACATTTCAAATCTATACTTTTCTGATTAGTATAATACACTGTTTCATCAGGAGCACAAATATTTTTTCTCCTGGTCTCCAAATGGGCAACTTTTACATCAGTATGCAAAAAGTCTTAACATAAAGAAAAGATAAAAAGACAGAAAATTCACCTGGGAGTATGAAGCTCTAACTTATATTTACTTCTTCCATTGTGAGAAACATTTAAACAATTCCTTAACATTTATAACTGCACATCTATTTGAAATAATTGAAATGGAAACGTTAAAAGAAATTACATTTTGCTAATCCATTTACAATGGTACAAATTGCTTCTCATAGCCAACTGCCAGGCTGGCTGTTTTATTTAATAACTTTAATGCTAAGGTTCCCTGAGGCAAGGAGACAGTTATCCCACCAACTGCAGAAGGTCTTATTGAAATGTCCCCTGGCTATTGTCCAGGGAATGTGAAGAAGCTCAGCTACGAGGTTCACTTGCATTCCCTGCCTCTGACAAATATAGCTGTTATATGTATTAACATTAACTAATTCAAAGTTAAAGAGAAAATAGTGTAAACAATGCATCCTAGAAAGTCAGACTGTTTTATTAGTATGCAGTTGTGGCTGGGTGGCTAATAATTTGCCATTACAAAACATGTTATTACTGCATTTTGAGAACCTGAGACTAAGTATTTATGACCTGACTCCCCAGCAGAATCAAAGATACATCTCAAATTTAAAGGACTCTCAGAAAGAAACAGTGTCTAGAAGGATAACTCACAAGCATAGTCATTCAATAGTCATTGCTCTATACAATACAGCTTTTTCTATAGCATTTATTTCCATATTCAGTAGCACAGTAGAATCATAGAATCACTTGGTTGGAAAAGACCTTTGAGATCATCAAGTCCAACCATACCGTCCACTACTAAATCATATCCCTAAGCACTTCATCCACCCATCTTTTGAATATATCCAGGGATGGTGACTCAATCACCTCCCTGGACAGCCTCTTCCAGAGCCTGACAACCCTTTTGGTGAAGAAGTTTTTCCTAATGTCTAATCTGAACCTCCCCTGGCACAACCTGAGGCCATTAGCTCTTGTCCTGTCACTTACGAGAAAAGATCAACATCCACCTTGCTATAACCTCCTTTCAGGTAGTTATAGACAGCAATAAGGTTTCCCCTCAGCCTCCTCTTCTCAAGAATAAACAACATCAGTTCCCTCAGCTGCTCTTCATAATCCTTGTTCTCCAGCCCCTTCACCGGCATCATTGCCCTTCTCTGGACATGCTCCAACACCTCAATGTCCTTCCTGTACGGAGGGGCCCAGAACTGAACACAATACTCAAGGTATGGCCTCACCAGTGCCGAGAACAGGAGCACAATCACCTCCCTTGTCCTGCTGGCCACGTTGTTTCTGATACAGGCCAAAATGCCATTGGCCCTCTTGGCCACCTGAGCACACTGCTGGCTCATATTCAGCCGGCTGTCAAACAACACACCCAGGTCCTTCTCCTCCAGGCAGCTCTCCAGCCACTCTTCCCCAAGTTTTTAACACTGCATGGGCTTGTTGTGTCTCAAGTGCAGGACTTGGCACTTGGCCTTGTTTAACCTCATCCTATTGGTCTCAGCCCATTGATCCAGCCTGCCCAGATCCTTCTCCAGAGCCTCCCTTCCTTCAAGCAGATCAACACTGCCACCTAGCTTGGTAGATAACACTGCCACTGCTGGTAGATAAGCCCACTAGAATAAGGGCTAGCAATTGCAAGACTTCTCCCAGTTGCTTGTAGACGATCTCATCAGCTTCTCCCTCCTAGCTGGGTGGTCTCACCACTATATCAGCCTTGTTGGGCATTCCACTGATTTTTACCCATAGACACTCAACCCTATCATCACCATCACTGAGCTCGAGGAAATCAAAACATTCTCCAAAATAGAGGGCTACCCACCACCTCTCCTTCCTTGCCCATCCTGTCTGAAGAGTTTATAGCCAACCATGGCAGCATTCCAGTTATGTAAGTCATCCCATCACATTTCCATGATGGCAGTTACATCATAGTTTTTCTGTTTGCCGCCCATGCTGTGTGCATTGGTGCAAATGCACTTCAGTTGTGCTATTGAGCCTGCCCTGCTCCTGAGGAAAATAGTCTTAATTTCTAAGTGACTTCTCGCTGTAGTTTCTAACCCATCAGTATCCCTTACATCTTTGCTGCCACTTGGAGTGCTATCCCTCACTTCTTCAGAGACAACAGACCAAAGGACCTCACTAGTGTAGGCCAACCCATTTGTCAAAAAACCCAAAATTTTCCTCCTCACACCTAGTTCAGAGCCAGGTATTTATTTCCTGGCTCTTCCTACTCCTTCCTTCATCATTCCCTGTAATAGGAATGACAGAGGATAATACTACCTGTACACCCAAAACCTTCACCATTTGTTCCAAGGCCCCAAAGTCCCTTTTAATTGCCCTCAGGTTTCTTGTTGTTTTTTTTCATTGCTACCTACTTATAAGATCGATAGCAGATAATAATCCATGGGTTTAATCAGAGTTGGAAGTTTTCTTTCCACATTTCCAACAAAAGCTCCACCTAGGCAGCAGACTTCCCTATGTAATGGGTCTGGTCTGCATATCAGACCTTCTGTTCCCTTCAGAAGGGAGTCCTCAATGATAATAACCCATCTTTTCTTCTTTACAGAAGCTGTTTTGTTAAAGGATGGCTTCAGGTGTTTTAGCCTAGGGAATGTGTCTGATATGAGTTGTGAGACTCATCATCCACATTAAGATTTGATTCCACTTGCAGATCTATTGTGCAAGGAATCATGGGAGGCTGAGATTGAAACAGGGGAGACATGCCTGCTGCATTGGGCAGGAATCCGATGCCTTTCCCCTCCATCTCCTAAATTTCTCTACTCAGCTGAGTGCGTAGAGGATGGGGAGTCCTCTATCACATGAACATGCCTGCCTGTTGGGTCTGAGACAGGTAGTATAGGGTAGCATTGTTTCAGTAGCCAATCTCCTTCTCACATTCTCTGATGGTCCTTAGCCTCCTCACCTCCTACTTGAGTTCTGTCACCATGCGGAGAAGTTCCTTCACCTGAGCGCACCCCCGACAGGTGAATTCCCCACTTGTGTCTGATACGAATGCAAGAGTGGGCCGCGCCCTGCAGCCTGGGATCTGGGTGGCAGCATGCACCCACTGGGGCTCATTCTAGGAGGCTGCATCAGTCATGGCTGGTGCAAAGCTTGGAGATGCCTTAATTTTTTGTCAAGAGGCCACCATGATTCCCTGGTACTTCCGACTGAGGTCCAGTGCCCTTACTGCTTGCCCTGCCTCACAAACTGCCTCGCCAAAGAGGCAATTTATCATGGAAGATAGTTTTTTCTTTCGTGTCTTTATGATGAGTTGCATTAGGCTGACTTTCTTTCAGACTGTGAGTAAACAAGATTTCCCTGACTATGATCCTTTCTGTTTGTTTGCTTGTGTTGGTTTTAATGGGGTAACTCGTGCAGAGAAGATCAGGATCCAGCCTATTTTCCCTCCTGTGAACTCCGAAGTACTCTCAGTCTCTTTTGTTCATTGTATGAAGGACAGAATTAGATTCAGGCTTGACCCCTTCCAGTTCAGCACACTGTTAATTGCTTCAGTATGAGATATGCTAGAGGAGCCCCATTTTTTTCCAAAAGTTGAAAAGATCCTGACTAGCACAAATGAACATGTTTTCCGATAGTACCACTGTACCACTCCACATGTTCAAATGCCACAAAGCGTTAATTGTATCTGAGGCTTAAAAATTATGTACTTTCTTATAATGGGGAAGACTGCAGAAAATCCTGTCTAGTTAATTTTTTCTTAAGTCTCAGAAATAGAACACAAATAAATTAGAAAAGTGTATTAAAATATGTGGAATTCAGGTTTTTGATTAAAAAATAAACCATTATGGAACATAGCAGAGATATTACCAGCTATGTTTGTATTTTCAAATAGTTTTGATCATAACTGCTAATCATCTATGAATTTTATAGGAACATGACTCTTTTTTATTATTATTCCTCTCAAAGAAATATATTTTTATTTTCAGAAAAATTTGCCCTCAGTCAAAGACTTGAAATTGTTCTCAAGTAGATAGTATAATTAAGGATTGATCTGCACAGTAGGGAGAAGCTGGATGAATCAGACACTGACATTTCTTTATTTCCACTCTTTCCTTATGACTGAAAGTCTGGATTCCTCCCAACTAACATAAGACTCTTAACTATGTAGAAGATGCAGAGTTAGGGTTTAGATATCTTTGATTGTCACGGATTGTCAAAGACTGATAGGTACTTCCAGCTGTCAATTTATCCTATGCCTTGTCATTGACATTAGCAGGAGCCTAGGGCGAATATTCTCCTGACTTAGATACCTCAAGTAGGTGCCTGAGGGTGAAGTGGGATGAAAGCAGGTTGAAAAGGTTGGTTTGGTTTAGCAGAAACGACGTGTTCTTAACTACCCAATTTGGAAACAGAGATAAATAATCACACAGCAAATCTGTAGTCACAGAGGGAGGTCTTTTGCTTGTCTTCAGTAACTTGACTCTCTCCTTTAAACGTATTTTTGGATTAAGAATTGCCCATCAGTATGTCAGGAGCTGGACTAGGTATGCCCATCAAAGGCACCTTTCATGCAAATGTCCCTGGTTTGATCCTAGCTCTAAATCAAATTTCATGAAGAAAAGTGTGCCTTGTGCAATCAATGTTTTTCTGCAGCAAATTCTGGGCCCTGAGGTCATAGTATTTATATATATAAGTATATATAAGAAGATGGATATCTTGTGCCTTGTTCTTTCATGCTACAGTAGAAAATAGTAGCTGAGGAAACTAATCTGCTTTGCCATGCATGGTTTTTGCTTTGTTAAACAATTGTTTTCAAAATAAATAAACCAAATTATATATTTAATGAGCCACATGCATTGAGAAAAATACAAGTCTTTCAAAATAGTACCTAGTTGAGGTAGCATAAAAGATAAACCCCAAAGAAACAAAAATTATTTGGGTTATGTTGCCTGTTGAGCACTTTCTGTGCAATATGAAGATATCTATCAATTATATAGAATCATACTGACACTTGCAACAATAAAATTCAAAAGGCCATAAAATAACAGCACCAAATATCATAAATAACACTTACGCACTTATCTGAACCAAGACTGAGATGATCAAAAGAGAGATACAGGTCATTATGCACAAATGCTTATGAAATTCATTTTGGTTACAATGAAGAGGAAACAGGAAGATAAGTCTCAAAATAAACTGGAATTTAATCCAGGTGTGCTCTGCCGATTGATCTGACTCAAGACAGCAAACATCTGGTGTTCAGCAAAGCCTCAAACAACATTAATCAGCTTCATACTGCTGGTGGTGTTCTTAAGTAATAATTTAATTATTGAACATTATAAAATATTTTGGCCTTTTCATCAGTGCAACTAAATAAGCATTTCTCTGTAATGCATTTTTTTTCTGTGAGAATTGATCATATCAAAATATACTAAGTGTACCAAGAATAAAGATTCATGAAGAACAACCTTTCCTCTGGATGAAAGGACATTATCTCTAATGGGCTCTTCACAGGAAATTGAGGGAAGAACTCTGTTTATAACTCTGTAGGTCAAAGAAATCAAGGTATCCTGAATTCCTGTTTTGAACAGAAGCACAAAGATTTGGTATTGCCTGTTTCACTTGAAGAAACTTTCTGCAATTTTATGAAACTGGTTTATCAACACCTTTTGGCACCTCTGATTTTGACTTTAAATTCTAAGTCTTCTGGCTTTAAAATGGGCCAAGTTTATTGTATCTATCAAGGTACAGAATTTACTTAAGAGACTAAGATTATAATTTAGAAAATTGAAGTCATGGTCATCTGATTGATTATCTTATTCAGGTAACAGTTCTCTTCAGTGCATGGCCAAGCCCTCACTTGTATCTTGATTACACGGCTTCTCTCTGGTGGTGCCTCTCCTCTGACAATGCAAAGTTCTCTGCACTTTCCAATCACAGCCACTGCCACAATACCCTGCCAACTAGACACTCCTCTGGAATATAGATTTTTTGTGCCATGGCAGTCTGTCAACTTTTTTCCCTGCCTTATTTAATTTGTTCAGTTTGGTAAGTCGCTTGATTAGACCAAAGCTAAAATCCTTCTGACCCCCAAACTTAAACAAAAATTCACTTAGTTACAACTGTTTTTTCACACTGTGGCACAAACCACACCTCTGCAATTTCCCCATTTTACATATAAATTAATTCTTGTTCCACCTCTAAATGCCCAGGTTCCTTCTGACTATACAGATATGCAATATTTCTCAAAATGAAAGTGATTACAGCAAGATTTAGACCTGCAAGGTGGATACAAAACCACATGGAAGCACATGTCCCATTGCAAGCAAAATCTGTCCTTTAATCTGTTACACTGTTGGTTCATTTAACTTGTGAACTGAGAGGAAAAATTAATTATGTGAAAATAACACAAATAGAGGACAAGTCTCAGTTCCGTTCATGAAGGAGACCGTCTTGGTGAAGCTGAATTATAAAGGTAAGCAACAGACCCAGAAAATAGTGGCTGATGGGTCACTCTTTGCCACTAACGTTCACTAGCTTGTGAAGCTGTTAGTTCTTGGGAAAATAAATAGAGGTAGACATGAAAACCTATGATGGGATGGCCACATCAGTGGACATGGGAAAAACAATGGATGTAATCTATCTGTATTTCTGTAGAGCATTTAACACAGTCCCCCACAACACCCTTCTCTCTCAACTGGAGAGATATGGATTTGATGGCTGTACTGTTCGGTGCATAAGGAATTGGTTGGATGATCGCACTCAGAGAGTAGTTGTTAACAGCTTGATGTCCAGATGGAGATCCATGACAAGTGGTGTCCCTCAGGGGTCCATACTGCAACCAGTTTAGTATTTTCACTGATGATATAGACAGCGAGATCTAGTGTACCCTCAGCAAGTTTGCAGATGACACCAAGATGAGTGAGGCTCTGGTGAGACCCCACCAGGAGTATTGTGTCCAATTCTGGAATCCCCAACATAAGAAGGGTATGGAACTGTTGGAAAGGGACAGGCTGAGAGAGTTAGAATTGTTCAGCCTGCAGAAGAGAAGGCTCTGGGGAGACCTTATAATGGCCTTCCAGTACCTGAAGGGGGCCTACAAGAAAGCATTTTAAAAGGGCAAGTAGTAAGAGGACAAGGGGGAATGGCTTTAAATTGAAAGGGGGAAGATTTAAATTAGCCATTAGGAAGAAATTCTTCAAGATGAGGGTGGTGACACATTGGCACAGGTTGCCCAGGGAAGCTGTGGATGCCCCCTCCCCGGAAGTATTCAAGACCAGGTTGGACAGGGCCTTGAGCAGCCTGGTCTGGTGGGAGGTCTTCCTGCCCACGGCAGGGGAGTTGGAACTGAATGATCTTGAAGATCCCTTTGAACTCTCACCATTCAGTGATTCTATGATCTGCTGCAGGTCACTTTCCTAGACAAGACTTTTTGTAAAGTCCGGGAACCTGGACTTATTAAGTAGTCCTTCCTGTAACTTAAAGAGCAGAGAATGACATAGACTATGCTATGACCATTCTGAGATTTCAAAATGGGGTGTAAGAAGTCTGTGTTTTATTAATACACCATCTTTCATAATTAGAAGGTTTTTTTAGTTGTTAGTATGCAAAAAATTAACCTCTACTGAACTGATATATTCATATCCAGAATCTATAATAGTTGTAACCCTTTTAACTAGCCTGTAGATAAAACCATCTTCAAGAGACTTTGTGTGATTCTCTGTTCTCTAAGACGCCCTTTTAATCTTTATCTGTGATAAGAGCAGAAAGAGGTTGTGTAGAACTAATAGGAAGGTCTATGCCATAACAGACTATAAATCACTTCAAACATTTTGCTGTGGAACAAGCACATTACACAGTTCAGGTTATCAGTGGAGTTTGGATGTCAGATGTCAGCCCTTTAAATATCAGAGGGCTGGAACACCTCTAATATAAGGACGGGCTGAGAGAGTAGGGCTTGTTTAGCTTGGAGAAGGGAAGGCTCTGAGGAGACCTTTTAGCAGCCTCCCAGTACTTAAAGGGGGTACAGAAAAGCTGGGGATGGGCCCTTTGTCAGGAAGTACAGTGATAGTATGAGGGGTAACAGTTTTAAGTTGAGAGAGTAGAGTTTTATATTAGATATTAGGAAGAAATAACTGGTGAGGCACTGGAAGAAGTTGCCCAGACAAGTTGTGGGTGTCCAGTCCATGGAGGTGTTCAGGCCAAGTTGGATGAGGCTTTCAGCAACCTGATCTAGTGGAAGGTGTCCTTGTCCATGGCAGAGAAGTTGGAACTGGATGATCTTTAAGGTCCCTTCCAACGCCAACCATTCTATGATTCTGTGATTCTATGTCTTGATGTAAAATTTGATACTCTAGTAAACCAAAATAATTTTAAAGTGATAGCAAGCTTATATTTAGTGATGATGAGAGGTCTTTTAACATGTTGGTTTCCTTGTTAATTGAAAACCAAAACTTTTGTAGAAATTACTATAGTAAATTTCATTTCTGGAGTAAAAACTAAGCAGATTATTTTGCTAGTGCCATGACTATTTGCCAAAGTACATCTTATTGACACAAGATAGAAAAAACATTCATCTTATATATTGTTTATCATTCTAGTGTCTTATTTTTATTACATGTGGATCAACCTTACCCAGCATATTTTCTAATCTTGCTCTGCAGAGCAATTTCCATTTTTTTCCCCATTTCTTTTTGGAATGGGGAAAAAGGAAGCCAAAATTATGGCATTCCCTATGAAAAAAAATCCTTCTCAATAAGGTTACTTCAATTCCCTTTTAGCTAGCTCAGGCTGAGAAGGGGAAAATCCAACTTCTTTTGCCTGAACAGATTTCTGTGAAAGTTAATTAGAGTGAACAAAGATATGGTGATGTGGGAGTGACAGCTTGAACCAAGGACTATTTTGGAGTTATTCTGTCAACAGAGGACAGAGTAGAAGTATGCAGGGTGATTCCTGAGGATGTTCTTTGTTTGGGAGTCCCTTTGGAGCAGCTGGCTGTTGAAGTTTCTTACCCAATGCACAGGAAGAAAACTAATAGACAAGAGACTCTGAATCACAACATACTTAGGAGGAAGCACAAATATACTATGCACCTGAAAAGTGAATTCCTTTGCCTTTTGAGGCCCTAAGAAGGCAACTTTTAAGTCTCTACTCAGTCACATCAGAATGTGCAGCTGTGTCCAATTCATAGGAGAAATTACGATCATCTTAGCTAACATATTCTGACATAGTTAATAACTTCAATGAAGGCAGACCCAAGGTGACTTACTTACTGTGTATTGTTGCGCACAATATATTAATCAGAAAAGCTCTGCCGTGGAGCAGCTTGCAATTCATCATTATGCTGGACCCAGCAACCTCAGCCTTCCGGAAAAAAAAAAAAAAAAGAGAATCTTTTGGCCTAGTCAAAAAACATTGTTTGAAATTTGGTAATGCAAATGCATTTTGATTTATTACAACATGGAAATCAATCAGAGAAATATCCTACTTCCTCTGATGTGAATGTTATGAAAGTAAGAGCAGGAGAAAAAGACTGGGACAACGGTTTTCTCAGTCCTCTCTGTGACATCGGGTGGTATGAGGTGACTGAGAGATCACCCATGAAACTCAGCAAGAGTGAAGGGCAAAATATGAGAAATTGTGCAGCTGGCTGGTAAGTTCTGGTGTTTTGTGGCTAATAAATACTGTCCTATTTTTTTTTGGAGGTCTTATAACAGCAGTTGAAGCCAGCTACCCTTTCAGCTCTGTGGCCAGAAGCAGGATGCTTTCTTCCTGCATCCTCGTTATTGTTCAAGAAATGGTGCTACCAGAAATCAGGCTTGGTTTGGTGGTTTGGGATTTTTTTTGTTTTGGCAGGATTTGTGTATAGATGTATGATTTAAGATTTTCCTAAAAATGTGTATTTTCAAGACACATTTCAAAAATTTTGATCACTAAACAGAGATATATGTAGAGTAAAATTTTGTTCACTTAACCTGTTTCTTAAAACTTTATTTTCAAGGTCAATGCTTCTTTCTGTTCCCTGAATCTAAGAATTTTTGTTGCTTTTCGCAATGTTTCCTCAGCTGCTTGAAAGGTTGAATTTGAAGCTAGCGAAGTTACCACCTCTAAGGAGAAAGATCAAACCCTCTTAAATAAGGTGAAGGCAGATAAATGTAAAATATACTAATTTTTCACTTCAGCATAAAATTTATTTTCTTTAATAGAAGGTTAGAGAGGCTCAGTGCAGACTGTAGGGCACAATTTTCCATCACTCTCAGATTTGGCCAAGCTTTGTTGTTCCTTGAAGGAAATGGCACTTTTCCCTGTATTCTCAGTGGAAGCAGTATTTAATCTGTTACTTAGCAGTCCTGGGTTATCAGCTAGAATTCTGTTTCCATGGTCCTGAAAGAAATTCAAGAAAAGTTGCACTTTTGATATATTGATATTCTTGGCCTAAATAAGAACATCACTAGGTCTGCTTACAGCTCTCTGCAGGACACTAGTGTACAAATGTGGAGTGGTTCACTCTGCCTGTGTTATTACATAGCTAGAGTGCTTCTGCCTTCTGAGATGTAAGGCTGCAAGACTTCAAAAAGTACTAAAAATGTATTAATGCACAGTTTTAAGGCAACTCCTCACTGTCCCAGCATCTCAAGAGTGCTCGTTTGTCAGAGCTTTGCAGCTGACCTTCAGGAATCTCTTGAGCATATAAATGGAGCTATAGTGTGCACGAGCTGCCTTCCTCAGAGGTTGTTTTGACATAGCTTGACCCTGACTAGCTTTTTGAAAATGTTTCAGGATTAACAAAACAACTAAGATGGTAAATACAATGATTTCAATGTTGCTAATATTAGATTTGCCTTGGCAATGACAAATAAGCTAATTGAAATATAAAGCATGTTATTTGAGGAAGTAATTTTCAAGGTAAAAAATGATGATGAAATCCTGTAACACATACTTAAGGTAAACTAAATTGCTGACCGGCTTCTAATGTATGTTCTAAGTTCCACAAAAAAATAATTTCGTAGAACCTATAGCAAAATTATTGAGAGTACAAATCCTTAAGGACAGTCTTTTCATACAATGTAGTGAAAGTTCAGGGATTACTACCATTGTAAAATTTGATTTAAGGAAAATAAGAACATAGAATCCTAAAATCTTCCGGTTGGAAAAGACCGTTGAGATCATTGAATCCAACTGCACCCATCATCCGCTAAACCATGTCCCTCAAAAACTCATTCGTCAGGGAAAGTTTAGGCTTGATGTTAGGAAAAAGTTCTTCACTGAAAGGGTGATTGGCCATTGGAATGTGCTGCCCAGGGAGGTGGTGGAGTCACTGACTCTGGAGGTGTTTAAGGGGAGACTGGATGAGGCACTGGGTGCCATGGTTAAATGATGGTTGGTGTTAGTGTTGGGTTATAGGTTGGACTTGATGATCTCAGAGGTCCTTTCCAAACTTAGGATACTGTGATACTGTGTGATCTACCCTTTTTTTAAACACCTCCAGGGATGGTAACTCAACCACCTCCCTGGGCAGCTGTTCCAGTGCCTGACCACCCTTTAGGTAAAGACATTCTTCCTAATATCTAGTCTAAACCTCCCCTGGTGCAGCTCATGGCCATTTCGCCTTGTCCTATCACCTGTCACTTGAGAGAAGAGATCAGCACTTGCTCTGCTCTTTTCAGGCAGCTGTAGACCGCGATGAGGTCTCCCCTCAGCCTCCTCTTCTCCAAGCTAAACAACCCCAGTTCCCTCAGCTGCAACTTGTAGGACTTGTTCTCCAGCCCCTTCACCAGCCTCGTCACCCTTCTCTGGATGTGCTCCAACACCTCAATGCCCTTCTTATACTGAGGGGCCCAGAACTGAACACAGTACTCAAGGTGTGGCCTCACCAATGCTGAATACAGGGGCACAATCACTTCCCTGGTCCTGCTGGCCACGTTGTTACTGATACAGGCCAAGATGCCATTGGCCCTCTTGGCCACCTGGACACACTGCTGGCTCATATTCAGCCAGTTGTCAATCAACACCCCCAGGTCCTTCTCCTCCAGGCAGCTCTCCAGCCATTCTTTCCCAAGCCTGTAACGCTGCATGGGGTTGTTGTGTCCCAAGTGCAGGACTCGGCACTTGGTCTTGTTAAACCTCATCCCATTGGTCTCAGCCCATCGATCCGTCCTGTCCAGATCTCTTTGCAGCGCCTCCCTTCCTTCAAGCAGATCAACACTGCCACCCAGCTTGGTGTCATCTGCAAACTTGCTAAGGGTGCACTCGATCCCTTCGTCCAGATCATTGATTAAGATATTGAACAGGACTGAACCTAGCACTGAGACCTGGGGAACACCACTCGTGAACGGCCTCCAACTGGATTTAACTCCATTCACCACCACCCTCTGGGCCCAGCCATCCAGCCAGTTTTTTACCTAGCAGATGGTTTGCCCATCCAGGCCAATGACAGCCAGTTTCTCAATCAGAATACTGTGAGAGATGGTGTCAAAGCCTTTACAAAATGCAGGTACACCACATCCACAGCCTCTCCTTCGTTCATTAACCGGGTAACCTTGACATAGAAGGAGGTCAAGTTGGTCTGGCAGGACCTGCCTTTCATAAACCTATGTTGACTGGGTCTGATCACCTGGCTGTCCTGCATGTGCTGTGTGATAGCACTCAATATGATCTGCTCCATGACATTTCCCAGTACTGAGGTCAAGCTGATGGGCCTATAATTCCCCAGATCCTCTTTCCGACCCTTCTTGTAGATGTGAGTTATGTTATGTTTGCCAGTCTCCAGTCAAGCGACACTTCCCCAGTCAGCCAGGACTGTTGATATACGAGGGAAAGGGGTTTGGCAAGGACCTCCGCCAGCTCCCTTAATACCCTTGGGTGTATCCCATCTGGCTCCATAAACTTGTGGACGTCTAATTGGCCAAGTAGATCTTTAATCAACTCTTCTTGGAACATTGAGGGTTCACCTTCACAGTCTTCTGGCTCAGGAGGCTTGGAGCCCAGAGAACATCTTACCTTCCTATTAAAGACTGAAGAAAAGAAGGCATTAATTACCTCTGCCTTGTCCTCATCCTTTGTTACTACCATTCCCCTTTCATCCAGTAAAGGAGGGAGATTCTCCTTGGTCCTCCTATTGTTGTTAATATACTTGAAGAAACTTTTTTTGTTGTCTTTCACTGAACTGGCCAGATGGAGTTCTAGTTGGGCTTTAGCACTTCTAATTTTTTGCCTACATGATCTCACCTGCTCCCTATAGTCCTCCTGAGAAGCCTGCCTCCTCTTTCAAAGCTCATATATTTTCCTTTTTTTCCTTAGACCAACACAGAGCTTTCTGTTAAGCCAAGCTGGCCTTCTCCCCCGCTGACTCATTTTACGGCACATGGCGATGGCCTGCTCTGGCGCCGCCAGAATTTCCTTCTTGAGAAGCAACCAGTTCTCATGGGCTTCTTTGTCGTTTAGAACTGTCTCCCACTGCACTTTATCAAGCAGCCTTCTAAACAGTTTGAAGTCTGCCCTCTGGAAGTCCAAGCTGGCAGTTCTGCTGACCCCCCTCCTTACTCCTCCAAGAACTGAGAATTCTCTCATCTCATGATCACTGAGGCCCAGGCATCCTCCAACAGTCACCTCCCCCACAAAGCCCTCTCTGTTCACAAACAGCAGATCCAGCAGGGTGCCTTCCCTAGTCGGTTCACTCACCAGTTGTGTTAGGAAGTTATCTTCCATACACTCGATGAACCTCTGCTGTGTTATACTTCCAGCAGACATCTGGAAGGTTGAAGTCTCCCACAAGAACAAGGGCCAGCGATCACGAGACTTCTCCCAGTTGCTCATAGAAGAGCTCATCCATTTTCCTGTCCTGGCTGGGCAGCCGATAACAGACTCCCACCACTATGTCTGACTTACTGTGGATTCCACTGATTTTAACCTACAAGCACTCAACCCTATTGTTTGCATATTTTAGTTCTACACAATCAAAACTTTCTCTAACATAGAGGACAACACCACTGCCTCTCTTTCCTAGCCTATCCTGCCTGAAGAGTTTATAGCCGCCCATGGCAGCACTCCAGTTGTGCGAATTGTCCCACCAATCGTTTCCATGATGGTGATTATATCATCCTTTTCCAGCCTTACAATGGCTTCCAGCTCCCCTTGTTTGTTGCCCATACTGCATGCATTAGTGTAAATGCACTTCAGTTGGGCTGTTATTTTCACCCCTTTCCTAAGTGGAATAGGCTCAATTCCTGACTGTCCACTATCAGTGGCTTGTAACCCACCGATAACCTTTGAGTTCTGGCTGCCACCTGGAGTGCTACTCTCCACTTCCACTGAGGTGGCAGACCAGGTGCTCTCACCAGCAGACCGTCCCTCAGAGCCTGAGGTGCCATTCCCATGATTCAATCTATTGAGCCTAGTGATGACCTCTCTCCCTTCCAAACTCATTTAAAGCCCTCTTGATTAGTCCAAAAAACTTTTTAGAGAGTATCCTTGTGCCCTCATGCGACAAGTGTACCCCGTCATTTGCCAGCAGGTCTGGCTTGTAGGCCAACCCATTGTCGAAGAACCCGAAGTTTTGTTCTTTGCACCATGTTTGGAGCCAGTCATTCAATTCTTGGCTCCTCCCACTCCTTCTCTCATCATTCCCTATGACAAAGGAGAATATGACCTGCGCTCCTGATCCCTTTACCATCTGACCTAAGGTCCTAAAGTTCTTTTTGACTGCTTTGAGGTTTCTAGTTGGTTTCTCGTTATTAACCACCTAGAAAATGAGTAGTGGGTAATAATGAATGCTAAATGAATGCTTTCAATAATAAGTAGTGCATTCGGGGTCCTAGGATAGAAACTAATTAATCTTAAATAAGGCACACAGTGTCTCAAGGCAGAGAGAGATGAGATCCACTTCTGTAGTCGTTTGCTAAAGGGTTTATACATTGTTGGTATATTCCACACTGTGCAGCAGTCAGATAAAAAGATATGTTTTTTCAGAAAAAAAGAGCATCAATATTTTTTTTGTAACTCCATCACAACTTTTTCACAACTGTATGATTGTGATGTTATTGAGAAAATTTGCTTTTTTTACTCTCAAATATTTTTTCTTTTAATTTTTCCATAATTTACATACATTGTTTTGATTATTTGAGTGTTGTTTAGTAAAGCTTGTAATTGCTGGACTTTGCTAAGTACTGAGAAAATAATAGGTCTACTGTTATTGCAGAAATCAGACCAGCATATAAATTAATTGTTTGCATATTTAAAATATGCTTATCAACAAAAACAGCAAAAAAAGCGATAAGCTCCATGGTAGATTGGTGAGCTTTCATCCAAATTCTTTACAGTATATATATTTCTGTGTTTTCTTATACTTCCATGTGAATACTGAAGCCCATTACCCAAAGTTTCGCACACATAACCTTTTATCTCTTGGGTCTGAGTTTCCTCTGATTTACTGGAAGCTTATGCTAGAGTGATTCCTTTTACTCAGTTCCTTATGGAGTCATCTGGATTTACAAATGTTTAAAGTAAAATCAGTAGACTGCCTGGGGAATTCTGGCAGAAATGTATCTCGCCACAGTAAGGAGTGCAGACCTCTCGACCTCTGACAATTTTGGTTTGTGTGGCTGCTAAATTCCAAAACATGTTTCAGTGTTTACTTGTTTTTAATTGTAGAAAAATCTCTTGTAAAAAATTGTGATTATAAAATTAATTAAGCTAATATTTGTTGCGACCTTTTTTATCTCTCTCTTCCTTTGCCATTGGTTGCTGTCATAGAATGCACCTCTGTCAGTTCTTTTATTTCCTTTCTCTCTAGTATGTATAATTATATATATACGTGTGTTAAGCATTCAAAGTATCAAGAACAGACTTGCATATCAGGCAACAGAGGACAGAATATGTAGTTTTCCTGTCACTTAGAGAATGACTATTTCCATCCCTATTGTTAAACAGTCTTCTTTGATATATTCAGTATAAATATATAATGCTGTTTCTTGACTTTAGTCCTTGACAAAACATTAGAGTTTTCCCTTTCAGGAAAACATATCTTGCTTTTATTTTGTGAAGATGCACATCTTTCTGATCTTGTGTTAGTACTTTCTTTTATATGCTATATTTCTTTCAATTAAATCATATCCTTTAGGTGAAAATGTTTTGTAGTATTTTCCTGTAAAATTAAAAAAAAAATAGCAAATAAGATGCTAAAAAACTGCCAAGCAGTTACTGAATAGACTATTGCACTAAGCAATACTGGTTTTGCTCAAGTTCATATATCTTCTGCTTGCCATCACTTTAAAGATTTCTAATCCAAACAGACTCTTGTATTCCAGTGGGGACCTTGTCAAAATAAGAAAAATTTTCAATTTTTTTCATCCCTATACTACGCAAATTGAGTTTTTCAGATGATATCAATATGGAAGTGTAAACTGTGACTGTGAGCTAATCTTCAAGTTCTCTGGCAGTTTCAGTGCTCATTGCTTAAATATTTTTCAAATCTCTGCATCTTCATATTTTCATCTTTTTTTCTTAGGTTAGCAATGAAAAATACTCTGCCAGGTTTCAGTATAACTAAGGAACCTCAGTGCAGTATTTTAGTTCATGAACTTATTCTTAAAAAGAAGAAAAAAAAGAAATATAAAAAAGATATGTTAGAAGGAGGCATAAACAACAAAACAGGTTTCTACATCAATTAACCTGTATGGGATGCTATCCAGAGGGACCTTGACAGGATGGAGAAGTGGGCCTGTGAAAACCTCATG
Organism: Dromococcyx pavoninus; assembly: GCA_033558185.1. Classification (NCBI taxonomy): domain Eukaryota; kingdom Metazoa; phylum Chordata; class Aves; order Cuculiformes; family Neomorphidae; genus Dromococcyx; species Dromococcyx pavoninus. The sequence continues at coordinate 713,102 of JAUMJL010000395.1, read as the reverse complement.
TTGTTCAACAATGCGAAGTGCAAGGTCCTGCACCTGGCTCAGCGTAATCCTCAGTATTGATACAGGTTGGGGGGGGGGGGGATGATGAAGAGATTGAGAGCAGCCCTGCAAAGAAGGATCTGGGGGTCCTGATAGATTAGAAGCTAGACATAAGCCAGTAATGTGCACCCGCAGCACAGAAGGCCAACAGTACTCTGGGTTCCACGAAAAGACGCTTTGCCATTAGGTCGAGGGAGGTGATTCTGCCCCTCTACTCTGCTCTGGTGAGACCTTACCTGGAATACTGCATCCAGTTCTGGAGTCCTCAGCACAGGAAAGACATGGGTCTGTGAGAGCAGGTCCAGAGGAGGGCCACCAAAATGAACAAAGGCCTGGAAGACCTCCCTTATGAAAAGAGGATAAGACAGTTGGGGTTGTTCAGCTTGGAGAAGACTCTGAGAAGACCTTATTGAAGCCTTATAAAAAAGATGGGGAAAAACTTTTTAGCAGGGCCTCTAGCAATAGGACAAGGGGTAATGGTTTTAAGCTGAAAGAGGAGAGGTTTAGAATAGATATTAGGAAGAATTTTTTCTTGCTCAGGGTGGTGAAACACTGGAACAGGTTGCCCAGAGACACCCCATCCATGGAAACATTCAGGGTCAGGTTGGATGGGGCTCTGAGCAACTTGATGTAGTTGAAGATGTCCCTGTTTGCTGCAAGGGGGCTGGACTAGATGACCTTCATGGTGCCTTCTAATGCAAACAATTATGTAGTTCTATACTAGAACTTCTGAAAGCTTTCATTTCACAATATAATCAAGTAAAAATAGTTATTATTTCTTGAGAATTTGTATATTAAGTAAGAGAAAATTAGAAAGCTTCTGTTTAGAACACATAGCTAAGTCACATTTTTACACCAAACTTTAACCCCAAATCTGAACAGTGTTGGAGACCGGGGTAAACATTTTTGACTTGCATTTGTTTCTACTGTTTCTTCTGCTACAATAGTATGAATACTGTCTATGTACCATTGCATATAATTTTTTTTTTAAATACACACAATGCAATGCCAGTGTACAATGCTCACATATAGTCCTTCTAAGTTTAAAACCTGGTCATGAATTGCTTATACCGCTGATAATTTCACTATAGCCTTATGCGAAGACCTGCCCCTCTGCTATTCTCTTACACCCATAAAGGCTGACCGAAAATAAAATATCCATTCTAACTCACCTTCACTATGAGGAATGCTATAATTTGAACCAAGACATTTATAATAAGTATGATTTCCTCTTCAACAGGCAAAACGTTTGTGTGATTTTTCACTGTTTCCATAGGAGAATCTGATTGGGCCTTCACTGTTTCCTTTGGACCCTCTAAAAGGAGTGATGTTCCAAATGCAATCAGTGATTATAACATGGCTAAACATGGCTAACACCACTGTTGCTCTTGGAAATGGATTTCTTTAGTTTTCTGTAGTTCACAGGTCAGTGAGTGCTACACTCCTGCCTGATTGCAGAACTTGTGAGTCCAACTTCACATTCACTTGGAGCTTTTAGTTAACTTTCAGTACGATATCCCTCATTCAGACTTTGAAATACTAGGCTTGTTTGGACTCCTTGGAGGAACGTAAAGCTACATATGGTAGGGTAAACACATTCTGGCTTCTATTCACAGGCTCCTCAGATACATTACAGTCTCAAGAGGGAGATGTAACGTATATTGAGAAGAGAGGAAGCACCATGTTTGTCAATACTTGCTTTGATAGGTAGGATCATCCTTAATCTTACACCTTAATCCCATCCTCCATCTCAGATCTGATGGAGAAAAGGTAGCTCATTTTACTGGAGCTGGCTGCAAGATTAACTCCAAATATCAGTGTAAATGTACTCTGGGTGTTTGCTCTGACAGAGAGATGTGTACTGATTTTCTAGCTAAGGGTGAGTCTAAATAGGAACTGTAATTTATATGAGTAATCTTCTTGGATTTGAACGGCAGTTTATCTCAGATCTCAAAGCAAGCTTTTTGTCTATCTGACATATGCAAATGCTGATCAGTGTGTGCTATGTGTTGTGCAGTCAGAGAAACATGAAGCTGTCATACACCTCAATTTGAGGATCTGGTTCATCAGCTTAAGCTGCAAATACTGCTGCTTTTAGTTTTGAAATTTTCTATATTAGGTCGTGGTTCTTGAACAGTCCACACATTCCACTTACCAGCTGTTTCTGTCAGTTTTTTACTTGTGCCTAAAAAAGACCACAAAAACATAAAGCATCTTTGTGTTTGGTTTGTACTGTCCAGAGAAACCATGTGAGCTTGAATCAACTTTTTAGACTAACTGTAAAAACCCACTGCTGCCTCTTCTTGGCAGCTGTAACCCCACTTAAATCAAGCTGGGGTCTGATCCCTCTAGACAGAGGCAGCAGTGCAAAAATTATGCCATAGAATGGCATCTCTTATTCCTTTATTCTATCTATGAACAAGTGAAATCTGATAGCCCAGATCCTGTAAATATTTGTGTACATGTGTAATCTTACCCATCTGAGTCAAGCACACAGAAAAAGAGTAGAACCTAGGCATTAGGGGAAAAACCACAAGAGTTAAGGGTAGCCACGTAGTTCAGCAGTTAGTGGTGTATTGAATTTAATATGAAAAAAAAGAAAAAGAAAAGAGGAGAGGAGAGAGTGTTACTACATGGAGATATAGGCACAATTTTCCTTTGTTTGCTAGAATATACGTTCTTGGTTTCAGCTCGTTCAGTTTTACCTTCTGCCACATTATATCACAAGAAAAGTGTCAAATCAAAACACCCAGGTGTTCTAGAGACTATGTGTTTGTGTGTTGGTCAGTTGTGGGTGACTGTTTTCTTACTCAGTGACTAACAATAAATATTCCTGTCACAAATACTGATTTGAATTTTCTGGAAAGTAATTAATGGCACAAGCAGTCAGCTAACATTTGCAGCTGCAAGACACGACAGCTTTTTCTCACTAGTAACAGTGTTAGACTTACACGAAACTGTCTTAAATACCACCAACATATTTTGCATGTCTCCATACTCCCCTCAAATTAATGCCGATGATTTCTACAATCATCTTATTATGTTGTGAGGAAACTGGGAGAAATGGTGGGAGAAGGAACAACCTGGAAGAGAGGAAATGTGAGGATATGTTGCCATTCTTCTTTCCATGACAATCTACTGTTATTTTGCAATTGTCCTGCAGATTGTTAGGAAAAGAAGAATGGCTTTCTGCTTGGTCTTGGTGTACTCCACAACGTAGGACTGATGATGTGATGGGAGGGATGGAGACAGAAGGGAACTAGTAGAGTAATACATAATTGTAACAGTTCCTAAACAAAAAAATGCTCCTTTTATGGTAACACTTATGACTGTATTCTTAGTCTATTCACTTCCCCTGTTCTATGAAGAACATCCTCAAACAGCATTACCAAAAACATTACTATGTCATACCTGCCTCTTATACATCACCTCACATATACCTCTCTTAAAGTGCTTCGCAATTCAAGTGGAGTTTCTAAGTTACTTGGGAAAAAATGTAAGTGCAATATTGTTTTTGAGATAGGAATATTGTTGCATGTCTTTTCAGTATCTTAATATGGTAAATTCTTTTATATATATATATTCCGTTAAAATTAACTTGTGTAAATTTTATTTGCAGTCTCTGAGAGAAAATAAAGACCTGAGAGATTGTATATTCCCGTTCTCTACAATACTAACACATTCCTACAAATTTACAGAAGCCATTTCTAAAAATCAACTTAAAAAATTAATTCAGGTCCCTTACTGGCAGTTGTTCTGCTTCCATCAGTCATTACTGGTGTGACCACAATTCTTTTCTCTACTCCATCCTTATACAAAGAAATTGTAACTTCTTATCAAATGTTCACTTAAGTCTTAAAGTAAAGAGCTGTGGAGAACTACAAGGGCTAGCACTACAACTCAGGGACTAGATCAATACAGCTTTTGAGACAAAGGCTGACATTTTTAGAGAAGAAAAAAAGAAAACATTCACCGGGAACAAATCACTTCCTTAAATGATCCTTAATAAACCTGAGCATTTCCACCTATTCACTAAATATCCTACAACTATGAGTTTGTTCTGCTTGCTTTAGTGGCCTGATAATGACTTGCAAATAGACAGCAAGACACAATTCAAATTGACAGTCTGAACAGCACATGAAAGGGGAGAGTAATTAACTGAAATACAGAAAAATTGAGTTAATCTTCTTACAGTTTATGTCTAAAAATACTTCTAGGAAAACATAAGCATCTAATATGTTCTGAATTCTTTGTTCTGGGAAAGCAAAACTAATAAAGGGGAGGAAATTAAAAGAAAAAACTAATGGAGTTGAATGAAGAATAGTCATGAGAGGGGGACTTAGCAATCTATGCAGAGCATTGTCAGACATCTGTAAGAACCAGTTTGAGAAGCTGTAGGAGATGCTGGTATGACAAGGTGCTAAAATATATGCAGAAGACCGGAATAATAGTTGTCAGATCCTGCATTACTACCCATTAAGGACAATGAAGGCATCAGAAAATGTAGTCTTTCCGAAGTGAGAAACAGCCTTTTCTCATTTCAGTAGTTAATTCCAGAAAGGTGAAGGCTACCTGTCTGGCTAAGTAGCAATAAGCAGAGGCACCTTGTAAAAGAAGGACCAAGTTCCCTTTTACTGTCTTTGAATACAGTTCTGCAAACTCTGCTTGCTCAACAGACTCATATAACAGGTGGGTGCAGGTGCTGCCAGAGTGGTGAGGAGAGACAGGCTGAAATTACAGTGTCACCAGTGAGACTGAGCTGATCAGATGAATTAAAAGCTGTAATTATGGCTCAAGAATTTTAAAATATTATTTATAGTTGATAGAAAAGGAATAAGAACTAAAGCATTGTTATTTAGGCATGAGTTCTGCTTCCATTGAAGTCACTGTGTAAAATTCTCTTTCATTTTGATTATTCTGAACTAAGCTGCATTGATCATTGTCAATTCGCTTTTAATTCTGTAACACTCCCAAAGCATAGCTTTGTAAAGCTGGCAGCAGTGAGGAACAAACTGCTGTTACTCTTTTCTATCCATTGAAATGACAGAGGATTGAGTGGGCAGGAGGAGAAGGTGTCTGCACTTTCATGGTTGCTACATTTCAATCTTTGGGTTTCAAAATTCTCCTTCATTGTGTGGCAAATCCCTGAGGGAGAGCCACAGGCTTCTGTTCCACATCCAGTTCTGTCCTCTGTGTCATAAATGGACTCCAAAGCAGACTCTCTCCTTTAAACTCTATCCTTTGAATCCTGTGACTTAATATTCATAAAAGCTGTCTTGGCCTTGCAGTAAACTCTCACTTCTGAACCACTGAGCAACCAAGAGGAATGGAAAGATAGTAGCTTTGTAACCCTGTTCCACCCATACACTATGAAATCTGCCAACGGTTCTTCACGCAAATGAGTTTCCAGCTGACAATGTATGTTTTTAATTTAGCTCACATGGTTATACAGAGGCAGGTGAAAAGGGCCTATTTCCCTTTTTCATTTCTTTTTTTCCCCCTGTGCTGGTAAATGCATTTCATCTTGTAACTCTTGCTTTGGATTAAAAAGCTGTTGCCTTTGGCACTAAAGCTGCACAGCAGGCTGAGGAAAGTAAAGCTTCCTTTCATTGCCATGTTTTAAACCAGAGGAAGTCATCATGCTACTTTAACAAGCAAAAATGAATGAAAATGTTTAATATGATTATGCAAGCATGAGTAGCTGTTTAGCTGTGTTCTAATTGCCACAGATTTTCCTCTGTGTGGTTCCTCACGTTGGTGGATAATGTGATCGTTTATTTTTCACAAACAGTCAGGTTAGGATGTTGTTCTGAAGAGTCTTGCAAGGTGATCTATCTGGTGATCTGCTTCCCCTCTTTTCAGAACATTAGGTCCTTAAATGCAAGGCTGAGCTGTAGATCTGGCATTGGGTTTTGCTGCCACTGAGCATTTCGTACTTCACTCTATCACTAAGTCACTAAGGCACAGAGGAAGAAGTACCTATCTTCTGTTTCAGCTTCTGTTGTGGTAATGAGTAGAATGAAAATCTGCTCCTGGCTTGTGACAGACCAAAGCAAACTGCTCAGAACATAGCCAGCCGGCAAAAGCCCCCGTCACAGAGACAAACCTGAGATACCTTGGGTGTCAGAAGCAGTGTTACCTCATTAGCATAGTGTTAGATAGGTCTGGATATATGGTGCTATATTGTGCCACATAGCATGTCTTTAATTGCAGTGTGCTTCACCCCCTGTTAGCAATGTGGGTGCTGATTATGATTTAGTGAAGAAGGTTGGAATAATCTTGGATGTTGACGTGCGAGCTGACTGAGCTTTCTTTGTACTGGAAAGAAAAGCTGCACCTAATGTTATCAGCCTCATTTCTGTCTTAGCATAGAATGAATTTTCATCTAGTACCGACTATTTTTCTCCAGGGACTAATTTTTATTTCCTATACCTTATTGTTATTATTCTTTAAATATTTTTTTTTTAAGAAATCACAGAATTTCAGGATCAAAGAATAACTGAGGTTAGAAAGGAGCGCTTGAGATTTCTGTGTCCAATCCCTCTGTTCAAAGTAGTGTCAACTACAGCAGATTTCTTTGGACCGTGTTCAGTCAGCTTTTTAGTATGTCCAAGGATGAAGACTCAACAGCCTCCCTGGTAACCTTGTTCCCACTGTTTGATCACTCTTACAGCTAAAAAAAAAAATGTTTAAATGGAATTTAATTTATTTTAACCTGTGTCCATTCCTCTTGCCCTTTCACCAGGCAGCACTGAGAAGAGTACCTCTGTCTTCTTTACACCCCCTGTTAAGAACTCCCCTTAAGCCTTCTATTCTCCAAGCTAAATAGCCCCAGCTTGTCCTAGAGTTATGAATGGTTGCAAACAAAGTGGTTTCTGTGATGTATCTTTGATAGAGCGTGGTACTGAAATGTTCACTTTAAAGTCTGTTTTTTGTTGTGAATCTTGGCATCTTTTCCTGCATCCTTCGTAAGACATTACTTCACAAAGTCAAATGAATTAAATTTTTTTTTATTTCCATAATATCTTGGATGGTGAATTTCGTCTTTGTGGAAAATGGTCCTAAGCTTGTGTTTTCAAATTTTGTTCAAGCCTTTAGATCCAAGACATCTCAATTGAGGAAGAAATCTATGTATATTGTGAGGCTAGAAAGTATTTCTAATGACGAAACAGGAATCTTCCTAATTTAAAGGACTCATTTGGATCTGGAAGGCTTTTATCACTAGTGTTTTTTATCACTAGGAACACGTTGGTTTATGTAAAGGTAGTCGCACGTAACTTTAGCTGTTGTATACACCACACTTTTACTTCCTTGCTGCAGATTAATTCTTGCTTTAAAAATGTATAGAACATTATGAAAGCAACCAGTTAGTCAATTAACTAGCAGGTTCTAATAAAAAAAAAACAGTGCAGCTCTTGCTATAGATCTTATAATTATTCAGGCACAAAGGCAGGCTTTCCATGAATCAGTATTCAACTATAGGAACCTCAGTGGGAAAAGGTGCTTTAGGCATAGCACTGATTTTATTTTTTTTTTAATATACAAGAATATTTCACAGATGATTTTTCAAAAACGGGAAGTCATGAAGTTTTATCATCAGATATCAATCATAAGCCTGGTGTTTCTCTATTTTTCCCCAAGAGATATAAATTAAGACATTATCATTGCAATATTTGTAGATGAATCTCTACAGCATTGCCCTGCAGAGATGAAATAAATCCAGGCCATTTGGAGAAAACTCGGCATTCATAAATAATATCATCTTATCCACAGATAACAATACAGGATGTAATTTGAACCATTTAGTACCAAGTTACAAATCTTTAACAGCCTGTAAATCAGAGTGGTGGGGTTTTTTCCAGCAATGTAAATTACTGTGGTTTGATGGCTTAATTTGTTTGGGTTCACATAAACTGACTGTGAATAAAATCTTCCAAATTTTGGGACAATATAATTTTTAAATGTATATTATCGAAGAAATCTGAATGTTCAACACGTCTTCACGCTAACAGCCTGCACACATGTACTATTCAACATACAGCGATTAGTTATATTCTTTGAAAAGTTAACCGTACAAAAGCCCAGCTCTTGCTATGCAGTTAGGTGAGGCAAACGCTCTTGTCCCTTCCCCTTTTCCCCCAGAACTTTGCATGCTTTAACAGAAGCGTAGTTAGGTCTAAGCAGTTTTGCTCAAGGAGAAGTGTGGCACAGAGCTGACTGTGGACCTAAGTCAGATTTTACTGGCTGGAGAGAAAATGTTTTTCCCCTTATGTCACCACATGGAAACTGTCAGTGCAGCATCAAATTCTTGGTAGAACACTAGGAATGTGATGAGCTGTAAGTGTGAAATTTTCTGATATATCTCTACTAAAAAAAAAAAACAACAGAGAGAGAGGAAGTCATGAAAATAAAGGAATGTAAGGGAATCTAAGCCTTCTCATATTGGATCAACCTTAGTTTCAGCCATGGCTCATTGGAAGAACCATATAATGTGCAAATATAAAGTTTTTCTCCAAGTATATCACTCTAACTTCTAATAATTACAGATTTTATTTAGACTGGAATTAATTACCACAGCAATTCCTGAGATCTATATAAAATTTGAACTCTATGGTGATCCTTGATATGGTATTGGCCTTAGTAACCTCCAGTAATGTTTTGTATGAAGAAGAATTTTCTCATAGCAGCTTTAATCATAGTGACAGACATAACTTTTTAAGTTACTCTTCTTTTTTGATATACCAGGCTGACCTCCTTTTGCTTTAGTAGCTATTAAAATTAAAAAACCTATTCTTTTAAAAATAATTCTTTAACACATTCACATATTTTTTATACATAGCCATTTTCTCCTTGAGAAGGGAGAACATGGGAAAAAGGAATTTTAAGAGCAAGAAATACAAGTTTAAGGAACGGAACTGAACTGAGTGACACAATCACATGTTTGGCAAATGTTTTTACCATTGAAGCAACAGCAGTGGAAGCCTGAGGGAGACAAAGTTTCAGAACATTAGAACCATGAACTTTTTTTTAATAATACATGAAGCTGCCTTAATAAATCCTTATAGAAACTGTAACAGCAGCAGCTACATGACTGGTTTTAGTTAATGACCCATTAACATGTTAGCAAAGCAGCTACTAACTGTGATATTTGGTGAGAATCAGTTTCAAAGGGGTGATTAATATTAAAATCTGATGTTGATTTATTAACCAATACATTTTTAAGGTATTACTTTCTACCTGGAGAAATAAATGCGCATTGCAGCAGCAGTGTTGGTAAATCAGTAATTCCACAAAGATTAATAATCTGGTTTACTACAATTAGAAAAGAAATGGCTGTCCCTCCCCGTGAGTGTTACCACTGAGGTCAATTTCAGTCTTGGATGATGCTTTAAAACAATGTTCCTGCTGTGGCTTTTTTAACAAGACACCTAGAAATCCGAGCCATGCAATAGCAGCAGATATGAAGACCCAGTTTTGCCTAATTAGGTCAGGCGAAAGGACCTTCCATCAGTTCTTTACTGAGGAGGCCAGTAAAACAAATAACATAAACATAACCATGGCCCTCTTGCAACCAAGATACTGCATCGGCTAGATAACTAAACCCGCCTTTTCAATATAATTACTTAATAATTACTTTTTTCGTGCATGTGTCACAGGCCAAAACTGCCAGTTATGTAGTTTATGCTTGTGCTCCTGCACAACAGGAGACTCTGAGTCTGCATCTTTGGTCTGACTTTGGTTCCAGGTAAAATTATGGAGCAGATAATCCTGGGTGCACTCATGCGGCACCTGCAGAATGACCAAGAGATCAGGCCCAGCCAGTATTGATTTAGGAGAGGCAGGTCCTGCCTGACCAACCTGATCTCCTTTTGTGACCATGTGTCTCGGCTGGTGGATGAGAGGAAGGCTGTGGATGTGGTATACCTGGACTTCAGGAAGGCCTTTGACACTGTCTCCCATAGTAGACTACTGGAGAAGCTGGCAGCCCATGGCTTGGACAGGAGGGCTCTGTGCTGGCTTAGGAATTGGCTGGATGGCCGAGCCCAGAGAGTGATAGTGAACAGTGTCTCATCCAGTTGGCGGCTGGTCACTAGTGGTGTCCCCCAGGGGTCAGTGTTGGGCCCGGTCCTGTTTAACGTTTTTGTTGATGATCTGGATGAGGGGATTGAGTCCATCATTAGGAAGTTTGCAGACGATACCAAGCTGGGAGGAAGTGTCAATCTGCTGGAAGGTAGGGGGGACCTACAGAGGGACCTTGACAGACCAGAGAGATGGGCTGATTCCAATGGGATGAAATTTAACAAGTCCAAGTGCCAGGTTCAACACTTTGGACACAACAACCCCATGCAGAGCTATAGGCTGGGGACAGAGTGGCGGGAGAGTAGTCAGGGGAGGTTTAGGCTTGAGATCAGGAAAAAATTCTTCACTGAAAGGGTGATTGGCCATTGGAATGTGCTGCCCAGGGAGGTGGTGGAGTCATTGTCTCTGGAGGTGTTTAAAAGCAGATTGGATGAGGCACTTAATGCCATGGTTTAGACAATGAGTAGGTGTTGGTGTTGGGTCATAGGTTGGACTCAATCTCAAAGGTCTTTTCCAACATTGTGATACTGTGATACTGTGATCCTTGTGGCTATGCCTGTTGTTGGAGTCAGTCTTGTTTTGGCATGAGTAATATCTGTTATGTCCTGTTAATTCTTTCTACGCTTATCACGAATTTTTCATGCATGTATTTTTTTTGTTGCTTTGTTTTCACCTCAGATAAGGCAGAGACAAAGAAATCCACCCTATACTTAGAGGGGAAGGTGGCAAATTCTTTGCTGGTATTTCCTGAGGAGCAGTTTCCATGTTCTGGTGTGAAACAATGAACTTGCTCTATTTTTCGCATTAAGTTTTATGTTTTCGTAAAATATTCCAGAGTTATTGATCATGGCCTTCATCTTCATTGCTTTTCACAACTGAAGGATATAAATTCCCCAGAGAAATATTTGCCAGAGTTCATGCAAAACTGAAAGACAAGCACATTCTTGGCACATTCATTAGCATGCCTTGCCTACCTGAGCAATCACCTGATCTCAGCAGGCTTCCTTCCCTCTCTTCAGTCTGTGTCAGCCTGTGCTGTATCCCAGATCCCCATGGCCTTTTTCTATTAGGAGAGCTCCACTGCTTCACAAAAAGTGAAACGTTTTTCCTCTTCAGCTCTGTAAGTGGAGTCACTGAGACATGAAACACATAGCTGAGGGTTCCAATTCTCCTAGGACTTTGGTCCCATGCTAAACCACTCGAGTGGTTTTTATTTGGTAGTTACATAGCATTGCGGTAGGGTTCAGGTGCTCAAATATTTCTCTGTGGGGTATACAGTGGCTGAAATTGCAGTATCAGTTACACCACTGGAACCGACTAAGAGGCAAGGTTCCACACATCCATCGTGGGATGACAGATGGTAAAGACATGCCAGTAGATACTTTCCTGCCTGGGCATGTTGAGGCACAATAGAACGTTATGAAATGGTCAGGTAATGGCCATTATAAGCTAGCTATCGCTCTGGCTGAGATCCTGCCAGCAATCTTTTGGCCAGTCAGCTAAAGAGAGTATTCATCTGATGCTGACCCATAGCATTGTTCTCCTTTGTGGTTTATGTATGTATATGTGTGCATTTCTGGTTTTGAAAACATTGGCTATTTGCTAATCAGTTTGAGATGCCTGTCTACTGAACTGTTTGCTTCTCCTGATGCCACCTAACCAAGAGAAAGTGAGCCGGTCTGCTCACAGCCCTCTTAGCTGCAAGACACTCACTACCAGGATGGTGAGGACAGACCGGACTAAAAAAGAAGCCCCAAAGCAATTCGTTCATGGAGAAATGTGTTTTCTTGAGTGATCTAAAATCTTTTGTATTCCACTGAATAACTTTGAACACTATAACCATCACTGTAAAAAGGTAATTTCAACAGAGGCAGACCTTATTCATAGATCAGTTACTGATTCATCAACAATTTATTACTGATTTATTGTAAAGTGGAGTCTTCACATGTCAATATTTTCAATATAAAATCTGACCATGAAACAACTGATCCCAATGAAGGATTCTCACATACAGTACTGTCTTGAGCTTTGCCTCTTTGAAGAGAAAGAAGATTTATCTGGACTTATTGCCATGTCAAAGGAAATTAAGAGTACCACCTACTCTTTCCAGTTACTGAGAATCACTATAAAATGCTCTGGATCTGTTGTAAGTTGACACAGATAATGTTTTATTTCAGGAGAATGAGGCCTGCCTTTTTTAGGAAATGTTTATATAAACTTCTACTCAAGAAGCTCTGTTCTGTCCAAAATGTCTTGCCCTATTTTTATAACTTTCTTTCACTTTTCCAACGATGAACAGGGGTAAGACATAGCTCTCAAAACCTGAGGAGTTCTCTGAGATGATAAAGGGAAGTGGAGCTGAGGCGTAATCAGAAAGCCAACTCTCCACTTTAAACTGGAGCAGTAATAGCACCTCAGCATCATTTCCTTATAACAAAACCCTTCATGCCACCTGGTCTCAAATAACCTACCCACATCAGTGATAGCACAACAGACACTGGTCATTCTGTTTCAGGCTTGGGTAAAGCCTGCAACTGAGCTGAGTATATCACCAGTGGTCAGGCAGATATGACAGTGGGAGATTTTTTTTGGCCCAGCTTGGTATATTTAATGCAGTCTTTTTTTTTTAAATTAAATTTATTTAGGAAGTGCTAGCGTTTCTCACCCATCCTGAGGCTCTGCTTGATGACAGTTCACAGGTCTGAACTGATCTCCAACCCTGTATGTTTAACATGCAGTTAAGACAGCTGAGGTGGCGATTCACAAAAAAAAAAGCACAGGCTGTGCTACCTTAAGCTTACTTACAGCACCTAGCTTTGGTGTTCATCAAATCCAACTCTGATACTTAGAATGAGTAATTCGTTTGGAGCCTAAGTGAGGCTGAGGCTTGGAGAAATGCCAGCTTGCTGATCCTCTGTCTGATGAAGACTGAGGAAAACAACTGGAAGATTTGGCAGAAATTATATCAGTATCCCTGATTGAGAGTGTGCACCTGCCACTTGCTGTTCAAGTCTGTAACTCAGGTCTTTCTAAAATTACACCTGCTCCTTTTACACGTTTAGTTAGAAGTTGTTGACAAGATTGTGTTTTATCATCTTGCAACCATTTTTTTCTTGAATGTGGGATGGCAGGGTTCAACATGAGACTGTTTAGAACTTCAGCTGGTGAGGAGCGACCCACACATAACATGTCACATGCTCAGACACATTTAACTAGACTCAGATTCTCTGGAGAGACGCGTGAAGGTGACAGCCTTGAGCATGAACATGAACATGGTTGCTGAAGACATGCTTATTTGGGGATGGGAAGGGGCCATTCACCTTCTGAGTTAGCTTTTATTCCAGCTGGCTACAGATTCCAGATATTTCTATCCCTATGAAGAAGACTTTAGTCCAGGAATTATGGCATAAATCTCTATGAGAAAGGATCCTGGGGAATAACTGTAAGTAAACAAATAAAATCTGTTGTAATACACACAGGTGCTGGGAGAAGTTAGCTGAACATGGACTATCTTCCCTTCTCTGTTGTCTTCTTCCTTTCCCTCCTCCCTGCTCCTCACATTTCATTCTTTTAACATGTGTAGATTTAGAACCAAAAATACCTGAGATAACAGTAGTGTATGTTGTTGATCCAGACTGAAGAGAAGGTTGAGGTAATTTTAGGTAATGACAGAGGGTAAAACTGACTCCCAGTTACCTTTGGTAAGGTATTAAAATAGCTTTCACATGAAGATAAGATCTTTCATAATACCCTTCATAATGTTATCTCTTAGAACTATCTCCATAACAATATATATAGTATTAGAGAGATATATATAGTTGTACTTGCATTTGTAATGACTTGGATACTTTCAGAAAAAAGAAAGTGCTAGTCAGACGACAGAAGGACTTGAGAAAAAACTGCAAGGTTTTCATGAATTAGAAATTGAAAACTGTGCTTAGAAAATCACAGGGAATGGAACAGTCTCTATAAATTCTCAGGTTATTATATATCCTGCTCTATGTTTTTGTGCAAAAAAAAATTCAGCAGCAGAGTGTCATTATAAGGCTAGATATGCCTATGTTCAACTCCTGGCTTTTCTTGTCCCAGAGCACGCATGAAGATGCTTATGTCTTGAGGGTAAAGGAGACACGAAAACCTTGATTTGTGCCAGTACATGCTACTCTGCTGCCCTTCTTCCAATAGAAGTATGGAAATGGAGTAGAAGAAGTACCCTTCCTCTTGCCCCCATTTGTCATCCCATACTCTACTAAGAGTGCTAGCTTTGAAAGTGAGAGATCCATGTTCCAGTGCATCCCTACTTACTTCAGAGAAGGACTCCAACTCTTTGCCTCGGAGAAGAAGACATCTTTTAAGTTGCCCTTGGTCTTGCTCTGTGAAGAAAGTATGGCAAAGTACTACTTTGGAAAAGAAGAGGTGCAGGGTGTAAGTCTCCTAGGCAAGTGAACTACCATGAAGAAGACAGGGTAACAAGGGTCAACCTTTTCTTTAATATTTGTCAGATAATGATTTGAATAATCTGTTGGGCGTAGAACAAGTGCAGAAGTCAGTCGTCTCCTCTTCTGCTTCTCATGGGAAGCAGTCTATATCCTGACTGATACACTATCAGCATGCAGCCAGTAAGCACCTCTGGGCCACTGCCCAGTGGATGTTTGGACATCTCTCTTTTAGGTGTTTCCCATCAGTCGACATGTCTCTCCACTTTTTTTTCCTTAATTCTCATTCTGCAGTACCTAACTCTTCTATATGAAGTACCAGGACAATGGGTACTAGATAACATTGTGAATTACACACACAGAAAGCCTACTTAAAATTTGGCTTTTGCAATACTGACTATTCAAATACCTGAATCACTTAGTGAATTAGCCCTTGGCTTCCCTGTGTTTCAGTTCTTCTTTAATACAGCAATAATAACCCACTACAAACTCACAGGGATGCTGTGGAAGATAAATGCATAAAAGATTGTCAAGAATTGAGACATAATTCTAAGAAGGCAATAGAAGTAGCTAAGGTAAAGGAAAAGTCTGGGACACGTCTCTTCATAACAGAGGTACAGCTATTGTCTCTTCACCTTATTGAAGTCCAAAGCACTGCCTGTACGACTGGATTCCACATGTTCAGATATTACTTGAGGTTTTCAAGAATGCTTACTGGAGGGTCATACTGTTCATAAGCAAGAACCACTGGGAAGTGTCTCCCAAGAAAAATGCTGGACACAAAGACAGTTGAGAACCTGGAAGGATCCTCTCCTCATTGAAAAAAACCAACCAAACCAAACTACTGAACAACAACAACCAACCTGTGCAGAATCACCATTTTTTAGGATTAAGATATATTCCTAGACATTCACTTCTTGTCTGCGTGAAAGCATTTGCAGTAGAACTTCCAAGTTACACAATTAGAAATTCAACAACAAAAGTATTTAACATAAGAACCAACAATGAAACCATTTTTTTCCCCCTTTGCTGATTTAACAGCCATTTTCATAATTCCAAATAAATTTTTGACCAAAGTATATATAAAATATGAGTAAAACGTTTCTGGATACAAAGACTCCTGCTACCCATCCCTTAATAAAGAAAATGGTATTGCACTACAGAAGGCTTGTTGATATATTTTTTTATTTATTTGATTTATGTAAGAAGCAAGAGGAAGCCAAGCCCATGTTTAGAATCTTACGAATAATTAATTCACTGTTTTTGCAGTTTACCTTAATTTGAAAATTGATGATTTTTCCTTTTCTTCTCTTTAACAGTTCTTTAGCAGGTATTATGAGGTGTTATATTTACTTGAAGGTCTACTAATATATTGTCAGAAGAAGACTTGACTCAGGGAATTCCATGTAATTTAATTTATTTCCAATGAAAATAAACTTTTAATTACTGATCTTGGTATTGAGAAACAAAGAAGACAATCCACTAAACAAACATGTAGGAAAATACCTTTTTTCCCCTTCCCACGGCTCTGGTTCAGTCCAGTTACCTCTCCTCCCCTTTTCTTGTCTTCCCTCCGCTCAGGTTATAGTCAGTCCTTTCAGTGATGCAATGGACAGCACAGGAGGCTGGTGTCAGCATGTAGCAGGTTTTTGTGCCACTCCTTGCTCCTCACTCTTTTATTTTATGATTTTTTCCTTCCTTCTTACTCTTTTTGTCTGCTCTGGATGAATTCCTCCATTGGCTGCAATCCCATCGTGGTTGTCCCTGTCACTCTCCAGCCCAGTGACTTAACCGCTGGCCACAGCCCCCTCAGAGGCACACCTCCTCTTGTGTCTCCTTCTGTGTGTCCTGCATTTTCTTTTTAGTGTGTTCTGCCCTAGTTGTCACCCCTCTTCCTCAAACCTGCCTGACAAGACAGAACCTGCTCTAACTGGCTGTCGTATTGGCGCACAATGAGTCAGTGCTGCCCTTTTCTAAGCAGGCCAGACCCAGACGTCACCAGCAAGGGGCACTCCCTGGTTTCCTATGCAGGGCATGCTGCAACCACCTGCTACCTAAATCCTGTCAGATATGCCCACAGCATGTATAGAGAATATATACAAATCATTTAGGTATGTCTCTAAATATCTTGTTGAGAAGGTAATCATATTGACACCAAGTCCACATCCATCTTTTCAGTTGTCTCTAATTTCCCTCCCCTTTCTTTGTCACTGCCAACATTTCCATCCTTACGACTACTCCAAGCCATACTTTGAAGCTTTCTTTTGACAGCTCTCTCTCACTCCTCACATACCTAGAATTTGCTGCTTTTTACTCAGCATAATCATGATCTGCCATTACCTCCCCACTGTCCCCCCCCCAACCACACCACGCATCCTGTTCTCCACTGCAGATATTTCTGTCACTGCAAGAGCTTACTCTATGGCCACCCAAATATACACGTACTGACCTGTCTCCTTGCAAAATATATCCCAGAAGATAATTTTCCTTACCAGACCAAAAGTTAAAGCAGTAATTAATTCCATATTTTAAAAGCTTCGGGAACTTTGCATCCATTACCTTGTCTTATTCTTTGCTTCAAATACATCTTCCATGTTTCTTCTTTTTTGTGGTGTTGTTGCTTTATTGCAGTTTCACGCTTTTAGCACAGCCTCTTCTTCAGAGAGATACCTCTTTTAGTATATAAACACTACAGGTTTTCTTTCATATAGTCTCTTCTGCATATTATGATGTTCCCAAGACCTATCCCTGTTTTACCTTTGAGTTCAACTACCTTAAAGGCCTGTTGTTGCTTTGCTTCAAGTGTGACTACAGTTCCTTTCTACAGAAAACCATTTCTAATATCCCTTTAACCTTAAGCTGCTGCTCAGCTGTGTGAGCAGCTAAAGAGAAGATGTTTTGCTTTCCCGGGGAGAGAATCACCTAAATGTCTGCAGGATCCGGATCTAGGATCTGTGGTCTGGATCTCAAGCCAAATGAGCATTCTCACCTGTCTAGGAGAAAATATTACATTCTTGGGAGCTCTAATGCTCTCTCATTGACTCACGTATAAGCATGAAAACAAGCTATTGCATTCACTGAAGGATTTAGAAACCAGCAAAGGTATTGCAAGTAAGAAAGGTCAATAGATAGGATACTTCCTTTAAAAATACAACTTCCTATGACTGATCAAATGTCTTTAAAAACAAATAAACACTGTCCTACATATAATCCAGGCTAATACATTTTTCCTGCTGGTCCCTCCAGAGTGCCATCTAAAATGAGCTGATCACGATGAAGCACACGCTTTCTGTGTGCATACGGCTGACACTACCAATACTGTTATATATTACTGTAAAACAGGTTGAAGTTATACGTTCTTTCCGTCTTGCTTCCTCTCTACCTCTGTGGAGACTTTGTGGCTCTTTAAGACTGCAGAGGGCTGGGGTTACCGCTGCCCTCCGCCGTGCTGGGAGGTTCGCAGAGGGATCAATGTGATTAGAGCTGCAGAAACCGAAGGGAGGTGTGCGAGGAGCCGTCTCGCCGCGGCTCGGGGCTGGCCGCTGCCAGGGATGCTCCTGCGCTCGCGCCGGAGGACTCTGTCACCTGCGTCCCTGCCTCCGCCAACCTGCGGGCGCCTCCCTGAGCCGAGGACACACCTGGGCGCCGCGCCCCCGCCCCCCGCCCCCGCCGCCGGCTGCCTCTTCCCCCGCCCGAGCGCCGGGCGGCGAGTGTCGGCGGAGCCGCGGGGCTGCAGGCGGGGCTGAGCGCTCGCTGGGCAGACGAGCGGCCCCGCGGGCTCCGAGCAGCCACCAGCCGAGGGAGGCGGCGGCCGGACCCGGTGCGCGCTGCCTGGCAGCTCCGGCCCGGCCGTGGGCGCGGCGGGCGAGGGCGAGCCCGGAGCGGGCGGCGGGGGAGCGGCGGGGGCATGTGGATGTTGGCCGTCGCCTTGCTCCACAGCATCTCGCATGGTGAGCGCTGCCACCTCGGGGCTCCTTCCCTTTTCCCGTCCTCGCGGCTGTGCCTTTTGTGCTCGGCGCCAGGTCGCGCTGGCTCTTGGCAGTCGCGAGGAGAAGGGCGAAATTGCTCTGTAATCGTTGAAACGGGCTTACCTAGCAAAGTGACAGCCCGTAAGTTAACGCTGTTTCTGCAAACCTCAGAACAACCTCAGAAAACCTTCCCGGGGTGGGGGTGGGGGGGAGGTGGGAGGCACTGAGGACGCTACTCTCCCTTGCCTTCACCCCTGAATTCGGGAGAAGAACATGTTCTTCTGAAACGGAAGAAATAGCCAACTCCTTGCCATTTGTCAACCTGCACAGGACAGAAAATTAATGTATGTGGTATTCTGAAGGTCTTAGTTTGTGCTCCCATATGTGTTTTTAAAAAGTTGTACGTAATAGCTGTATGTGTTGCTTCTGGTGGGCTCCATCTAACGGTTTCCTATTAATCCTTGTATAAATACGTCTTCAAGAAACTGAATTTAGAAATAGGTTTTAAAAATATTTATTGCACTCGTGGAAGTATATTGAGTAAAAAGAAATTACTGGGGCAGACTTCCAGGGCATAGAGGAAAATTCTAGTTCTGTTTCATGATTAAGAAGTACTGAGTTCTTAGTATTAACTATTGAATACAAATGAAGTCTCCCTCACTTCTTTTCACCTCACCCCACTCCAAAGCTTGTTTGGGGGAATCTGGTTATTATTTATGTAAAAATTTTGTAACACTTTAGCTGGACGTATACATGTAGGCATTTTGGCATTTTCCCACAAAGCTTTGCCAGCTCCCATCAGTCATGACCTGAAACAGCTGCTGATCACATTTGAAAACTCTGAGTGCACACTTGTGTGTGCCATAGTCTATGATAATTATCTGTCAGGGTTTAAAGTGAGATGACCAGACTTCTTTTTGTATGTATCGAGAAGAAAATTTAGATACAGAAATGAATACTTAGAAACCTGTCCTTACAGTGCCAGATTAAGAATTTGGCATGTGAATTAAAACTATTTGAAAAACAGTAATTGAATTTAATGAAAAATGTTAATATGCCATAATTTTCTTCAGTTCTAAGCAGTCAGCAAACCCAAACTTGGGGGGGGGGGGGGGGGGGGGGGCAGGGGGGAAATCAGATTGTTATGACTTTCTTACTGTCCTAAAATTGTTCTCTTATTGTAATTTGTATATGCCAGTCAAGAAACTGTATCGAAATTTTGAACTTATATGGCAGAATGTATCAAATATACTGAACTCAGCTTTTTTTTTCAAAAAAGATCTTATGGCAATTAACTGTTTGATCAGCCTTAAACTTATACCTAAATATGAAAGTTAGTTGAATTTAGTCAATGAGCTTTGAAATACCTTTGCAGCAGTAACTGAAACAAGGACTAACAGATGAGGAAAACAATATGCTTATTCAGTCAAATGAAATCAAATACTTGTTTTATATCATATGGGATATTGATGCATATATTGCCCCCCAGGAATATTTTCTTGCCTCAGCATCTAGCATTTTCTTTCTTTTTTTTTTTTTTAATAAACCTGTTGTGGTAGAAAATATTCTTGATCCATTTATTGACTTGTAACCAATTAAGCATTACTTCAGTTCTTATATCCATGTCTTGAACAAAAGCAGGGAGACCAAAATAGTAAGAAATTATTCTCTCAACATTGCCCTCTAAGCAAAAGAAGCGATGTTATGCAAGACAGGTGTATTTTTTTATGACTTCTAGCTTAACATTCAGCTAAAAATGCGTGAAGTCCATTGTGTTCTGGTCGTATCACTTCAAAGAAAGAGACAGCAGAAACAGACAGGATCCAGATATATATGACAGAAGTGACAGAAGCAGGAAGGAGTCCTGTGTGAGAGGAATATCAGGTGGGGAGAGAGGAAATAGTATGCTTAAGGAAGAGATGAATCAGCAAGGATGTGATAACTATGTATAAAATAGGATGTATAAAACGGGCATCCCTGTTTGCTCTGGAGAGAAACACTGGCTTTTTGTGCTTTGTGTCAAACACCAAAGTCCTCCTCTCCATATGCTGTGTCTGTATATTGAGGTGTGGGGGGATTTTTTTGTCTGCAGTTCTGGAAGAACTATTCCAGAATAATGGAGAAAATGCATTTTCAACGTATTTCCAATCCAATAAACTGCAGTCTTTTCCAGGTAAGGTAGGCAAGATCTTTTTACTTGTCCATTTTGCCTCTTGCAGAGCTGATATCTATGCTGTTTGCTTAGTAGCAGTCATTTTATGAGTGCTTAAGCTCAAGGAAAACTCAACTGTGGTAACTCTTAGAAAATGTAGGCTTTTTAAATGAGCCATCATTACCTAAAATTAAGTGGTGGTCATGGTGAAGAGACCACTTTTGACAGATAGCTATATTTAAAAGGAAAAATACCCAAACAAACCCAAAACAAGCCCCAAGGAAAATGAACTGGAAGTACCACATCATCAGGCTCCACTGAACCCAGATCAGCTTCTCTGTGGAGAATGAAGTCCTGTGGTTTTGCCACAGGATCCATGAGATTGAACTTGGGAGATCTAGTCCTACCCCACTGCTTAAAAGAGAGTTAACTACTACAGCAGGTTGCTCAGGACTGTGCCTTGTCAACTTTTGATTATCTCGAAGGATGAAGACTCCACAAGCCCTGTGGGTGATCTTTGCCAGTGTTATACCACCTTCACTATAAAAAATAAAGACATTATGCATCTCTCTCTTTTACTTGTATATGGAACTTTTTGTTTTCTGTTTGTGTCTAATGTGTTTTGTGTGTTTACTGGATATCACTGAGAAGAGTTAGGCTACATCTTCTTTTCATCATCCTAGTAGGTATTCTAGGTATTCTTATGCATTATTAAGATTCCCCTGGTTCTCCTCTTCTCGAGAAGTCGTCTAGGCTCTCTCAGCCTTCCCTCATGCATCAGGTTCTCCAGTCCCTTAACCATCTTTGTGGTCCTTCACTAGACCAAATTCAGTGTGTTTGTGTCTGTCTTGGACCAAGGAGCTCAGAACTGGCACACAGTACTCCAGATGTGATGTCACCAGTGATGACATGACTATTGTGATTCTTCTGCTTTGATAACAGTCCAGTGTACTGCTGTCACTCATGTTTACCCAGCCTTTCATTTTACTGTGAAACCTTCACTGGGCAGGATATCCCATTGCTTCTCTATCTGATGTTGATGTTTACAGCTGAAGTCTTTCACAGCACTGCCCTACAAAGCTTCTCCTATGAAGTACCTGGAGTCACTTTCCATCTCCAAACCATATCTATTTCCACTTGTTTGCCAGACTTGCAGTTAAGTACTTTTTTGTTCTTGTATAAAAATTTCCTCCCCAAACAACATGATCTCCATTAGCTGTCTTCAAATCCTGCCTGTGGGCTTGCTGCTATTTAAAAACTCGGAAACAGTTGGCTGCTGTGGACATTGCTCATCTTGCTTAATTTAAAGTGTTTATGGTGCGAGTCTCTTTAGCTTCTCCATGTAATAAATGGAAGGAGAGGAACAGGGACTTCCAAGGTGCCATTTCTGTTCTACTTTGGACAACCAGTTTAAGATGAGAGAAACTGTCTCCTAAATGTGCTTACTCTTCTTTATTTGAGTATTAATGGGGACCTAGACACCTGGCTGAGAGAGAGAAGTGGCTGCTTTATAACCTTTTGTATTTCCCTGGATGACTATGTGGCTTGAAATGCATGAAGGCCGTATCTGTCTTATCTGTGAACAATTTATATTAATAAAATCTGTGTTCTGTACTCAAAAGTAAATGCAAATGCAGTTGCTTTCATAGTTTCCTGTTTTCTTTGTCTGTAAATGTGAACAATGATAGGTTACAGAAAATGTATTATGGAGTAAAAATTATTTGCAGAGTAGTGTGTAAGCACACTTTTGGTGATCTGTGATCATGTATATAAACAATGGATAGGCAAGAAAGGGTTGACGAAAGAGGGGGATTACAAATAGTTTTTGTGACTACACGTGAAAACATTCAGTTATACTAGGGAAGAAACAGAGCATTTTGCAACTGGAACCAGTTACCAGATTTGGTTAGAGTTGTAATGTGGTGCCATGAGGAGCTGGCTTACTGGTTGATCGCCCTTGCAGAGAGGGGATTGGGATCCTTGAGGTCAGTCTCTATGAAAATCTCTTCAGTATGTGTAGTCTGGCCCCATTAGCTGTCAGGAGCTTTTATTTTTGTATATTCCATCCCTTTTCCAAGTTGGTCCCTCTTCATCAGAACACCTCCTCCCTACAGCTTTTTTGAAGGTCTCCTCCTCTGATGTCATACTATGCCATCAAATGTTTATGACCTCATAGAACAGGAACAATAACTTTATATGGAAATAATACAGAGGCTCCACTTGTCACATAGAAAGTCTATATGATGTGAAGGGAAAAATATCCTGTATGTTGTGTGTTTCTCTAAGGCAAATGATGGTGTATCAGCAGGAACATCACTGGTGCAGATGTGTGGATGGGGAAGGTCTGGCTTTACTTTGTATTCCTGAGTCTTGGGGCAGGCTGTCTGGAGAACTTACGACAGTCTGCTGCTGTTCTTGCTGTATTATCCATGACAACAAGTTGGCAAAGAAAGTATTCCTTATGGTTCTCCCTGTTGCAACCTCCTTGAGGAGCCAATTGGAGCTCATGATGCAAGAAACGCTTGTGGCCAAATCCTTGCACAAAATCCACACCCGCAACTCAATGGAGGCAGGAAGAAAAGCAGATGGAAGGGCTACCGTTGCCCCACTTGAGCAAATGCAATTTTTATCTGTTTCATTTCCCCATTTTAACACTCCCCCCCGCGGTAGGCTGTTGCTTGGCAACCCTGCCTCCTTGCTCCACCGCTGCTCTGCTGTTCTGCTGCTCCTGCCCTGGCCCCCTCCTTTGCACTGGGGTTGGAAAGAACCACACTTGCATGTGCTCCCAACAATCTGCAAACAGAAATATTGCTTCTTCATCAGCACTTGGAAGCAGGTGGCAGTCATATGAGGAAGATGAGAATACCAAGGAGACTATGCATTGTCTGAGGCATGGTGAGCTCTGCTTGTCCTGTTGCCTTTGGTGTATTGAGTCTAGTCAGGGAGGTGTTTGCTCCCAATAGTTTAGTTATTTTTTATGTGGTTGCTATTCTATGTAAGCCACTGGCATCCTGGGCAGGTAATAGGCAGCAGAATTTGGCTCAGGACCAGAGATAACCTTCTTCCCACATAATTACAGCACTTAATGGATTGCACTGTAACAATTATTAAACAGAGGTCTTCAGAGCTTTGAAACCATCATTCTCTTCTTTTTTTTAAAAAAAAGCCTTTTTGAAGCTGTGATATTCTCTCACATTTCCTTTCCCCCACCTTCTTTTTAATAAGCAGCTAAGTGTTTATATACATACCTGTATGCAAACCCAGAGCAGTCCAGGATCTCTCGTTAAAAGGCTCTGACTCCTAATCCCAATAATGTAAAATCAGATTTAGAAACGAAGTAGTATTCTTGACTCAGCCTTTTCATGCTACAACATTATGATATGTACTGTGAGGCACACTATGCCTATAATTTCAATATATGTATTTCATTCCTTTATATCTTTGCGTTAAAATTAATTAATGCTGTAGTCTTTAATGTCTTCTCTTTATACATGTATCAGACACACAAAGGGTGTAGTTCATCTTTATTTGGAGACTTTTAAATGTATAACTTCAATGCCATAATGCTTATGTATCATGTTTTGCTACTTTCTCTTATGAGAAACAATTAACACCAAGAGAAGCCTTTCTGCCCTTTTGTGAGCCCAGATTTTTGCCCAAGAGAGTTGTCTGATATGTCACGTGCTGTGTCCTAGCCTTCATCTTTAGATATTTTACCCCCCCCCCAAACTTGTCTGTAGGAAGATTTAAAAATTAAAAAATTATTTTCCTGGCTTCTCCCCTCTGAAAGGCAATATTTTTCCTTTGGTTCACTGTCAGTTCTTTAAATAGCCACAAATCTTACCTTTCTGTTTGTTTACAAGATGCAATGCAAAAAACAAGTCCACAGCACCAAAAAAAATCACTGCCCTATCCTTTGATGATGTTGTTTAATATAGAAAAGTCTGGTTTTATCGCAACAAAACATGAATCATACACAAGGTTTTAAAATCCTTCCCACAGACTGGATTTTTCCATGCCTTACTCTTGTATGGTTTTCTAAGAAATGTCTTTGTAAGGTGCTCTCCTTCTCCTCTCTAATAATTTTTTAATCTGCAGACCAGTTTCAATCAATTTCTTTGGTGAGTGTAAGTAGAATACAGTTAAGTTGTTGCATTTACATGTGTATAACTGTATAAACATTCACCTAGGCAGAGAAGAGAGAGACTAATCCCGTTCCAGTTTCTTGAATGCAATAGATATTTGATAATCTATTTAGGTCTTCAGTCTTCTGACCAAATATCCAGTGGGAATTCTTTTTTCCACTGATTCTGTGTTCACAGAACCAACTGATGAGGTAAGCTCACTCGTTCATGTTTTCCAGATGCTACTGGAACCCCAGGAATGAGCTGCAGAAGAAAAGAGTAACTTCAGGCAGGGAAAAATATAATCTCCATTTTGTGCTTTCAGGCTTAGTTTGTATTAAGCCATCTACACTGTTTTGAAAGCTGCTGCTTTAATTCATGAGCATATCAAGACTGAATGGTTAATTGTGTGTATATACTGTAAGGACAGGTCATGCGAGAGAGCACATTTTTTTGCCAGATAACAATATTCCTGCACATTATCAGCTTGGAGTAGTCCATGGCTTTAGATGCAGTCTAGGAGGCAAATTGTACTTATTCCCTTGTATTTTGGGAGTGGACTAGATAGGTATCAGTAGTATAGCTGCTTTTATGAGTAATTGCATGCAGATGTTGAGATTTTGTTTGTCCATCTTGAGTATTCCCAGCTTCATAGTAATAAACAGAGCATTTCAACTCATATCTTCATAATGGAGCTTACAAAACTAGAAATTTCTTTTAAATTCTTAAGTGTCTTATGGAAAATATTTAAATTTTGCAGCTTATTCTGATAAAAATGGCTGACTGTGAGCTTATAGATATAAGCATTAAGCTTGGTAGCCAGTGAATATCAGAAGGTTTAGCAATTGGTTTTGACAAGCATTCAACATTTATCTGAATCTTTCCAGTATCAAATCGGGCATGAATTCTTGTGAGGAAAACCCGTTCTCACAAGGCTTTTGATTCTCCATTTCCAGATTGACGGAAACTACTGAAGAGCTATCCCACTTCTGCTCCTCTTCCCTTCATAACTCCTGGCCCCTTTATCACCCTTTGGGTGCATCTTCCTTCATTACAGATACAGTGTCAAAGGTTTACTTTACCTGAAAATTTGGGGAAGAGTTGTTCAAACTTGTCATTGTCAGCTTTAAAATAGATTTTACTCACAAAGAAAATTGAAAATACTGGATTCAGAAGACTGAGATCTGAATATTTTGGACTGGTATTTATTTCAGCCAAATATTCACAAATCCTTTGCACATTTTTATTAGAAGGGGAAAAAAACCAGTTGCTTACTGAAGTGTTCCAGGTTTTGTTTCTTTACTGTTATTGTCCCAGGACTGCATGCTTCTGCTTTGGTTTTGTTTTTAATCTAACTGGGACTATAACTCCCTTCTCAAGAGAACTGAAAACATTGTTAAATGTTAGTAAAATTAAAATTGTAACTAAATTTACAACTGAAGTTAGTTTAGTTAGAAGATAGCCCCTAGCAGTTATCTTTACCTAGTCTACAAACCTATAACCGGTATTTTTCTTTCAAATAACTATGCTGAAAGAACATAGTCAAGAAGACTACAGTCAGGAAAAGAGGTCAATAACGAGGAGACACAGAATGACTTAGAAACTGAGGGATGACTGAGTCAAGGTATCATCTCTTCCAGAAACTGGGCCAATCAGTCATTCTGGTTTCATACATGTTCATTTTTTATTATTTTTTTCCCCCATGTCTTCTGACTGTTGAGAACTTCCTCTCTCATCATGCTTACTCTTCACTTCCTCTCTTTTTCCCTCCCATTCTTTCTCCCCTCAGGTACTTTTTAAAGTACTTTCAAAGCTGAAATTGCAAATGAGATTTCTGTATCCTGAATGACAATGATGGGCTCTATTTGAATAGCTGAATGCTTCAATGGCAGATATTTGACTGAGTTCCCTGAAGCCCAAAGCCTATGAAACCATCCATGATCTGAATAGAACCAATTACTGCTACTACTCCCAGCTCAGTCTCTCCTTGGAAGATCCCTGTGTTTTCTAAAGTCTGAATCAATGCAGACTTATTATAGACAGGCCATTTTATCTTTTTCTTCGAGAAGAGAATTTTCCTGCAAGACTGGTTATGGAAGTTAGAGACATCATCTTCCAATATGGTAATGTGAAATGTTAAGCTAGTTGGATCGTTGCAACCTACTTAATTTTCACAAAGTCACTTTGCCTCCATCTTTTGCTGGGCATATTGGTCTGCTTGTGTGTCTTCTCACTTAATAAGAGAATAGGATGTACATGCATTGCAAAATTGATTTGCAGACCTTGCCATTTAACCCCTGTGTGTGCTCAACTGAAAGCTGGTGGCTGGGCTGATTGTTGTCAGATTGATCATGCTAGTGGTATTTCTGTACATACTTCATGTTGGTGGGTCAGAGGACAACCTGAATCTGTGTGGCCACAACTGTCAGAAAGTCTGTTGATGTTCTGGATGCCCTGTTGGAATCAGATGGTTCAAAGGCATTTGGGGTTTCAGTGCAGGTCCTAATAGAGAACTCTTCTGCTTTTGCTTTCAGCAATGAACTGCTAAGTGTTTGAGATAGATTTAGGGTGATCATCTCTATTAACTGCAAGAGATACTTCTCATAGAGTCTGTGTGGTAGCTGCAGAGAGTTAGAGAGTAAGAATGAACAACCTGATACAGTCAATCAGTAGATCTAAAACCAGTTTAAGAACTTAATTTAAGTCTGTTTTAAGATTTCTGATTATTAATCACACAGGATATGATTGCATAGGAATTTTTTTTTCCCAGAGAAGATATAATCTTGTGCAAATTCTAATCAAGATGTCTTGCTGCAAAATGATTGAATTTGTTTTAGGAAAAATCAAATAACTTCTGGCCACTTAATCTAGAACATTCTCTATTAATACCACCCCCTTCCCCCAAAAAGCATAAAAGGGGATCCTCCTTGGTTGACTACCTTAACTAGCCTTGATTGCAGTTGAAGCCTGATGATACATGATTTTTCAGATTCAAAAAGTAGCATTCTAACTGATTTAATGTACTCTGCATGGAAGTTACCATATAGTTGTTTCTTCACTTTGACAGATAGTTTAATTTAGATTTTAGTCAAGTTATTCCCTGAGCAGCAGGACTAGTGAACTCTGCTTTCACCCAAAATTGTGTCCTACCTTCCCCTCCCTTCCTTAACCCTTGTTTAGTTCTATGATTATTCTGCCTAGTTGGCTGGCTGTTGCCAAAAATGGTTTTATACCTGTTGAAAGTTGGTTTCTTGCCTTTCGATGCCACGGAAGAACAAATGAAAGACCTACTCTTTCAGTCTACAGCTGCTGTTGTTATTTTAAATAAACTAAAACATACTGAAACTTGCTTGAGATTGCTTTAAATGAAACTGAAATTTGTCAAGGGCTGCCAGGGTTATGAAGATGAGTAAAGGAGGTAGAAAGGCGTAAGAATACAGTATATCCATTCTCTGTGGTATAACTTTGTATCTCTTAAGCCCCAAACATGCTTTGGGCTTCGAAATGGGAAACGAAGCAATTCTGAAAAAGCTGCCTGAACAAATTTGTCACGAACTTCTCCAAAATGGTCTCAAATGAATACTGAGGCATTTCTGCTAGTCACTAGTTCTCTTCTAAACAAAGAGATTAAAGTATTGTCATTTTTAACTGAACTTCACTAGCAATAAAAGCAAACTTCCTTTTTTTTTCCTTCCACAAGAGACATTTGTACTTCTCTTTATTTTTTTTAATGGCATCAGATGCTATTTTCCACTCAACAACTTCCCTCGTTACTCACATGTTTTTCTTAAGATTAGCCATGAGCAGCCCCCATCAAACCCTGCCCAATACTAGTCTCATCTCTCCTAATTTCAGTTCAGGGTTTAAGTCTCTTCAGGCAAAACATGAAACAGAGAACTAAAGACCTGAATTATGGCATACAATGTTTCGGTTGTGACTTTGGTTTTCTTAAGAATTGTAATGAAAGGCCTTATACAACACTTAGGAGTGCATTTTCATCCATCCTGTATGGCTGTAGAAACATTTCCAGAGAGATTTTCCAATGTGTCCAGCTGTGTTGCTGAGCTTTCTGCATATGTTCATCCCAATGTCTTTTTGTGGGACATCCTTTCTTAGGTTTCATTACAGTGCACAAGACTGAGTGTTGGCAGCGTGGCACTGTCTGGTGCTATAAAGCAATTGGAAAAAAAAAAATTCCCATGAAGACCCCCAATGTGAAAGGATCCTGTTTGGTAACACACTTGGACACTAGGGATTATGCAGGTTGAGACTCTTTATTGCTTTGTTGTGCTTGCTTTTCATCTTACAGCTTAAATTCAGAATTGCTCTAATGCTGTTATGTATTTCACAATATTGATTTTCTTTTTTTTAGCAGTCTTCATTTAATATTTTTTCCTTTTTTCTTTTCCTTTTTAGACCAACCTTCACATCAAAGAATAGATGCAGAAATTGCTTTTAGTTAGAGAGACTGCAATTTACTCTTTCGCTACAGGGGGAAAAAAATTTTACCACAGAAAAAGAAACACGTGAAAGGCCAAACAGTATCTGGAGCTGTGTAAACACTGGGAAATGTAGATATATACAATTTTTGGTTTTTCTTCTTTCAGTTTCCTAGTCAATTATTTGATGTGCTCGCCTGTCTGGGCTGTGACCTTCCAGAAGGGCCCCCCTCCTCCAGTCCCCACACACGACTTGTCAACACATTAGTCATATACAACTCAGCTGATGCCAAACGGTCGCAGTTCAGCCAACTATTGAGAGGCAGGGTATTCTGCTTCGTTCTTCTATTGGTCTTGGTTTTTTTCCACAGTGGAGAGACTTTGTGGTGCTTTAAGACTGCAGAGGGCTGGGAGCGAGCGGGGCTGGCGCTGGGGTTACCGCTCCCCTTCGCCGTGCTAGGAGGTTCGCAGAGGGATCAATGTGATTAGAGCTGCTGGAGAGGGAAGACGTGCCCGCCCGCCGGGCTGAAAGGAGGTGTGCGAGGAGCCGTCTCGCCGCGGCTCGGGGCTGGCCGCTGCCAGGGATGCTCCTGCGCTCGCGCCGGAGGACTCTGTCACCTGCGTCCCTGCCTCCGCCAACCTGCGGGCGCCTCTCTGAGCCGAGGACACACCTGGGCGCCGCGCCCCCGCCCCCCGCCCCCGCCGCCGGCTGCCTCTTCCCCCGCCCGAGCGCCGGGCGGCGAGTGTCGGCGGAGCCGCGGGGCTGCAGGCGGGGCTGAGCGCTCGCTGGGCGGACGAGCGGCCCCGCGGGCTCCGAGCAGCCACCAGCCGAGGGAGGCGGCGGCCGGACCCGGTGCGCGCTGCCTGGCAGCTCCGGCCCGGCCGTGGGCGCGGCGGGCGAGGGCGAGCCCGGAGCGGGCGGCGGGGGAGCGGCGGGGGCATGTGGATGTTGGCCGTCGCCTTGCTCCACAGCATCTCGCATGGTGAGCGCTGCCACCTCGGGGCTCCTTCCCTTTTCCCGTCCTCGCGGCTGTGCCTTTTGTGCTCGGCGCCAGGTCGCGCTGGCTCTTGGCAGCCGCGAGGAGAAGGGCGAAATTGCTCTGTAATCGTTGAAACGGGCTTACCTAGCAAAGTGACAGCCCGTAACCTCGCCGCGTTACTGTGCGCCTGCCTCCTTCAGAATAAGACGGTGCTTGGAGAGGCAGGAATAGAGGTGCTTTTTCTTTCTTTCCTAGCTGGAAAAGTGCAGAAGTGCTAAGTGCCGTGTGAATCCGGCTGTGTACGCGGGGATAATTTGAAAGGCTTTCATCCTAAGCGTTTGCGTTGAGATATTGCTTCCTTTTACGTGTTTGTTTCGTTTTTTCTTTATTTTTTGATCTCCCTGTTCTTTCAATTTTGGGGTTTTTTACATATTTGTGAAGTAATATTTTAAAATATTTTCCCTTTCATCGTTTCACTGTAAAGGTACCTGCTTAGTATTTTTTTTTCTCACTCATTTATGTAAAAATATGCACGGATAAGCATTACATCATCTGAAAATGTTGAAGACTTCCAGTCGATTATAAAGTTAGGAAGGAAAATTAGAGTGGAGATAGGATAAGGGTAAACCTCTTCTCTCCTTTTTTTTTCCCCCCCTCTTCATTCTGCTAACTCTCTGGTTGACAAATATTTATTGCAATTTCTGCTTTTTGTAATAGTAGATGCTGGAATTTTGGACTATTTAGATATAGGTGATTGAAAACCACATCATATGTGAGAATATTTTTAAATTGCATAACTTTTATTAGAATCTATGTTATCACTGCAGTGTAAGGACAGAAAACAAATTATGCTGTAGTCTGGGATTCTAGCTGTTCTGTTACATTGACTCTTTCTCAGATTTGAGAACATATCACTGCCTGTAATGCGTTGCATCCTGACAGTTAAATCAGTTAGTTTAAACACACAATCGTCAAAATAGGCAAAGCAGGTAGAATAGGATAATATTTCTCGTGTTGAATAAATGGGAGAGAAGCACAGGGCAAAGTGTACAGTTTTCCTGGCAGATAAAAATAATTGAACCTGTAGCAGAGGGTGAGAAATGAATGCTGGATGAGAGTGCCTTCACATCTACTTAAGCATACATTGGATGAGAAAATACATTGACAGGCATGGTCAGTCCGGTGCGAATAGCCGGATAGATCATAAATTAGGAGGTGAATTTTAAGTGTGTGTTTAGGGCTATAGCAGAACGTTTCAATTCTTCTGAGTGCCACAGACTGGAGAATTATTAAAAACCCACAAACCGTAACCTTCAGAGTTTTGCATTTCTTCTAGCAGTAAGACAACTGGAACAAGTTCTAATATTAAAAAAAAGGTATTTTATTTATTTATTTATTTATTTTTGACAAGCAGCGCCGTGCCTTTCTCTCTATCCTCTTCAGAGACATACTGGGAAGAGATTTGCTGTAGTAAGACAGACAGAATCAGCCTGAAAGTATATGCTTATATTCATTTAAAACTGGATTTGCACAGGAAGGAACTATTTTTCTCTCCAGAACTCTTACATGCTGCTTTTTTAAAAAAAACAATACATTTTGGTCGGCTGTGCTGGTGTTATGATTTTTATGTTCTAAGCTAGTTACTCCCCCTTCCAGAGGTTTTTGGAGAACAGAGTGATTTTTGCTTTATGAGGGTGAAATACTGTGAAAATGACATGAAGCAATTTCACTTTCAGTATCCATGGGTTTTTTGATCACAGTCAAACAGAAATTTGTATCCCAAACATTTTTCTAGTTTTAATAATATACCATGTAAATGATGGATGTATCTGCATGGATTCTATGCTGCCACACAGCAACATTAGTGTATCTAGATTACTAAAATAACATATTTTTGTTTGCTAGTGTTTTAAGATAAAAACATTGTAGAAATAGATAATGAATGGTTCAGTAAGTCTTTGCAACTTAAGAAGTATGTTTGCTTTTGCCATTGTACTTGGTATCAAAATGCATATGCACCTAGGATCTTTTTAAAAGGAAATTTTGAAAAACGGCATCTATCTTCTTAAGACTCAGCATCTTATCACTGTCAAAAGCAAGAAGATAATATTTTTAAAGGACTTCAGATATTAATGCAGTGTTGTATCAGATATGTATCTCTGAAGTAAATGAAGTATAAATATGTCATGTACATGCTTATTTTCATTATTCTCTCTATAACTTGTGCGAGAGGCGATATCCTCTTATGACTATATCTGGGGGATGGGGGGTAGCCTATTGAAGGTTGCTTGACTTCTGCCATTGCCTTTTCTGAACCCCTTATGGAGTGATTACTTAAAACAAGCGCATGTGTGAGTGGTTTTCAATTATGTGTTAATATCTCATTCTAATTTGAACTTTGAAATGCGTAAATTTGTTCATATTTTCCTTTGTTGTTATTGATGGTTTTAGAATTATTTATTTATTTCTGAGGGGAGAAATAGCTTAAAAAGTAAACCCATGCATTATGGGTTAAACTCCATAGCTGTTGTCTTGGACTGAATTTCTGTTGAAGATAATCAAAACCATCTGAATAACAATAGCAAGGTTGGCCCCTGTGTTTCCCTACAGTCACTCTGCACAAATAAATTTTGTCAAATTAGATATGAACAGCGTCACTGGGTAGGCTTTATGTTTGTGAAGTAGTTTCCTTCTGGGGACAATAAAATACTGACATGCTGTTACATCCAATTAGTGTTTCTGAAGCCTGAAAAAAACCCCTTCCTAAATACCTGGTTGAAGTTTTTAGATTTTGGAAAGGCTTTAAACTCTCACTGCTGTGAGTTTCATAAAAATACATGTAACTATTAATGATAAATGCTTTGCAGCCTTAGTAAGTGGATGGGATGATATCAGTGGAAGCTGTGCAGCTAAATTCACCACTTTGAAAGCCTGAGTCATGCAGTTACAATCCCAAGCAATTCTTTGAGTTACCTTCAGGGTTACTGTATCTGTACTAGCTTCCCTGTTAATATACCTAAGTATTCCAGAA
This sequence comes from Dromococcyx pavoninus, assembly GCA_033558185.1. Classification (NCBI taxonomy): domain Eukaryota; kingdom Metazoa; phylum Chordata; class Aves; order Cuculiformes; family Neomorphidae; genus Dromococcyx; species Dromococcyx pavoninus. The sequence goes on along the minus strand of JAUMJL010000395.1, from coordinate 679,853 downwards.
GCAAGCATGTAAGTTTGACAGCGAAAATCTACTGTAGTCTGGTTGTAATTAGTAAGGGGGGCATTTCACTAATTACAGAGAGAGGAGGAGGCAGGGGAGGCTGTGAGTGGAGAATGGCCTCCTTCGAAATCCTGGCTCTTTATTGTAATTACTATGATAAAGTTAGTTCAGAATTAAGTTACTTTTTTTTTTTTTTCCTCCAACAACGAGTACCTTTCGGTGTCATTTAGTCCCTGGCATAGTTTTGCTGAACCTATTTACAGGGTTTTCTCTGGCTGCATTTCTTATATACCTGTTGTCCATAGATGTCCTGCTGAAATCAATGGAGCATCAGGAGGCCCCTAATACAGTACAGATGACACTAAAAATAAATTTCCATTAAAATTATTTCCTTTTTGAATCCTTTCCCTGCCCTATATTATATCAATATGGATTGTAGCAGCTATTAGAAGACTTGGAATGAGCATGCTGAACTGAGGCTGGAGCGCGAGCAGTGAAAGAGGCAGTGGTACTAATGACACTCTCCAAAGAAAATGGTGACCCTCAGTGTCAGAGATGAAACATGTACGGAAAAGAGCAAAAGGCACTCTTTGGAGAAACACATTGTAATATGTGCCTAGCTTATCTTGAGTTGTGCAGAAAGCATTTAGCTTGGTGTATGTTTGTGGATAGCACAGTACAGTTGAATGGTGTTTTTAATCTGGTGTTACTCAAGCTATGAATAGTTATTAATAGATCAGCAAATGCCAAATAGAGAAAAAATGGTTATACCCAGGTAGTCTGAGTATTTTGGAAGTATCTATATCCATTTCAAAAAAGTTGCTTCTCCTCAGCTCAGGGTATTCTGATCCCCAGGCTCTAGGGCTCGCTGGCTGTGGTTTCCTTGCCCACTCCCGAGTGGGCAGCATGCAACGCTGCCTGCACGGCGCTGGAGAGCCGGTGCCACGCGACACTAGTGGGCAGCAAAACACACGAGTCTGGCAACACTCCTGAAAGCCCTGGGAACAGACAGTGCCTGAAGGAGGCATTTTGTCTGCATTTTAGCTGTCAATGGCCACTAAAGCTTTTAACTGGTGGATGCTGTGTCTTCTTTCCGTCACTCTGAATAACAGATGTGTGTGACAATGAAGGTACTTTTGTTAATGGTTTAAAGTGATGATTTCCACAACAGTAAAACCAAACTCATAAACCCTGTTAAGTAGCTTCCAGCTTTGCACTGTGACTTCAGTGGCATCTCTTCAGTGCTGCTACATCCACAAAAGTTTAAAAGTTCGTTTCAGTTTTGTTTGTTCTTGAGTAAATTTTTGTCATGTAATATACCAGTAAGTCGAATTATTTGGGAGAATCTTGTGGGCTCAGAGTAGTTTGTTCTGAACGTTCCTCCAGCTCATGAGTTGTGCAAAGCTCTGATTACAGGAGAAGTTGGGTTCAGGTTGGGCTCTCAACTTTTTGTGTCTTTGCCTGAATGATTGTCTTAACAAATATGCTGTGCTGTTATGTGCAGTGGTTGTTTGGCGTGGGGAAATAATCTCATTTACCTATTTAATGAAGTGACCAAAAAACCTCAAAGGCAATGAAACTAAACATCTTTTGGGGTAAGGGCAAGTTGGGCTAGCGGATTGAGGAGCAAAATGGATGGAGGGCTTTCCTTTCCCCTTAAAGGTTACTCTAATTAGCAAGTTGAGATGTGTGTGGGATCAAGGCCTGTTTGAATGTACCACTTATTTAACCTTTGATTTTAGTTGGAGAACACGTACAAAAGAATCAATCTCTCACTCTAGGACTCTTCCAGATTTCAAGTAGGAAAGGCACTAATTCCAGCTTTCATTTTAAAAGCTGGAAAAGGCAGAAAACCATTATATTCTAAGATGTAGTTATTTGATTTTTTTTAAAAAAATACTTCTTTTGAGTCATTGAAACTTAAAAGTACTAAAAAATCCATTTAAGCAATACAGCTCTGTAGGTCGGGAAACTTAATTATTTCAAGATGAATGTGTAGGTTTATGCAGTTAAATCACTCGTTTCACAATATAGTATGAGAAATTTCACAATCCTTTTTAATCAACCATTTCTTCTCCTTTAACCTATTATGAAATCATTGAAATTAAGATTTCAAATTGTTATTGTTCAAAATAAACCCTATTTTCTCTGTCTTCGTCTCCCTGTCCCTTGAAAGCATTCCACCAAACAGTTGGTATTTTTAGAAATAAAATAACATATAATGGGGAGAGAACTTCTTTCAGAAGAAGCCACAGTTTCCTCCGCTTAGTGCTGTGGGCTTTTCTTGCCATTGTTTATCTTTTTATACTGCCATTCACTAAAAAATTCCTACTCCCTCATAGTATTTTTTTATCTATTAGCATATTGTTTCAGTCATCAGAAAAAGAGGAACTAGGGTACATCAGTATATACCTTTCGTGGAGTGGGCAACAAATGTTATGATGTGTACCAGGGAAAGAAAGAAAAGCAAATGGATGGACAGACAGAATGACAGAGATTAACAAGTCTCCCAGAATCCCTGTTTAAGCTATTTTTACTTAAAATGCAGAGAGTAAGATTTAAGAGTGAGCCAGCAATCCTATTTATAGAAAGCCATTTTTAAATGCAAAGGCTTTGAGTAAGAGAGTAACCTCCATACTAAACACCATCCTCCCTGGAGCTTCCTAGTAATTGAGGAGAGAGCAGCCCAGCGACCCGAGCTGAATCACTGATGTGGCTCTGCCGAAGCTTCCAGAAGGACAGACCCTGCATGAATGCAGGAGCATGGGTTACGGGGCAGCCTGAGAGCACATCTGAAAATAGCACCCTGGTAGATGTTGGTGTGGCAGATACAAAGGCGCAGACAGGGAAATGGAAATGTACCACCTGAGAAATTTTTTGCCTGGTTAACATCCAAAGCCTCTACCTGCGTGTCACTGTATGAGCCGAAGACCCATCGTCCTGCTCATGCAGCTCTTAATATTGTATGTAAGGAATACAGTTCCAAGATTTTTTTTTGGTTTAGGATTATATTTATACATACACAGATATATATGTGATTCTGTATAGCTTGTAATTGCTTAAAAACTTCTGTGTGTGGAAAATCTGGCATTGGTTTTGCTGTCAAAGTATACTGATGTTATTTTCTTCCAATTGATTACACTGTAATCCCATGCAAAAGGTTTATGGCTAAAGATTTATGTTTGTACTAGACTAAAAGTTATTCTTAGTAGTTTTCTGTCATCTAAAGTTATTTTTTTAGTAAATTTTGGGGAGCTCTCCAGTGTTCTGAGAATATCAGAAACACCTGCAACTAGAATAAAGTTATGTTGCACCGAAGATGCGAATAGTTGCATATCTACATAATTCACTGACAGCAATTCCCTAGATAAGATTATAGGGTTGCTCTGCCTATAAAGATATCTGTTGGCGTGAAATCCTCCCACGTGGTTTTGCAAATGAGGGCACGCTAAGGGTGTTCATCTCTCAGCTTTTTAGAGTGGCAGCCCTCCATGGCCCTAGTTTAGAGGTGCCACAGGATTAAGAGACTTGATGGAAGTTTTCTTGGAAGAAAGGGTCTAATACCTCTTATGTGTTTACAGTTCTGCTCTTTAGAAGCATCTCCATGATAATACATTATTGTTTAGTAGAATTTTCTAGAGTTTGTGTAGTTAGTATGGAGTTCAGGTACCAAATGTAAGTCTTAAGACATGTGGATCTTGTTTCAGCTGATAGAGAAGGCTAGCTGGGATATGGAGGAACCCATATGTTGTTGTTACAGTGTGTACAGGACTGCAAAAATCCCCTGTAGGATTTGGGTGCACCAAAATGCCAGTTTGTTGCTTTTTTTCCAGACTGTGGAAAGGTGAAGCATAAAATGCCAGCTCTGGCTTTTGCAAAATTCTCTTATGAGATTGTTTTTTTTCTATCAGAAATCATTGTGGTTCGGGGATTTTATTTATTTGTTTGTTTTGTTCTACAATATTACTTTCTGAAGTCTTTGGGTTTTTCTGTGGAAATGTTTTATTTGGAATTTTGGCCCTGACTCAGAAAAATATTGTGGATGCGCAAAGTCTCTTGAAAACAAAAAGATGAGCATGTGACACGGTGTTAGAACATTTCTAGCTTGAGCTAAGGACAGAGGAAACCTTGACAATGTTTTTTTTTCTGTTATGAAAAGTAGATTCTGATGCCCTTTGAGTGGAATATTGGTGGAAAAGGTGTCATTCAGGAGAACTAGGCTTTAGGTGGACCTAAGTTTAAATGTAAAAGGCCTCTTCTGGTTCGCTATCTAGAAGGTCCTGCATGCACTGCACGTGTTCCAGTTGACTCTCTCTCACCCATTAGGTGGCTTTTCCGTGGGGCAATTTAAAAGCCAGTTCACGTATTTCTAGATAGGTCAACCATAGTTTGGGTTGTAATGCATAAAGTGAAGCATTTGCTATGTTGTATGAAGGGGGTAATTTGGGAGGCTGTCACTAATTCAAAGTTCCCTAGATATGTCTGTAGATAATTAATTTAGAGGGTTTTTTGGCATGGTAAAGTGATTCCCAGGTGTAGAGTAATGATTTGCATTATACTAGTTCATGCTGGAAGGTTTCCTTTCTATGTTTCTTCCTGGGTTTTTCTGGGACTTGAACTTCGTTTCCTCTACCACCATGACAACCTTTTCAATAGCCCTGTTGTGTAGGGATTCTAGAAACCATTTTTTTACCATTGCAAAGGAAAAGATGAGAAAAACGGAGAGCAAGGTTCATCTTGCTATGGGACTTGAGTGATGGATGATATTTGCTATGTTTTTTGTTGCGTCAGTTGTGGCTGGAGCCTTTTGTTCTCATCTTTTTGTGAATATTTTAAAAAACTACAAAATGTATGCTGAAGGGTAAGGATGGGGAGGAGGTTATAAATAGGATTTTTGGTGAGGAGGATGAAGGAGAAAAAAAGTGAGCTTGAAATCTTATGGGTATCTGGACAGTGTTGCAAGGTATGATAAGACAGGAAGGGCACTCAAAGAGCATTAAGCCTTGTGGGACGGCAGGAGGGCAGTCTCTGAAGGTCAAATCTGAGCTGGGCATCTTATGGTGGGAGGCTCTTAGGTCTCAGCTTCACGATTTGCAGTGTACAAGGCAAGGTTGAGCCTGTTCCCTCATGAGCAGGACCCATGGGTGGGGAACAAAACAGCACGTGGCCTTGGGACTCCCCAGTGTTGATCCCTTGTGACTCTTGGTTGCTGGACTATGCCAGGGAGGAAAATGGTGCTCTGCGTGGATCCCGCTGTGCCTAGCGAGGGATTCCTCAGACTCCCAACTGTCCTTGTCCTTTACCTGAGTGTATTAATTTTTTTTCTTTAATTTCTGACTGCTCGTGTTATTTAATCTATGATATAGGTTTAGTTTGAGGCCTACAACTCTTCCCTCCACCTTATTCTTACAGTTACTTATATTATTTTGGTAGCAGAAGTATTTCTCCTGCTCCTAAAAGTTTTTCTCCTTAGGACAAATGGTTTGGGGGCAGGGGAGTAGTGAGGAGCATCAAGGACAGAAAGCAATCCTATGAATGTCAGTGCAGCTGTAGGGTAGGATGCACGAGTCCCTTGGTTGAGTGAAGAAGGAAGGAGCTGAGCTCCTTTATTGGGCTGGAGGGAGATAATTAATCCTAGGAAAAAGAGACTGAGCTGTCAGAAGCACTGGCAGTCGTGATTTGTTGTTCAGCTGGTGGGACTTGGAACTGGCAGGTTTGGTGCAATGGGGTCTGCTCAGCGCATGCTCCTCAAAACTCAGCTTTGTTCCTGGCCCGCTCTATAGATGTGGTCTCCTGAGAGCACTGCTGGGTGAAGGGGAACATCTCTAACACACCAGATTCCTGCCCCACCAGAGAGCTGTGCTCTAGCTCTACAGCAAATTGGAAAGCTGCTTGCTTAGCGAGTCTTGAAGAAAACTGTACAGATGTGGTGGGAATGCAGTGTGGAGTTGGGAATGTGGATTTGTTTTTTTCTGGGGAAGAAGGGAAGGGTTAGGTTTTAATTTTTTGTGTGCTGCTCTAGAGTAAAAATCCTGTCCAAACTCCTTCCGTTCCTCACTCTTTTTTGCCTTTAGCTAGTGCGTTCATGCTTGAGAAGGAGCAGTGCAGCTTTAGAGAGATGTGACTGTCCTGTTAAAGTGCTACACGCACTCAAGCTGCATTTGTTTCACTAGTGACAGAGCTAGAGGCCTTTTTGACTGTCTTAATGGGTGGCACACATGATGGTAATGCCGAGGAAAAGAAATACCTGTCTGAAGACACTGTGGTATAGTAGTTCAATGCATATTTATTATGTTCAGAAGTTCCTCCTTAGTGGAAAAAAATCAATTACAATATTCTACCACATCTCAAAATGCATTTCTATAGAAGAAAATATGATGATTTTTAGTAATTATAAAAGGAGCTAATGAGTTTTTAAAAACATTTTCCACAGCTAGCTTGGTTCTTAAAACTGCTTGAAATTTTTTTGATCAGTATATTGTCTTTCTGTCTTGATCATGTTAAAAAATAACAACCTGTTTTGACTGGTGTGTAATGCAGTTACTCTCTTCCCCATGTCATCTCAGCTGCTTGCAGAGTGTGTCCCTGGTGTGGACACACACTGGAGTAATTGGCATGAGGGGTTAAGGTTGATTGAGTACTTTGGACTTGGCATTTCTGAAGACATGTGCATTGTATCTTCTGCTCACAGAATTTTATTTAAAGTAAGGAGCACATTAAATAGCTAGCAAGTGGAAAATGAAGACGTTATGACATGGCACAGTGCTGATACTCTTATGAGGTTAGAAAGTAAAGGATATGGGGAGCTGCTCTTCTGATACAAGGAGGAGGTGCTGCCATGTGGCTTAGGACTGCTGCCCTCTCAGGGAAAGAAGAGAAGAGAGATTTAGGGATGAGTTTAGGTGGATGGTGGTTGTCTGATGTCCCTCCCTATCTCTGATCATGGTGCAGTCTCAAGTACTGTTATGTGTCACTCTTTCATTTTGCCTTATTGCAGTTTTTGTGAGATGATGCAAAATATTCTGCTTTCGTGTTTGAGTTTTTGCTTTGAAGGAAACAAGCAAGAATTTAAAGCTAAATAGGAAATACATATCAAGATATTTTAGAAAACATGTTTTGTAACTTCTTAATGCAATTACTCTTACTTTTTAATTAAATGGACTCCATATATATGCTGATATATGTTCTCTCTCTTTGAGCCAGGAATGCATGAAGTATGGTGGTTCTACCTTTATGCTAGTAAGAATTTAATTTATTGCCTTTTATTAGTTTATCTATCAGTCACTTTTCTTATTAAAAATGTGACAGTGCTTTAAAATAATATACTGTTTGCTTCTGGGGTCTTTTCTGAAATTGTCACCTGTAGTGAAGAGTCATGTGAGAGTTACCAGACTGCGCATACAGATTACACATAGCAGGGTGCCCAGTATGGAGAAATACTGGGGTAAACTGGCTTTATACTAAAACTGATTACCTTATTTTATTAATGTACAGTCATTCTGAGAAGCCAAAAGGATTATTAGTAATAGCTCTGTAAGAAGGATATAATCAATTTAAATTAGCTCACAGTTGAGCCTCTATGATCTGGTGTCTTTAAAATGTAGGTAAGCAGCTCATCATTTTGCTTCCTTACATAATATTGTAGGAAACTTTTTCCCAAACCCAATCGTATCTATAATGTTGCTGTTCACTACATTTTAATATTTTTAGTATCCAAAAGTATTCATTTGAAAAGCTAAGCACTTAATAAGAATAATTCAATTACGTTATTTTGTATGAAAAGTCAAACAAAAGATACTTCCTAAGATCCTGTTCCCCTAATACCCAGCTTCTCCCCTTCCCATAGAATCTTCATGGTTTTCTTCTGTTCATAGATATCTACCTGCCCACTCTTCAGACACAAGCGTTGTGTTATAGGTAAACATCAAGGGTGATTTTCTGATCTCTCCAGATTTCTGTGTTTGAAAAGTGGCAAGATTTTACCAGTAAAGCTACACGATATTGCACAGAAAAGCTCCCTTAATATCTCTTGCTTTCTCATTCTCCCCTGCCCTGAGCCAAAAACCCCAGCTGATTTAGACTAATTACTTCAAATGTAGTTTGTAAAAGGATGCTAATACTTTCCTGTATCCCTGAAGGTCATCTAACCAATGTATAGTTAAACATTCATGTGGGAATCTCCAGGGGAAAGAGTAAAGGGTGATTATGTTGGAAACACTGTGGGCTAACATGTGTGGTCATGCTCAAGTCTTCATATAGCGAACTAGGGTAGTGTAGTGTTCCTGTGATTTTATGGTTCTTCCTTAAATCAGAAAAAACTATAATTTGCAGACTCAACTTCAGCATCTTCCATGCTGGAGAACTGTATGTGGTCTAGGACTGGAATATTTAAACTGCTACTTCAGCACTATGATCCTCAATCTCTGTTATATTTTATTAAGGAAAAAAAAAATCTGTGCAAGATCTTGTGTCATTAAAATGTGCTGGGTGCCCAAGGTGTTTCTTCGTCTGTTCCTCTAGCTGCTTTTCCCCTCAAGTGATTATGTTAATTAGTGTTTGATCAGATGATTAAATTATAATTCGATTAATCCTATGTGCTAAATGCTCTGAGTGCATTTCCATCGCCTGAATGCCTTGTGCTTAAGCATTCCTGTTTGCAGCTTGATACGAGGCTCTTGCCTTTTCCCGTACCTAATGGATTTTCTATATCAAAACCATGATGGTTCCTTTAGACGTTGGGAAGTAGAGGAGGGGGCTCTTTGTTTTCCTACTTTACTAAAAAGAAGCAGAAATATATAGATTCCCGTTAGATGATCTGAATATTCGTAGGAATTAAAAGAATAAAAAGCTGGGGGGGAAAGGATGAGGCTTTTTTTTCCTGTTAAAATATAGACACACCTCACATCTCATTCACAACTTAACAAGGAAAATAAACTGTGCTACAGCTAATTCCTCTATCTGTTTGCATTCTGAATTGTGTTTTCCCCTGATGATTTTCCCCTTTTCAAAGCTCAAATATATTTTGGTCCAGGAGACTCTCATCTTTGCAGAACAAATTGTTCTCTGTGTGTTTGAGAGGGAGAAAGAAAGAAGGTTGTTTTTTCTCCTGCTACCTGCTTTCCCCTCTGTTTTCATCTAGGTTTATTTTTACATGTCATCTGTAGGAGATAATCACCAGCAAGGCTGTAGAACAGTGAACACACTGAATTTATAACCTTGGTGATGCGAACAGATTAATGTTTAGCTGCAGCTTTGGTTTCTTTGTCTTTGGGTCCTGCATTTTCAGGTTATCTAATTTCATATGACCAGGTTCCATGTATTGGAGAAAAAGAAAACAACAGCGTTTAAAGATTAGGTACTTTACTTTGATTAGTGAATATAAATGTATTATACAGCTAGATGTGTTAACCGATTTTTCCATTTTTTGTGGAGGTAGGATGCTATCTCTGAACACCAATGGCTTCCTCTGTCAAAGACTATTTAATAGTAATGAGTGGCCTGAGTTCAGAGAGAGGATGCTAAATTTAAATTCTTTGGTTTGTTTCCATTCTGCAGTGCATGGAGCAGCCTTCCCCCCTCTCTCGCTCTCCTGAATTTATCTCGGGGGAAGCGTGGGACAGATTGAACACAAGAGTTGCCAAGACCTGTCTAGGGGGATTTTGCTTTACTGTACCTCAGGTGTGGGAAGGTAGAACAAGGGAATAGGAATGTAAAGGTTGTTTTCTCTTCTCTCTCCCTCACTTTGTTTACCTTAAAAGCTGTTGAAGATTCATAGAGCTCTGTAACATCTTATTTCACTCTTTCAGATGGTTTAGGAAACAATTTTACCTGTGAGGTGACTAGCATGTTACAGTCTATTACCAGCTATAAAACAACCTGGGGTAAATGAATCTCGATAATTAAGGTCATAGAGGCCAAAAGAACATTCATACTGTTGGTCTTTAAAGTGCAGTTGTGTAGCAATGATTGAATATTGAGATCTTATCAAACATATAATTAAAGAAAATCTATGCCTTGTCAATGAGTTCAGCCTTGTCCTTTGCCAGGGACCCTACTCCGTGAGTCTCTCTTGTCTCACCATTGGCTCACCAATTTATACTTTTGCCTTGGTCAAGTGAGTATTCCAGGCAGTTGCTTCACTTGTTTATTCCCTCCTATGAGGTTGTGGGCAGAGGCTTATTCTGTAAACATCTGTGCAGATTGAAGAAGTTGCAACCTATTGCTCTCTAATGCTACATGGCTGAAAGGGGTTATTGCCCCTGCATGTTACCCCAAAAGTAGTGGTTAATGTTGAGCGATCCCTGATCCTTTTCAGTAAAAGGCCAGATGAATGCAAACCTCATGTTTTAAATTGCAGCTAGTATATTAATAGCTGTCTGTAAGCAGGACGCTGACATGAATCACTCTGCTGTCACAGTTGTGTGGGGCCGAAACTTCCATCTGGAAACAGTGATGACTAGCTGGAGGCAGTAATGCCTTCAACCGATTCAGATAAACAGATCTGGAAGTAGGCTTGTGTCAAGATCCCCATTTTAGAACTGAAAGAATTAGGCTAAGCTGAATTAAGGCTCTAATTCTAAATGAAAGTGCTAGCTTAGGATGCTGCTTAGCTCAGTCGTTTTTAAAGTTTAATTTCAGATTCATTTCCTGAGTATCCCCATGTGGACGGGTCCTCACACCCTGCCTAGCCTTGGGTAAGCTACTTAAGCTTGTGACCTGAGGACGTTACTGCAAATAAGCTAAAAAGTGTGTGGGAAGTGTATTAGATATTCCACGTGAACTAATTGTATGCCTGCTCTTTATGGCAAATGTCCTCTGTGTGGTCTTCCACAGAAGGCAGAGGTCAGGTTTGTACAGCTGATCTTGGAATAATGAAAGGATATCCAGATAGGAAACAAGCAAAATGACTGTAGGGGATGAGGCACTCCAAACTATTACCTTCTAAATCTTTGACTCTCTTCCCTGTCTGTGTAATGGGGACACTTTGTATGCTCACCTGCATGTGCTTTTTTGGTTGAATATAAATATCCTTAGAGCTTTGAACTTCTAGATGTAGAGGAATTCATATTCTGCAGTATGGATACCCTTCTGACAATGCCATCTCTGTGCTATTGTGTAGCCCTTCCTCTTTCCTCAGTAAATACGCATGCTGATAATCTGGCAGCAGAGGTCAGTACTGATTTGCTTTGGAGAAACAAACCTAAATTAAGAAGGAAGTGCCACCTCTCCTAACCAACTGTATACAAAAATACAACACCTTTCTATGCTACTGGCATCACTTGATTAATTCATGTTTTCCTGTGACGTCAAATGTATCTGGACTGTAGTTAGTCTGGCTTCCCACCTCCATGTATCTACAAAGGTATAGATTTTGGAGAGGGTCTGTCTTCAGAGACGCATACACACAGGGCTATATGTAGTTCTGACTTCAGTTAGTGTCTCCTAAATCTTGCACAGAAACTTGAACTTTTTCTCCTTTTCAACTTGGCACTTGAAGGTTTATATATTCTTTGTTGCAGGCATATGCTGAAACAGCCTGTAGTACTAGCAATTTTGTCAGTCCATTGGTGTTCTGCCTGATGTGCGTATTGTCCTTTCAGGGAAAATCACGCTTCCTTGACTAGTTTTAATGGATTTAAACCTTTCTCACTATCTCCGCTTCTCTCCTTTACCTTTGCACTTTCTCAGTGTATTTGGAGTTGGCTGGTTTGTTTAATTATGATGAGTGTGGTGATTTAAACTTAGCATCAGCTCAGTTGCTTCAGATCAGGTGGTTCTTCATAGTTGCTGGAGTTGTGGCAAGGTGGCCAGGGCTACACACAGTAGAACATCATAGGAAGTAGAAGAGAAAGAGCAGGTTTGCAAGCTGGGGCAGCCCCTTACACTCTCATGAGACTTGTAGGCTGTGCCAACACTGAGACCATGACCCCCAAGGTTTCATCTTGGTACCCTTATCCCACTCACCAGCCTGCCTGTGTATTTAATTTGCATCATTGACTGCTGAAAATCTTTTTCTTTTGTTCCCCAGAAATTGTTGCTCATGTGGTGTGTTTAGGAAAATATTACCAACCCACTCCTTGTCTTGTTTTTGCTTGCAAGTATGGCTTGTATCAGGTGCAGCTTCAAGCTGCCTCCCACTCTTGTGAATTTTTAGTTTGGAAGTACAGGAAGAGCCCTGTCCAGTCTCACTGTTTAAAAACCTTGTGTTCCTTGCAGGTGTTTCAGTTCTCTGCTGTTTTGAGTAACCATTTTCTGCATATCTCAAGAGAGATACGCATGCAGGAGAGTATTGGAATGAGAAAATGATTCTTTGGCACAAACCTGGATATTTTTTTAAAAAAAAAAAAAAAAGCCTGCAGCCAATTCTTGGACTTGAGTCCATGAGCAGCTGACTCCGTTAGCTGTAAATTACTATTAGTAATGCCTAGAAACAACAACTAAACAGAGCAGAAATAAGATTGTCTAGGGAGAGGGGGGAAAATGACAAAAAACGCTGGATAACCCATATGTTATATTTTCAAGGTGGAATAAGTGAATCAAAACTGTTTAGCTACTGTACGCACTTAAACTCTGGACCACCCATGTGGAAGATTTTCTTGACTGGAGGGCACAGAAATTTAAATTTTTTGTCTTTTCCCTTTCTCTCTTGCATTAACAACACCTAGTGCAGGACTAACTCTCACCTCAGGAGGAAAGTCTGCTTTGTCCTGCTGTCCTCTCCTCTTCTGCTCTGGGCTGTCTCTAGTGCTATCTCAAAGCACTTGTCAGTCCCAACAAATTGGTTTGGAAGTTAGGACAGCAGTTTATCTGTGTTTTAGCTTATTTTTCTCTTACTGTTCCCCTTTCTGTCCTTCCCCAGTCATACCAGAGATGTAAATATTCAGGCATGATCCATCCTCAGAGATTACTAAAACTAAATAAGAAGTTTTACTTTAACTCTGTCAGAAAGAAGCTTGGATTCAAACACTCGGAGTGACTTTTAATCCCTCTTGGAAAAACTGACCTAATGAAAATAAATGTGCTTCTACAAAGTCAATATTTCTTTCATGTTCTGCCTGTGCTTGGGATGTGTATATGGGAGAAAAGTTAGAAAGAATATTCAGAAAAATGCTTTCTGGCAAAGAAAGAGATCACAGATCAGATCAATGAAATTTCCACAGAAAAGAGAATTGAAGTGTTTTAATTTTATCAACTAGAAGTCTTACATCTGGGACAGTTATGTTTTACTAGCAACTCTAGCAAATATACTTCCTTGAGAAAATGTCATAGAAAAGTACTTTTGTAAAACCTTAAAAACAAAGTTTGGCGTGCAATTTCAAAATGAACATATGTACTTCTTTAAAACTATTACCTTGAATTACTTTTGATCATGACAGGCTATAATAAATGTGAAGGTCCTAATGAAGTGGTGTTTAATGAGTTCTACTGTAGTACCTCATCATAATATGCAGCCGTTTGAGAAAACTTGTCCTTCTGCGATTGAAGTTCTCTAGGGACAAGTCATATTAACAGTGATGCATTAGCAAAACAGTGAAAATGTATGTCTGTCTTGAAGTATTTTTCCTTGTCAGTATACCTAAACCATTTTAGTCCTCTCATTTATGAGACCCTAGCCAGTTTATTATATCTGATTAAAAGTGGCTGTATTATCCCTCAAACACTGCCCAATTTGACCTAAATCACACGAAGAAATGGTTTCTAAAAAAGTCTGTTAGACCTGTCCTCCTGTCGTAGCCATTCATGCTTAACAGTTGGTTTGTGTGTTGATTATGACAAGTAAGTTGTGACCCAGTGCACGCTTTTTTTATGCATGTATGTGATCTTTTGGGATTTATTCCAAGATAAGAATCTTATAATCACAATTAATGAACTTCAAATAGTGTAACAAACGCAAGACTACTTTCTGAATGATGCTATGGCTAATATTGACATCTGAAGGACATGCGTTTGTGCTTCTGGAAAGAAGCTTATCTCTATATATTTGACTGGTTTTCTTTTGTTTGTTTATTTTTTCCTAAGTAATAAGTGCAGCTGGAAATGTTATTCAAGTCCCCTTTGTATGTAAGTTTTCACTGCTCACTTATCATAAGCCAAAATTCTTTCTGCTTGGATTGGGCAATACATGGCTTGTTCCACACCGTGGAAAGCTGTGGTGCTCCGTAACCCACAAAATAAGATCGAGGCAGCATTCTAGCTTCTTGAGATCTTCTGAAGTAATAAAACTTAATAGAGGTACTTGATTTTGTGCATCATCTTACAGAAAAGTCCCAAATGTACATACAACAAGGAATTGCTTCTTCTTGACTGTAGGTTCTTGCTTTTGGGTCTCACTAACAGTTGCATTTGCCATTACACAGTTGCCCAATTCATTGAGAAAATGATTGGAATATGGAACACCACATGATATAGTATTAAATAATGGATTGTGCTTGCTAGCCTGCCCTTCTCTTCATTCAGAAAAGTGATTGAATCATCACATTTGGTCAATAAATAAAAGAGTTACATGACCATTTCACAGAACTATTAAAGGCATACGGGATTTTGCAATTTTTTGGTCATAGTATGTGGTCTAATTTACGTGACTGATGGAAAAAAAATCCACCAATTCATGGATTACTGATATGCTTTTAGACATGCTGATTGACAAGTCATAAGTAGTGCTTCCAGCAGCATCTTAGTTCTGTGGATTTACAGCTCATTATCACTTATGCTATCTGGTAAAGATTTAAAACTGGTACATTTTCATAACCTGAAATAGGAAAAAATGTGACTAAAATAATTACCTCTTAAATGTGTGTTACTAACATTATCAAATCCTTATTTTAGCAGAAGTATGTATTGGTGTTTTAAAACTGAGTAGCAGTTGACATAAAGCTTCAGTGGAAATATTTCTTCATTGATTTTGAAACTACATTTGATCTTAATGGCTCTGTAACTAGGGAAAAAACCCCAGTGTTAGGTGGCTAGGCACTAGAGCTTGGAAGACCTAAGCTCAAATCCCAGCTTTTCTCTGTGTTTTCAGATGTGATCTGAGGGAAATTTACATGGCTTGTATGGGTGTTGGTTCCTTACTACATTATTAAAGAGGGTGTTCTTCCTCAAAAGATGTTAATGTAATTGTGCTCAGGAATGCAATATGTATACTCCATACTGGTGGCTGCTCTATGGAAGTCTAAAAGAAAAACAAATTTACTGCCAAATGAAACATTACTAAAGAAAACAGCCCACAGATACTCTTATGTTGTTTAGTCTGAAAAACCTCATAACAGGGTATGTGCACATCTAACTACAATTTAGTTCATGGTTTAGAAGGAAATATGTTTTATTCAGATGAGAAATAAGCTCCCAGGTATCAATTTTATTTTTTCTTCCCTGGATCAAGGGAGTTCTTTCAAGGTAATCTGATTTCAGCATTAACTGTGAATTCCACTGGCTGCCTCTGGAAAGCTGTGCTCTCTGTGCCAGGCAGTAATTGCGTTAATCATCCATTTTTAAATAACCACATTTGAAGTTAAGTTGAGAATTGCTTTTCAGATCTTTAATTTGCTTTGGAAAAGTGAAATAATTCCCACAAGGGCTGTGCTAATCAATATTCCAAAGACAAGTAACCTTTGCTAATACTTGAACATGGGATACTCTATATTCTTCTGCTTAGAGAATTCTGGTGGAAAAAATACACCAATTCCATCTACAATTTGGCAGGTTAATAACTTTTCTGACTGCCGGGCATAGGGGTTTTTAGTCAACAGGAGATTCATCAAGTGCAGAATTGCAGTGTATTATCTCCTTTCATTGCTGTTGTTTTTATTTTAAACCTTCTTGCTAATATAAATGATGACAAATTGCATGACTGTAAATTTGAAAGTCCCTAAATGGCGTTTTTGTCAAAGCCTTTACACTGAAATGCTTACTTGGAAAGATTTTAAACCTCAGGAGCCGGGGGAGGGGTTTTAATTATTATGCATCATGACACAATGCATTATGCATCATGGTTGTTTTTCTGCTTTTTAAACACTTGTTATGGATGATGAGACTAATATAAATGGACATAGAGAGAGAACTTCTGCAAAACCTTCTTATGATGTCATATTCTATTTCTGAGGAATTTCAGTACTGCCTTACTTGGGAACGAAAGAATAAGCAAACTTAAAAAGGCACTTAGAAGCACACTAATAATTATCTGTCAGGTAGTCATAAGGGAAAGTCACTTTTATTTTCGAAGGTGCCTTCCTGATAAACTGGATAACAAACTTGTGTTAAAAACTGAGAATGATAAGACGTGGGTGTTGCTGTCTTAAACCTGGGAGTATTTGACCTTTCTTCCTTTGAAACCACCTGCAAATTACTACTGATGTTCAGAATTTGCTTTCTTTACTTTGTTCCTCCCATCCAGGTTGCACATTACTGAAAAATACTTTGGTAGTGGAACTGGTTATAAAACTGATGGGATACAGTACATTCAGTGCTAGAGCTGCTTTTTCTTCTTCCCTCTCTTCTGACAAGTAAACCATTTGCTTTTCCCTTGAAACAAATGTGATATTTAGGTTTTGTGCAGGTAGAAGAGGAACGAAGGGGGGAATTGTGCATTCATTTCTTTAATAAAGCCTATTTTTTAATAGTCATAGAGATTTCCTAGGCTGCATCCTGTAAAAATTGAGAGAGAGAGACTGAATAGATATTTAAGGAGTCACAGCAGGCAGTGGATTTGAGACAGACAAAAAAAATTACTCTGCTTCCCCAGAAGGCAAGTAGAATACAATATTTCATATTTGAGGGTTGGGAAAATGAAATTTCAGTGTCATTGTGGACATTAAAGATGATACCGCTCAGTGACCCACAGACAATTGGTAACTGCATTTGTTTCCTGAGACGCTTATCAGGAAAGTTGCAAATCTGTGTCCCCACCACATTCAATATCCCCAAATATAATTGGCTAGCTGTGAAGCTGAGTGCCTATATCTGAGGAAGGGCTGCAGCTCAGCCCAGGGCAGTAGTGCCTCGTGCTCTGCAGCTAGAAACAGAAACCTGCTTCCAGGCTGAAACTGATGGATAAATTGTGGGGGTTTTGCCATGAGATAGTAAAGTGAATTTGGGGTTATTCTTTGTACCATGTTCACTTTTTCCTGTTTTGTTTTTTTTCAACTTTGTGGTTATAGGATGATAGTTAGGCCTCTTCTCTCCCTCCTCCCCCCCTCCCACCCAAATTAAAGGAGACAGTAATAACATCTTTGGTATTATGTTTTAGTGTTGTTACTCTGCTGTAAATTTGGACAGAAAATCCATTTGCCTCCTCGCAGAGACCTTGGCTAGCCTTGTGTAAAGATGTAGAAAGAAATGCTCATGCAGTCCCTTCTCTTTACTGCTAGGGCAGCTCATGGGAGCCCATGCTCAACAGCAGGACACACATGTTTGCATATGTTCTTATCTATGCTGGGCTAGGAATAAAGTCAACTCTAAGATCCTGTTATCAGTTGCTCATAGACCTCACGTCCCTTATTCTTCTTATGTATTTTCAATCAGTAAGAACTCTATTCTTTATTTAGGATGTTTGAAAGAGACTTTGTGATGTTAGCTTATGTGTTGAACTCTTGGCAAGTTCCACCTCACTGCTGGGTCATGACTGATGATAACTTTATTTCCATCTCCATTTAGTTTGCTAAATACAAGCCTTTGAAGTCTTCATTCATATCACTTCTCTACGTTCTTCTTGTAGGATCTCTCCTTGGTTGTCCTACTGAAGTTCCCTACCATTTGCTACAGGTATTGCCACTTACTCTGCCCTTACCTTCCTTTACAGTGAAATTCCCTCGGTTCCACAGAAGATCTTTGTTTAAACTTCTGATTGCTCTACAGTCTTCTTATTGGAACTCCTGCATACCTGGGAGGAAAAAGGAAATGGGGATAGAAAACATGGAGTAAGCAACAGGATATAGAAGTATGACTGTTATGGTTTATTCAGCTCTATTGCTCTTCCCCTTCTCACTTCCCCCCCCCCCCATCTGTCAATGTTATTATACCATAGCTTTTCAGACTTATCATTAAAAAGAGAGCAGGTTCATAGTGGGAGCAAAAAAAAAATCATAAATAAGATTTTAACTGTTATGCTGCTTCTGATCCCTCTGGCACTGTTGCCTTGATGTTTAAAACTGGTGCTGAAGACACAGATGATGGTTCAAGTTGTCCGGAAAATTGTCATGTGCCCTAGCGTGGACTGTCACTTCTACTGTCATACTGTGTCCTGATCAAGTTGGAGAGGTGTGCCATGTTTAACTAAGATGGATGTGACTTAGCCTGGCTTGGTGGACATACCCAGGTAACCTTCCTTTTCTGTGTAAAGCCAGAGAAACACCAAGAGAAGGAGGGAAGGAAACACTTCTTTCCGAGAATGCCAGAGGATATTTTGTGTTTGCTTCAAGAAGACGACAAAAAGCCAGGATTGCTTTGTCAGAGGCCAAGCAGAGCCTGCTTTGCTCCTTCTCAAGATGGGAGCTTTCCCTGCAGGTGAAAAAAAGGATCCCATGACCATTGATCTCTCTGCTGATAAAGGACAGGGAAATGTCTTGGGGTGAAGAGAACACTACAGATCTGTTATATGGGAAGGCTAGACCAACAGTACAGCTGTAAAATCCGGACAGCTTCGGCTGCTTATTTCTAACTTTGGAAGGCATCAGTTCTGCCTCGATCTTGCAGTCCCTCTGTTCTTGAGAGATAGAAGCAATTGAATGGTATTACCTTGACCTAAGGAAAGACAGAAACCTGAGCTGACTGTTTTCCTCTTCCTCATAGGAGCCGTTGAAGAGATTTATTCTCCTTACTCCTCCTTTTGCCATCTTCTCATTCTGAAGCATAGCTGCTGATTCTTTTTTGTCTTCATTCCCATCTTTTTAATAACAGAGTATATTTAAATGTAGTGAGACTTCATCTTGAGCTTTACAAGTAGGCAGGTTTTTTGATGTATCTGTGCACTGGGCTCCAAACCTGTCTTTGAATGCAAACACAGCATATTTATAGCTGAGAAGTTTCTGGACAATACTGTAAAACGCCTGTTGTCGGTGGGATGGATTCCTTTCCATCCTTCCTTTTAATGGGAGTAGTGTTTGTTACCTTATAGCAACTTCCACACAGGGTTGCTCAATTCTGACATCACTTAATCTGAGGCTTCTGAATGTTCTGAAATTGTTATTGCTTTCAGGCACTATCAAGTGAACTGAAGAAAATGCCAATACTATGGAAAAACTCTTAGTAATAGTATACAGGAAGATGTTCCCCTCTTCGCCGTGCCCCTGCTGTTTAGATATATTTTTTAGATTGTAAGAAGATTTGAGAAGAAAGTACAATGTTGTGCTGCTTACTCAAATTTGAGTATGCTCAGCACATGTGCCTTGTTAATTTGGTCTCAGTTGTATTAAACTCATGGGATTCTTTCAGTCAGCTTCTGTAGGAGTTGGAGAAAGCTGATGGTAGTAAATGGTTTTACAAAGAGCTATACTGTTTTTGTTTGTCCTTATAAATATTTTATGGCATCATGGCTCTGTAAAAATGCTTCAGTTTTGTATAGTGCATCTACATAAAAGTAAGCTTACACAAGATACATTTTTTCTGTTCATCAAAAGAGAAAATAAGAAGAGAGTTAAAATGTATAATGAGGCACAGCATGTTTCTAGTGCTGGGCGACCTGCATTGTTGTTACAAGATTTAGTAGAAATGTATACTAGAAAAAAAGGCTGCTTCCATACTATTCAAACTGAATACTAACATGAAATGTTAAGTTGTTACCTGTGTGTGATGTTCAGGCTGGCAATGGAGAGAGCTTTGAGTAGTAGCCAAAGACTAAATAACATATCAAGACTCGTATTCTTTTTTTAACCTTTGCACCTTTTAATTTTTTTTGTTTGTTTTTAAAACAGCCAGGGAAAAACTATATTCCAGTGAAATGTTGTTCCTTGATTATTTTATGAAAAATGACTGTTTCAGGATTTGTCTATACTGAGCACAGCATGGGAGTGTGTGACTGAAAGTGAGGGTGTAAGAAAGGTTCTATACAATTATTTTTGATTAAACAAAAATGTTTACCGAAGCTGCTTTTAAAAAAGAAAAGAAAGAGAAAGGAAAGTCATTTGGACAATTTCTGTGGTGAGTGGAAAATAAAGCCTCCAGTTGTTACTAATTCCTGACTGAGAACTATCTTCCTCCATTTTAAGAATAGTTGCTCAAAATTTTAGATAGATGAAAATGGCATATGAGCATAAGCGTTAAATAGGGTTTTACATAATTAAGAAATGAGCAGCAGGCTGTGACTTTGAATGTTTGTAGCAGAGAATGAGGATTCTCCCATTGCTGAGATTCTATTAAATTTGACAATGAGAGAATTCATGGTTGACTTGCTCTTGGTGGTCTGTCAAGTCTGAAGCCAGTACCATTTATTGAGGTTTATAAACTCTTTGCAGAAGCTGGATCTTCTTTTGCACAGAAGCAGTTTAGTACTAAGATTTACCCCTTTTCTGAGTTATCACCTATGCAGTTAATGTGTATGTGTGTTTAATATCATTAATGCAATAGCAGCAGTTTATGAGCACAGTAGGCTCTGATACATCTTAACATAACTCTATATTTAATTGAAAAGGTAGGAGGCTTCAGGATATGGAAAATTAGTAATTTTGCCAAAGTTATCTGATTATAACCTGTTTGCCAAGTTAAGCAAAACATTTTTAACATGGGGAAATAAAGGGGGAAAGTTGTTTTTCCGAATATAAAATATCTGGATACATTACTTATGCAGACAAATGTTGTGGTAAAGTAGAGGAGAAATCAAAATTTTCAAATAAATTTCTGAATCTATTTCTTGCTGGAATGTTTTCTCTAAAAAAAAAAAAGGCTAATACTCATTTTTTATCTATTTGCTTAGAAGTCTTGAGGTGCACTGCACTGTATACAAGGACTGGAAAATTTTACCTATTACTGTTGAATTTTGCTTCCTATTGTAAACTATTATAATTGAGCTGACAGTTATGATACTTAAAGCTTTAGTTTCAGCACTTATAAATTTTCAATAAAACTAGATTTTATTCTTTAAAATACATTTCTCATGAGTTCTGTTCTTTATCAAAAGAAATATTTTTCTTTGCTTTCAGTACACTCCCTTTCTTTTGAGCTCTTCCCTAGAGGGGAAAAAAAAAGCCAAAGTTAGGGAACACTTGTGTCGTGGCTACTGAATAAGCTAAAAAGCAACCAAAATGAAAACTTTTATATATTGGTTTAAATAGAAAAAAGTAGTCTTCAGAATCCAAAAGTCTGCATCCTAAAATTGAAACTACTGTTCTTGGTGTCTAAAAGGCAAGAGGTCATGGTTCACCAGCCTTAACTAGCACAGATACAGCTAACGTGGTTTTTTTGTGTCCTTACCTCCATCCTTCTCTGCGGTTATATCTGCATGATTCTGTCATCAATTTTGACCTACAAACCCAGTATAAGTTGCACTCACATACTTGTCACCTAAGCAGAAAATGTAGAACTGACCCACTTAGCAGTTCTGGGTAGTGAGAGTCATGCCAGCAGTTGCTCTGACACCCATGAGTAGGCTCACCAGTGTGATTGGGATTACCAGGTTAGTGGTTGGTGATCCAACCCCAGCACCCAGACTTGTGCTGCTATGAGGAGGAGGTGGGACACACTGGCAGGCCACTTGCTGCTGTTCTGAGATGCAAACCACAGTGGGACTGCTCCCACCTGGATAGCACATGGCAGCTGTGGCTACCACCGACAAACTTCTGTGCTATTGCTTACAGACAATGTCTTATTCCAACTTTTAATCTGCTTAGTATTGACAGACACATCTAAATAATTCTGTGCATTTTTTTAATATGCTTGTGGTTTGATGTGAATGTTTCAAAAGTATGTGCTGTCCCTGGTGACGTGTTCCTGCGTGTGACACTTGTTTCTGATGAGTATTTTGGTAAACTTGGAAAGAAATATTTGAAGAGTATATATCCTTTTCACAAAATTATATCTTTCCTAAAAACACAAAGTACGCTTAAGTTTAAGATTCTCTGCAACTTACCAGTCTCAAAATGTGGCAGAAAGGTAGTTGTGGGTGGCTGCAGATAGAGGAAGATAAGGTAAAACTAAACTGTACTTCTGACTCACAGTAATTCTTCTATTAGCTAATCCAAATTATGTATGTTCTGTAATTAAGTTGCCTGGAGCTGCTGTTAATGTTGATGAGCTAAATGTATTTATTGAAGGAAAAATAGGCTCTGTTTTATACATCTAAATAGTTTAATGTTTTAAATGTATGTTACGTGGTTTGTAGAAGTAGTATCATGTCAAAATGGCAGGGTGTATGAGGGATAGAAGATTTTTCTGGAGGCTGATCTGCTACCAGTTAGTTCTTTCTAAAAGTGACTCAGTTATCTGAAATTGTTACTGTGTGATGGAAAGTCACTGCTGTGCATTGTTATTTGTGGTCTTCACCCAGCCTGTGGGTTGTGTGCCTTTGTGAGGGCATCCTAAATAGCAGGACAAGTGGGAGGTTGCCCCAGGTGATAAAATGTATACCTCTTTTCACTAAGTAGTCTGACTCTTGACGAGATTCAGCATTTGAGGGAGCCTAGGGTATCACTTGTATGATTGCGTCATAGGTACTTGCAAAGGAGGGTTCGTAGATTTGCTTTAAATGTTGCTGGGCTTAAAAACAATGATGAATTGAGCTTTTAAGTAGAAATAAAGAATATGACTGAGTAGTGCGTTGTGATATTTTGAATATACTTGGGGGGAAGGATCTGAAGAAGTACTGACTGTTGTTAGAGAGTGCATTTCCTTCCTGTCTTCCATGATGCTTTCCTTTCTTGTTCTTTGTAACTGTATAGTTCAAGCTAGTGTGAAGGAACTCTTTTTTTTTTTTGAGCACCTAAAAATCACTGAGAAGACATAAAAATTGCCAGTTGTGGTCCCATCTGTAGCTCTTTGGACTGCAAGTCAACTGTATGATCTAATTAAAATAAACAAAAATCACAAACAGGAAGGCTTTTTCTTCTCAGCTTCTCTAATGAAGGTGTGCAGACATGAGGCATCCCTTTTCTACACTTAATAGCACTGGACTGTGTTTTGCAAATATTCCATAAGCAAAAAAAATAATGATGCTGTTAAGCCTTTCTCTTCTGACAAGGACATTAACTTCCACCCCTGTCCCTGCTCCGCTTACCCAAAGAAAATTCTCTAGTTTTTTGACTCTTCAGTTGCACAGTGTTATTTTATTATAGTTTATTTCTGTTTGAAAGTACCTTTTAAAAGTTGGGAAATGTAATTTGGTATAAGTTGAAGTCAGGTAAAAATATCACCATATAGTTTCTTCTTTTCTTTCCTTTCCCTTCCATCCTGCCCTCCATCCTTTCATTTTGTATTTTTTTTAAACACAGGCCAGAGATGAGTGGCTGATCACCTTGAGTTGTCCCCTTGTAGCCAGCAGGATTACATCAATATAAAGTCAGTATAAAACCAAAATCCACTATATAGGGCTACTTACCAGGCAGTAACTATGAGAGAGAAGCATAAGTCTTCTCCCTGAACAAGAGATGCTCTTCAATGCTTGAGGGTAGCTCCTGCAGGTGCTGGTAGAATGAGAGGTTCAAAATCAAACTCTAAATCTGTGACAACAAAAATACCTGCAAATGATAGGAGAGCACTTGAAATCCCTCCAGCACTGTACACCATCACCAGGCAGACTGCCAAAACCACAGCTTTTTAACTAAACAAACAGACAAAAGGAGCCCTCAGGCCATAGAACAAGAAAGTTTGTGCTTCTAACAAAGAAAAACAAAAATTGGGTTTGGAAAGGTAGGGTTTGTGTAACCAACCGAATTAAAACATTGTAATACCTGAGGGCACGGGAATCCCTATGGGTTGTTTGCTTCAAGCCTTATTTACATGAGGATCTGTAAAACTGTTCCTGACCTACATAAAATATCAGCCATAATAAGCCTTAATTTTAGGAGGAAGATTCAATAGCAGATTGTCTTCTTCGAAAACATTTCTAACACGATGAGGGAAACATAAAACAAGGTCATATGAAAGGTGAAACAGATCAACTCTAAGGGGGAGGAAGAAGTGCATGCATTTCTGTATAACTTTCACTTTAGAAATAAACAGTGCACTATAGTAGCTTTGCATAGAAGGGCTGGAAAATTGTATTTATGATCAGAAGAATTGAATTGTTCTTGCATTCCAGGTGTGGCAGCACGGTGTATTACTCACCTTAGGTTCAGATTTAGTTGCGTCCTACAGTCATCCCCTCCCATTTTCACAATTGCAAAAAATTCTGAGCTAGCTCTGCTGGTAAAACTATATGCTGTGGAGGTGCCTCAGAATCTGAAGTGATCTGTTTTTTGTTGTCCTTCAACTTTTTTATTTGGTTTGCCTACTAACGTTACTTGTTGACCTTGAAGACCACAAATAAAACCGCATAAATCAGCCATGTGAATCAACACATGGCTGATTCACTCTACTCGCAGGCTGTGTTTGAGAGCTATATTAAAAAGGTAATGATAAGTATATAGCTGAGCTTTCTTTATGTTTTGGGAGGTGTGAGGTTTGTAATTTTTTTCTCTCTTCTTTTTTTCCTTTTTTCTTCTGTGTGTGAGGTAATGGTGCAGTGAGCCAGTGTGGGCAGCAACAGTCAGGGCTTCGAACCTCATGAGGACCCAGTGCTCTGATATGGCGGGAAGCTGTGGTGAAGAATGAGACAGGCAGTGAGATAGGAAGCTGCAGGAGGTTTGCTGTGAAATACTTCCTATTAGCTCATGTCCTGGGGCTGTGGCTGTGTTGCACGAATAATTAGGGATGTGAAGATGTGAGATACGTGGTCTTACAGAGCCAACGCAGATGTGGTGTGTGTGGGTAGCTAATGCCTGAATCCAGCAGAGAGAAAAAGGCGTGACTCTCTCACAGCAGAGTGAGTAGTTTGAGGGGATTACAGGGATGACGTAGGGAGTGCTCAGGTTTGCACTGCCAGGGTCCCTCTGGGTTTGCTGTCAGCTGGGAAAGTGAGAAGATGAACCCCCTCAAACCAAGCCCTACTTTTTGTACTTCCCATGAATAGAGCTGTCCTCCAGAGCTTAGTGTGTTGTCTGGGGCCATGAATGATGCCCTCCAGCTACACTGGTATGCCTGCCTGTAGCCTACCTTGAGCAAGGGGCAGAGCTGGGAATGCACAGGGACACTGCCACTTTGCCTTCTGCTCAGCTGATTTAGGATCTAGAAGTTCAACCCCTCTTTTCCCTTCCTTGCAGCATCACAAATATCCTTCTGTGCGCCACAGTCATGTTTGCTGGCTGGAGGCATACATCCAGTGTGCCAGCCTAACCCTTCACCACATGCTTGCAGCAGAGGGTATTGCTCCTTCTATCACACCTCATACGTTAATTTTGTATTAGTCCTACATAACTGGTAGATGCATGTTTCATCTCCTGGGGCAAAGAGGGAATAGCAGACACCAGTCCGTTGGACCTGCACAGCTTTGCTGCCCCTTTCTGCTCCTCCTCTTTGCTGTAGCAAAGAGCTTCTCATGGTCTTTTGTAAAACTTGGTATTTATTGAGATTTTACACTTCTCTAGCTTCTGTAAGACATAGTTGTCTTTATGATAACCATTAAATAACTATAATAAAATTCTGATTTCCCACCCCACCTCTCTATCCTGAAATTTAGTGGTGCGGATTTTAATACACCTTTCCATTACTTTTCACATTAAAGTCTTATACCCAATAAGAGAATTGTAAAACTTAGGCATGGTATTATAAGTGTTAGGAAATCATGAAGTGTCTCCATGTGAAAACTAAGGTGCTACTGCATGCTGAGATTTTACAAGTCTCTTAGCATTTGCCACTTTCTTTAAACCTCACATTCTGAACTTAGAAATACAGCCTTTGTTCTCAGTTACTAGATGTCTGGAGAGAAAATGAGGTTCAACAATTTCTAAATCTTTCTTTAAAAATTATACATTTATGAAAATTACCCAATTCTAAGTTTTTGTTGGTGGTTGTATATGTTTGTTTGCTTTGAAGTTTGTCTTATTCCATATGTGCAGCACCTTTTATTTGTCTCTTACAAAATCTTCTTTAAGCTGTATTGGATTTTATTGCATAGCATAATACTTTTTCTTTGCCTTTAAAATGCCCATAGTGTGGGGAGCACTGTGTTTCCATGCACCTGCCAGCCTTTGTTTAAAGAGAGAGATGTTTCTGACCTTTGAGACCTGGGAGAAATCTTAAAAACATAATCTCTTGGTTTTAGGTGTGAAAATGTATTTTAATTATTTTTCCCCGTAGTTTTTTAAATACTGTTTCTTTGGCTGAAGGCAAAAGGTGAAATTGGAAGCCTTATAAAATTCTTTTTTTTGTTTTTTTTAAGTTTCCCTTCTGGAATTAAAATCCCCCCTCCCACCAGTCATCTTCTGAACATCAGTGTGCAACTCCCCCTTTCTCTCTATTTCCTTCCAGCTAAGACAAACATGGTAGGACATCAAGTGTGGGTATCCAGTGCTTGGTCTGTGCTGAGGGTCTTTTGGTGCAGGCAGCTGTGAGGAGCAGCTCTTGCTTAGTGCTTCCTGCCTGGGCCTGCCTGTGCCAGGTGGGGAGGTTCTGCTGCTCCTCGCATTGCATGCAGTGCACAATAGAGCTGCCCCCAGAGCACAATCTTGGGAGAGGAACAGTCTGGAAGACCTTCTCTTTTCTATTTTCCTTCAGGTGTTCTTTCTGCCAATGCTTTTGGCAAGCAGCTTCCCCTCTTTCCTTTATTCTTGCTCCTCTGATCAAGAAGTTTCTCATCTTGCTAAAAATTCTGAGTGTCCTGGGGACGACTATCTCCTCTTGTCCTTCAGTGGAGAGAAGAAGGAAAGACTTATGTTTAACTGGGACTAATTCAAACTTTGCCCTCCTCACCTCTACACCTAGAGCCGCTTGGACACCTGCAGTCTGGCACACAGCCCTACCTAACATCCCTCACTGAAAAGGTTCTAGTTGTCATTTGTGACTTGAGAGGATTAATGCATTAAAGTCAACCAAGATGCAAATGGGAGTTGCCTGAATCTCTAGAGGAAACTAAAACAAGAATGACATGAGGAAAGCAGTCGTCCATTGTTGCCTGATGATAGAGAAGGTTTTAAAAATCAAACACTTTAGTATAGCCTGACTGTGCACAGAGAAAAACCTAGTTAATTATAAATAAGATGAATAAATAATTTAAATGTATCACTTATTTCTCCTTTATAGTTTAACTCATGAAAAATCATTTCAATTAGAAATTTCAACTCAATCTGAAATGTAGAGAGGCGTGATGATTCAAGATAGATGTGAAGTCCTTTATGATTTTTCTTCAGCACTGTGAGGTTTATTTTTCTATTACAGCTTGAGTAATAAAAAAGAAAAAGGAAAGAAATGTTGCTGAGAGAGACAAAACCAAGCAAAGTTTCCTTTAAAAGGGTAACATAATGTATTTTTAATTTATGAATTAATAAGTATGTTGTGTGTGGTGTCCAATTTGTCAAAAATGTCGTGGTTCCCTTAGCATTCATGTTATATGCATGAAATAGATGCAGTTTTTCCCATTAATTATAATATCCCATTTCCTCAAGAGTAACGAAAGATGATTCATTTTTCTCCTCTGGCCCTAACTGGCTCCTTGGTATTACTGATGAGGATTTTTTTCCATTCATTTTTGACCTTGTGAAACTATTTATGTTGGGCTCAGGCATGATGAATGCAGTGGAAACCAGCCACATAAAGGGCACGAGCATAGAACTAGCAAGCGTGTGTCCCCTCTACTCAGAGATACAACCTTGCGTACTGCTTTTAATACCCAGACGTACCTCGGTCTACTAGAAGGTCTTGAATAGTGAGAAATGTATATGTTATCTATATCTATAAAAATAATTTGTGATGCTGATATCCCTGATGCTGATTTGTTACCCTCCCTCTCCCATGTTTTGCTTTTAATAATTTCAAAGGTGCTACAGTTAGGACTATATTTACTTCTCCATAAATGTATGTATCTCTGCCTTTCTATTTATTTTTCTCAAGTTTAAAGAGTTACATGAAGTACCTGTATGCTGATGACTCTCAAGCACAAAATATGGCCTAATGGTTTCAAACTACTGCTTTTCCGTTCAATAAATAGTCTTCTGTTTTGTTTTTCATTTTCCTCAATGCAATTTACCTGTTCACTGGGAACTGTCACTATACTATTTGCAAACTACATATATGCTTATTATCTGTTTATGGTTGGAAGTAAGATTTATTGAATATGGTGTTAAACAAAAATTTTATTAGAACTTGACTGGAGTAATGCCAAACGCAGGCTCAGTATGAATGGTTTATTTAGGCTAACATCAACCCACTGATAAATATTCACAGAAGGTGGATACCCTGCCATGTCCTGCTTCTGTCAAAAGTTTGAAATTCTATAGAATTTTGACTAAGGTACAAAATAGTAGCTAAGTTATGATAATTAAGCATGTAACTTTGCAATGTCTTCAGTGCTATCTCCCTCCCTTATAGGTATGCTGTTTATCAGCATTGCATCCTGGTTTTTTTGGATGGTATTGACACAATGGTTTCATGCTGTACTAAAAATAAATGGCTGGCTAATCAGATTGAGCGATTCCTGAATGTTAAATGTTACGATTCCTGAATGTTAAATGTTACAGAGAAGATAGTTCTCGTGTGCAGTGCAAATACTGTCGTGTGGCTGGGCAGGCATTAGATAAACAAAAACCAGCACTATGAAATTACGTGAATCAAGCAGGAGTTAGTTTATCAGGATTCTTAAAACAATGCTGTGATATGGTGGAGTACCATGTAATAAATATGAAAGAAGCAGAGGTAAAAACAAATAGAAGACCAAAATTACCAGAGATGGAATCAAAGCAGTGGCATCTGGTGGCCGTTGTTGAACAGGAAGGCATGTGTAAATGTGATACCTAGGAAAGCGAGGTGAAGTTATTTATACAACTGTCTTAAGGCTAGTGAGTGACTAACAGACAGATGTGTATTTCAGGTAAAATTTTATCATCAGATGAATAGGCAGTAGTTTTTCTATTGTTTACCAGAGGGGTGTATGTCTCTTTCCTGATATTTTGTATAGGATGACTGTCAAGCGGATGTTTGACCATTTTAATCTATATCTTTTTATTTAGGATCATGTAAATTGTTAGATAGTGGGTTCTGTAGACCATTTGGTGATAAAGTGGTTTGATGAAGCCTACAGTAAGGAAGGGCTGAGAACCAATCTGAGATCAAAATTAGAAGACACTTAGATGTCTATCTATACGTAACTATGTGCGTGCTAGTTAATTTGGTGACAAGCTCTGATTTTAGTCTGTGGGCAGCAAGTCATTCTAGCCAGCAGGGACCAGAGAGCTACATAACTTATTCTGAGGCAGATCTCAAGCTGAGGATTCAGTTGCCTAAATCTAGATGGTTAGTATCCCTTTGAGTTCTGTGGCTACATTCCAACATTCCATCTTGCCACGATCAACTGTCCTGGGAGGTGTGTGTTTTCCTGAGGGTCCTTCTGCAGGTCCTATAATTACCTTCCAGCTCTGTGTAGGTGTCTGATAGAGCACTAGATGATGACGTCTAGGCAGCTGAGTTCTTTCCCCATCTCGTTCTCTTTTCCCTCGACCCTGAAGAGGTCAGTAGCATCTCTCCATATATGTACTGCAGAGCTAAGAAAGTAGTCCATAGACTATGATGGGAGTGTTGGACTTTTGGATTTTGATGTCTTAATCACGAATTGAATTAAAACCTACAAAGAATAAAACAGATTTTAATATAAAATAAGTCTTTTTGGTACCAGCTCCAAGATATGTTTGAGAGAAAGACCTGGGTTGTTTCCCAGCCTGCTCTCAGGTGCTGGAATCCATCTGAGGTTGCAAAATTTTTTCTTTTGTATCCAGAGGTCTTGCGCTAACTAATCACTGATATTCCAAATAAATCTTTTAATTTCACATACAATGATTTTGCAGGTGTTTTACCAGATCAGTTACTCACTGCTTTCTGGGGATGTTAGTTTAGCAGCAAGAGTGGATACCTCTACCATTGTTTCAGTGTTGCGTGACCTTATAGAACGCTGACACCTGTGTATTGAGAAGTTTAAGTATTCTCAAAATGATTTTATGATCATTTTGCTATAATTGCTAGAAACAAAAGACTTCATGCAAAATTTTTTAATATTCCAGTTTCCATTTGAATTAAGTCTTGTGCTGTCTCTTTTTATGGTACATGTAAGAACTGAACACCAAACGGGCCAGATGTACACATCTATGTTTAATGATTTGATAAGCCTCTTCCATCTTCTTCTGTCCTGAATTTCTTGAGAATAGCTTGTGAGTATGCATTTCTGATGAAGCATTTGATGGAAAAGTATTGTGATTTTCCCCCTCTGCCACCATGTACATTTTTGTGCAGATCTGGAAAGCCTAATTTTCAGCTTATAAAAGAATCAGACAGGGAATGGGGGTGGAGGGGAGAAAGGTTTTAGAATTAAATTGAGGCTAAAGGTGTACTGGAGAAGAAATGCCGAGGAATAAAAGCTCTTTCCTGTTAGTCTTCCTTCAACTCTTATCTGATCTGTTGAGGCTTTTAATTCCAAGGGCTTATTTTGTTACTTGGAGATCTGAGATTTTAGCATTTTTCCAGGGTTCTCTTAAAAACATATGGATCACATGTTAATGATACAAATATTTTCTTTTGTGGCTAATAAAATGAATGTCACTTATGGTAAGTTGCCCTGTATGTTTATCTAGTTCAACAGCTATTTTAATGTTTTCTGACAATCATATTAGCCCCTGTTAGTAGGTAGTGTATGAGAATCTGCAAAAGCATCTCTTGAAAAGCAGCACCACTTCAGGTCGTCTGCTCAAGGGCCTGTGTATCAACAAGCTGCACAGTAATGCTGCTTCTATTGTGCGATAAATAGGCTAGGGAATAGTTTTCTGCTTATTGCATGATGGGAAGCATTTGTTTGTAGTTTATTTTATGACTTTGTTGTTGTTGTTGGAGGGTGGGTGGTGGTATAAAGGGGAAAGAATTTTTCATTCAGGAATAACCTATATAGGATACAAAAACTTGTAGTTGAACTGTTATGAATTTAAACTGACTGGGGGTTGTTTGCTGTCCTAGTGTGGAGCCCAGTTACAGAACTGGTGTCCTCATTCTTGGGTTCATTAATAATTTCTGATTAGATCTATTTGAAAATAAGCTTCACTTGGCAGCTTACATAAACTAATGCTCATTGGTTTTGTAAATCTAATCAAGTAGATGTAATATGGAGAGTCGACAAGTGGAATATTTTCAAAAGGTGGTGTAACCAGAGATTTGTAGGTGTATGTTAAAATCTTGCTATTAATAAAAAACTGTAATATTGCTAAAATTCATAGAAGAGTCTTCCAGCAGACTGAAAGAAAAACAGTGGTGCTGGTTACATTGGGATAGACTCACAGATCAGGACAAAAATCAGAAAAATCTCCTGTGGATTGTTTTGTCTGTACTGGACTTATTTTCTACAAAAAAACATTTAATGGAATGGGTAAAATAAGAATGGAGGAAGATTTGACCAAACTAAATCAAAGCACTTGGTAAGTTGGAGATAAGCGTAGGAATAAATACAATGATATGAAGATTTAAGAAGTTCAGAAAAAATTGCTAAAACCAACTTTTTACATTTTCTCTCCTGATCTGTTTAGAGTAGTTCAAGCATCATATAAAGAAAAGCTTGAATGCCTGGAGATACTGGAGATCTTAGTTAAAGATTTTAACTGAACTTCTAATCACTGCTGTAACTTCCATACCCATAAAGTTTTTTTTTTCTTAAACCTATGCTCTGTTTATGGAGAGGTAAGATGGTCTGTGAGTACTATGGTAAAATTGCATTTGATCAGACTTTTTTCCAAGCGATGAAGATGGATATTCTCTCTAGTGGTTGCATCTGTAGAAGCAGCTGGACTAAAGGGAAGGGAGTTGACTGCTAGTAGGGAGGCAATAGTATTACTGTGTGGGAGAAAACCTCTAAACTATACCTAAGATTTCTGCTCTGTGCTCCATTGAAAAATAGATGCTTAGCTGTTAAAAGCTGCCTAAGGTTCATATGTTACACGTTCCATGCTTGACCTCAGGCCTTGCAGCAGCATGAGTGCTTTGAGAGGTTTTGCTGTTCTGGCTTGAGGCTCTTCCATAGGCAGTGAACAGAGCTCCTAATGCCTCTTGAGCATTTTTATTTACAACTTTGGTGTCAGGCTGTTACACGTCATGCAGGTCTCTAGCAAGTAGTTGTGCAGGTTTTATCTGCAGCCTAGGAGATCATTGTGTATTGATTGCATGCTATTGCATATTCAGAAATAAGGTTAGTATAGGCCAGACCCCATTAAGCTTTTGGGATCTTGGACATGAAATGTATTCATTGCCATTTCCTTTTGTTTATTTGTTTGCTTTGTTCTACTTCAGAGAAGTATGTCGATGTACTCATAGTTAGTTCTTATGGGAGTGAAATGTTTGTTGGAAGCTAGCTTACTTGGTTAACAGACTAGTACGGACTATGTACCTACCTACAAAACGTTTTCTTATCAGCTTACTAAATTTTTTAGATTTTTATTTAGTTTGAATCAAATGCAGAGTTTAGCTTTTGTGTGGCTGTTTCACCTGTGACTCTGGTGATATATTCTTGCTGTGATATCTGTCAGAACATGAAACTGGCAATAATTCCTGTTTCTTCAGCTCCAGCCCTCTGTGACATCAGGCTGTCATATTGTCATCATGTAATCTTCCTCTTGAATTTATTGATTGGGTTGTTTGTCCCCCTTAGTTATACGGAGATAACTTGCTTTATTTTGGCTTTAGAACAGTCTTCTAATTTCCACACTGAATGTTTTCACATTCTGTTCATACCAGTATCATGCTTCAACTTAAACATCTCTCCTACTTCTTCAGTGTGTACCTTTCTGATATAAACACTATCCTCCTCCAAGGTTAATTATATCTTTCCATGGAATTCTATGCATTAGAAATCAGATGCACACGTAATTGATCAAGATTAGATGCATTTTCATCCGAAGATTATCATAGAGTAAAAAATGAATCATTGAGCATTTTATTTTAGTTCTGTGTGGGATTTGTCTGACACCTTTTGATACTTAATTTAATTTTGTTAAATATGATATTGAAATATGCATGAAAACTGATAAAATATATGCTTTCTTTTGATCACATTGTTTAAAAGAATTAACTCTTTTGGTTTGGGTTATAACAGTATGCCTTTTAAAGCAGCTGTTTGAAAATGCAAGGCCAACGATTTCTACGCTTATCCTGTGTCCTAATTTCAGTTGGAATAGAGTTAGTTTTCTTCCTAGTAGCTGTTATAGTACTGTGTTTTGCATTTACGTTGAGAATAATGTTGATAGTACACTAATGTTTTAATTGTTGCCAAGTAGTCAAGGACATTTCAGCTTTTCATACTGGCCTGACAACGGGAAGGTAGAGGGTACACAAGAAGCTGATAGGAGACACAACCAGGACAACTGACCCAAATTGTCCAAAGGGGTATTCCAAGCCATATGACATCATGCTCAATATATAAACTGGAGGGAAACTGGCTGAGGTGAGCACTACTTGGGGATTGGCCAGGCAGTGGTTGGAAAGGAGTGAGAAATTATTTTTCATTGCATCAGCAGTTTTTCTTGTTTTTTTTTCCTCTCTCTTTTTGTTATTTTCCTTATTACAATTTATCATTACTGTTCTTTTGTTTCAGTCATTAAACTGCCTTATATCAACCCAAGAGTTTTCTCACTTTTACCCTTCTGATTCTCTCCCTGACCCCTGTGGGAAGGGGCAGGGACCGATTGAGTGGCTGCATGGTGCTTACTTGACAACTGGGGTAAACCATGACATCCTGACATTGGGGCTTACCTTTTTAGTGCAGGAATGAATATATAACCTCAGGAAATAGGGTGGAAAATTTGCCTGTATTGCTGTATCATCTGACATTCTAATCATATAAGCAGTTCATTAGTGCGTGTTAAAGTAGCGGTTGATTTTTTTTGCCCTAAAATATTCCCAGTTTTACAACTGTGTTAATTCCCTTATCAGCCCTCTACTATTTTGTAGTTGCACTGTTGCTGTTACTACCATTTGTTGTACACTGAGAGAACCTGTGACAGCCTCTGTCTGCCCTCACTTTGCATCCTGTAAAGGGCACAGATGCTGCAGGAGTCTGTGGAAGTATTCTTGAAGACAAAAAATGATGTCTTAAATTTTTTTCATAAAATTATTGCTCAAAATCTGTCCTGATAAGATCATTTTACATCTTGGAAACATGCACCCATTCTTCTCCATTTTCCTGTGTTTCAACTTAAGTTTTAAAATAGCAGTAAATGTTACGTTAATATTGCTCTTAAATCCCGTCCTTAATATATGCATTCATCAAGGTAAAATACAGCACCCTAGAACATTGCTATAGTGAGCACTAACATCAGGAAAAAATCTGTAAGTTGTACTTAAATTAATATTGGAAGTTGTAATGTTCTTGTAAGACCATTCACCAGTGCATATTCTTTTCTGGTGCTTTGTAGCTCCAGCAGTTACTGTCCACATCCTACATTAAACAAGCTAAAAATTTGATAAATTTTACTGTTAATTCTGTTATTCAAAGATTAGTGAAACTTGTCCATTCAAAGTAATGGGCATGCATAAAACTGTGTTAAGATCTTAGATGTAACATATAGTCACTATATCAAAATCTAAGACTTATCTTCGTAACACAACAGTACAACAATAAGATTTTGTAAATCATGGTAAGATATCTGTTATAACATCTCTAACATCTATATGTGAGATGAATAATGAGTAGATATTTCTTTCGTCTATATGAATATTTCTGAGGCTATGAGATTCTGATTGACCTGCATCTGTGGTCTTCTCCCTGGTAATCAAGTTTCTGTCACTGTACTTGTGCCGCGTTCATCCATGGGCACGTACTTTGCTGGGATTGCCTGTGGAGTTTGAAGGCACTAATAAAGCATATATTTTTAAGGCGCCCCAGTTTTCTGTTTTAGGCAGGTGTGTAGTATTTCAGTCTTGAGTCCCTCCCAGTGGAACGAATTCGTGTGGAATAAAACGTCTGAAATGAAAGCTTTTTAAATGAACATCTTCTAGTAGTTTTATACTTCTAAATCATTGTCTCTGTACTTGGAATAAGCTGAAAGCATTTATTAATATTTGATGGCGTGGTGAAAGCCCTAGGTATGTAGATTTATGGAATCTACAAATGATTCTGCAGGGCTTAAACATTCTTGGTCCCTATCCTTTAGCCAAGGCTTTGTAGGTGTAGAGGCAGATGTGATGAGGCAAACGTGCCTGTTAGAAGGAGTCCGTCCGTAAGTGAACTCAGTCTGATGAAAGTGTACTCTATTGCATACTTACTCTGATAACTTGTGAGCAATGCTGATGGGAGATGAAAGTCTTTGCATTTTGTTTAGTGAATAATATAAGACAAAGTTAAGTTTGAGGTTTTTTGTGTAGTTTGGCAAAACTTTGTAAGAATCTCTATGTATGTTAGCTTGCTGCATGAATCCGCATGCTAAAGAAAGGTTTGCTATGTTCTTAGCAGCTAACTGTAAGATCTCGTAGTATTTGTGATGTGAATGCACTCTGTTTTTTCTAACCTAATGATTTGCAAGAAATTAGATTTGGGATCTGGAAAATTTGGGTTAAGGAAAGGTCAAAAAATTAAAAGTTTATTTTAAGCAATAAAAAACAGATGGAGTACAACATTATGTAGTGAAGAGGAATTTCTGTCAGAGTAGGACATAGGAAAGGCAAAGCACCCAGGGAAAGAATGAATGTGGATTTTGGCATTAAAAAACCAGGACTAGCAAAACACCTGGTTTCACATAAAGCAAGCATGAGATACCTTCAGTCTTTGTTTCTTCCATGTAGGTGTGATAACTTGTCTGACTGACACTTGCAGTACCGCTACTGTTATGCATTGGCCCCAGCCATACTGCTTTCCTCCACTAATATTTTCCCATCCTGGTGAGCGATTCCATTTATATGCGCAAAACCAAAACTGAGGTGCTAACCCACACAACACTGTGGCACACCGCCATGATCTTACTTGCCTATATAAACCTAAGTGCCACATGTTCAGCCTAGCTGCTCTTTGCCTACTCCTGTCCTTGCTGTGTGGAGCTGTAGGACTGAGTTATGGAGATGTGCTGTACCGTACATATGTGCCCAGAGGTCTTAGTGGCTGGGTGGGATAGGTCAGGACTGAGCTGAGAGATGTGCCTGGCATGAGTGTCATGCATGCACGGGCCACGTGGCTCAGTTCTACACTGCTGCGGGAGAGGAGGGTGAAGGAACAAAGGGAAGAGGGGACGCAGGATGGATAGGCACCCCTGTGGGCCAGCATTCGTTTTCAGACAGCACCATCCACCAGGCAGCCTGTAGACAGACCCATTAATCTGTTCAGCCTTGCTGCCTTTCGAAGATGAAAGTCAAACTTGCTGCAGGAGCGCTGCCAGACTCAGATTGTCCTTGCGCATATGGGGCTTGCGCTAGAGAAGATTGCAGCTTGCCCTGGGAAGATTAGGCAAAAGTGACACAATTATATTTTTGTTCTGGCTGTGCTACACAAAAATATTGCCAATTAAAAATTTGTCCTGCTATTTAATTTACTCTGATGGTGAGATGATGTGTTGCTCGTTCTTAATGGGTAGGTTTCTTTGGTGCTTCTGCAGGAAATTATTAATACAGTATCTCCCGGATTATGTAATGCAGGTTATTTAAGCCTATGTGTGTGTTGGTGGCTATAATGAGACCAGGGATTAGAAAGAGCATGTGTTCCAGGGTAAATAAAAAGCTTTGGACTGACCCAGAAATAGTTTACTGTGACCTTATCCAGCAATAGGAGAATTTAGGTAAAGGTGAACTATGGCTGGTATTAACTTGTAGTGTCACTACTGACTTCTTACTTGCAAAAAGAGACTTTGCTCTAGTCAATGAGAGGGCACACTGCCTAGAGCAAAATCTCTTGTTTTTAAAATGGAAAATCTATAGGCTGAAACAAAAACGTTACCAATTTAATTTTAAATTCCACCAATGTATACCTTTTTATTTTAATACAAAGAGGAGGCAAGATGGAACAATGCACATAGCATGTGCC
Source organism: Dromococcyx pavoninus (assembly GCA_033558185.1). Classification (NCBI taxonomy): domain Eukaryota; kingdom Metazoa; phylum Chordata; class Aves; order Cuculiformes; family Neomorphidae; genus Dromococcyx; species Dromococcyx pavoninus. Next base: position 642,649 of record JAUMJL010000395.1, on the reverse strand, counting down.
CTTGGATTAGGTTAAAAATGCCCAAGGTGGGGCACATGCTCCTCAGAAGTGCATACAGGTAAGGGCATCTGAGTTGGCAATCTGGAGAGCTAAATGTAATGCTGTGCACAGTGCTCCAGTCTCCTTTTGGGGTCTGCTGAAGTCCAGATGCACATCTCTGGCCTGGGGCATATCACCAGAGATGGCTACAGAGTATGAAGCTGGATAGATGGGATGTGAGGGATGCAAAGAGATGCCTGGATGTCCATCCTCCATACTCAGACTGATGATGTGGGATGTGCATAGACGTGGGATCATAAATTGGAATTGTGGAGTAGGCATGTGGAGGCATCTTTGGTTGGGCTTACGTTAGGTGCCTGTGGCGCAGTTGGATTGGATGCCCCTTCTGAGGGTGTAAGGACATAGACTTTTGTCATGAGGGATGAGAACTTTTTGTCATGAGGAGAAGGGATGCGAACTCCCTCCAACCCTCACATGTGTGGAAGTCAGTGCTAGTGCTGACATTGAAGTTGTTCTTCCCATGGTTTCTGGTACTCGGGCAGGCAGAATTTGGACTTACCTTCTCAAAATTCAGTAATGAGCCTTGCAGGAGCACCTTTGTATAATCACTTTCACAATATGAGGTTGATTGTGGTGGTCGTTATGATTTCGGTGGGCCTTCTTGTTTGTTTGGTTTGCTTGTTGGCATTTTTCTGTTAGATTTGTGATTTTTTTTGTTGTACGGTCATTTTTTTTTTTTTTTAGTTTAGCAACTGTAAAAATTGAGGGAAAAGAAAATTCTTTCCTTGTTGGGCCATAGTCAAAATATCCTTTTCCTCCCCTTTGCTAATACATTATCACTTTCTGTTCTTAATTGCATTTGCTGTTGAGACTTGCTCCAGATGTAACTTGTAAAAATTTTCTCAAAATGGTTTTCCACATTAAAATATAGTTAAAATTAAACAACATAATCAGTGAAGTGTCATTGGTGGATTTTTTTATATCATTTATTTTAAAAGTGCAAGTGAAATGAGTGCTGATGAAGTCTTCATATGCTTTCAGAATAAAGTTAGCAGGTTCTGTTGTACCATCTTTAATACAAAACATCACTTTTTTTTAGTTCAGAATAAAAGTTTTACATATATATTTTTCCTTTTTTTGCTTGTAAGCTGCTTTATTCTCTGATTTCAGGAGAAGAAGAGGTCATTTTTAAAATTGTTATTGCCTCTTCCATTTTTTTAATAACAGAAGATCTATTTCCTGTGCAGCTGCAGGTCTCCTGAACGTTATTTTAACACTTTCTTTTTCCTAAGACTTTTTTGCCCCCTGCATACATCTAATGCTTGATTATTAGTGGCTCAACTTAAATAGGCATCCAGTCTTGATTTAAAGACCCTGAGTGATTAGCGGATCAGTAACCAGTTTGATGCACTGTCCCAATGGCTAATGATTCTTGGGTTTGTTTCTTTGTTTTAAATGTATTTTGTTTCTTGCTTGAATTTTGCTGACTTGTACTGTCAAGTACTGTGACTGAAATGACTAGTACTTCCTTTGTTTGGAATCCTACAGCTAGAAAATGTAACAGTGCAGCAGTCAGGTCTCCATCACAACATAACACTGAATATCTCCATATTTATTGCCTGAGCAGTCCCTTGGGTAAAATGACAAACTAAGAGCAAAAGAGATATTAACATATATTTACCATTCATTTTTGCAGCAAGTTGATGAGGTCATGTTTGGTCTTGCTTTTCAGAAGGTGTCTTTTTGAGGACTCTTAGGTCCATGCTTGAGAAATGACAGTGAGGTAAAGTTTTCGGACTTAGTTCAGTTGGCTTAAGTCTGGAATTATGATGTCTTTTAAAATTAAAATCTGACAGCGATGCATACAGCTTTCCTCTATCCCTCAGTTATATTTCCTAATTGCTGTGATCTGTGAAACACAATCAAATGTGGCCTTACAACGTGAGGCCATCTAGGCATCTCAGTGCTCATGGTCATGCCCCATTAGGGCCCAGGGCTTTATGTATATCTGGTTTGCTTAAGTATTCCTTGATCTGATCCTCTTCCACCAAGGATATGTCTTTCTTGCTCCAGCCTTTCCCCTTGGTCTCTGGGGCTTGGAATTCCTAGTAAGGCCTGAGGCAAAGAAGGCATTCAGTGCCTCAGCCTTTTCTGATCAGGATGCCCAAATATTTGACAGCATGCCTTTTTCTGTTGATATCCAACTTCCCTTTAAAAGTAAACATATTTTCAGGCAAATATTTTGTTCTGGAAGAGACATCTGTGTTTAGAGATTCCTTTGAGAAGAGAACATGGCAAGTGGTGGTCCTGATGGTAAATTTTTAGTTCTTGCAAAATAAAAGCATCTGCTCTGCTGTGCATTCGTTTTGGGTCTGAATATTTTTTTTTTTCCTTCAGTTCCCTCCTCTAAGATTTTGTGCTTTGCTTGAAGACTCTTCTGTGTGATGCAGCCCAGATTTGGTACCTTTCTGCCTCTTCTCTTTTTTTTCCCCTCTCTCAAGCTGAAAGCAGCACTGTTCTTTGCAGAGCTAAATATAATGAAAACGAATCAATCTGTTTACAGATACTACTTTTTTTTTTGTTTCCTCTACTAGTAAAATGAGGACACGTGTGCGTGGGTCAATTTTGGCCAAAGGAGGAGTATAGCTCTAACAATTGTGGCACCGTTATTCTACTGTGGTGTTTATTATCCATTAAAAACTTATATTCTGTTTTCCTAGTACTATTTCTACTTATCTTTTTCCTATAATACTGATTTTTATGTAAAATCTTTACCTCTTACAACTTTTCTGTACTGTCAAATGCACAAATATTTGGTTTTCTAGGACATTTGGCCTCTAAATGAGCCTTTTTTAATATTCATATTGAAAAGAAAGTTGGTGGTTTACACCTGTGAGGTAGCGTGCTATAAATACGATCAAGAGCTGTTTGCATCCTATTATTTTTATTATAGTTATATTCCTATGGACAGAATGTCACAGTCAGTGTAATGTAGTGTGTTGTCTCATAAATAATAGTAATGATAATACAGTTTTTTTATCCTGATGGCAGCTTCGTAGAGACATTGGAAAGCATTTGTTATCTGAATAGCAATGTGAAATCTTAACATTAATGCCAACTATGCTGCATGTTCCCTTCAAGTTTTTAGTATGTTGTGCATCACCTTCTATTAAGTTTAAACATGTCATGCAGCTGCACTTTAAAGCACTTTACTTGTACCTGTGTTAAAAATCTGAGGTAGAAGAATGTTTTGGCTTTCCCATGCTGACAATGGATCGCAGGAAGAATCCAACTTTCCTTGGAGTTGTGATCTAATTGCTACTTATTAAAAATAATGAACTATCTTACTAGTTGTACTTTTCTGCTGCAGATTTAATTAGTGTTCACCTCCTTCCCCCCACCAACTCCTTTGCTAGGCTGACAGAGCTGAGAGGAGGGAAACTGAAGCAATTTGAAACCTTGTTAGAAATTTATGAAGTGCTAAAATGTTTTATTCCCAGAGGCTGGTTTGCCAGCTGTCACTGGTAAGCCATTCGCTGCCTGCCTCAGAGTGAGTACGTCTGTGATATCAGGGGGAGGCAACAGGCCACAGCCAACATGAGCATGTACATCGTTTGGCAGATTATACGCTCTGTAATTAGCAGGAAGTAGAGTGAAACTAATTATTTTTCTCCTCAATTGGGCCAATGACATTTGAGAGGAGAACGGATGTGGCGCTGGATGGGGAAGTTGCAGAGAGGCCACAGTGGTCCCATGTCTCCCCAGCCGTTGCAGTAGTACCTTCTGTACCAGTGGTGGTCCCACTGCCGGATGTATTGTGAGGCAGGGAGAGGCACCTGTACCTCTCCTTTATGCACAGTCTGTGGCCAGCATAAGAAAAGCTGGGTTTTTTTTCTCTGCAAGCCCTTTTATTTGTGTTATATATCACTAGCACTGGTCTGTGGAAATGATCACTTTTGACCATGGAAAAGTTGGACGTAGGCATTGCTGTAGGGGGCTCCTTGTATGATGCTGCGTAGGAGAGGATGCAGGTCTGAAGAGGTAAAATGGTTTTGCTTTGCTCCCATGGAATCTACAAAGGCTCTGCATGTGAATCTGAAATGACTGATTAATCTGAAAAGTGCACTTACAGTGGATTATTTATCTAGGAAAGTCTGTTTGTGGCAAAGGGATAAGGAGTCTATCAGGATTTTTAGTTTGAATGTCCTTAACGTAAATGAAAATCAGTCTGCTTCCATTTTACAGTTCTCATTTGAAAGCAATACAGTCACCGCTTACCTGAACATATAAGCTGCAGCTTGGAAACCAGATTTTTTCTCCCCTAAAGGCTGACCTTTAAAGTTCATTTCTTATCTGTGCATTTCTAAGGGAAGACTCTTACAAGGTCAGTTCAAAGACCTTATTATTTAAGTGGAGTCACTTGAAGCATAGTGAACGAAAAGCATGCTGCTAAAAGATGAACCACTAGAAAATGCATTAAGAGGGGGTGGTCAGAAACACAAAAATAGAGGCTGCTTTCTGCTTTTAACACCAGGTAAGCTTCAGTATTTTTTTTTAAAGTAGCTGTTCTTTGGCTTTGTATTTGTTTCTTTCCTATAGCTAGGTAAAAAAATGTTGCTTGATGTACTTAGATCTGGGCCTAAATTGGATCACTTGATCTGTCTTTTAGTTGGAAGAAGTGTGTGTTGTTTTTTTTTTGTTCTTTTCCTTTCTCTTGTCCCCCCTACCCCTTCTTGTGTTGGTCCCTCAAGTATTATATTGATCATATTCCTAACATGTCTAAAGATAGTCCTTCAGTTCCCTCCCTAGGCAGATCATTTCTTTGCCTAATTGCCGTTAAAGTTAGTAAAAGCGTAATGTGTGAAGCCTTATTATTTTCTTCCCCTCATTTGGTTTCAGAGCATTTTCTCCTCATTATACCAAATAGAACTAAGGAAGTCCTATCGAGTGAGGTATTAAGACCAGAATAAAATGTATGTTTGTGTGTACTCAGAAAGGGAAGTTAGCAATTCACTTTTTTAAGTATCAGATACATATAAATTCAAATGCACGTTCCATGTAGACAGTGCACATCCGTTAAGAATGATCTATTTGTAAAAATGCATTTTTTAAACAAGTGTGTATTTATTAAAGACATCAGGTATTCAAAGTAAAAATGTTTTTGTGTGAAAAGTTAGTTTTTGTTGACTCTACATTGTAAAATTAAAACGAATCTGAGCTTGAGTCTTGAATACATCAAACAGGTAATACTACATTGACATTAGACTGATGATTACTGGGCCTTCAGAAGCCAAAAACTTGAAGTGTGCTTAAGGACCCTTGACTTTCTCCTTCTTTACCTACTAGCTGTTTGTATATGTGCTGACAAACGTGCTTTATGGAGTGCTTTTGCTTGGTTTTCAGCTACCATTGTTTGTGTTACAACTTCTCAGCATGGTCCATAGAGGAATCTTGAGGTTTGCCAGCAGCCTGGGCAAACCTCGTGTGGTAAAGTCATCCTGCTTCAAAGCAGTAAAATTCAGTTATGCATCACATCTCTTGGAATTCTTTAAATGCTTTAGGGTACCCACCTTGGGTGACCTCTCTGTCTTCCCATGGGTACCCCTCATGCTCCGTGCTCCTTGTCTATGTTTGGCTCAACGGTAATCTGCTCTGTTAGCATAGGTGAGATGGAGCTGTGATGACCAAGTAGAGGCAGGCATGCAATGGATAGGGGCTCACCTGCCTGTATTATGAGCCCCACAAGGGTTTGTGGGAAGAGGGCAGGCAGGCTGAAACTGATGGGTAAATCAGTGCTAGTGTGGCAAGGAGTTCTGCTTCAAAATAGAGCACGTCTCTCTGTTTCCTGCTTAATGTTATTCATTTGCTGTCCCTGTTGTTTTGGGTAACTGGCTGATGCTTGTGTGGGAAATAAACAGCACTGGTACTTGCTGTCTGTGCACAGAGCTTCCTTGTCTCCTTACTGCTGGTAGGTTGATGCAGCTTAGTGGACAGCAGAGAAATGAAAGAGGACTCAAAACTGTTCTTCTGGGGAATAAGTTTCCTGCTGACAGCTCTCAGAGAAGGCAGTTACACTGGATAGGATCACTGGCCGTATTTAATATGCTGTGTACAACAGTGCTTGCCTGTTCTCAGTTGCTCAGGAACTCCAAGCAGTCTACTAGTGTTGCCAGGACAGGAAGAAAAAAAAACCCAAACTGCAAACCCAAAGCTCCCAAGTGATGGGGAGGGACAGTAGTATGATTACAGCTCTTTATTTGAAGAGGTGGCATGACTAAGGTGAAACATGTAGAAAACGTAGAGTGTAGAGAAGATAAAGTGCTTGGCTTTTCTGAAGACCCAGTAACCACAGGACACTGAATTAAATGAAAAAGAAATACCTTTTTTACTCAGTGTATAGCCTGCTCTGCTCGTGACCGCAAAACGTTGTGGAGCAACAGTTTAGCAGTTACAAAACAAAAAGAGCTGTTTGTATAAGATGGAGAGCTGGCTGGAAAAAATTCTGTCAAAAATGAAGAACGAAATGAGGTTGTAAAATCTCTCTTTGTTTTCTGAGAGGATGGAGGGCAAATCTCCCAACCATCTTGAATGCGAAGATTCCAGAAATAGAAAATAAGATCAACAAGAGGAATTAATTCTAGGTATGAGTAGGGAAAAAAAAAGTGTAAAGAAAAGAAAGAAGTTTTCTCGCCTTGTGTGTGTATGTGTATGAGATGAGAGATGTTTTATATACGTATATATATTTAATTAACCAAATTATGCTTTGCATTTGTTTGATGGAGATCTCTGGTCTTTGAATTAAAGACACGCGATGGTAAGTTCCCTCATTTTCAAACTGTATAGGAAATTTCCCCTTAAATATAAATTTGTATGCTATGAAATTTCCATATTCACACACGTAATACGTATGGCTCTCTGATGACTGTGATGTGGATAACAAGGTGCCGTTCCTGACCCCTGGGGTTTTCCTGCAACAGCCAAGGAGTCCTTACTGCATGTGTGTGGTCCTAAGAGCAGTCCAAGGTAATGTTTGCAGGATATATAGGGAAACATAGTTCTTAAGACTGTTTCTTTGAGTGATCAAAATTCATGTTTTCCTTCTGAAGGCTGAAGTTATTTGGAGGTTTTTCTTAGCTCTAGGACCCCAATTTATTTGCATATGTATATGCCTCTAAATCAAATTAGAAAGTGGTCTCTGAAGAATCCTCCTGCCTAAAACATTGGGCTGGTATTTGTGAGGATGTGAGCTGACTGTGGTGTTCTGTCGCATTTAGTCTAGGATGTTTGGTTTTGTGCCTCTTGCTATACTTGTGTTTGCTTTTACTTTTCTTTCTTCTCCCATTTTGAAACTTCCCTGTACTTCATCCTGTGCTCTTGTTTGTGATAGTATTTCCATAATGATCCTTCTACAAAGGTCTAAGTATTCTGCAATTAAAATCTTTATATAGCCTTTAAGATTAAATATAGTTTAGATGATGCTTTAGGTGACCATGCTAACAAGTAAAATACACTTATCAAGTTTTGTGAGAAGTCTTTGTGTTGCTTCACCTTCATTTATGTACTGAGAAAAAATGTTCTTTTTTTTATTAGTGCAGAATTAGAATAAGGGTCTCATTTCATTCCTTGCTCAGCAAGGTACATCTTGCATGATTTGCCACCAGAAGGGTGGCACTACTGGCCAGATGGTGGAAGGGTTGTCACCTGTATCTGAGCTTACTGGAGGAAAGGTACACCTGAAGCTAGACAGTAGTTCAGTGCAGGTGTTGCAAAGCAAACTTTAATTAGTTTACTTGGTAGTGGAATGGCTCAGTAGTTGCAGAGTAGCCACAGCACAGGGGAGCTCCAAGCAGTCAAACCTGCTTGATCATCAAAGTGTGCTGCATACATGATTGTGCTGCAAGAAAACTGCTGCTATGTTTGATGGCTCACAATGAGTTTTGCATGGGTCTGGACAGAGCTGTAGGTACAATGTAGGTATACAGCTGTGCTACTCATATGCTTTGCAGAGGCTGATGTTGCTCTGATCTATAGAGAAGGGAGCTGGACTTCTTTATCCTTTTGCATGACTAGTGTTGTGTCCTTGTCAGACTTGGCTGTGCTCATAGTGGAGTTCACAACTGTATTTGTGTGTGTGTGCGCCTCTTGTTGAGCATGGGGAGTTGCTGTGCTGGTGAATCGTTGACTAAAAAAACCTAAAAATACCCACTCACCACTGTTGTTCTTGTTTTAGCCTCCTGTAAATGCCTGTATTCTCAAATTTTTATGTGATGTTTATTGGATGATAATATTCTAAAGAAAATCATATGCAAAAGTAAGATTGTTCCCCAGGGTAGCCTTTTGTTTAATTCAAACATAGAATCACTTTATTTCCTCATTCTCAGGGTTAATGTTCTGGGAGGATAAAAAAGGACACCTAAGCTCATGAAAACTGATACAAAGGTCAATTTATCCCCTTCCGCCCCACTGAGTCTTTCATGTAATTAAATGTACAATACTTGAAGCTTACCCTACTTGCTGCTATTTTTTGTCATCTTGATAAAACATGACAACTGATCAATAGGAGAGTAAAAACAGGCCATTAAAAATAGTTACAGGCTTTTAAGCCAAGTGTTCAGTTTCACTATGGAAGAATAAAGCAAACAAAAATATTCAGAATTTTGCTGCAAAGATTGTTAAACTAACTGTTTATATACTATAGTGCCTAACAATTTAGCTGGTAATGTTTAATTGAGAGTATATTTAATTGAATGAATCTAGGTGTGATGTATATAGGCCATGGGATGGTGTGTTTTGATTGGGTGACGTTATGTTTTTGGTTTTGTTTTGTTTTGTTTGGGGTTTTTTTGAAGCTGGGGGCCTTAAAACAACCAAAGAGGGAGTGAAATTCTCTACTGGTATCTCAAGTTCTTGTGGCTAATGCAAATGAATTATGGAGAGAATATAAACTTTTGGTTCTCCTGCAGTATAACTATGGAGAAGAAATTAGGGGTAGGACCTTTGTGGGTGAGTGATGATTATGCACCTGTATGACTACGGCTTTTTGCACTGTCATTTCCAGCCATGCAGCACTGCAGGTAGACCATTAGTTTGATCTAGCAAAATAATCCTTGTGTTACCAAGCATTGTACATTTGGCCGTTATCTTACCTGTTTTAATGTAACAGGTGCTTGGGATGTGATGCAGATGATATGAAAAGTGAAAAATTCCAGTCTTCTTGATAAGGAAATTTAAGTATTTCTACTTTGTTCTGTGTATTTTTTTTTAACTTGTATCTGCAAAAAATCTGTCACTAAGTGAGAGTATTATTTCTTCCTTTATTAGTTTAACAATCGACTTCTCTTATTTGTATTTTCAGTTCATGCAAGGAAATAACTTAGGGTGGCCATAACCAATAATGCCAGATACTGACCCACCATTCACATTACTATTCAGAGTTGTGGAATAGAGCTATCGTCTGTTTCAAGAAGCATGGCTTTTGAGGGGAGACCAAGGTATTCCAGTTCTCCTGCCCTCTCATTTTGAGATACACACGGAAGTGGAAATTTCTGAAGAATCTGGATAAAGAAAGGACAGAAAGGGAGAGGTGAAAAAAATTTCTCTGGATCAAGACTCAGAACTGAAGTGACTGCCTCGTGCTCTCGTACATGAAGAGCTCTGTATTAGGACATGCAAACAGGCCCTAGGGGTACCTGTGGTATTAGTTTATGTCCTGAACTCAACTGATGTTGCTATACAGTCTGGTAATTACAAAGATTGCATAAGGTGTTTTCTGATTAACAAATCCCTTGTGTTCTGTCCCCTTCATGTAAAGTTTGGTTGAAGTGACAGCTTTGAAGTCAGTATTTCTCACCATTGAGTTTTCTTGGCCTTCTCTTATTTTTTTTTACTTTGTTCTTCTCATGCTGCTTTCTCGATGCTGTATTGAACTATTAGTAACACTGCATTCAGGACTTGGTCCCATGGAAAATGCTAGTTGTAGAAACACTTGCTATCAAGAAACCTTTTCAAGTCATTAAACTGACTCATAGCTGGTCATAAAATAAAAGCACTTACAAGTATACAGAAAGTTTAAAGCAGACAGAATTTCTTCTTTCTTCTACTCTGTTGTGATTTGCTGCTTATCAGTTCTGTGGGAGCAAAGGTGTTTTATTCTTACTTCTTCTGTCTCCACTTTACCTCTTTAATCACATCTGCTTGTGTTTATCCATATGTATTACGTGTGAATTAGTTTGCATGATGTGATAAGAGACTCCTGTTGTGGCTTTCATATCTCAGCCTTGTTACTTACAGATACAGCAAGTTTGGAAGGATAAATATTAAAATCTTTGCCACGACATGGCCTCCTCGAATCTCATGTCCATGGCCACTGCAGTTAGCTTGGTTACTGTGTTTCCACCAGTCTGACCTGCTGAAGATAAAGTATTACTTACGTTCTGTTAACCAGTTGGAACCAACATATGGTTAAAAAAAAGAAAAAAATCGTTAGTATGTATTAGACACTTTAATTCCTGCTCATATTCCTGTTCCAGCACAAAATGTCATTAAATTGTGATAGTGATTACACATAATGACTACTTGATACTTTGATTTTGCTCAGAAGATTTCTTTTATCTCATCATTATTTACACTTTAAACTCCGCTTCAGAATCTACATTGCTGTCAGTTTCTATAATGCAGATACTTAATTAGCACTGATTGGGAGCAGGAGTGTATGTGGGAAAAGCTATTTTGCCACATACAGTCATTTTATTAATCCTTAAATATTATGATTTAATGTGACTTATGGATGAATGAAAGGTATATTTGCATCTTGTTAGGGCTAGCTTGGTTGCAGCAATTTTAATGCAGTCCATGAAGTTGGTGAGTGAAAGGTTGGGGCTTCTAGGGGAGATGCAAGCTTGTAACTTTTGCCCTGCTCTGGTATAGTAGGTAGGAGCTGTAGCTATAATGTTGTAAGAAATACTAGAAACAATAGGGAAAGGCTTGCTGGAAGTAGACTGTTTCAGTAAATAGCTGAACAGTAGGACCTGTCTACTTAGCCTTTTCTTGTAGGCTCTTGCATGATCTACCCAGCCTCAATAACTGAACCGAAAAAAAATGGTGTGGAAAGGCAGGAGTAAGATTATGAAGGGAAAGGGAAATTTCTAAAGGTAATTTGGGGCATGACACAAACCAACACAGGACAAGGAAACTTGAGCTGATTTGAAACTTCAAGTTGGGGGACTTGACAAGTGTAGAACACCACATTATTTGTAAGAACTTGTCTTCCAGGGCAGATTACTGCAGAGCAAACTGATAAAGGAGCAAAGGAAGTATTTATGGAGATAAAACTATTGCAGAAGAACCACAGGAATTCTTTGCACTGACTCCTCTTTGCACCTCCTCTCCTTGACTTTCTCTGTTACGATACTGCCACCAGCAGAGGTGTTTTGCTGTTGGAGTTGTCAATCTCTATTTGGTCTGTAGTCTGTAGCATAATGTACAGAAGATGCAAAACTAGACATGTCAGTCCTACTGCATGAGTTACCTGACCTGTCTGTGCTGGCAGTTTTCAAGAATTAAAATGCCTGCAAAGGGGTGACTTTCACTGGAGCAGTTTTTCAGTCTGTTGCCAGGATATGTGTGCTAGATTTTTGCTGAACAGCTTAACTAGAAAATCACAGTATCACAAGGTTGGAAAGGACCTCTGAGATCATCAAGCCCAACCTATAACCCAACACTAACACCAGCACCAACACTAACACCAACCATTATCTAAACCATGGCACTCAGTGCCTCATCCAGTCTCCCCTTAAACACCTCCAGGGTCGGCGACTCCACCACCTCCCTGGGCAGCGCATTCCAATGGCCAATCACCCTTTCAGTGAAGAACTTTTTCCTAACATCAAGCCTAAACTTTCCCTGATGAAGCTTGAGTCCATGCCCCTTTAGTTCTGTCGCTGGTCACCCAAGAGAAGAGACCAACCCCTGCCCGACTACAGCCTCCTTTTAGGTAGTTGTAGAGAGCAATGAGGTCTCCCCTGAGCCTCCTCTTCTTTAGACTAAACAGCCCCAACTCCCTCAGTCGCTCCTCATAGGGCTTGTGCTCCAGCCCCTTCACCATCTTCGTTGCCCTCCTCTGAACACATTCCAGTATCCTAACCTCTTTCCCAAACTGGGGGGCCCAGAACTGTACACAATATTCAAGATGAGGCCTGACCAGTGCCGAGTACAGGGGGACGATAACTTCTCTGGTCCTGCTCGCTACGCTATTCCTGATGCAGGCCAGAATGCCATTGGCGTTCTTGGCCACCTGGGCACACTGCTGGCTCATGTTGAGCTTCCACTCATGCTGTGCACCTGGTGTCTCAAGGGTAGTAAACCAGCCTCCTCACTATTCTTATTCTTTCTGAAAGGCAGTTCTGAGGAATGATCCAAAACTGAATTGCAAGTGGAAGAAGTTCTAGAAGGAACTAATCCATTGAATGCCAATGAATCATCAGCCATGGATGCAATTCCTTCAGGAGTTATAAGTAAAAATAGATGTATAATTAGCTGGAGAAATGGTGACTGCTGTAACCTTTTGTTTAATTGACTTAGAATTGCTATTTTTCTTTATGTACTTAATGTTAGGGGGGTTGTTGTTTTAAAGGACTAAGGTAGAAAACTAAAGGCTAGCAAGTCTTAAGAAAGAACAAAATTTTTAGAACACATAGATAAATGTGATGTACCGAGGAAAGAGGTCTGACGTAGCCTTAGCAAAGAAAAGCCATGCTTTGAAAATTATTACAATTTTTTTGAGAAAATTGAAGCAGATGGGCAAGGAGAATGTAGTCAGTATAACGTAACTGCATCTTTAAAAAGAATTCATCAAACTGTCATATGAAATAGTAAGAAAGAAAGATGCCATGGGGTAAGAGAGGTCCTCATGTAGATTAATGTAGACTAGAAAATAAATAGGAAATCTATAATTGATTTTCATGCTGGGGAGAGAACACTGTCAGGGATCTGTGCTGGTTTATGGTTTGTTCAACATATGCGTAAATGAACTGAAGAAGGTTATAAATATTCAGGTCTTCTCATGGATCAGTATTCATAGCCTGACTTGCACATAAGTAGAGCTGGAAAGACTTGGAAAGATCATGCAATAAAATCATAGAATCGTTCAGATTGGAAAACACCTTTGAGATCATCAAGTCAAACCGTTAACCTAGAGCTGCTAAGTCCATCACTAAACCTTTTCCCTAGGAACTACATCTACATGTCTTCTAAATACCTCCAGGAATGGTGACTCAACAACTTCCCTGAGCAGCCTGTTCCAATGCTAGACAATGCTTTTGGTGAAGACATTTTTCCTAATATCCAATCTAAACCTCCTCTGGAGCAACATGAGGCTGTTTCCTCTCATCCTATCATTTGTTATGCTTCAGCACCTCAGTATCTTTCTTGTAGTGAAGGGCCTAAAACTGAATACAGTATTTCAGGTGCAGCTTCACCAGCACCAAGTACAGTGGGACAATCACTCTGTTAGTCATAGAATCATAGAATTATCTGGGTTGGAAGAGATCTCCAAGATCATCAAGTCCAACCCTTAATCCAACACTATCATGATTACTAGCTAATGGCACTAAGTGCCACATCCAGTCTTATTTTAAAAACCTCCAGGGATGATGAATTCACCACCTCTCTGGGCAGGCCATTCCTATGCCTGATTACTTGTTCTGTGAAGAACTTTTTTCTGATATCCAGCCTAAAACTTCTGTGGCAGAGTCTAAGCTCGTGCCCTCTTGTTCTGTTGCTGGTTGCCTGGGAGAAGAGACCGATCCCCACCTGTCTACAACCTCCTTTCAGACAGTTGTAGAGAGTGATGAGGTCGCCCCTGAGCCTCCTCTTCTCCAGGCTAAACAACCCCAGCTCCCTCAGCCTCTCTTCATAGGACTTGTGCTCAAGTCCCTTCACCAGTTTTGTTGCTCTTCTCTGGACTGTCTCCAGCCCCTCAATATCTTTCTTTAACTGAGGGGCCCAGAACTGAGCACAATACTCAAGGTGTGGCCTCACCAACGCCGAGTACAGGGGAAGGATCACTTCCCTCGTCCTGCTGGCCACACTATTCCTGATACAGGCCAGGATGTCATTGGCCTTCTTGTCCACCTGGGCACACTGCTGACTCATGTTTAGCCTCCTGTCAATCAGTACCCCCAGGTCCCTTTCCACCTGACTGATCTCCAGCCACTCTGTCCCCAGCCTGTAGCGCTGCATGGGGTCCTGCTGGCCATGCTGTTTTCTGATACAAGCCTTCTTGGCCGCCTGGGCCCACTGCTGGCTCATATTCAGACAACTGTTGACCAGCACCCCCAGGATCCTTTCTGCCAGGCAGCTTTCCAGCCACTCTTGTCCAAGCCTATAACGCTGCATGAAATTGTTGTGACCAAAGTGCAGGACCTGGAACTTAGCCTTGATGAACCTTACAATTTATCCAGCCTGTCCAGATCCCTCTGAAGAGACTTTTTACCCTCAAGCAGGGTAAAACCCACCAAAAGTGTGTCACGTGCAAACTTACTGAGGGATCACTCGATCCTCTCATCCAGATCGTGGGGAATAAAATGGTGAGGATGAAAATGAGTGCAGAACACTTCAAACAGAAAAGGTAATTTCAATGAGTTGTGTTTGACTTCAAATTAGCTGTCACCAGTAGGAAAGGATTGTGACAGACTCTTCCCTAAGCATCCTTTGTCAGCCACTGTTGGAGCAGAAATGATGGGTATATGGACGTTTGGTATAAGGTCCTGTTCTGCTGTTATGCCATAAACGGTATTGATTTTTTTTTAAAGAAATTGATGACTTAAGAATTCTTTTTCTTTCACTAAGATTTATTGCAGAACATTGTCATCCTACTGCCAAAAGTGATAACAAAATTAGTGAGTCCAGCTATTCTTAGGGTCTGGTCTTTGTAAAGTATTCTACTAGGGAAGCTGGAAAGGAACAGGTTTGTTTAGACTGAACTTGGAATGTTGTAGCAAGAGATACATATTCCTTATTCTTCAGTGGTGTAAGTTTTATACAATATTTCTCTTGAGTCTCCTACTGTATGTCACTGATGCTATTTACTGTGCCTTTGGATACATTTATCAAAGTATTTCCATAGACCAAATGTTTTAGAGTATAGAATTGGAGAAGAGAAATACATGTGAAAGCTGAGTTCACAATGGAAAGATGATAACACTACATAATAGACTGGTAGATATTTATAGGTTCAGCTGTGTTAATTTTGATATATCTAAACATTGTATAAAACCTAAGAGATCTGCTGCTAAGCAGGTACAAGTACTTTTTTTCTCATAGCACTTAAGTGAGGAAGTGATGTGTTGTTATTTATATTTTAAATTGCTATACACCACAGGAAAATCCTAAGCACAAACTGTCAATGGTGTATAAGTGTTCAAATTTCACTGAAGTTCAAAGAAAGCTGGGGTTTGCTACTATTGGCCTTTGAGGCTCTTGATTGCCTTCATGTGATACAGGAAGTCTGATGGGGGGGATGGGACCAAAACAAAACCCCAGAACTCCTGAGTACACAGCATTCAGGTGCTTATTTTTCAGATAAGCAAAGAAACCTTCAAGGCAAACTGGTCTTGTATTTTGTTAAGAGTATCTAAAATGCATGTGTGCTATTTGCTAATTGTGTAGCCATCTTCGTAGGATTTTCGTACTTATTTCTATTCCTCAACTGATAACCAGGCTAAACTTGCCATTTCTAAACTCTGAATGTTATCTTGGGATCATCCAGAAAGTTAAAATACTTTCAGAGAACTTAGTGTTATATTGGTAGTAGCTCGTCTCAGTTTTAGATGCTATATAAAAATTGAGATATATTGTCATTTTAATTTATTTTAAATACATTTAATTTCTTCTTAAAACCTTTCCTTCTTCAGAAAAACCAAACTTCCTGAGGTTTTACCTCTGATGGATTAAAAGAAGTGTAATGGATTGTATTTTGAAATATATAAACCTGACTGGAGTTGTTCAAATACTGATCATTCCATAAGTTATAGTTTATTTGGTTTTAAGAAACGAGATTAAATGCTAAAAACTTGTTTCAGATCTTTTTTTTCTTTTTTTTCTTTTTCTCCAAGGTAGAGCGAGTATCTGGTTTTGATGGGTTTGTTATTAAGATTGCAGCAGTTTGTCATAGCTGTAATCTTCTATAGCAGTGGTGATGAGTAACAGTACATTTTGCTTTCTTTTCATTTAGTGAGATCTAAACAGCAGTTGTACATCATACTGATCTCAGAAGCAGTTTAGAAAAATCGTAAGCAATAACCAAATACTTATGATGCTTCTTTCTTCATTATGCCTTGTTATGCTGTAGTATTTGAGCTACTTAATGCCTACGTAAGCACTGGTTTTATTTTGATGCTTACTAGAGCAAAATAACTTCAGGAAACTTTTACCAGTTTCATTACTGAAATAGTATAATGTACAACTTCTGTTTGCTTTGTAGAAGTGAGACCATCTGCTTAGATATATTGATACTGTCTGTTTGTGCTGACCAGTAGTAATTATTATGTGGTTTTTGTGTTATTTATTTTTTTCTCTCTTTTTCCTCCCTCTCTGTTTTTTGTACTCTGCATTACTTGAGAGCCATCCTTCGAGCGAGTCAGATGGCTGTGCCCTCTCCATTCCATGTTTATCTGCTGGTGGTCTGTGTGGTGCATGAGGAAGGGCTGCGCTTGTTTTTCAGTTGAGATGGAGCTGTGACTCAGCCCAAGCGAGCATTGTCTAACAGGACAGGCATACTATCAAAAAGAATACAGTCAAATTGAGAAATTGTCCCCATGGGTGAAAAAAATCTAGCACAGTTGTAAAGTAGCATTAGTGCAGCGAAATGCTTGAGATGTACTGCATGTTCTGCAGTGGTTTGAAAATGTACTAGTACTACTAGTTTCTTCAGTAGTGTCTAGGAGAACTTTGTTTTTCAGGTGGCACTGAAGAGCTTGCTCTGCTCATCCTCGTACTCTGCCATCCCCATGGCCCTAGCGGACAGATTTTGCTTTTTCCTTTAAGCAGGGACTAACAAGTGAGCAAAACGGTGTCTGTGTTGGAAACAGTGTGCGGCCAAAGCCTTGACCTAATTCTTTCTGCATTTTCTTTTAATGCTAAGGTATTTAGCAATGTTTTTTTGTGTGACTTCTTACAGTAAAACCTTGTGCTTCATCTGTTGATGCCTGTCAGCATGTGTTTCAAATTCTTAAGCTTGTGCTTACAGAATGAGCTCACTGGTGGTGTCTGGGTAGAAGCTGTGCAGGCTCAGCTGAGCACTAGGCATCCGCTCTTATCTTACTTTTGGGACCATATTGTTTCCCAATACCCAGTACATTCAAGAAGAACATACTTTCACCCCCAAGTGGCTGAGCATGTAGAGGGAGTGGGATGCTACTGGGCACCATCTAACTCTTTCTCTCTGTTTTCCTTCTCCTTTCTTTCCTCTCATAGTTTTGGGATAGAGCTTTCTGTGGTACATATTAAACTCTGCTTTGGATATACAGAAATACTTAACAGGGTCAACTTTCAGGTATGTTAACAAAGTTTGCTTCCAGGTTGCAGATGCAGGAGCCTGCGAACTCCTGAAGGCTTCTTGAGGGCATGAGAGGAATTAGCTGACTTTGATCTTGTGGGCTACTTTTGAGGATACTCAGTAATAACTGTGATGTGGAATAATGGAACTGAGAGGTTGAGCTTTACAGATCTCTTGACATTTTGGGTTTTTTCCTTGTCTAGGTTCTTATAGCTTGGTGGCTGGAAGGCTTGCTTGATCTGCTGGAGACTTAGCTATCATAGTAGGGCTTGCTCACTTACTGCAAGAGAAGGTCATCCACCTGAAAAATTAGAGAGTAAGAACCCATCCCAGATGGGTGTCCTGGCTGTTTTCTGTATCAGATGAAGTGAGTGTAAGAACATTGACCTAGGCTGTGGGAAAGATGACAGAGAAGTGACCATACTCTAGGACTCAATGTGTCTGACTGCCCACACGCCTGTGTGGAAGAATTTTTTTTTTTGAAATCTTGACTTTTTTCTGCACAGGTCCAATGAGAGGAATGCTAGCCTTTGTTTGTTCTTTAGTTTTAAAACTCCATTTTACTACTAGGATGTGATGTAGGTGGCCAGTGGGACACTAAAAGCAAGCGTTAAGTCAGCTTCAATGTTTGTAGACAAGCCCCAGACTGAAAGCTGTTAGATCTCAGCCAGTGTAATCCTTCTAAATAATGACTCTGTATGTGGAATAAGTGATAATTTTGTAAATCAATCAAAAGCTATAAAACTATTGATTAATTACATTTTTCAAAACTCTGTATCTTTATTTCTCTTGCTCATAAAATATTTTTTGTGAGGGAAAAAAAACCCCAAAGCTCTTCTCTCATTTCTGTCTGGTTGCTTTTGGTGTTCTTGCAATGTATATTTTATGGTAGGAATGAGTGGAGTTGGGGTTATGCATTGGTTCTTGCTTCAAGAAGAGAGGCACATTTTTTGCCCCCAAGTTGACAATTATTTGTTTTCTTTTTTCAGTGTCTCTCTAGTCAATTTAATAAGAGAAAAGAACCTTATCTGTGCATCTTACTCTGAACTGGAATGCCTTTCCTATGTGAATATTTCTCCATTAATTCATTCAATTAGTGAACAAACAATTAAAAGTAAGAAGTTAAAACACAAACAGATTATCTCTATTTAGTTTGTTAAAGGCTTCCATCACTTGCATCTATTGCATTTGCCACTCAGCATTTGTCTGTGCACTCAGTTCTCTACAGTGCACTCTACCTAAACCTACACTTCTCCTCCTTCCAGAGGTGCAAATCATTTATGAGTTCTGTTTCTTTTTATGGTTTTACCTGAGGACCTTTTTTTAATTGTAGAATCGTGATTTGATTTAATTGAAGTTTCTGTCCTGTGAGAATAATGTAACAATGCGTGCTTTTTTTTGTAGTGATCATTTTTTGTAGGCAAAAACAATCATGTACTTAATTATCCTCATTAGTGGTTCTGATTTTGAAAGTGGTTCAAAATTAATATCCCTTTTGAATAAAAGGTTGAGCACTGGCACATTGAAAGAGAGTAGCAATTTGAAAAAGCATAATTTATTTTTTGTGCTTTTTGGTAATTTTATACTGTTTAGCCCTGAAATACTGGCTACCGTTATACAACACACTACATGGGAAGCATTTCTGCATTAAGAGATAATATACTGTGGAAAGGATGTTGGCTTTCTGAATGTTACCACTTACATTAAAACAGTGCAAAACCTAACCAGCTCATCTGTGCTTGCTGTAGACTGTATTCTTCTTTTGAGTTTTTTCCCACTACCTTGTATTGCAGAAGCAATCATAACAATTCACAGGACTGCTTCAACATCAGAACGTCAAACATCCAAGAAATGTTCTTTAATTCAGATTTTTATTTTACCTTATGTTAAGCCAAGTCTCTGGATGACCGCTCTCAGTGGGCACCTGCTAGACTGAAGTTAGTGAATAACTCAATTTCTCTTTACAGGACAATTTTGCAATGTTGCATTTTGCAAATTGACACTCTCCTGATTCCCTTAGAGCCTGTCTTCATGCTAGGAAGACATAAATAACTAGTAATGGGCTGTTCCTGGGCTTGGTCCAGGCTCTCCAGCTATTTTGTTAACCATTTCTTGCTCCTTTACATCCTATCCTCAAGAACTGGGACAAGGAGGAAGCCCAGGGGCAGAGGGAAGGGCTCTGCCCACAACTTCCCCTTATCTCCTTACTCCCAGGTATCATCATCTTCATGGTCTTTCTCCTGGGGCGCCCTCTGCCACTATGCCTGGATGTCAAGTCTGGAGTGAATGCCTGACGGGGAGCAATCGGCATTCATTTTGTCATGTGGCTTTATCAGCATCTCTGATAGCCACCACAAAGAGAAAGCAAGGAGCATCCAGGTGGTGGGGCTCACGCCAAGACCAGCAGGTCAGCCTGTCAAGGACGACTGGCAGCTCACCCATGCGAAACTCCCTTTGGACAAGTTAGTGCTTTTAAATTGAAAAACTGGTGAAAAAGATTGCTCATGCTTGCTTGTTTGCTGTTTGGGAGGCCTCTGTAAGCAGTATCAAAAAAAATGTTTTGTGGGAGCAATGAGTGCTTTAGCATACAGTAAGATGTATTTTTCTAGGAGAAACAAAAAAAAGATTTGTCTACCCATTGTTCTCATGAAGACCTGTGATCTCACCAGTGCAAAATCGTCCTTGTTTTTGTAGGAGATGACAAATGCAGACAAAAAAAATGGGCTTTTTTTCTGCTTTTCTCAGCAATTTACAAGAAAGTAACATTGATCAAAGAGATTAAACTGACTGACAGCAAACAAAGATTTTTCCCTTGACTCCATTGTTTACTTAAAACTGTTGTGGGCAGTGGTATTTAATTGGTGCTTTTGTATTTATTTTTACTAGTGTAATAGTTTAATATACTCATTTCTTTGTTAATTTTGTTTGGAATCTCAAATCAGTTTGTGCAATTGATCTAATTTTATTTTTCAAATTAAAACTATTTTGTGTTGATTTTAGCATTCTCTCATTACTTTTCCTTGGTGTTGATCTATCTTTTCTTCATTCTTTTTTAGCTCTTTTTAGTGAGACTAACTTTGCAGCCCGGTCATATCATCTTTATCAAGTACTTTCTTTCTGTTCCCTGTTCTTGCTTTCACCTGAAAATTGTTCCGTCTGTGAGTTTGTCTTTCCCCTCAAATAGTGAGGACTAGTCAGTCCATTTTGGTTTAGAGGGACATATGAAACTCCTGTCTGGAGTCAGAATGAAAGCCAGAATTTTAAAAGGGCATTCATTTTACCCTTACTCTAATAAAATTTATAATATTTGTCAACCTTATGTTAGTCCTTAGATAAAACCCCTAGAGGGAGACATGATCACAGATGGATTACTCTAGTGCCTCATCACTCTGATCTTTTCACAATAGCTGAAGTAATTTCTCTAGGTCACTTTGCATAGCCTATTACTTGATAATTGAGTAGTGATAAAAATATTATTTGTAGCTGTCTAATTTTTTTTTCTTTTAAAATAAGGGCCTTTTTTAATTTGGCAAGGGGAGATTTATTGGAGTAAAGGAGAAAAGGCCAGTGTAGCCTTTTTCTGTCTTTCTGTCTTGTTTTTGAATCTGTCATGATGATACATTATGGAATCTTGAAAAAATATTCATCCAAAGTAGTCAAATAGCTCACTAGCACTACACCCTATCACCCAGACTGTATTTCTCTGTCTGTGTTCTGCACTGAGTAATCTGCATATTTGCGATTGCATTTGTAATGCTTCTACTGCTGTTTGAAAGGCACAGCAATACAATCTGAAATATTTCATTTTTTAGTTCTCTGTGTGTATTTATGCAAAAAAGATTACTCTAGCACACTACATTGTTTGGATGATGACAGGGTAATTAACCTGTAGTATGAGTCTGTTAATAGTTTCCTTAAATGTAATTTGGTTTTTTAGGTGCCTTGAGCCATTATCTTGCAAATGTTTTGGTTGCTTTAGTTTTTTTTATTGATTGCTTTTCACGTGAATTCCATTGAATTGACTTAAAAAATATTTGTCTTTTACCTTACAGTGAATAATCAATATTTTATTTTCCTCTATTAATGAAAATTTCAGTATTTTTCACTGAATATTGAAAATGAGGTTTGAATTCTATTCTTTAAATTTCTAAATTGTTTAGTTGTATTTAGGTCCCAGAATTTCACCAAGAAGTTCAACTTCTAAAATGCAGACACATATTTTAATAATGCACAGTGGAGTGTTTTCCTGTAGATGTGCATCCTTTTTTTCTAACCTTTAAATAAAACAAGATATAAGTGCATTCAAAGGAAGGATAAACTCTACCTAACAGCTGTGTCTTTAAGGGTTATGGTCAAGATGACATTTTCTTGCCTGCTTCGTACTCTGATTTCAGACCAGTGAAAAAGGAGCTGTCTTGCAAATACCGTATCTCTGATGAGATATGAGATCCTGAGGAGTTGCTGTAAAAATCCCTGTTTCAGTGTTAGCATCCTGCTGACTTCTACCAGTCCAGTTAGCTTTTTGTTCCTTTTCCTTCTATTTGGGCAGATAATCTTCTCTGCCTCTCTTTCCTCCTGTCCTCTTTTGAGGATGAAGGGCAATGTCTTTCTATTTTGCTATGTTTCTACAGTTGTTTAAGTACCATGTGTTGTGGAATTGCTGGTGTGAGGACTGGCAAAGGATGTGATGCTTTCAGACTAATGCATGTGCCAAATGGACTGGACTCACAGTAGAAGGATCTGTAGCAAATATCCACCCAGTAGCTAAAAATATTGGGGCAGCTGTGATAGCCTTCTGTAGTTAACCGAGGTCTTCAAGAAAGATGGAGAGTTGTCCTAATCTCTCTGACTGGTGGACGTGAAGGACCAAGTGAAGTGAATACTGTGCCCAACCGAAGCAGGGTCTAAACTGCCTATCTTATTTTTAGTTACCCTACCTTATTTAGCTGTGCAAGAGGCTCAATAAAGCAGCTCTCCTAACCTATGCACAATGACATGTGTTTTTTCAGGAAAGGGCCTCCTTCAGAAGGCACACAAGCTGTTGATATTTTTTTTTGTTTTTCTTAAACTTTGAATGGAGCTTGATACCTTGATGTGTGTATTTAAATACTTAAATTTCGATGTGACACCTTATATGATCTATTAAACCTAAAGAAAATATTTGATTGTTGCCCAGTTCATCAATCACAACATCACTGAGAAGAAAAGGAGTGGAAATGTTAATGTCCAGGGCTGTTGCAAACTTGATGTCCTACTGTAAGACGGTTAAGGCTCTTGCTGTAAACCTCCTGTAGTGAAGGAGAACAGTCAGTTTGCTTTTGTGTGTCTACTTTCAATTTCTCTGTTGCAGCTGATGCTCCAGGACACGAGATCCTACACGGAACAAGCCCAGGCGTGACCCAGTATGGTAGTTTAAATGGAGCATCTTCTGTCTTATGTCTTAGTGACACCTCCTTCTGCCCTTTGAAAAGTGGGATTGTGAAGCACTAGTTTCAGCCTGTTTTGCCTTGTGTAACATATAATGGAGCCTTGACAAATGACACCCTTATAGGCAGAAATATTGGAAGTGTTACTTGCTAGGCCCTTAAAGAAGACCTTCAAGTACACAGTATGTATATATGTAGAAGTTGCAGCATGTGGAGACATGGAGGAAGGAGTGACATGCTAGAAGAGGGTAAAGATCAACTATGTACAAACCAAAATGCAAAACCTGGTCTAGTTCTTTATACCTATGTCTACTTAGTCTGGTTACATTTGCCCAAAGTGGCCATACAGTGCTCAGTCTCACTTTCTAACTGTGATTGACTTGGAACCCCATTGACCAGCTTGTCCTGAGATAAGCCGGTTACTTGACAGGAGATTTCTCAAGTGCTAAAAGAAATTTTGTGTCTCTCTGACATATTGAGCATTTTGCTAGGCACAGCGTGGCAGTGCTGTCTCCTCTGAAATGTGGGAGAAATTTGCTTGGCTATTATACTTCGTCAGTTCCCCTTATCACTTCAAGTGGTTGAGTCTAAGGAATTTTGACTAAACTTGCAAAAAATTAATGGGAAGGAAAGGTGCTTCTTGTGTAAGATAATGGCATCAGTGCAACCTGAGATTCAAGAAGTGGCTCTTGTCCTGTGTCTGTTGATCTGATAAACTCTTTATGTGCTCCTTTAGCCACATAGTTAAGAGCACAGGTATAAGAGCATTGCCCTGAAGTACTTGCAGGTCCCGGCTGTCACCTTGTAATTTTAGTTAGGGTGTCCACTGAGTGCAGCTGAGGTGCTGGCTTCTTCCTGTTTCCATCAAGTATTATTGGTTTCATTAATAAATAAACAATATTCAGGAGGAATTGTTGATTTTCCTTCCCTTGGAATGCTGAGCAGTGTCTTCTCTTTGAAAGTGCTCAGATGAAACTGCAAGCCATTTCATTTCTAGCTTAGAGGTGTTATAGAGGTCCATTCCTGCAGAACTGGCTGTGAGGGCAAGCCTGTGCCTGTTTTCTTGAGCCATTTCAATTTTAGTCATTGTTCTGGAGACAAAATACTTCAAAGACATTGTTTTCAAAATAGCGTTTAGGCAGTTTATAGAATCTGTGTGAATATTTTCCCTCTTTTATTCTTACCTTTTTTATTCTTCTGTATTTTTTTTTCAGGTATTTGTCCTCAATGTTATGTATCTATAACTTTCATCAACTTTCCTTTCCCTTGCAACTTTTAGTCTAAGCTTGCTTCTGCTTATTGTAAATTATGGTGTTTAGCTGAATCATGTTTAATCATCAAATAACATATAAATGCATACTTTCTTTGACTTGTCTCAGTTTCAATTAGGTTTTGGTATATCGCTTGTTCTGTTTTTCAGCTAATCACTTTCTTCCTATGGAACATTGCAGAGAAATATTTCTTTAATAAAAGATTCTGAAATCCCATTTTTTGTTGTTGAATGTATCCAAGAAGCTTATACGTTGCTTTCCACCAGAAAACGCATCTGGATTGTCAACATTGTGTATATATGTGTGTATTATACACTGCAATTTTTTTTCCAGGGTTCTTAGTGTGTTTGTGTCTGCCATTAAGATGAACGTGTACCAGATGCTGTTTTAAAATGAAGCACTATTGTATAGGCTGATGGATGGAAAGTTTGTCAAAACTAGTGAAAGCTTCTGCAGGGGATACAAAGCAATTGGAAAAATTCATTGTTATGTGCTGCTAGTATGAGTCTCTAGTTCAGCTGTGCTGCATTTTTATTAGAAAGTTGGATTCTATGGAAATGTCAAACATAGGCCCTGATATTTTTTTTCATGGCATTTGCAATTTGGTATTTACCTCTTTGTTCTCAGCCAGCAAATCTACTATTTTTACGTGAATGTCTATTAAGAAGCAGTATAGCATAATAAAAGTTGGCAAATGGGAACTGTAGTTATTACTTCTATGTGAATGTCTTGTTGACCAGTGGAAATTAAATGCCCTGTTGATTGTTTCACTTGTATTTGTAGAGAATAGCTTGTGCAGCAGATGAACAATGGCAAATTTGGGATTTTCTTTTTTTTAGTTCTCTATTGTATAACCAATAATATGGTTCTTTGCTTCAAAGTACTACTATAATTAGAAATGTAATTATGTAAAAGTGGCACCATCTTATTCAGCCCTACTTTTTTCTGTAGTTATTCCTATTATGCCTATTTTTGTATTCCAGATACCCAAGTTTCTACTAGGGCTGTGCCAACTAGGAAGAATTTGTTTCTTCTAAGGGACTTTATTATGTACTAGCACCTGTCTCATCCATATGCAGGGACTCATCAGCTCCAGTGCTTGAAATGTCTCCTTTCTGAATCTGCATGTGACTTTTATCCTGTTCTGTGATGCTTCCTGCATGCCAGACATCTTTCCCTATTGCTTTAAGACGTTCCCACTTTTTTCTTTTTAGGGATTCCCAGAGCCAGTTCTGCTCTTTTTTGAGTTGGTCTCTCCTGATGGTCGATATCAAGATGATATTTAGAAGATAATATCTTCCCACTTTGTGTCTTCTCAAAATACCAAAACAGCAAATGAAAAAATAGGATATTTTGTGCTCCAAGTTGCCATAAGACTAAGTGGTAGAGGTGGACAAGGCACTTTATGACATAGTATTGGGATTGCAAGTTATTTCTGCGGGACAATAACATCCATCTTGTGCGAATAAGGACTAACCCTGAAATCTGTCTAGTCAGTGCCCAATTGGGCCTGATGCGCTAATGATCATTTTTTTAAAAACTTACTCCTTACCAGACTTGCATTAGAAAAATCACATCAGAATCTACTACATTCAAGATATAGTGAAACATGTACATTTCTGTATTTGTGTCACGCAAAATTGGCAAGTGTTTCACAAATGAGCAGTATATGTAAATATACAGCAGAGTGGTGGTATTGGTAATGTCTCCTAGCATTTACTGGAAAACTAAAGTCATGCATTTTGCAGATACGTTCTCAGATGGGGATAGGAAGGTGTTTTGTAGGAAATGTTGAGGAACCTTCAAGCCACACGGAGCCTTCAGGCCCTCTGGTTAATAGCTGAACAGCCCATGGCAGTAATGCTCACAAGTATGAGAGCTAATCTTGTATTCTGATGAACACTGACTTTTTTTCAATATTACAGAAACTTTGGTTTAAGGTTGGAAGGGGGACTTCAGTCACATGGATAGCAGAGCCAAGATTAGTTTATAGGTCTTGTTAAAAAGACCTGACCAAATTATTTGATGTATTTATTAACTTGTATCTGTATTAAGTCTTAGTATTTTTTTTATTAAGGAATTATGGTGATTTTTTTCATTGTTTGCTCCGTTCGTTTTATTACTTGTATTTTATTACTTATAAATACTTTTGCCATGGAAAGACTGTAAAACTAAATTTATAAATGCTAACAGAAATTGCCTGTGTTCCAGGCAGAATTTAATTGCTAGATATTACGTGAAAGTAGATTACTGCTGGATTTTTGCTGGCCTTACAAAGAATGCTACATCAGCAAACGTAAAAGTGATTGGACCTGTTTCAATATACACTACAAAGAAAGGAATTTCCCATTTCGCTTTTGGATGTAAAATACTAAGTGTGTTTAATCTGGTGATATATTCTTCCAAAATAAGAAACATTTTATTATTTGTTTTAGGACCCAGATGGTTTGATTACCTTCCCTAGGTATTGCATTTGATTTTGTGGCAAGTAACAGTCAAGCTGTTTTGTGTGTAGCTGAAATTTCCTAGATTTTCAAGGCCTGTTCTGTTTCTTTTTTTTGTCTTGCAGTTTTCAGTGAAGATCTACACGCCAGTCTATATTTTGTCAATGCATCTTTGCAAGAGGTAGTGTTTGCTAGCACCACAGGGACACTGGTACCTTGCCCAGCAGCAGGGATCCCCCCTGTGACACTCAGATGGTACCTAGCAACGGGTGAGGAGATCTACGATGTCCCAGGGATCCGCCACGTCCACCCCAATGGCACTCTCCAAATTTTCCCCTTCCCTCCTTCAAGCTTTAATAACTTAATCCATGATAACACTTACTATTGCACAGCTGAAAATCCTTCAGGGAAAATCAGAAGTCAGGATGTTCACATTAAGGCTGGTAAGTACAGTCTTTTATTGGGTTCAAATAGGCTTGAGGAGGGAGAAAACTTGTGTGTTTCAGAAAAAGAGTAGCAGCAGCTGTTCATCAAAGGGGATCTGCCGGAAGTGTAACCTCTGAATTCTTCACAATATTAAGTAAAATAATGGATTCTTCCCTCTCCTCTCAGATTTGATTTATTTTGATGGTGAAAACTTAGCTTTCCAAAGATCATAGTTAGTTGAGCTTCTGCACAAGTGTAACGAAAAATGAACTGATAATGAAATTATTAATGAGACCATACTTGCTTGTTAAGGAGATGTGAGAGAAAAGGATGTAGTATTTGGGTTTTGTATAGGTTTTGTATAGGGGCTGGAAGAGAAGAGGAATGCTTGCCTAATCTCGCATCCCTCCTAATTTGCTTGTATTCAGTAGTGATTTGTTTTGAGAGAGGAACTTGTGTAAAGATTCAGCAACTGAAGTTGGTCCATAGGCAGTACTTTCTGTTTAAGTTAAAAGATGCAAATGGGCATAATTCTTTTATGCCTGTTTTCTATACTGACTGTGTGCAGACTGGGTCAGCCAGTGGAGAATTAGAGTGGGATCAAAATCAGGCCTTTTGTTACAACACATAAACACATGATTGCATAGTTTTTGAAGGTTTTGTCTACCCACTTCAGTTAATTAAAATATTCCAACAAACAAACAAAGCTAGTCCAGGAGCTGACTCTTGGCTAACGCAAATCTTCATAACCTCTGTGTTGTTTGGACTACGCTAGTCTTTTCTCAAAAAAGAAGTAGCTTTCCTTTGGAGATATGCCTTCACAGAAGTTATGTAGGGAAAACTGTGAACACTTAGCAAGTAGATTTGTCAGTGACTCTCCTTTTGTATAAGAGAATGTATTCTCTTCTTCTTAAAAATAAATTAACGTTGAGACATCTGTAGTTTGTGGACAACTAGAAGGCAAGAATAAACAAACAGATTTCTATGAAATTAATGTGTCATTAAATTTTTAGTATAGAAAATGGGGTTTTTTTTCCCTACAGGAAATGATTAGTAGAAGGAAGTTCACATGCTGCATATGTGTAGAGTTTCTGTGATAGTCTATGATGCTTCTGAAAATGTTCAGTTGTCCACAGATCAAAAAAGTTAGAAAGTCAAAGATTCATAAAAATACATAGTAACCAACTTTTACATTTGGAACTTGGTTCTGGTTTTTGTGCTTTCGGTTTTACTTAAATGGATTTGTGGACAAGTTCTCTGGCAGAACTTTATTTAGACAGAACATAATATATCTTTTTGTCCTTTGTGGATCTGTTAACTTATCTCAATTTTGAGCAACTTTTGGGCAGTATTTTTTTCCATTATTATTTTCCAATTTTTCTGTTTCTCAGATAAACTAATGTGATAATGTGGTGATGTAGAGGAAGTTAAAACTTGCAACGTTGCTAGCTAAGGCTCTGAACTGTTGTTCATTTAGTTGTAAAAGCATGTGATATGGATGACAGGATGTTCAACATTCGCTCATTTATCCATGAAACCCCAAAAGAAATATTTTTCCTCTGCTTAGAAATAAACCTCCCAAAGCGAAGAAAAGCCTAAAAAAAAAGGCTTTGCAGTACGTGGCTGTAGCTACTTGACTTGTAATTCAGCAAGTCTTTCTGTCCAATGCCTCTTTTACCCCTTTTCTTTCCTTTTTTAGCCTTTTGCTCTGTATCTATGCATTTCACATATGATTCAAGTTCTCAATTAATCTGAGGTTTGCATAACAATTTAAACAAGTCTCCTTCCTTCCTGTGACCTGTTATTGTATGTCAGAGTTGTCACTGTGCCTGATGGCAGACAATAGCTCTTAGTATCTTATCCAAAGTCTTGTATAATTCCCCGATCAGAGGAAAATACAATTTTGAGATAGTCTTCTGTGCGTAGCAATAAGTGTATTTTCCATTCAGATGTTACTCAAGTTACTGTGTTACTCAAGTATGAATTGATAAACTTCATGTGATTGTATATTACTTTCAATTACATTTCTGTTCATGTGAAATCTCTACACAGTTTCAGATTGGCCCTAATTAGCACAATTTTTGGGGGGCCTCTTCTAATTGCTTTTCTTCTCTATCTCAGTGAAGCATCTGATCTTAACACAGTCATGCAAAGACTAGTAAAGCCTTGCCTATTCTCAAAGTCTTGAAAAAGTCTGTAGCTCACGTAGCTGCTTCACTGAGAACACAGGTAGCAGATATAAGGGTTCCAGCCCACAGATGGTTGCAGTTGTAGATTTGCACGTAACTTTGCATATAATGCAACACACTCCCCCAACCTCCCCAAAAATCATACTCCCTACACCTAGACATCCAAAACCCAATCCTTCTTCAGGCCAGTCCTAAGGGTGAGTTAGTGTGCATAGCTCTGTTTCATCTTCAAGCTTTCCTGTGGAATGGTGGCAGGGAAAAATAGGTCTTTTTAGCAAAGGCTGAAATTCTTATATAAGTTCGTGACTTGGGGACCTGGTATTTAAAAAAAAAATAAATCAGAGAGCCTTCACTGGAACTGGCAAAACTACCATCTGGAAATAATTGAGGAACCTCTGAAATCACAATAAGGTGAACTTTTAAAGCAAGGAAATTAATAAACCTCTTTCCAGTTTTTGTGCCCCACATATGGTTTCTGTGTTTGATTTTACTGAAATGATCAACTAGGCAGATTTTCAAAAATGGCCAACTATTTTGAAAAATACAAATGCCTTTCGCAGTATGTAACAATATTGCTGCTAAACAAGTCTTTTCTTTATATGATGGTTGGAGCATGAGCATTAGACAAAAGTGAACATCATTAAGATGATCTGTGTGCTGTTTCTTCCAATGTAGAACAGGATTAGGGGTCTGCTTCATCACAGGGCAGGCAATGTTGTAAAGTCATTGAATTAAAAGTGCTTATTATATCAATTGAGCGCTTAAAATAGGGTTAAAAAAACATAGATTAAAAATAAATAATTGACTTTTTAAAAAACTCATGGTGTCTTTCTTATCAGAGAAGATGGAATTTTTTTTGACTTTTTAAAAGATATTTAGTCTATAATTAAATTTATTTACCTTTGGTTGGAGTACCTAACTGATATAGTGCCACAGTCTTGTTTAGGATGGAGAACTTCAGTGTTCCTTTTTGCATTGGTAGCACTGGACCTAATAATTTGATGCATTTAGGAAAACTACTGTTACATTTTCAGTACTCTGCCTTTTTTCTTTCAATGCATTTTAGGTGGGTCTGACATTTAGATATTCCAGTGCTGCTGGAATATAGAAACACTTCTGTAAACTCTGCAAAGGATTTACCGACTCTTCTGTCTAGATTCAGTGTGGTTAAATGTAATTATTATGGGTTGGTATGTGTTTGTTGGCAGGACATCCAGGCAAGAAATGTCACTGTAATATGGCAGTTCAGCATTGCTAACGTGGTTACACTGCTACACTGGGATTGTTCTTCCCAATAACTTTTACCCTCAGGCATATGCATGCCTCAGTCACATGTCATTTTCATCCTATTTTCATTGAAACTGTTTGTTGCTTCAAGATATACAACTTTGTTTGTCACCTCAAGATATGTAACTATGTTGGCTGTGGTGATTTCTATTTTTACATCTTGACCTTATGGTCCTGTGGAGAATCTATGTTGCTGCTTGTCCTTCCTGTCTTACCCATTTACTACTTGTAGTAAACAAGGTCTGTTTCTTCTCTGCTCTACTACTTTGTCCATTAACTGTTGCTTGCAGGACTTTTCACCTCTCATTATACATTGAATTGTTTCAGTGCCAGGATTTTCTTTCCATTCTCTTACACAGTGCAACTTCATCTCATCCCAGCAATATTAGTTTGGTGTGAAGGATTTCTCTAGTTGTTCTTTTTTTCTCTTTGTCCAGTAAATTAATTATTCTAGATGCTAGATAAATCATATCTTGTATCTAAGTGCCTCCATGATGTGTAATACAACTCTGAACCATAGTTTCTGCTTTCTTACCATTAACGTATTTCTTTCTATGCTGGTTAATTGAATGTACCTCCTTCCTTACCTACTATAATTTCTCTGTGTTTCTGACACACCTTGCTTTTGTTCTGACTGTCACCTCCATTGATTTTTCTCCTTTGGTTCTCATTTCGTCAAAATCCTAAATGACACTGACCTTCTCTTCTGCCCTCTAATTCACATAAATTACTTGTATGTACTTTGTACCTTTTGATAGAGCAGAAGACAATTTGTGATGAGAGACATGGCATAAGAAACTAGACAAGTAACAGAAGGTATAATATTATTTACCCATATAAAAGACAATTCTTACGAAAGTCTCTCTTCTTGCCCTCAGAATTAGGTAGAGGAAGTACACAGAAATACGATTAAATGCAGATTTTGAGGAAACAAAAAGATCTGGGAATGCAATCGTATTAATTTGCAGTCAGCCTTGCAAAACTGTGTCACTTACTGAGACGAAATAATTAACAATCTGAGTAACCTTCTTGGGAGAACTTTGCGAGGCTAATTGAGGAACTGGATGGGATGTGTGGTTATGACTTCTTTAATAAAACCTCTTCTTCTGTCTTTTCTTTAGTTTTACGGGAACCCTATACAGTCCGTGTGGAGGACCAGAAAGCCATGAGAGGCAATGTAGCAGTGTTCAAGTGCATTATCCCCTCCTCTGTGGAGGCATACATCACTGTTGTCTCATGGGAGAAAGACACAGTCTCGCTTGTCTCAGGTAGGCTGTTACAGCTTTCTTTTCCAATTGACAATGGCAGCTGTGGTTCCTGTTTCTTCCTCCTTAATGCCTGATGTTTACTTTGAGTCAATTATAGCTGAATGGTATGTCATCCTTCCAGTAACGTATTTCACATTAGCATTGCTGCATCCCTATGACTGTGTGTGACATGAAGGTTTTAGACAGCCCTACTTTTTCTAGCATGCTTGAGGGGGAAATAACATGTTTTTTGTTTTATACCAGACATAAAATCATCTTTCTGGTGCTGTGGCAGTGAGTTCACATTTTAACTCTGATAAGGAACCCCTATGTGCC
This sequence comes from Dromococcyx pavoninus, assembly GCA_033558185.1. Taxonomy (NCBI): domain Eukaryota; kingdom Metazoa; phylum Chordata; class Aves; order Cuculiformes; family Neomorphidae; genus Dromococcyx; species Dromococcyx pavoninus. Next base: position 610,469 of record JAUMJL010000395.1, on the reverse strand, counting down.
AAAGAAATTTGAGTGTCATAAAGCATGTGTTGGATTGTAATTGTTTTTCAGTAGTAATGTTACTCATGGATTAGAAGAAATCCCAGGTCTAAATTTGTTTGGTTATGTTTAAATGAGGTATGTAATCGATATTTATACTTTCATAACATTTTAATCTCATATCTTCACAGATAACACTGGAGTCTTAAGCACACTATAAACCATGCTGTAAGCTAAACATATTGAAGTGAAACAATCTATTCAAAGGCAGTTATATACATTAATCTAGTTAACTGACAAAGTGAGGAAATGTGAGGCGTTGTTCAGTAAGTACAGGAGATTCAAGCGAAGAATATAAAAAATTTTAAAGCATAAACTTTGTAAGAAATTCACAGAAGAAAGTGTGTAGGAAAAATTTTTAGTATGGTATATATCTAAATTATGTATGACACAGTGCACATACAAATGATTAATACGTGTAAGGCAGAATGGAAAAAAGTAGTTTGAATTGAATGTTGCTGCAGAGCATGTTTAAGAATGTGTTTGTGTTTATGATCCTACAATGTGTGGAAATGTTTTTGCTCTTCTCCTCAATATATCAATAGTCTCTCCTTTCTGACGAAGATGGCATTGATGGAAATAGCTATGTTTCTATATGAATCATATTATAGATTTTATTTCTCTGTGTTTTATTGATTCCTTACGTAAGCTTGTTCTATTTTTTTACATACATTTCAAATAGCTAAGGATTTGATAGCTATTTAAGTACTATATAATTGATGATCAGTTGTTCTGTACTGCTGGTGCACTGTTTAAGCTTGGTAAATCCGCTTCCTTATTGTACTCTTGAATTTTGATCTGATGTATTATTTTTGTCATTGGGCAAATGAAATACAGTGTGTTTCCGTGAAGAGGCCTGTAATATCGGAACTATAGAACTCACCAGCACTTCAGCTAATATAGTTAGGTCAGAGTTGTATTTAAATATGCAAAAAGCTTTCCATTATTCTGCATGTAATGATATACAGAACTATGCTTAAGATTATCTAAATTATGATTGGGTATCTAATGCAACAGTGGATGGATATGTTTACTTTGTTTCATGTTAGAATAAGCTATTACATGGTGCATATATGTCTGTGTGTGAATATTGGCTGGAGGAAAAGAAAGTGTATACCTGCATGGCTATATATCTCTCTTAATATTTTTATTTTATTATAATTATTATCAACATATAATATGCAATAACATAATATATAATTTTAATATATTTTAATTTTGATTTATTACACGTGATTATCTATTAATATATATTATTTTAATATACATTAATATAGATACCTTATTTTTTTGAAAAATGTGTTCATTCTGTATAATAAAAAACCAGGCAGGTTTTCTCTGTCGACATAGGTTACATGCTCTCAATCACTTGAGAAATAGTACCTAGTACCTATGCAGTATCTTTGAGTGGCCCAATCCTTCCGTTTGCTCTGGAATCAGGAATAGGGCACACAGGTCTCTCTGACCCCCTCTTTAGTGAAGAAAGTGCGACATTTCTGCACACTGTCATGATTGCTATTTTAAGCTAATTTCATTCTGGTTAGCCTGTATTGATTTCTAACCCCAAGCTTCTGGAGATAAAAATGTATAATAATGTTTAACTGTATGGAGCTAAATTTAATATTTTTTTTCTTATTTCCTGAATGCAACTTCAGACTGGTTGACAAGGCTGCAATCATTAACAATCTGTTACAAATTTCAGCACTTAAACCCATTTCTAATTATTTCACAATCCCTAAATTCAGCAATTGGAAGTCTTAATACAACTAAAACACAATTCATTAAAACGGATGCTATTAAAAATCTAGGTTTACTATATTGGATCACATCATGGAAAAGATTTAGTTTCAGATATGAAATAGCAGGTTAGATTACAGCTCAATGCTAGCTGTCATGCAAGGGCAGAAGTGAGACAGGAAAACATTGCTCCAGTTTAATCATAATGATTGCAAGATTTGTTGGTTTGCCATTTATGCTATTTAACTGCAGCTTAATAGTGAGAGCATTTGAAAACCAGAACCCACATGCGTTTTATCAAACAACTGCCTAGTATTTTACCTATAATCAATTTTTCAATAATCTGGCCATGAACTCAAATGATAGATATTGATCAAGCCTGTCTTCTTAGAATGCCAATGCTGATGAATAGGATGTAAGACGTAACAGGACTATTGAGCTGTTTTCCACGAATGGTCAATATCCTGAGGAAATGAATATGCTTGCTTGTATACCTACTGCTGGCATAGGTTTTTTTCTGTGTATTAGACCAGATTGCTGTGCTTTTTTTCTCACCATTTAATATTCAAAACCATTAAGTTCTGGTGTGTTTTGTTCTTGTTTATTAATGTAACTGATTTATTGGTTACTCAACATTAGCAAAAGTGAGAGTCATCTTAAAGGGGAACCTCTAGTGTGAAAGAGCAAGAATATAAAAAGATACACTCACTGAGGGATGATTATCATGGTTTGAGGTGGATGAGGCTTTTGTGGGAAAACTATATAGGGTTTACTTGAAAAGAAAGGAAAAGAAAAAGAGAAAAAGGAAGGGGGAGACGAAAAAAAATGAGAGAAACATTTTCACTGAGATGATATATCCATTTCAAATAGATGACACAAGTGGCCCAGCAAGGTGACACTTTACAGGAGGGAATGGGAGACCCCCTATGACACAAAGCAGGGCAGCTTTTCAGTGGTGAAGCTCCACGTACAGGTGGTCCAACAGAGAAGCTATTTTTTTTTTTTCCTGACAGGCTTAAACCCACTGAAATACTTCCAAGTATAGTTTAGAACACATATTTAATATACTTGTCTATCTGCAGTCCCATTCTGACTACCATGAGTGAGAGATCTGTAGATGAACCAGAATCCTTTATTTCAACTGTTACTTACTGTTTTAGATACTAATTCTCTTTTTGCGTAAATTCAACATTTTAAGAAAAAAAAAGTGGTTTTACTTTCATAATGTGAAAGAAAATGTTTTAGAAAGAGTGTAATCCTTGATTAAGATGGTGAGGTGTTTTGCTCTTGCAACTGTCCACTGTCCTGGACATACCCACTTTTGTCTGTATACTTAGTTCTGAGAGAGCATAGTGGTGTCCATAGTAATCAAAGTCTGTAATAAATATGTCTGGCAAAAGCATGTTCTGTTTCCTGACTGCAATTTTATGCCATGCCTCCAGGTTGTTGTAAAGTAATTGGGAGTTGAAACATATTAAGATATATTGCTGGAGTGTTTCAAAGGAGTGTCCAGATAGGTCAGACTTCCTGCCTAATAAAGCCAAAGGTGCCCATGTTTGGAGCTAGAAATACTGAATTCCATGAAGTTTCCATGTGTGAGAACAGCTGAGACATGAAAAAGCATGCATGTGCTTATCTTTCTGTTGGGAGAACAGGTAAATAATTGGGGATTTGTTCCTACACTTTGTTTTTCAATGTGATAGCAAATCTGAGGCCAAAAAGCTTTTTCAGTGTGTCCTCTAGGGGCCAAGGTAGCGGGAATGTGATTTTTTTAAAGCAAGACAAACCCAATTATTTGGATGAATCTATTCCGGGGAAAAGTAGAAAACTCCCAACTTCTAACAATAAATACACAGAAATCTTTTCATACTGGAAAGATCAGTTTTGAATAACAATTGTTAGATGAAGTATTCATTCATCTCCGCTAGATACACCTACATTACAAAGTCTCACGATAGACAAGGATAGCAGCAGACCTCTGCAGTGGTTTATGTGCCTCAGATGTGTAAAATGTATCTTATTTGCCCATCTGTGTCTTTTAGCAAAAGCAAGCAGGCTTTCCACCAGTGTGCATGTTGCCTAACAACCTCTGAGATGTTGGCAAAATAGAAGTACCAGTGGTACTTAAGGGGCCAGCATACTGTAGGTAACTGCTATACTGAGCTCTACATTCTATCTTCAAGATCTCTTTTCTGAAGTATTGTATACGGTCAGTTGATATGAAACTGAATCTGAAAGTCATTTAAATTATAGTAAGTAGCATAATGAAATGCATTTTTCTTTTTTATCAGTAACCAGCTTTTATGCATTTTCATTACATGCCGCTAAACAAAAAAGCGTAAATAATCCTAGCAGGTTGTATAACTGATAGCTGTATATGGCTTGCTCAATGGTCAGGTTTCCTTTCCTTCACAAGCTATTTCCAAAGAGAGAGACTTTTGGAATCAACTTTGTGTTGGCCTTGTAGCCTAGGCCCTGCAGGACCAAAGAGTGCAGCAAAGTATGTTTTGTAGTAACAAGCGTAAAACCAAGGAGCAATAGTGCAGAAAAGTGCCACGGCACAGATTATTCTTCTGCTCCTGTTGAGCAACTGCAAAGCAGGTGGGAGACTAGTGCTTGACTTGTAGTATTTCTTCTTCACATGCTGAACAGTGAAGCTGGACTAGAGGGAAGACAAAGACAAAATAACTGCTGATTCTGCTCTGCTTAGGTGAAAGCTAGAGCAAAGTCCGTTCATGTGTTAATTAGCCCCGGAGAGAGCAAAGCCTGGGTGTGGTTCCAGGGAAAGAAGGGCAGAAAGGCTTTATTAAAAATAAAGGTCAGTATAAGAAGTCAGCAAAGAGACAGAAAAAAGGAAAGTGAAGAGCAGATGGAAACAAAGAGAAAGGCTGAAGAAATAAATTTGGTCTGTTGCTACATACTGTACCTCTGTTATGAATACCTTCTATCCTGATGCTGATAACTACGAGGGATTTTGAGCTTTTCCATGTATCACAATAGCTCATTGCCAAGAGCAGGATCATGAATAGGTTCATGCCCTGACCTTTCTGAATTCTCATTTTCCTGTCTAATGACATACCATGTAAGAATCTTTTTGATTTATACATAGAGTGTGACTGTTTAGAAAAGGTGGAAGAGAAACAGATAATGACTGTGCACAATGGCATATTTAAATCTGTGCCGAAAGAATAGCAGCTTTGAGGGAAAGGTGTATAAGCATGAATGGAACATGGTTCCCTGAAGGGCTGTGATTGACGTGCAGCTGACAGCTGAGAAGCCTTCCAGCCAGCATACTTTCCATCGGCCAGAAATTAAACACACTGGACCACGGCTTGGGAAGTGTCACTGATGTACAATGACCTACATTTGATGTAATGAATTACATTATTTATTTACACATGGTTCCTCAAGATTTGTCTTTAAAAGACTTGAGGGCTCTTGGATCTCTTTCTGCACAAAGGGCTTTTCTGAACTGCTGTGGTTGACAGTGAGCAGTCAATGTTTGCCAGTAGGTATCACGTGGTGACATCTAAAATACAGCACTGCAGTTTTCTTTTGTGCTGGGGTTGGGAGATTACAGCGTAGTTCAGTTTACACAGAGATCACTGTTTTTTCAGCTATCAGGTTTGTACATAATGGGGGGGAAAATCTCTCTATTAAGAATGGTCCTGTGTACAGAGTCTCATATTCAGAATTAGTTTATTGCTGATGATCACAGGGATTAAGTCCAACCATTTGATTGAGGCTATATCTAGTAGAGATGAGCTATGTTTTTTCTTGTTTTGGTTTGATGTCAGGGCTTAATCATGATTGCCAACCAGCAAGCATTCAGCAGACACTTGACCTACAACACTGAATGCTCTAGATGCAGGATTTTTTCCAGGTCCAGGTGGAGTGGGATGAAGAGTGCTGTCTTTTTTTATGCTTAAATAATGGCAATATTTATAAAAATAATAAAATTTGAGTGTCAACTCCCTTCCACTAGAAATATGTCGGTGAGATTTAATTCTCCTATTCAAAGTTGTGATAGCACACAGAAAGCAACGTAATCAGACTTCTACATCTCCTAAGCTTCCCTGATGCCATGAATAGTGTCCACCAATGCTCAGGTTAGACTGTAGGTCTGGTGTTACAGTAACGTGTCTTCTAAGCTTCTTGAAGATGTCTAAAGTGCATTTGCCCATCTCTGAAGATAACGTATTACTTCCTTACTTTATCTTTCAGCTATCTAAGGGACCTAAGCAAATGTAATTTAGTACATTATTTAAAAATGTCTAGATATCTGCATTTTTCCTGAGAGCACTGATCTTTTAAGAGGTGAGTGTCTTATAATCCTAGAAAGTGGAGGAACACTTTCTGTTCTTGCAAACGTTTTTCACGCTCTCCTTTAGTCACTGTAAACTAAAATTGTAACTGAGCAAGGTAATGTATTTATAGCTGTTCATTGCAGGACCTTTTCTTTGGCTACTCTGAACCTATACTCTATGTTTCCTTTCTTCTAAATTACACCGGAGTACTTTGATTAGGTCAATCATTCTAAATTATAGCTGTGGGACTGATTGGATGTGAGGATTTCAATGGCTTTGTGGAGGCAGATGTTTGTAGTGACTTAGAGGGATGAAGATGGACAAGCTTCTGATCCACCCATTATGTAATTATGTTTTGATAGCACAGAGAAAGGTGAGTCGTAAGATTGTGGGTAAAGAAGTGATTTGCTGATCATTTAGTCAGCACAGGGAAGCATACTTGTGAAAAAGAGGTTTTGATGTCAGACAGACTGTTGTTTCCCCATAGAGGGAAGTTGTGAGTCTTCCTTGGTGTGACTGGACATTTTGGCTGCTCTGAGGGTGTAGAACATGGCTGTTTGTGAGAGGGGGAGGAGAAAAATGTGTATGAGTTGGGATGTCTTGGTGCCTAAAGTGCAGAAGGCCAAAATTTGCTCTGCCTCACTACAACCAGCAAGTTTAATACTCGTAAGGTTCACAAATAACAGCAGTATTTTTGACATTTCAGTAATGAAGTGTGTCTAGGAGACAAGTATATCATAATTTTTTTCCCCCTCTGTTGCTGGTCTGTTCTGGATAGCTCTCCATTTCCATCTATTGGAGGGATCCTTGCCCTCTACTCACTTTAAGAACAAACAAAAACATTCCCCGACAACCCCCCAATCCTCTTTATTTCCTTATTTTTTCCCCTCGGTCCTTTAATGTGTTTTTTTCAGGCACCCTTCAGAATTCTTCTCTTGAAGAGAGGGAGGTTGTAACTCTGCTTTCTGTGTTAAGGCTTCAAATATTTGGATTTTTTTTTAATATATGCCTTTTTCTGTGTCTTTCCTTGCTTGTGTCCATGACTGTGTGTATAGATACAAAAACGTGTGTGGTGCATTTATGCGTGTGTATCTATATATATGTACCTATCACATCTCTCTGTGGGCCTCAGGGTCTGTTGGACCATGCATAACATTATCCAATCTGATGCACAACTTTTCTGTTTTACCACCTTGTTATTCATGTTGCCAGTCATGGAAAGGTTTCTTTCAGCATGATTGAATTCAGTGGCACAGTTAGTCTCTCACTGGAAATATCTGTGTCACCTTATTTTCTTTCCAGATGTACTTGAAATTTCTTTCATTTTCCTGGTGTGAATCCCATTTTCTCATCTGGCCATGTTTTTCTAGCCCCCTCAGCTCTTGTAATACTAATTCACTTTGGGGTGTGTAAAACCTTTCAAATAAATATGGCCTGTATTTTAATTAACTTGATGTTTACTAGATCTTTATTAAAGGTGAAAAAAGAGCAGACTGCCTGGTAACCTTCACAGGTGTTCATTCAACATATTTTGGTTTTGCTCATTGTTTACAATTCTTCTGGCAATTTTTGGTTCATATATTTTTTCTTGAATTTTTGAAGCAATATTTTTAGTGGCTTGCTTAAATACTCAGGATTCTTGGATGTCTGATTTGTAGACTGCAAGACTCAGTACTGTCAGATTTGGAATCAAAGAGCTAGGAGCAGGAACATACTTGGGGTGATTCAGTGTGCTGGTTTTAGGTCTAATCTTATTATTTATTTTCACTTCTGCTTTTTGAAATAATGATTGTAGCATTGTTTTCTTCCTAATAAATCTGCTCTGCTCATGGCTTGTGATCTTGTCACCTTCCTGAATGGCAGTGGGGTAAGTAGATGACCATATTAAGCACTGCATGCTTGGGATTTCCCATCAAGATTCTGTCTAACCCAAGCAAACAGTCGATGAGCTTTGACAGTTTTGATATAAAGGGACAAAATTGATGTATGAGATTCATTTTAATGAGTGCGTGCCTTACTACCCAGAATGCTTTATACTGTACAACTTTTGCATGTGTACATCGTTTAGCTGCATGCTGAGAGGAGTAGAATGTCATCACCAGCTGTGATTTTTTTTTTGGTTATTTTTAATATGTCAAGGAGATAGCTACTGGTGACATTTGCAAGTAACGCAAACGTGTTTTTTCCAGTGTTGTATGTAGTACAAGGTAACATTTCGAATAAAACGTCACTGTAGAGCACAGTACTTCTAAGTAGATATACCTTCAGTTTTTTAGGGCTGTAGATGGCCATACAGATGCTCATTTGTTTTGTCTTCCCTGTTGAGAGTCCAATTCTAATTGAAAGGCTCATTAGAAGAATGATTTGTTAGAAAGAATTGGATATACTTATCTGGTAGAGCTTCTTTTCATTTTCAGATGTGACATCAGTGTCACATCTCTGTTGCTTCACCTGGGTTTCCAAGATGTAAATGCATATTCTAATAGCATGCATGCTTTCTCTATAGAGGAGAGTTACAAGGAAGGCCTGAAGATCTTTTAGTCAGAATCAAGTGGGTTTTTAAAGCCTGCGGTCTGATAGGTGAGCTCAAGCTATTCAACTGCACTGGAGTGACACAGACAGACACTCTGTACTGCTGCAGAAAGATGGTGGATGCGCAGGGCTATACTTTTTTTTTTATTGTAAATAGCTTTTGTATCAAAAGTGCCTTTAGTTTTGCTAGAAAACAAAGCTGCTGAATTTCTGATGAAGTAAGAGTACAGGAGAAGAAAGGTTGGATGGTTTGGATGTTCTTTCCCACCATCAAAATTGGGTTATAATTGCAATTACAGGTGTGTTTGTCATGAAAAATATAACCTACTAATTTGTTATTTCATATTTGTTTAATTTGAAATAAGCTCTGCATGTTTTTACCATGCACTCAAACACAGTTCATGTTGAATGAGTTGAGATGTTTACTGCAGCCCATGGAAACCAACATGATGCCATGCTTTCAGCTGGCAGTGGAGTGTGATCCACACAGACCTATCAAAAAAAGCAGGTCAGCAGGATTGAGCAAGAAGAAAAAAAAATCAATAAATCTTTGAATTAATCATGCAGCTGCCAGAGAGAATTATGGGTGCATGAAATGAAAGATGTAGGTATATATCTATGGCAACATATTCTTTCCTACAACAATGTGTCCTTTTCTTATCTATGCTGGCAAATTTTCTTTCACCTACCACCATCTGAACACTCTATGTTTATTTGGATACTTTTCGTGGAATACTCACTGTTTATTTTAAAGTAGCTACTTCAAAATGGATCACAGAAATTCTTCTTACTTTCCTCTTTCAACACTGCCAGTTTTCTCGCTGACTGTTGTGCACACTCAGTATGAATTAATACAGGAATTTCACCTCCACGTAAAACTAAGATTGCACATCTTGTTCAGTGAGTTGGACCAAAAGCAACTGCTGCTTCGGTGAACAGAGGAGTTAAAAATTCATGCCGGTGCTGCTAATGTCTCAGGTGAGCAACTGTCCTAGTTGAGCCCTTCTGCAGCAGCATGGCTAGGGGTTGAGCCCTGACCTGGACAGAGCTAAACTCCCCCAACCTGAGCCAGGTCCCCCTCCCCAGGGCCGGCTTGTACCTCCACCTCACAGGCAGCTTAGGTCAATAAACGTCATTAACAAGCCAGAGTTTTTCAGTCTGCTTTCCAAAGCTGGACAGCAGTTGGATGCAGCCATGGAGAACTAAAAGGGTGGCTCAAGAGGGAGTAATTTGACACTAGGGACATGCTTGAGAAGACTGTGAAGAATTATGAATTAAGAGATGCATCCTGTGTATATCTTTGTGGTTTCAGCGCTATGCTTTGTTTTTGTTCTCTCCTCCTTCTCTGAAGGATTTATCCTTTGTTGCAGAGCCCTGGAGGGAGTGTTCTGTATAGCTTTCCCATGCAAAACTTCAGTGTTTTACTGCTGCCCTGCCTCTGGGTCTGGTAATGAGAAAGGATGGTAAAATTAATGCCCAGGTGTCTTATCTTTGTCTGCTCTGAAGATGCAAAGGTCCCTCCTCTGTGCCCAGCTTAACTCTCCAGCTGCAGAACTTGCACCACAGCAAGGATGTCACCTTGGCTCTCTGCCTGGGGATCGAGTCTGGCTTTCTTCCAGTTGGGGAACAGCCCAGTAGTGGATGCTCACTTTCACTGCAAATTCAAATTCATTTTCCTCTTTCATCTGTGGCTTTCTTTTCAAATAGCGAGTGATATTATAAAATCCCCAAGAACAATTACCCTGCTACTTGTGGAAGGTCAGGGCAAGCTCTGTTCAGGGATTATGTGTTCCAGCAGGGAAAACAGAGCTGACATACAGCACTCCTGTTTTTCAATTGCATGCCTAGGGATTTTTTTTCCTATGTTTTTTTCCCTTTCTCCATTAAAACAAAGAATTAAATTCTTGACAAACTCAGAAAATGCATTTGGGTTCAGCTGTGGAGCTGATGTTTTAATTTTTGAGCTAACAACGAGACAAATAGACTAAGATTTTTTAGTGACATAGAATTTTATTTACTGCTTTTGTTTTGTAAAACATCCTGCCCCACTGTATCTAGTTAAATACCATTGTTTAGTAAACCCACCTTTTATTCTTTAAAGAGACATTAGCCATACAAAACTATCATCTTTTTCCTCCTGGTATTTTTCTTGCTAGTGATCTTCCAGGCAAGACCTGAGTGATAATGATGAAAAAAAAAATCCTCTTTTTTAGACTTAAATTTGTTTTGTGCATGTAAGAGTGTTTGTCTGTACTGAGGACTGAGAATCCTTCCGTGTACTCCATTTTCTCTTCCAGTTTATAACTGATTTTCACACAACGCTGATAAGAAAGGCATTTGATTAAAAAATAAAAAGTATTTCTAAGATGAAAAAGAAGAAAGACACTAACTGAAATGCTAAAAATCACTACGTGGAAATACACAACTACACTGTAATACTAACCCCTTAAATATACAAAATAGTTGTGCAGATTTTTTTAAAATATAAAACTATATGGATATATTCTATACAAAGAAATACTAGTTATAGTAAGTGTGTGCTGAAACTGAAACATTTTTGTAAAATGAATTGTTAATAATGAAATTTCACAGGCATGCAGAACTCTACAAGCATAACAATTTTTACTTGTATTCGCAACATAATTCAAAATAGTTTGACGTGGTTAGAATATATTTATCTGAAATATTTTGCAGTTCATTCTAAATTATAATAAAATATATAAGCAGCTGCTGATGTGAAGGGATTAGTTAGGAAAAAGAAAATAGTGGGAAAAAAACCCATGGAAAAAACAAATATTAAAATTGTGCTGTATTTAAATGTAGAAGCTTTATGGAAGAATCCAGAAAAGTAAGGACATTAATAATCTACTTAATTTTTTTTTTGTTCTACTTAAATATTTTTTAACTCAGAAATGTGCTTGATATCTTGAATTTTTTTTTTCTGAAAACAAGACATGGCATTTTCTTGCAAAAATTCAATTAGAATAAGAGCAACAAAGCTGATCTTTTCAAAGTGGATGCTTTTGACTGGTGAAAAGCAATTTCAAGGCTGGGGAAATAAAAGCGCACCCATAAATAAGAAGCGATAGGATAACACGTGCTGTGTCACAGCATCCATTCAGCACTTGTATAGCTTGAGTGAGAAAAAGAGAACCCCTCTAAAAGTCAGTGGCCCAACAAGATTTTCTGAGATGCTGGATGTGTTGATGTGTTTTTTCAAAAGGGGTTTCAGAAAAAGAAGTTATTCACTGGATTTTGCTTTCCTTTTCTTTCATGCATCTTCTCCTTTCTTACATGAGCTCTATTTATTGATAGTAATCCTTTGTATCTTTATCATTGGTTATTCAGAGCCCTTTCTCAAGCTGACTTTTTTGTATTTAGTACTAAAAAAATTATGTATCAAAAACCGTAGAAAGTCAGGGAAACCTTTGTTTGTGCCTGTTTTGACATCTGTTTTCCCTTATGACAAACCCAAAGCCCCTTTCAGTTAATTAGAACTATTACTCTCATTTTACATAGAGGGAAACTGAAAAACAAAGAGGATTCAAGATTTCCTCTGTTTCTTATTGACTGCGGCAAACAGTTAGGCAGGATCTCCTAAAATGTAGTCCTTTACTTTGATCTAGGCTTTCTGTGTTTTCTGAAGTACTGGAACAGGAAAAGGCATAGATTAACTGTGGTTTTTTGATGTACTGCTTATTTTCCACTTTCCCTCCCTATATTCCTTGTTTGGGAAAAGGAATAGTGAGTATTTTGAGTTAATTAAAAAATGATATTAACGAACTCCTCTGTAACATCCAGATAGGATACTTTCTGTGAAAAAAAAAAAATCAGAGTTCAGAAAACTTTTGTGTATCATTTTAACTGCACTGTTTATCTGAAATACTCTTCTCAAATAAAATCAATGCTGTTTTTGCATTTCCCTAATGGGAACCTATTAAGCTAAACACACATTTTTAACCTCAGACGTGTTGCAGGGGCAAGTCAGTACTGGATTCAATCCAGTGTATTAATGAGGAGCATTGAAATACATGATCCTGTGTCTGTACAGCTTGGTTACTGGATTTGGAAGTACTTTGTTGATGCACTGTGATCTAAAGATAATTTAAATCCTTCTATCTCTGATACTTCACCTGGTATTTGCCTACCTGACAGTTATTATGGAGCATCTTTTAATGTTTCTGTTATGAATTCTTGCTTTCTGGAGTTCATAGGTGTCCATTGAAAATAAATTCTGGATTGAAACTTGGCTCCAAATTATTTTAATTTTAGTAACGGATGATCTGTTAGGCTATTGAAGACTTACTGGCTTTACAATCAATAGGCTGGGAAATGTAAAGCAGTCTAGGAAAGACTGGCTTTTTGAGTGCACATCATGTTTAGAGAATGGAGCGGAAAACTAGAAGAACAGAGGAAGAAAAAGTGGGTTAGATTTACTCTGATTTGGGAAGTGGCTTTTTAGAACAAGGGATCGAACAATTAAGTTCGGAATGGACTATGTGTATAAAAGGTGTAAGCCAATATACTGCCAGCAAAATAAAGTAACTTTGTGCTTCTCACACTGCAATAGCTCTCTCAGTAGTTTTTTGTAATGTCACCCTAGAAGCGTTGGGAAGACACTGAGGAGAAAGTGATTAGGCCAGATCTCAGCATAACCAGCTGTCTCTGATGCATCCCGAATGTGTCCATCTGTTCCCAAAAGAAGAGAGAATGTTTGTCTCCACTTTCGGAACATCAAGGGAAAGGTCAAAGCATGAGTTGTTGGGGACTTGGAAAAGCAGGGGATTGAAACAGAGTAGTTTTTCTCTTAAGAACTTTTCATTGAAAACTTTCATGTTTAACATTTTACAGTTTCACACTTTTTTTTTTTAGAAATACTTACTTGCTTTTCTCTCCTCTCTGGCAATGTAATTCACCTTTTTTGTTAGCATAAAGTTTGAATTTAAACAAAGGTATTTGTTGTGTCATCACCTCTCCCCCTAGCTAAGGAAATTTTAAGAAATTGCATAATGTCTGTAAATGAGAGGAAAAGATTTGTGAAGAGTTGGGAAGAAGAAACTGCACACATATTCTGTTGCATTCAGCAACTGAAAGCTGGAGGGGAAAGTTGGGACAAAATCACTAAGTTACCTAAATTATCTCCCTCTGTGTGTGTGTGTTGGAGCTTGAGGAGAGACAGTGCGGAACAATGCTGGATAGCAGCTGAGGAGAGCTTTCTGTGATTTCTTTAGTGAACTCTGCTAGCCCTGTGGTGTTGCTTGATGGATCTCAGTTTGTGCTTTCTGGGTTTAATTATTTGGGAAATCTTTGACTTCCACACCCATGTTAGTTTTCCCAGGCAAAGGGATTAGGATGTCATCTTCAGTCAGCATGGGGTGGAAAAGGAGGAGATAAACACCATGTTCTTTCCCATTTTTTGGCAGCTTTCAATCTAAAGTGGTCAGCATGCCTGTATTTAAAATTTCCTACAATACTAATATTTAGTTAAGAAAAAAAAAAGCAGAAACTAGCATATCTACTCAAAATACTGCATTGCTGAAGAAGCATAGATTCAAGCAATTGAGTCACAAGCTGTGTTAAAGCACTTTAAAAACTGATTCAAGTCTTTATTGCTTGCTGCTTTGTTGATCCAACTTATTTCATAAATAGGGTTCAAACTGATAAAATATTTTGGTTTGATCTTCCTCAGGTCATTGTGACCCTATCAAATGGAGAGAGTTGATAGTACTGCTATTCATAGGGCTCTAGTTAGCCACACATTGGAAATTATTATTAACATTTAGGGGAAAAGGTGTTTAACATCATTAAGTATAAGAAATATACCACATACTTGTGAAGCTTTGCCTATTCATCATTGTAAACCAATAAACAGCATAGTGGGATAAAAGAATATTCCAGCTATCATTCCACTATATATACTTCTCAAGCACTCGTGCTCCCAAACCCTTCAGAAAGGATACAGGAATGCCTCCATGTTTTCTCCAAGAGGTGTCTTCATCTACCTCCTGACAGCTCTGGGATTAGCCCTTTTGAAAGATTCCACCCAGGACTCATGAGCAGGAACCACATGTGCCCATGTGAGCACAAAGAGTACAGAGGACTAGAGCCACGTGCAGGGCTGTTTTCTGATTTATGTTTGTTTACTCTATACATCCAGCTCTTACAAACAGGAAGCTGAAGTGACTGGTAAGAACACATCCTTAAAAAGCTTATGGCCTGCTGTCTTCATGGACTTAGGAAATGATAAAATATAGGCTTTGCGTTCTCATTTGCCATCTAGGATAGTGGCTATGACAGCAGTGTTAAACTTGACTACTGAGTTAGTTTGTGGATGGTAACATAGCATTTATTTTGCAGCCTTGGTAAGGGTGCACCATCCTTGGAAGAGTTTTTATCTGTGACACAGTCCCTCCAGAACTCCCATAACAATCACAGGCAGGGGTGGAAAATGGAGGTTGAGCTGGACATGATTTGTTATCTGTTGTAGCCAACTACTTGCTTCCTGCAATCCTGCCCCATAACTTATTCTTATCCCAGTGTTAGATGGAGTTACATCTGTAAGTATCAAGTTGTTTCAAAGGAATCTTTTTTGTTGGTTTCTTGCTGATGGGTTCACTGAAACCTGCATCTCGGAACACCTGGCTAAACTTTAGTAATGACTTTGTGATATGGAGAGCAAAGGAGTGGGCTGAATTTTAGTGAGGAGGTTTGCCAGTGCTAGTGATAGAATGCCCTACTGGCTGAAGGGCCCTGCAACAGACCAACTGTAGCTCAATGAAGCACAAGATCTGGCAAGGCTCTCAAGTTGTGAACATGCCTGTTTTTCTTGGGCCCTTTTTAATATCCAAAATAATTAGAGAGCTGCAAACTCTAGTGCTGTTTTCATATTAAATGAGCTGTCTCAGATGCCTCCACTCTTGGGCCCCCATGTATTAGCAATGGGCATGACTCAGTTTTTCTAAAAATAAATGGACATTTCTATTTGATCTACTGAAATTATCTGCTGTAAAGTTATGTTAGAACACTTAAAAAGATTAAAAGTATAAGATAACTCCTTGGCTGTATAAAATGTTAACTTCGAGAAAAGTAAAAATGTTGTTTTGATAAATCACAAGCATCTTTTAGTGTCTCAAAGAATATTAAAATGTCACAGTGAGGCAAATAAGCATTCTCATTCTTTATTCCTGTCTTTGAGGATACAATATGCAAACTACAGAAGAAACAGATAATTATGTCTAGGAATTTGAAGAGTCAGAATATTACTTTACCACAGTGAATGTTTAATGATACTTATCTCTCACATAAGGCTTTACACTTTTCCTATATAAATCTACTCTTATGCAGTAAGTAGTATTTTGGTAAGTGCCATCTCCACTCTCCCTTTTGCACATACAGAAACTGCATGAGCGTGGGTAAAACATCAAATCTGCCTTAAAGTTTTTTCTAGATTTAAAGTTCTGTATGTAGACATCATTTTGGCCCACATTGTACAAACTTTAACGCATATGTTCAAAACGTTTCAATAAGGCTGTGTTTTATGTTTGATTCCATGAAGCACATTTGCTTTTGGGGATTTTGCTTTCAATACTTGAATACTTTAAGATATGAAAAAGTAAGAAATCACCCATTTTATCTTTATACTATTTGTTCCAACCTATAAATGTTTATAATGTTGATCAATCTACTTAAACATTGCAAAATGCAATACAGGCAAAACAAGGAATTATAATAAAAATCAGCAGCTTAGCTGAGGGGAGAAGGAAGAAGGCAATTTAAGGAAAAAGTGGAGGCTTACTAATTTTTGTCATTTTCTTACTTGACTTGAAAAATGTCAAACTTTAAATCTACATTTCAACATCTTGTGAACACTGCAGAAAAATACTGAGCACCTGTTTCTGATAGCTCCTTTTGGCTGCAGCCTAAAATCTGTTTTAGGAAGCAGTAGGTTGGCTCAGCCAAGGTATTTGAAATTGAACTCCTACCACACTTTCATTATTCTTTTTAAAGTACCCATAATACCAAAACAAATGAGAGAGATATTATGAAAGAAGACTTGCAGTTTAAAAAAAAAGAAGTACGTATATATATTTTTAATCAACACTGACCGTTTGAATTGCCTCTCTACGACTGAGCGAAGGAGGACCTGGGAAAGACTACAGACACCAAAGATATAAGTAACTTAAACAAAGACTTTATAATACTAATTGAAAGAGCTGTAGCAGAAGCACAAAGCTATGATTTAAACTTTTTGCAAGTTAGTAAATACAATGTTTTGGGGTTTTTGAAAGAAATATAATGAATATTGCATGGTTTTTGACGTTATAGGTGACATGAACAGTGACATCCAATTTAGGTGAAATTATTAAGCTGCAAGTGCTCATACTCTTGGAATAACCTTAGCTTGTAAATAAAGACAATGAATCAGATCTTTTGATTAGTCTTCTACCTGTTAAACATCCTATATAAAGCTATTTTGGCTAGGGGCTGAAGATCTAGCAATGAATAGATCAGCAAATGGCAATTTTTACTGCTGTACCTGTTTGGCATTGCCGTGCCATCCTAAAGGGATGGCACAGCTGCCTGCTTCAGGGCATGTGGAACCCTTTTTTATGATTACTTGCCTATCTGAGGAGAAGCAGCATGTTTCTTCAGTGAAGAATAAGGAGCCTTTGGGGGATACTTGTATAACTGAAGATAACATGTGTCCCTATAGACAAGCGCAGGTCTCTTCTTCAGAAATTCCCATGATGACAGATGGCACTCACTTCTGTGAAGAGAAATTCTGAAACCTGTGTCATCTTGCTCAAGTTGAAAGCACCTAGTTAAGAAGGCTATGGTGAAGAAAATTGCCTGGTTGAGATGGATTTTACTCTTTGTGTACCTTAGAATAAGTTGACTGTCTGGATGATGTTCCAAAAAAGAAGAAAAAGAATGATGCTGCTCACTGAGAAAGAAATATTGTTTCCTTACAAAAATAAGAATGTGGAACAGATGCATTCAGAAAAGTGGGCCTGAATGTGGTAGTAGGCAGTGTATTCCTCAAGTACTATTGCACATGGGAAGTGCAATGGTATTATGTTTGCTTAACTGTACGTTTTGTATTACCATTGTTTGGTAAAGCTTTTAGAGAAGTTCTGCTGATGTCAATTAGGGAACATGACATTTTTGTCTATATTTGTTCCCAACCAAATGGATTTATTTATCTTGATTTCTCACCTTATTTATGAAAATATTTTGATTAGACAGGATTATAAAAAGTACTATAATATAATACCTGTTGACAGAGTTGATTAAGACTGGAAACAGAGGAAAGTAACTACCTGAGTAGGTGTCAGAGGTCACTGAAAAAGCATATTAAAGGCTGCTGATGTAAGGAAGCTTGATATTCTGCTATCTATGGATGTTTTGAAAAGTGAGTTGCTCTTTAATGGAATCCTCTTTTCATTGGACTGTCACCACTGACTGCTCTATTATGTGTTCAATTATTGCACATTTCAATAAATATAACTTGTTCTGAAGAATGATAGTTAAAAAAATTTAAATGATGGAAGTTTGAAAAAATGTTGTAGCTGTTACACAATATGCTAGCTGACTTTCCTGCTGTGAACCAAAGCAGCTATTGTAGAGTCCTATTTTATGCAAAGACATAGTCCTTTTCTTTTGCCTCAAAGGATGGATAATTTCTGTTTTAAAAAGAAAGGTTACACTTGACCTCTGTAATCGTTTTGTTTTGGAAAGACTGAATCACCTAGATTTAGAACTGCTACTACTGCTTCTTCTTTCACAAATGCATGCATTTCTCCCTTTTTACAATGTGTGCTGTATTTTAGTTTGTGCACAACCGAACTTGACATTGATGGGAAAATTCACGTTGGTTACCTACAGAGAGAAGAGGAGGGCAGAATAGAACAACAGGATTACGTATACTGAACACTGCAGCAGACAAGTATCTGACTTGTCTGGATGCAATGTCGTGCTAATATAACCTCGATGATGAACCCCACATAGCCTCCTTCTTAATGGATATGTCAAATGTTTTTTTCCTCTGTAAAAGTCAGGTTACTTATTTTTTGTTTACTCAATTACATCAAAAATTGTTTTATTGTAAAACCTCCTCAGCTGCTTAAAATTTGTGTTAAAAACATGGTTATTAATCAGAGTGAAAATTAATAGAGTGATCTCACTTTGCAAAGCTTCTTCATAATTTTGTTTTGCAATGAAAATAGTTCCAGCAGTATTTTCTTCCTGTAGTAACCGTGGGACGTGTATTATTATTCACCACAGTGTCTTGATGAGACAAGCCAGTCTCTAGACTTCAGCAAATGAGGCAAGTGCCTAGGGCAGAGACTGCCAGAAAGGCCTAAAAGTCCTTGGCTGTATTCCCTATTTTCCCGCAGCACTGGTGAGTCTGGAGAGGGGTTAGCAACAGTTTGTATTGCACACTATTGATTTTTGTTGTGTAACGTAACATTGATCACTTGAGGTGCTGCAGCATTACAGGATTGTCTGGATCAGGACCATAAAAGAAATTTCTCTGGACTCCCCCAAGGTCTTGGGTTGCTATGTTCTGCAGTTCCTCTGGGAATTTCTTTGTCCTACCTCTAAGGAGCAAATGCAGCGTGTTGTTGCATCTCTCAGCTCAACAACTGTCTGCCCTTTGAGAAGGGGGCTGTTACATTGTTCTCTACTGAGCAGACCTTGAGAAACATGACATAACGTTTCTTGCTAAAGACTGAGTACCATGGAACTGTGACCCATACATGCCTCTATGTGTATATGCATATATAGGCAAAGGAAAGGCAGAGGAGAGAAGGATGGATGAGAGAGTCTTCCTATAAATTGTTCCTGCTCCTCCTTACTCAAAGAAGTCTACTTATAGAGATGCTTCAGCAATAGGTGACTGCACCAGAATATGAATTGCAACAATATAGTCTTTATGTTGTCCTTTGTAAATGGATTATTGCCTTCTGGCTGTGTTTTGCTGTCACTAGCAGGATCTGCTTGGAAGCAGAATGTTGTGCCTTCCAAGTAATTGGCTAAAAATGAAAAACCTCTCTTTTGATGCTAGCTGTTTTTATGTGGACAGAACATATACAAAGGTAGATGGTGGCTTTGCAAAACAGTTCTCTTTGAATTCTGCTTTTAAACAAAGCAAGCAAAATTTGGAGCATATTTCAGTGTGGAGGTCAGAGAAGTGTATGTCTTGTCTAATGATAAGCAAAGGACATCTGGTTATACCATCCATCAGTCTGTCGCCTAGAGCGAGAGATATTCAAGTTTGACATGTCTGTTCTGTTCTGGGAGGGGGAGGGAAGACAGGAAAGATAGCAGACTGCTTTATCAAAATGCAGGAGCTGAAGTTGTTGGCTTTTTTTTTGCCTCTGAATCACTTCTAATTGTATTTACTGTGTTCAGTGTTTATGGATGCTGTCCACAAAGATGACCATGTCACACATCCCAAAAGATAATGTTAAATTAAAATTGAAAGTGCTCCCCTAGATTTTAATATGGGTGAGAACGGCAGTCTGGCTTGTTTATGATTTATATTCACTTCTGTATTATTGATTAATTCACAATATGCACATAGTGGTGCTAATCCCAATGAAACTAAGGACCACTGGGAACTGAAGAATAGTTCACGGTTTCTTTAGTATTGTGCATTGCTAAAGTATATTATTTTCTGGTATTTCTGGTATTTTCCATTCAATTGTTTCATAAAGATTTCTGTTTTTTTAAATGGAAAATGAATATTGAGTAGTCTTTTCTTTTAGCGCAGTGTTTGTGTTTGAGGGGTGTTTGATGTTTTATTTTCTTTCTTCCTTCACAAAATATACAGGTAGTGTGTTATATTTTGGATCTAAATCTCTTTGAATGCTCCTGATTTATACTATGGAGTGACTTGTTACAGTCCACTTTGCATACTGTGGAAGAAAATGTTTTCAGTACGTGAAGAACGGCTGAGTGTATTAAGAACAGGAGATAACTACCCTTGGTCCTTTTTTTATTTTAGACTGGTACTTGTCTATATGTTCCCTTAGATGAACAGATTGTTGGTCAGATTATTGTGATACAGTTATGCGTAACTAGAATTTGGGAAATAAAGAGGTAGTCTTGTTTTAAAGTTTAAAACTCTTCTCACATTCCAACTCTGATACAAAATGATTATGTGTAAGTGAAGTTTTTTATTTAAAGAGTCAAAATTTTGTATTTTTTCAGTTATTAAACTTAAAGTACAAAGTTTTATTTCTGTGTGTGAAGTCTGAAATAAGTCTTTCAGGATAATTTAAGTAGATTTACTGTTGGGATTAAAGATTTTAGAGGAAAAATATAGAAGGAGAAGTTATTTTTATGAAGATGAACACAAGAAAGGAATAGATCCTTCAAAAGAAGAAAGTGGGAAGTGGTGGTATTTTTTTTCCTTTTCTTTACTTCTAAGATGGTATGTATTATTTATAAACCGAAAATGGTTCTGCCATTGGAAGTCCTGCCTGGTAAAGATTAGAGCTAGAGCAGTTATTCCCAACGATTAAGCCCAAGCTCTGTGACCCTAACTTCAGTGAAGGTCAGGACCCAAAAAAGACTAGGTACCACCCATCTCAAGGGCAGGAACAGAATTGGAGAAGCAGCCACCACCTCATTGTGGAACTACCAGAGAAGAATATGGTATCACTCCATGGGCAAATGCTAACAAGGTTCACTCATCCAGCAATCTTTCTCGGAAAGGAAAGTGAGGGATCTGTTTCATTCAGAAAATTTTCATTGGTCCAGCTTTTGCTGTCTTTGTAGATTGAAAGAAAAAGTGTGAAGCGTGCTTTATTTTGTCCGTTCACTATGCATTGCTAAAGGGGCGTATGTCATACTGAAAACCAAGAAATCTGCAATACTGAAGCTCTGGATAAGTCCTTTACTTTCTGTGTTATTATCCAGAGTGTCCCTACCATATCAGCAAGGGAGTATCAGAAATCATTCTTCTGACATACTGATTGGTATTACTAGAATCAAGAAGAGACTTTTCCTGCATGGTGATGTACAGTTAGAGATGGCGTCAGGTATGTGGTATGAGCAAATTTCTTGCATATAATGCCTCTGTGGGTGGTTCATATCAGGGAAAGAGGATGCCAGTGTGGAAAATCTATTGTGTTCATATTTGTGGAATTCTGCATCAGAAATGGATGACATTGGTTTTAAGAGATATTTTATTATAGAATTTTAGCTGTAAAAGCATATCTGCATGTATAAGTCAAAATTGTGTTCTGAAGCTAAAACCTTCAGTGCCAAAACCTGTCTAGCTCACAACGGATGCATTTTTGAAGATCACCTTGTTGAAAGGTAGCTCACTTTTTTTACAGCTAAAACTTGTTTTCTTTCTGTATCTTGGTGGAAAGGGCACATGCAAGTTTGTACTTGTAAGATTTAATAGAACTGTCTATGGCAATTACTGGTTTTGTTCTTTAGCAATAGGTAAGACAGGTCTGTAACCAGGGCTTTTGTTGCAACTGCATGAATAACTGCTTTTTGTTCAGTTTAGCTACGTAGGCAAATAAGCACTTCCTCTTCCCCTATCCCCCCTCTAAACAACAAAATGTTTTTTTCCAATTTTTCCCTGATTGGGGGATAGGAAAGATAGAATGCTTTCTGTGAGTATCACAAAGAATCACACTGAAGGAAAACCTTTGTTTGTTGTGTCGGTGTTACGTGTAGCTAAAGCAATAAGCTATAAAGGATTACATTTGAAAACAACTGATTGATCTTGGTATCTAAAACACAGAATGTATTACTGCATATTATGTTCTTCAGAATTGCAGTTCTTCTTTTACCTCAGATCCATTTTGAAACCTAATGCTATTTTAAACCATACGTCTAGTCTGGTTTCTCTGCATTAAATGGCAAGCTCCTTAGGCAGGTGTTTCTGTCTTTTTTTTTTTCTCCCAGCACTGATAGAACCATTCATACTTTTCCATTTGTATTGTAGTGAGCACCTAGCGCTGTCTGCTGTGGGAACAGTTTTATAATCATAAATACTATGGTCTTCTATTTTGGAGATGTAAAAATTATAATAAGCAAAAACCAGAGATATTGTTTTTTTTCTATTCAGCACTTGGTACTGAGACAGGGATTTATAAAATCCCCCTAAAAGATAAGTAACTTAATTTCTGGCACTTCAGAGCTTAATTGCTACACTTTAGATGCAAATGTTATTATTTCTTTTATATTTAAATTAAAATTAGCCTTTCAATAACAGGTGTTGTTGCTTGGAAAGCTGAACTTTCCTTTTCCCAGTGTTTGAAGTTACAAAACTAAGATCTTGAAGGTTAGAAAATAGATACTGATAGCATCCAAAAACATTACTGTGTGTAGATAATGAAGTCATAGGCTTTCTGATTCATATTTTGGGAAAGAATTTTTTTTTTGTAATACAATGTGTTTCAAAATATATGTAGTTAATTTTTTTTTTCACTTTCAGGTTTAAACTGCTGAGAGTACAGCTTTCATGTTGCTCAGGTTGCTACTAGAGTATAAAAAGTTGATGCTGTATTAAATAGAGGAATATGGGGGTGGTGGTGGTGGTGGTTCCTGGTAAGTGGTTTTGGAGTGCTTTTAAAAAACATAATGGATTTATACCTGAGTTGAAGATAAAACCCCTCCAGCTGGAAGAATAAGCAGGAAAAAAAGATACAGCATTGGAGGGGTCATGTAATTGTAAATAAAATTTAACCCCAAGTAATACCTCACAGACTAAATTAAATGACTTGCTAGCAATATTCCACTTATTGCTTAGAAACCTGCAAACTCCAGATCAGTCTAAGAAAGACATTGGGGTTGGATATTAGAAACTGGAGAGTTTCTCAATAAATTAAAAATGTCTCACTTCCAAGGCCAAATATTTTTATGACTTCTTTTACTTACGTAATCAAAGCCAGTTTGCAGGCTAATATCTAGCTACTCTTCTATGAATTTGAAAATAGCAGTATCTAGTGTGTTATAATAAATCCCCCAAAACCTGGAGGTGCTTCATATTTAAGTATTGCTGTTATGTTGTAACAAATGCACGACTAATTACCACAAAAGTGGCAACTCAGAATTTTGTTTTGATAACAGGACTAAATGCAGGAACCTCCAGGATGCAAAAAAGGTCCCCGAACCTAACAAGTCTCCTAGTTGTGTGGGTGTATCCACAGCATGCCAGAGCCGTCCTGAGGGTAACTCAGACTGTGACAGATAGTTGGTAGGTAGAAAGGAAGACCTTTCCTCAAACCGCAGATCAGCTTTAACACTCTGTAAGTACCTGATTCCATCTTCCCTTGAATAAGTCAACTCAAGCGTTGCAGTTGCAGTTTAGGTTTCTTTTGAACACCAAATCATCTTTCAGAGCAGACTTCTACGTGAATGTCTGTGTGTGTCAGGCTGAGGAGGAGACTCTGAAGAATGCATAGAAGCAGGGATTAGGGCAGAAAGGATTACAAAACCCAAGGGAGGACAAGACTCCTGTAAAGACCATCATGGTATTTGACTTGAAGTTAGCTGGCAAAGAAAGAAAGCTGAAGCAGAAAAATTAACTTTAAGCTTTGGATGAGGGGTGTTGCTGGACACTGATGAGAGCAGGTTCAGTTGGATACAAGGTGAGAAGGTAGCAGTGAGAATATCTGGTGTGATGATAGGAAGAGGGAAGCTCCAGCTGTGACTGTAAGCAATGCATTTGGAGAGCTTCGGGGTGAAAAGATCTCTAGATAGAGAGTGCTGTGTTATGGAATTTTCTAAAATGGTAAGTGGCATGATGAGGCTACAGGTAATTAACTGTAATTTTAAAGGTTAGCTTGTGTTCCCCCACAGAATAGATGGACAGAGGGTGGATATTTCAATGCATTCAATGTAATAACAATAAAATTTTTGTTACCTTACCTTTACAAGATTCAGGGGGGGGTTATGCTTTATAAAAGCCCTTCTACACTGTTGCAGTTGCAGGCAATTAGTTTATTTGTCATTTCTGATTTAAGAGATTATTGCTTTTGTGTTTGAAATTATAGCATTGTGGGGTAAGTTACACTGCTATGGTAGGATCACCACGGTAAAATAGATGTGCAAAGAGTAATAATGCAGATGGCCTTAATGCAGGCCTCCTTTTAAAACAGAATGCCAAAGCCTATCAGTTCTGTTTGTTTGATGGAGATAGCGACAAAAAAAAAAAAGCGTACAGGTACAGACACTAAGGAGTGCGCTCATACACTTAAATTTGGCAGACTTTTATGAGGGTTGTTCCCATACTGAAAATTGTATCTTCAGAGACGTTCATGGAAACAAATATTGCTCCTGGCTTATGGTTTACTAGTAAGTTCAGATATAAGCCAAGAAATATAAAAACATGTTTAAGCTCTTAAATCTCTGAATTTTTAGTGAAGGTAGTTCTTGAGCTCTTTGTGCAGCAGAAGCTTTCTGGAGTTAGGAAAAAACATTTTTTTGTGTATGTGGGTAGGAGACCTGAAAGGAACTACTGCTCATTAGGAAAAGTTCCAAAATGCACAACAGAAAGCAAGGTTTATGAAAAAGCTTAGTGCTCTGCAGAGGACTGAAGGTGGAGATCCCTCATTTTACCTTGTGGAACCATTCTTCACCTCATGCTAGAGCTAACACAGAAAACACCCACCATTTTTCTCCCTTGCACTGCTACTGTTGTATTTTAAGAATTACTTATAACATAGTTTTGTATTTTAAACTTGTAGAAAAAATAATCTTCAAAGAAAGTTTTCTTCATTTTTTTTCCTCTGTGCTAACATTCTGTTCTCTTGTTCCTGTTCATATTATTTTTGAAATCGGAGAGTGAGAATGCACCTCACAGACACCTTGCCAGCAGCTAAATCTTGCTGGACTTAGTGCCGGTCCCTTCTGAAATGATACAGTTTCTGGCTAGCTTTTACAAGTCTTCTCTCTGATGTGTAGGCATTTGCTGGGATTTTTTGTTCATTCAAAGATGTGATTTAGTATGTAATTATTTTTAAAAATTGCCTAATCTGTAATAGTTTAGGAAATAATTTGTTAGTTACATTTTAAATGAAAAGGTTTGAGTGATGCTCATGGGAATAGAAAAGTAGCTCTAAATATTTCCTAATTTTTATATAGTCAATCGCTTTTTATATTAATCCACCTGAAGGATTTCCTTGGGAAGATGGGTAAAGAATGACGTGTTTCAAAATAAGTATGGTAGAATTAGTCCCTTAGGGGAACAACAAATTCAGGTTGTTAACCACAGGTTAATGAAATAAAGATTCAAATCTTATAGTTCCTGTCCCTTTCTAAGACTTGAAGTGCTTTGAAGAGATTATTTAGATATTTAATATTGAAAAGCATTTGCTGTTTGGAGAAGTGTGAATCATGAAGGTAGTACGGGGTATACCATTTTCACTGGTTACTGTGGGAGAAATTGAGCCTAAACCTTTTGGACTATGGGCCAGTTGCCAACCCTTGCAGATAACTGTGCATCCTTGCCAAGTGCCTCTTCCTTGAAATCACGTGTATAGTGGCAATGTTTTTCTGTTCCATCTGAAAGACAGAAGGTACTGCCAGGAGAATACTCTTTCCTGTCATCCTCCTTGATTGCTGTCCAGTAATGAGTCAAAGAGGAAGCGTTATGGATCTACTCACTCCCTCTTGTGCTTGCTTCCCCCTGCCTTCTTCCTGCAACTACTCTTCATGCTATTTGATTGTTGTCCGTCTTTATTGAAGTTTCATAGGTTAAATTTAGGAATGGAAGTACCAATATCTGACCATCTTGGTCACACTGATTTAGCTCATATCACCATTTATCTCCCAAATTTCTCTTTTACTGTGTTACTTACTTCAGATCTAGTGCCTGAATGTGGAGTTAAACTTTCTGCCCTTTGCAATTGCAAGTTCACTTCTAAGTGTGTTACTCTGAAGCTGTCCTCTTGCGAGTCTCCAGCCTATGCTTTGATGCTGCCTTTTCACAGTCTTCAGTGACAATGAGTGTCATAGACACTCTGCTCCCACTCTCCTATAGGAGATACTAACAATGTATCTGCACACCAGGTTTAATTGCTCTGTCTTCGGACTGGAATGATGTACCCTGTCTGGGGCTTTCATATTGGCCCCTTTCAGATTAATTCCTATGTTCTGGATAACATTGGCAGTGTCTGACGCAGTGGCAAAATCTGATGAATCAACAGGAATGATATAATATGCCTACCATTTTAGAGTATTTGACTTAGAAGTGTATACCCACTTGCTATATTTTCCTGGCAAAGAAACTAATTTTCTTTGACCCATAACACTTTGCAATTTTTCTGTTTTGTGCTTTACTTGATGTTCTATGTGATAGCCAGATAACATGCAGTGCATCTACGGTAGACCTCTTATGCCATACAGTTATACTATATTTTAAACTCTCTTAATTTCCAAATGTATACTAATTCTTTCCTTGGTTGCTGCTCTAGTTCTTCCATATTATATTATCTGTTGATCTGCCTTTTTTGATTTTTGCTTACATTTGTGCCTCTGAACATCTTGTAGAGGCATCTCTTGGGAAACATCTTCTCTTTGTTCATGTTTTAGTACTTGAACATAGCTGTATTTTACAGATTGGTTATTTTGCTATAATTAAGCTTCATGAATATGAAGATTCATGTAGTATTCCCATGGTGTCTTACAGTTAGGTTTATCACTAGGGTTTAATCTCGTATCACTGTAACCCATCATAATGTCACTTTTTCTAAATTGTAACACCATATTGATTCTTAAGAAATGTAGAGTATGTATTTGTTAATTTTTGCTTTTATTTTTAAGCCTAGGTATATGGAATGTGATCATTACTGGAGAGTTGAGAGAGAAGTTTGCTAGGGGAGAGAAAGAGGAGAAAAAGTGTTGTTGAAAACCTGAAGTCATTTTATTTGCAAATTTATCATGAGATTGGAATTTACTAAAACCTCTAATGGTAAATAGTGTAGTTTACTGAACATTGACTAGAAGTTTTGAAACTTGATGGTATTTCATGTCTGTTCTTGGCTTTGTGTATTTGTTTGTTTTGAAAAAATCTGTTTGCCTTTGGCCTTGATTCCACCTTGCTCTCTTTCTCTACTTCCCCTCTATTTTTTTCTTCTTTTTAAAAAGAAAAAGGTTTTCAGAGCAGGTACCACCTTTCATTAGATAATGTGTACAGCATACAGTACACAGGACATCAATCTCAGCTTGCTTTTAGGCAGCAGTGTCATGCATATACTGATGATAAGGAAAACTCACAAGTATGTTTGTAAAAGTGATTATTATTTTTTGTGTGGTAGAGTGGTTAGTTCGTTGATTGCAGCAGGAGAATAAGTAGAAATAAATCTAAGTGGAAACAGTACTTAAGATTGACTGAAGAGCTCTGAGTTCCAACAAAAGTCTTCCTAGATTCTCATTGATCATGAAACATAGGATTATCATTGTTCTTCACTCTATTTCTTTGTCTCTATAAGTGTTTGCTTTACATTTTCCTTTTCTGGTAATGTGTTAGTGATTATTGTAAGCTCTAACTTCAAAATTAAAGCTTTGCAATACATGGTTCTTTGGAAAATGATCCTCACGTTAAAGTTGACTGTAACCTTGACTATGTATGGCATTTAAACTTTCATAAAGCAAATTACTTCCGTGACCAAAAGTCATTTTTATTGGTTTTACTGAGACTGACATTGCTTCGTTGAAGTCGAGGGACATTTCTGAATATGTTGACTGTAAATTTATCACCAGAACAGGGATGAACAAAACCCTAAGCAAAAGCCTGCTTTGATGCCTAATTTTCAATGAAAATGAACCAATAAAGAAGAAAGAGATTTACAAATACTCTTAAAATATTGTGCCAGGTAAAACTGAAGGAATATTCTTGCTTTTTTTAAATCCACACATACGTAGTTGTGCATATTTTTTTAATTTTGCTTTTCCAGAGTACAAAATTTGACATTCAGTTCCTTTCACCCCTCCAAAGTTAAATAGAGTAAGAGCAGGGAACATTTCCCATCCTTGAGTAAACCTGCTTTTTCCCCCATCATTAATGTTTCTGAACTCTAAATATTCCTATAAGTAGTTAACAGATAATTATATGTAGTTCTACATAACTTAATGATCACTTTCATACATTTCGGATAGTTTATATTCCAAATTCAGTTTTAGCTTTCAGCAAAGTGCAGTTGCAGTGTGTGATAGGGAGGTCTCGTACTAATCAGATTTACTTATTCCTTCAAAATATAGTATAGAACATTAATTTCATGCTACTTCAAAATGTATTAGCCAACTGCCAGTTCCATTCTGAATCAGAAAGGCTGATCCAGATTTTTTATTTAAAAAAAATCCCAAATCCTGAAAGGTGACAATATTATTTTCAGTTTTATGGAAACTAGGTCTTGTCTGAAAATTTGTTCTTACTCTTTTTTTTTCCCCCTTCTCTTTAGTTTTTCTTTTAAGATTCAAAAATATGCTAGAGAGGGAGTACTCTTGTAATGGACTGTAGCATTAAGTAGTTGACTTAATGTCATGGAAGTAATTAAAAACATCAGCATAGAAAAACTACACAGAACTTTATTAAATTACTTACAAAAACAACCCTCAGGCCAAATGACATACCATAAAAGTAATATGTTTTGTGGGTCTCTTCTTGGCTTATTGGCTGTAAATATTTTTATCTATCACCTAGAGAAAACATGAAATGGTTCTTGGCGAATTGTTCAGGCAGCATAAGGTCTCGTGTGGGAGGCAGTGAAGAAGAGAAATCTTGTCCTGAAAGGGTGGCACTTGATAACATGGGACATGCGGTGCACAAGCATTATCCTAAAAGAAAATGAGCATTGGATCAGGTAGGGAGGGGCAGAACTTAAGTGTCTGCTTCCTACTCCATGTATTAGGATAGCCCAATGAATGGAAGCTAGTGAGGATTTGCCATGCTTCCAGCCATGGAACTGACTACATTTGGAAGAAGGAGTAACAATGGTGATCCAAATTATGCAAAATAATTATGTTCATCTCAATCAAATAGGCTTCTTTGAATGATCTGGCTGTTTTAACATAACTGAGCATGTGATCGTGGTGTTAGGAACAAAGGATGTATGTCAAGCATACAGGCTGGAATGGGGTTTTACTTGAAAGGTATTCTGGAGTGGCGTGCATGCAGCCTGCCCTGCAGTACTGTGGTGAAACAATGAAGCTTCCATGGGATTAAGTGAATACTAAGTAGAATCAAGGAGATAATGTTTTTGCTTTTAGTTTTGGTGAAAAATGCAGCTGAATTCTGTATTCTGAATGATGAAATATCTGAGAGAGTTTAGAAAATGTTCTGGGTTCTACAAAAACTATCCCAAAATGAGAAACTTGCTGAAGTAGTTTACTCTTCAGCTTCTTTCTGATTATTTAGGCAGAAATCATTTTTTTGCAACTAGTGTTGCCAATGGCTAGAAGGTCTGTGATGAAAAAATGCAAACACTGAAGCTAGTTACAATGACAGCAAGAAAAAATATAAGGATTTCTCAATAAAAGCAGTTCTTTAAGAATTAGTATTTATCTCAGCGTGGTATGACTTGCAGAAAGATGTGCTCTAGCACAAATGGAAGTTATGAGATTGAATCACTGGGGTAAAACTATGAGCTGTGCCTTTGCATATTCTTATTTCTGCTCTTCAGAGCAATGGCTCTCTAAAGAAAATAAAAAAGAAACCTGGTATTATGCGTGCACTGTCCAGGGTGCTGAATGAGAGAACCTTTTTTTTTCTCATGCAAGAGGAGAATGGTCAAAACTTAAAATACAACATCGGTTTTATATATGAAAAGGTCACATTGAAAAAATAAATAATGATAGTCCTGTCACACTTCCATGGGTTGGTATATTTGCGTTGTGAATTTTTTTTTTTTTGTTACACAACACCACCCCACACTGTTTCCCACTCACCCTGCCTTCCTGCATTCCTCCATCGGTTAGTATACTTGCTTCTGTGTAACCATATATTTAGTCATTGGTCAACCATAGAAAGATGTAAGGAAAAGTTCTTTTGCTGAGTTGGGACCATACAATGAGAATATTCCATACAGCTTATATTTGCCTTTTGACTTTGTTATCTCTATTTGGCTGGGAATCAGAATTATGAAAGCCCAGTGAAGGTCATACTCTGTAGATGGCTTGATTGTAATGCCATACTTCATTCTCAGCTTTTCTTCTTCCTGAGGACAGACAAACAGAAAGACTATATTTCATATCATAGTTAGCTTTCCTAAAGCAATCATGCTGGAAGAAAGATACAAGCAATTGATGGTAGTGATATTATAAAAATCACCTACTCTTTTCTCTGAAAAGGCGTGCGTAGAAAACTGCAGGAACTGTTCGGGCCATCTTTTTCCACTGAATTACATAGTAGTGCAATTTAGTTCAATCTTGTCAGTTTAGAAAGTATTAAAAAAATAATGCACCTCTAGCTTGTTTGACAGCCCAGTGACTGACAGAGTGAGTGATGATAGCTTTTTTGCTCAATGTACACCAGGGAGTGCCTAAAAATTTTGTGAAAATAGACAAAATGTAGTGATATTGAATGGATTGGGGAGCTGAAGAGGCTGATGATGTCACTCGGAGATAACTGGAATTAAGCCTGTGAAGCAATGAATCCAAAAGTAATTAAGCCAAAAAATAAAAATATTTTTTTGGTTCAGATGACAAACAGTATCAGAACACAACATAGTGGCCCAAGTTTGATCTAACTGGTTTAGACAATCAGTAGTAGAATTTTGACAATTATTTCAAGGGATTTTGGTGTTCAGGCTAGCTGTTCAGGCCAATGGAGCAGTTCAGGTCCCGATCTTTCCAAGTTTTATGTTATTTATTGAACTCGGCATGCAAATGTTCACTGAGTTCTATTACAAGACCAGATATGTGAATGTGACAGTTTGTGTCACCTTGTGTATGTAAATAATATTATTTTCCTTCTTCCTTGGATGGAAAGGGACAAAGCTTAGTCATGTAGACCTAAATACATCCATCAAAATGGAAGAATTGGTTGAGCAGGCTTGATACAGTGTGGGGACAGCTTAGCTTTTCTAAAAATAAGACTTAGTCTGGATAGGAATACCTCACATACCAAAAGCAGATCTTATTCTTGTGGAATTTTCCAATGTATTTGAAATCTATGTGGATAAGACTAGAGAGGTTTTATAGATGTTTTGCAGTAACTCTGATCAAGAAGCAAAAAGTAGTTTTCCTATCAGTTCATTCCTAACTATGTCACCACCATATTTGACACGTTCTCAACACACTGCCACAGAATTTGAAATTGAATAACTCCTATGATCTGGTTACAACCCTAACAGATCTCTGAATTGCATTAAAGAACACTTTGCGCTGCTCAATGTTAGAAATGTGTAATTACTCCCTAAAAATCTACAAAGGCTGCACAGTCTCTAAACAAAATGGATCCTCATTCTTTGCTGGAGATTATAGTTTTTATGCATTGTGGCAAGTCTTTTGTTTTTGCATTACCAATTAAATACATGAGGCTGCTGAAGTGGTAGAAGCTTTAAATTTGCTTATAGAACCATATTTAAACTTTTGTCCCTGAGCTGCCTGTAGATGTTCTCATATAAGTGTAAAATACAGGTTGTGTGCTGGTGGAGATTCAGTAGCATTTAATCAATAGGCTTAAATGACTACTCTACCTGTTCTTCAAATGGCCAGTGCTGGAACTATAACTCTATGTAATTTTTCACTATGTTCTTGGTAAGATACAATGTTGATAGAAAAGGTCTGATGATCTTGAAAAAACCTTAGCTAAAGGCAACTGCCTGAACGAAATTCAATTTTTCAAAGAAAATCTACCATATGGAGGTGAAGAATTTTTCAATATTTGTAGTCGCTTCAAGTATCTTCACTTTTTTTAGACTTTATGGTAGTGAATAAATATCCACACCCTTCTAGAAGAAACTTGAGGTATGCTGAGTTTTTATACTAACTGTGCCTCATAAAGGTGATTCTTAATCATACAAGGCAATGAATTTTGTCATTGGTGCCAGGAAGAGCTGTTTTATGCCAAAATGCCTGGGATGGGAAGGAGTGGGGTCAAGCTCGCATGCCACTGAAATGTGAGGTAGTTATTAGTGTGTGACTCGTGTCTGCTGCTGTCAGGGAACTGGCATTGAGGTGATTTTAGAATGGCGAAGAGTGAAAGAGGAGACCAAGGGAGGAAAAGTGGGATACTTGTCTCTGGAAGGTATAAAGGGAAAGTGGGAGGGAGGGTCCTTGGGCTGAGGTCTTGCTTTGGAGTGATACAATATTGGTGTGCAGTAGGAAGGAGGTAAGGCACACTGGATGAAGAGGGTGTTTTGGGACTCTTGGGAAGATATATCAGGAGGGTGCAAAAAGAGCTGACTCAGAGAAAATTTTGAAAGGTCTTCCAGACATCATGGCCTGGCTGTCTCTATGTATATGTATGTGGTACTAGGGCCTTATATTTTTTCCTTTTTCTATGCCTAGGATAATGGTATCACAAATAATTGACCCTAATTTGATATTAATGTGAACAGACTGGTTTAACAGCCCTTTTTTATTTTTGTGTTTCTGGGAAGTCTACTAGTTTCATTCCCACTGACAAATACTTACATAAATTTCCTTATAAATCCACAACGTCTTATTTTCTGCCATCAGTTCAGTCAGTGTGCATTGTTTACCTGATAGTCAGCCTCCCCCCTGCCTTTAACCTTGTCTGTCTTACTCAGCTCTTTCCATATGAAGTATATTTGAAAGCTGATTTATTCTTTACTAAGTAGGGAGTAAACAGAGGCTCCAGTTCCATGCATCATCTAAATTCTTTTTATTAAATCAGCCATGTACACCAATAATCAAAAGAAAGACAACTTTCCAATACTGTGGACTGCTCAGCTGAGTTCTTAGCTATATAATACAGTATCTGTGTTCAATTTCACAGGCACCCATTGCCTTTGAAGCTAGGAATCCTTTCCCAGTTTTGCATCTTTATCTAATATCAACCATTCTACTTCTCCACAGACGTATGTAAAATATGGAGTACCCTTTGCCCTTTAAAATTGAATTTGCTTAACTTGGCTATGTTTCTTCAGGCACATTTTTGTATTTACTCCGACTAATTAGTGTGACATCAGCTTATGCCCAGATATGTCATATTTACTAGGTGAGGCATTAACATGCTCATTTCCAAATGTTGGACAGAGAACAATGTGAGTCATTCAAGAATACCAACATGCTTTCTTTTTTTATGTTAAAGTCTGAAAGAGGAGTGATATGTCACAACTTTTTCTGCTTTGGATGTGGTCTGTGCTACCAAATTTTGTTGCCATAATTTTTTTTTTCACTACAGCCTTACCAAATCAGCTGCAAGA
Organism: Dromococcyx pavoninus; assembly: GCA_033558185.1. Taxonomy (NCBI): domain Eukaryota; kingdom Metazoa; phylum Chordata; class Aves; order Cuculiformes; family Neomorphidae; genus Dromococcyx; species Dromococcyx pavoninus. Next base: position 576,490 of record JAUMJL010000395.1, on the reverse strand, counting down.
AGTATAACCTATGTAGAAGTATCTTCTCTCTTTTCCTCCTTGCCCCCCAGACAAGCTCTCTTGTGACAGTGGTAAGTTGACTGTATGAATGAGTTTTGGGAACCAGGCTGTGAAGACAGCCGACAAAAGCTATGGTTGTGACCATTTCTAATGCATTCTTATTTAAAGGACAACACTTCAAAATCAAAGATTAAATCTTAATTTGAGCATTACCCTGACTTTACCTTCCAACACATTTGCTTAGAAAGTGTGACTAAAACTCAGTTTGTACTTGCCAGGGAAAGTATATGTTCATCCACAATTATTCTCTTTTAACCTTGAAGACCAAATTGAGCCAAAAATATATATATCTTCATGAAAAATATCCATGAAATAACATTTGATGATAATTTCTTTTTCTTTTCTGAGTCAGAACTCATAATTCAGTCTTGGCAGGCAGTAAGTGAATCAGCAGAAGCCTTCTTCAGCACTTCCTGGAATAGATGCTGCACCTTTGACAAAGGACCTTATTTTATTTAATCATGCTGGAAATCTCTTTTCTCAGGTTGCTTTTTGTACTCCAGGGCAAAAGTAGTACTTGTTTTTCTTTGTCTAAGCACACTTCTGCTTATAACCCAGCCAAAAAAAATGAAATGACCTTTAATACTCAGCTATATTTCATAGCAGTGAATAGTGTGAAATGCTGATCTTAGGGAAAAATATACAAAGAGTCATCATGTGGTTCAGAACATCTCAGAAGATCTGAGTTCAGTTCCAACTTTTCTGCAGGTCATCTCTATGACCTTTAGGTAGGCAGTTAAATAATTTGGACACAAGTGCGTAACATCCCTCCAGCTATTTTGAAAACCTTGCTGGGTGCTGGCCTGTATCTCCGGGTGCAAGATAGGATAATGTTTCTGAAAGTGTTGGCCACCACTATGTGCCTGATTTCTCTTTGAGATTTCTGTCTGTTTCTGTCATGCATGAGTTAGCTACTAATAAGTGGAATGAAAACTGCCTCTGTTCTACACTTTTTTCCCTGTGTTGAATTATTTCTTTTTTCTTTTATGATAAGAGACAGGGGAATTAAATACTCTTTTATGTGGCAGTGGACTAGTTCGTGCTGAAGCCAGTTTTTCAAAATACCTTAGAATTTGACAGTTTTTCCAGAGAATGGCATGTTAAAATTCAACTAGCTGGCTGAAAAGTGTAAGTATTATATTTGTCAGAATTTTCTTCAGGGACCTGACAGAACAATGGTACAATGTGTGACACAGTACAATTAGTAACATCAATAATTTTATATTAGCTGTTATACTGGTGTCTGGCTTAGAGCAGCTATTACAAGAGTCAGTTGGCAAGGCAGCATGTGTTCTGTATAATGTTCACCTTCATCCAGTTGTCTGGATGGTAAAATTCTCTCTCTTATCTTCTTTTTATTTTAAGTAATATTCCTGCTGCCCATTATTTTTTTTTGTGTGACACCTATTAGTATAACTTGTACATGTTTCAGAATTTCCCCATGCACAATTTTTGTAGGCCATAGAAACAAACACGTTTGCTTCTGTTTTCACCATTGTTTAGCACCTCTCTGTTCTTCACTGTTACCAAAGCTTTAAATGGAAGGTAAAAAGAGGAGAAAATGTTGAAAAGAACAAGGGAATCAAGCAGATTAATTCTGGCCTATTAGGTGGTTATACTTGAAGAACGTGTTTTACATTTCTCAACTCTATGAGAGAGTCTTTTCATATTAAAAAAAATGGAGTTAAAAAGACAGCTTTCCTTTGCTAACCCTTCCCACTTCCCCAGTTTGTTTTGTTTGTTTGTTTTCCTTTTTGGCTTCACTCTGTGCATTTCTAAATGTGAATTTTCTAAAGAAGCTGTAGAAGAAGGTGGAAAAGATTTTCCTTTAGTTCCTCTTTGTAATAAACCTAGAGCTCACTCATGAAGATACGTCTAGTAATTGATCAGGACTCAGTATGGCTGGCCAGACAGGAAGTGTGTGTAAGCAGTTAAAAGTGTCCTCTCCTGCTCTTCCTTCAATTGGAGTGAAGGTCTGTAATGATCGGTGCTCAAGGGAAAGGACCATGGGAACGGTCAAACCCTAGTGTTTCTCCATGAAGTGTGACACAGAAAAATTACAGGAGGAGATACGAGAGAAAAGGAGTTGCATCAGCTCAATGGGTAGGAAAGTGCCTTTTCTTTCGGAGTGTGGAAATGGAAGCAAGCCATGAATGTCCTTTGACTTCAGTAGGGACGTATTTCCATTGTATTTTTGTTAGTTAAACATTACTATTGCTTCACAAGGTGTCCACTTACACCTGAACCCTGGAAACTCTCTGTGCTAATAGTGCCCTTCATTCTTACATACACTTCAACTGAAATGAGTTGGTTTCCTTGAGGAAAAAAAAATAGAAAAATACATGTGAACAGCACAATCTGAGCTTAAAGATGATGGGACCCTTTACAAACTACTTTACCCACATGTTGAAGTATTTAGGGCTTGTGCTTTTATTTGGGATGATGAACAGAATTTGAAAGTTAAGACTATCAGTAAAGAACACATTTTGTCTGTAAAGCAAAGTTGAATAGTTTGTTGTAGCACTAGCAATTATGTACAGGTTTTGAGAGGAAAGATGCTTCTTTATTTTAATCCCTTAGCATAAAATGGGTGAAATAACTATAAAAGAATTACAGTCTCCTCAACCAGTAAGTCATACCAGATCATTATCCAGACCTTTGAGGAGTATATTCATTTTTTCAGAGAGGATTTCTGCTTTTTTATGTTGTTGGTAATTAAATATTGTTGGTTTGGTTTGGAAAGGGCCAGTAAAAATCATACAGCCCAACCCCCTGCTGCTAGGGGCAGGTGCATACTTCACTAGGTCAGGTTACCCAAGTTCTGTCCAACCTGGCCTTGAACTCTTCAAGTGATGGGACAGCACTGACTTCTGTGGAAAACATGTTCCAGTGTTTCACTACTCTAATCATAGAAAAACAAAATTAAAAAGCCCTCTTCCTTATGTTCAATCTAAATCTAACCTCTTTTAGTTTAAATTCATTGCCCCTTTTCCTGTCGCTACAGGTCCTGGTAAAAAGTTTTTCTCTGTCTTTCTCATAAGCTTCCTGATCATAGTGAAAGGCCTCAATATGGTTTCCCTGGAGCCTTCTCTTCTCCAGGCTGAATAACACGAACTCTCAGCCTTTCTTCAGGAGAGATGTTCTTCTAAACATTTTTATGGTCCTCCTCTGGGCCCACTCCAACAGGTCCATACCTTTCTCGTACTGGGGACCCCAGAACTGGGTCCAGTACTCCAAGTGTTGTCTCATGAGAGCAGAATAGAGAGGGAATACTACCTCCCACAACCTGCTTGCCATTCTTCTTTTTACACAGTCCAGGATACAACTGGCTTTCTAGGCTGGAAACATGCGTTTCCAGCTCATGCCCGATTTTTCATATCCCCAGGTCATATAAATGGGATGAAGCTAAGCAAATCCCACCAAGCAGAGGTATCTTGGCACCTAGGAAAATAAGGAGGGATATTTGAGATTGAATTACTAGATCTACCAAAAGTTTTTAATGACCACCTTTGTATACTGAATGCACAAGTAGCTATGGGATGATTTTTCTCTCATTTACTGAATTTTAATTTTGAGAGGAAAACTTGAATATCCTTTAAATTGAACGCCCTTTGACTTGATTGCCCTTAGGACACAGTCTTCATGGATAATGGTTAATAATTAAAGTTGACAAAGCATATTAATAAAATAAACCCTTAATAGGTTACCTTGGATCCGTCTTTGTAAGAAGAGGAGCTGGCAGTGAAATTATATTGTTCATCTATCTCTTTAATCCTCAGAAAAAATATTTCACTCAAAGCTGAGTCAGGACTGGGGAAGGGAATATATGATTTAATATTGGAGGAACAATTTTTTTAGTTTGCTCAGAAAAGAAGTTTGTGTTCTGGCACAGTCAGCAATAACCAATTCATAAATACTTGCACTGAACCCATGTGAGTTTTGCTTAGAAGAATAAAGTTTTAACTGTGTCATGAAGTAAACCTCATTTACAAATATTACTTGGTTGTTGGCTTTCTGAACAGATTATGTCAGCTGGGTTTGGATTTTGTTTGTTTGTTTGGTTGGTTTTCCTCCTAGCCAGTGGGTTCTGTGAACGCTGCTACAGGTGTAGATGGGATGGAAGCAGAGAAGTAGTTTTAGGTACAACTTTGTTTAAAAACATACATAAAATTATCTCTATAAGAATATAGTGTGTTGTTTGGTGAACTCCAACACTAGAATGTGATTTTTATCTTATGCAACCCAGGTGCAAGAATTGAGCAGCACAAATCCCATGCAACTCAAACAAAACCTTTACTCTTGAATCAAATTTCGACTTTCTGTTACATCACCCAGTGCTATTGCTGCAAAATCTTTTATTAAGAGTGTCATTGTTGCCTTTGCCTTATGTATATATCTATATGAACTTCTTCATCCTGGTAGTACTATTTTTAAAACAAAATCATCTGGTCAAAACAGGTCACTCCTTATGGGCTTCTAAAATTCAAGTTTATCTTCCAGGACATTCTAAAAGTGGGACATTCTAAAAATTACTCTGAAAGCCATCTTAAACTTATATAGCATGTAACTAATAATGCAGGCTCCTGCGGACACAAATTGGATGCTCTGAGCATCTCCTTTTGCAAAACTGCTACATACTGGAGCAGTCTGAAAACATAGATAAGACATAGATAAGCCAGCTAACAAGAAATTTGTCGTACTTACTTGAGTTTTATTGAATGCTGATTACAGCTCTCAATTATTATAGCACATTTATAAAAAATGCCCTTTATATTAAACTATCCCTGTGTTGATCTAGTGAAATGTCTGAAATCTGTGCTACAGCTCAGGGTCCTGGTGCAAAATTTTAATTAGGGGGAAAAAAATAGGAACTTGAATCAAATGTCACAGGACACAAAAGCAATTAGAGCTTTTTTTTCCACTCTTTGTAATGTGTATGCATTATCAGCATACAATCGTACTGATACAGTACCATAAAGAAATAAAGCCCAGGTATAGATGTGCAGATGCTTGAGTTTGCCATACATTAGTAGCAAGGTTAAGAAACTCTTAAAGCCTTAGCTTTGAAATTTTCACGCCTATGTACACATTAATCATCTGACTAGGAAAGTCCTTAAGAGCCAAAGATGGAGAGTTTCAGGTGTAATTAGGTGTGTGTAATTAAGTATCATTAAATGCACAACTTTACAACTAGACAGAAATTATTTTTCTTTTGTTACTATGAGGGAAATGCTTTTGTTTTTCCCCAGACTTTGTTGGAAAAGAGAAAAGTGAAAATATCAGTGGTTTTATTTTATTCCTTTTCGAACACAGCTACAGTGAAATATCAACTGTAGGTATTATGATTTCAACATAACAAAAATACAGTGCCTGGTCCTTGGTGGTACATCTTGTAGTTTCTTCACGTGTGGTCCCAAGTTTTCAGATAGTGGGTAATGTTGGAAGGACAATTTCCAGTTGCTGTTTGCAGGGCAGAAGCTTGGCTTGATGTAGTGTCTCAGCTCTGTTGGATCAGGTGGGTTCCAACTACAGAAGTAAGTGACAGCTTCCAGTTCCCTACTTGGTTAAAACAGCTTTCCATCATAAGACTGAATAAATATAACCTTGATGCTACACCCTTCTTCTCTTTTGTTTTTTGTTTCTAAGTACACAAAGGTGCCAGTGCCTTGCGGTTATGATTTTGCTGTATCATTTGAAGTCCTCTATTACTGCTCACGCTTTGCTCCTTAGTTGTTTTTCATGCTTTCCATTACTTCACCGTTACTGGTTTGTTGCTTTCCCCTGCTGCAGCAAGCTATTACTCTGCCTCATTACTGCAGTGACGTTACAAATCTCGGAATGCTGGCTTTTCTTTTCCTTACAATCTCTGCCTCCGGGGTTTTTAGAGCCTCTGTTTGGTCTCTCAGGTGGCAATATAGAAGAAGGTAAATATCCAGTGCTCATTACTCTGCAGAAGGACTTGAAGATATAATTAATCGGTGCTCAGAAGAAAAAAGACTTAAAAATCATATACATTCAAAGCTAGTCTTAATTTTTTTTTTTGCTGAAAGCTTCCTCGTGGTGATCATATATTTCAGGCCTTGCATATGCTGTTTCATGTGATGCTGTGTGCTGTAGTTTATTCATGTTTGGCTTACTCCTATGGCGCAACTGAAAACTTGCTCACTTTCTCATTTATTGCTGAGAAAACCACTGGCTATGAATTGTGAGAGGGAGAGGTAGATACAGTGCCTAGCAGCTTTGTATCATACAAAAGGGCTCACAGTAGGAAAACCTTCCCAACTATAGGGTTGTCTCTGCCACCTGACTGATATTGGATTTAATAATGATGAAATCTTGTTGCTTTAATGATACCATAAAGAGAAGAAACTTTTCTGACATATTACATGTCTAAAGTAAATGGGAGGTTATCCACTGCTGCTTCTTGTAAAGGTAGCAGTGATAGCTTATCATAAGATTTGTTCTGATTTTCTTTGGACTTCATTAGCATTGTAATTCTTTCAACTGGTATGGGGTTATATAAGTCAGTACCAGTGAATATAAATCGATTTATCAGTGATGCACCTCTCTTAAATGTTCAAATACCTTGATAATTGCTGGAAAATTCTTCAGCCTGTTTTTCAGAGTTGTTGCTTTGACTCTTTAAAAAAAAAAAAAAACAACAGAGAAAGAAGGGATGGTTAGGGGTAGATGAAGAAAACTGCTGGAAATAGTTGAAGAAAAACAGAGGATGTCTTCACATAGTGGCTATTTGGACTTTTAGACCTTTTAAATCACCAAATACATTCCTGAGGCAAAGCAGACTCGATCTACCTCAAACACCTTAGCACCTTGTTACAAGATGCAGTGACTCTATAAGGTCAGAAGGATATATTGATATGAACATTTGTATTTTTTTTTCCAAATCCACTGGTCTGCAAAAACCCGTCATTACTAGCAATATCCAGGAGATTGGTGCAGGGCAGGCAAGGGCTATGCAAGCATCTCAGTGATGTTGGGTCTCTGTGAGAAAGCAAGTGAGCTGTGACCTAAACACTTAAGTATATTTTTCTGTATGTGTTTCAGTTAAAGTCTTAGAAACTTTTCTCGTGACCAGAATTAAAATAGGAAGCTGATGCTTTTCACAAAGGATACCAATATTTAGAAATCTCTCCAAGTACCTGGTTTCCACTCTGGATAGTTGGCTCTGCAGCTCAGTCTGTCCAGAGATTACGCCACCCTCTTGTTCCCTTCCCCTACACTATCCTCAAAGATTGGGAGCAAGGAAATACTTGTATAAGGTAAAGTCTTGATAATCCAGAATCAGATCGGAGGGGAAAGGGATGAAAACTTCAACAACTTGGTCTAAAGAAGGTCTTTCCTCTTTCATACCTGCTTACCTGGAGTAATAGCACTGACAATTGTACACCATTCCCACTGTGCTGGCTGTGATCCAGCTCAGATGCCATTTTCACTAAAGCTATAGTAACTGCGATAAATATAAACCAATTTGTGCAATACCTTAGCAATGTGGAGCAGTGTCCACTAGGGAAACTGCTCGTGAGCTGAACAGTATTGGAGCCAGCCATTCCTGTGCTGTCAGACCCCACTTTCTTACCAAGCTCTGTGAAGTGCAGCCTGATTTCAATAAAGATTGAAAAAGAAAGGCTGTTAATCTTGGAGAAACTGGGGGGAAAAGTGGTTGTATTGCTTTAAAGATGTAAAAATGAAAAGGCTGTTCATTTCTATCAGATTTTTCCTAGCCTGTAATTACTCCTAATCAAACTAGAAGAAACAGTAAACACTAAAAATGAAATAAACGCAGTGACAGTTTGCCAATAACGAGCAGAAAATGTTCCATCTGTCTAGCATTGAGTAAAATGTGTGTAATTACTGCTCATTTTTCTTCTAATTGCTGAGTTATTAGTTTAAAGCTTATGCACAACTGGTGAACAGTGCCGACTACCCATTCTCTAATTACAGTCCCTGCTTTGCTGTGCTTGAAATCAAGAAAAGCAAAAAGCAAAAAATTTGCATTTTAAAAGAGTTGTCTGAATGAACCCCTCTGGTAAGAGCATCTTTTCAGTTGTGGCCTCACAGGTCAGATCCTTAGCTGGCAGAAGTCAGTGTCTAGTTATATCAGTCTGTCAGTGAAATTATCACATTTTTCTTTCCTTTTTTCTTTTTTCAAGCCTACATTTTAATTTCTAATTTAAAGAAGATTAAAGAATGCTCTGAAATGGATGGTAGGTCAAGGGAAGTAATTCCAATGAGGTACCAAAGGTTATGATAGTCATGAGTTAGTAATACTTGCTTTGCTTTGTGTCTCTTTTTCTTTATCTGATTATCTGAAAGTGGGTCAAATGAGGGTATGTCTGTGCTTCAGTCTGCTCTTTAGCACCAGGATAGCTTTATCTACTCTCCCTAGGCTGACTCTGTTAGAGCCATACTGTACCTGCAGTGACAGAGATGTAGCCACACAATTATGTGCTGTCTCTGCCTCTGTCCCATGTCAGAATGCATCCCACCACAGGTACTTCGAAGTTCTTGAGTGTTGACTTACATTGTTCATGGCCAGTTCAAACGTAAGAGGAGAAGGACAGAGAACAGCCAGTTTTTCAAAATTCTGGAGTTACTGTTAGTGCACGTGATTTTGATTCTTAAAAATAATGGTAGAAAATACAGAATGAGAACAGCAAAAACACTGAGGAAGGTTCAGAAAGCCGAATGACAGATTTGTCAACCAAGGAATAAGTTTGAGGAGGATGAATTAATTCTCTTGGATACTGGAAGATGTAAACGCACAGCAGCCTTATCTTAAGGGGCATCTGTAATTCTCACAAATGTCAGCAACAAATGCTTACCTAAGGAGAGGGAAAGGAAAGAAAACATTCTGTATATTCATCTAGTTTTAATTAAAAAAAAAGTATCCAGAAACCACAGAATATGTTTTTACAGGTATGCAGTGGTATGGCGGGGAGCAGGATGGTTTTGGTGGTGCTTTAACCTTGCAGTGAGAATGGAGGTGCAGGTAGCAAGAGGTTGGGATTTGAGGAAAAGGATAGAAGAAAAATAAAATTTATTTAAGCCTTTTTGCTCTGTGGCTAGAGAACTGAAGCTTTCCTACATCTTTTCAGTTCTGAATAAATGCATTTGCTTCATGGGCTCACATGCATATTATGCATAATCCTTTAGATATGCTTGCCAGCTGTGTGGTAGAGATAGGGGCTGCTGGGACTTTGCTGTGTTAAAAATGGTGGAGATACTTCACCAAAAAAGAGCAGAAATGAAATAATTATTTGCATAATCTTTCTAGAGTCACCTAGGTTTCTTGAAAGCAGCTTAACGTGTTTGGAATAATCTATTAGGGAAATATTAAGGGAAAAAATACCCCCTTTTCCTTCTGACCAAATGCATTTTGACTTTTCTCTCTTGGTCTAACAGATTTAAACTGCTTTATTCTCATTTTAAGAATATTTTATTTCATAAGAATAGCTGGTATTTTAAAAAACGTAAGTTCATTCTCCCCCTGCAAAACAACAGGAAAAGATTAAGTTTTTCTGCAAATTGAGCTCACAGCAACATATTTCACTGTAGGTATTGTGCTTCCAAATATTGTTTCTTTTTCACTCAGCATATATGACCTTTTGTTCTTTGTTGAACTGTTTATAGTGTTTTACCTACAAGAGAATAGCCATGCCTGTGCCGAATGTCAGGAAGAAAGATAGGACTGTGTGAACATTATGCAGATATTTAATCTCCATTATATTTAGCTAGTCTAATTTCATACAGAAAGAACTGTGTTTGTAAAGGTCTTTATTATTTTTGCCTATCTTAAACGTAATTTTGTGCCAGTCATTTTGTCTTTTTTCTCCTTTCCTTCCTCCCGGCAATTGAGATTAATGTTAAGTCACAGAGGAGAGGTAAATATTTTTCTTCAAGATATTCAGATCCCTGCATCGTTTTGGGGCAAAGCTAGAGATAACTGCTGTTCTTCTAGAAAAAAAACCCAACAAAACAAACCAAAAAACAAAACACAAAATCCCTAGCCACAACACCTTTTCTAATATTTAGAGGGTTTTTTTTATGCTTAGAATGTACATATCTAGTATTTACGGCATAAATGTCCAGTGCAGCAAGGTAAATATCCATACAAAATCGAAACATGTAGCTCACAGATTTTTTTTTTAATAAAAATAAGTTCAGACACTTTTATGATGCATTGGTAAGACTGCATTATGGATAAATAAACACAAAATATTTTGCATGGCTTTCCACAGAACACCTTCACTTTAAATTGTTGTGCTCTTGAACTTTATAATGTGGCATTATATTTGAATGTTCCCATGAAAATAAGAATTAAAAAGTCTGGTAGGTGCTTTTTAATCATCTCTGTATGCTACAAATCAAACAGCTTTTTAATAGCTGTTACATTCAGTGCTTCTCCAATGGGCTTAAGCTGATTTGGCTGTTCATAAAATATCATTTGCCATCAGAATAGATTTACTTTCATACTATCCTACTTTCACAAATTAAATGCATTTCATATCTTATGGCTTTGCAGCCATGAATATTTCAATGGAGAGCTGGAACTGAATGTACAGATACGTTGTAAATGGCACCTCGGCATTTGTGAACAAAGGAGCTACATCATGGTTTCCACAGCTATCTTACATCTGGTTGATTTGCTGGTTAACCTGCTCATAGGCTGTAGTTTTGTTTGCTTAAGAAAGTTACGTTTGTCTTAAATCAAGCATTTTTATGCCAGTTATCTTGTCTGGTGTTTAAAACCATTTGCAATATGTTAATTTTTATTCTAACTTGAAGTGAGTCTTGATCACTTTGAATTAAACCAAAATGTGTATTGTACACAACCTCACAACCCTTGCGTTGTTTTAAATAAACCAGTATGAAATAATAAAAATAAGAATAATAGTAGAATTCTATAATGTATCAATCACTAAGAAGCAAACTTTGAAAACAACTATAGTAGTTCTTTCAGCACTGTTGGAGAATGAGAAAGAGTGAGGAATTAAGAGGTAATGGATATTTATTTTGCTAACATTAAAAAAAATGTTAGTTTCAGGCTTCTGGGATAATGTTACAAGCCATACAGTATAAAAAACAGTAATAAAAGCTATAAAATATGGCTTTGTATAAGAAAAATAAATCTGTGGGACAGTTAACGTCCTTTATAATACAAAGATGACTATGACTTTCATTGTAACTGTAACATATGTGAGGATGTTTGTTTAATTCCCCAGTTGTCAGACATGAGGTTGAAAGTTTTTAATAGCCTCTGGGTATCAAATCTACAGCCTCAGGCTGCTGTTTGTAATTTAATGTGAGTAATTTATTATGAAGAGAGAAAAAACAAGAATTGCCCAGTAGCTATGAAAGCACATTTACATTATAATTATTAGGCACATAACAGCTCAAAAATAGATAAAAGGAATTTTAGAGTAGCATTGGCAGCAGCAATAGTATCATCTGCTATGATAACAGAGAAATATAGCTCTGGAGAAATTACTTGTGAGGGGAGCAGTGGTTATAGTCGAAAGGTCATCCTCATCTCAGCTGCTGACCGTTGTAACGTAAACCACTCTTGGGAAGTTGTGTGTAACTTAGAAACATCCTCTTTCTGAGTTCTCTGAGTCTGTGTGGTAGTAGTTATACATCAGAGAGAGTGGGGTTTTCAGGACATACTACTTTGGCCTCTGGAGATCTGTAGTGATTTATAATTTTCCTTTTCTTTTGAACGTTTCCACTATCAGTAAACTAATTTCAAAAAGTAGTTAGTATTGCAAAGAATGTAGTGGTTGTCCCCTGAAATCTACACCCTATGGACTAGATTTCCCTATGGACTAGATTTCCCAGAAGAGCTTGGCACTGAAAGAGTCCACCTGGACCTTAAGTAACATCACATTTTTTCCAAAAGGTGAATGTTCATTGCTGTCAGCAAAAGACCGAATCTCTGTTGCTACTGAGTATTACCAGAGAGTTATGTTGGCATTTCCACATATCCTCTCCACATTTTAATGTCTCAGTAACTAAGATAAGATCACAAAACTAGCCATTTAGGTAGTTAAGAAGATGTCAAGTGTTTGATTTCTGTATGTGATGCGGATTTACCTCTGTTCATCTGTGGCATCTTAAATAACCACAGAGGTGTATGGCAGCCTGAGAATTTCTAGGTCTGTTCCCTGTGGTGGTTTCTGTTTTCCATCTCTCCTCTTTTTTTCTTGTTGTTCTTCTAAGGGCTGCTTTTCGTACACCATAGTCCTATGTATAGCCACCAGCATGTGTCCTCAGAATAACTCTGAATACTTGCTCAGCGTCCTCAAGCATGATGTTTTGTTGGTGGAGTTATTTCCTATCTTTCAAAAGTCCCATGGTGCACTTCCACCAGTTGATGTAAATTGATATTTTTGCTCTCCCCTCACTCTGCACTGTGGTCACTATAGCAATCCACTGGTGCCAATCATTGCTATAGTCCTGCCTTCTGGAGTGATTGTTGGTATCCAAGATGCGGATGAAATTCAAGGACAAGGCTACGGATCTCCTTTGTAATTGTTAATTAAGGTTCAGGAATAGGGATGTTTTGCCAGTAATTTGGAAACAGTGTGTCTGGTTTTCCCCCTTTCCTTAGAATAAGAAAAGTGCTGTGAATAGGGTGCAGTTGTGCTCACAGATGTGTGCCTGTCCAATTATAAGACAGTTATTCGATCCCTGGTACGCTCAGCAGGAAGGCTCTTATGTCACTCTCCAGGTCACAAAGCTCTTACGGAGTTGTGTCTGACCATCTTGCCAAAATAACTTCTGCACTAAAACTCTTTTTTACTATCACTGTAACTATTGCAATCTGCATGAATATGCTTCTGTCAGGATTCTTCAGACATAAGCTCATGAGCTCGCAGGTCCTAGGGGATTTCACAATTTCTCAGAAGTGTGGTGCTCAATGATACATGGCTATGCATTCCCTAGTTATAGCTGAAGTAGAGAATACTCTTTACCAAGGGGGTTTAAGAAGGAAGGATCAAACCTATCCTTAGAGAGTAATACCAGAAGTATGCCTCTTAATTTAAGTCTAATTTTGTACCTGACTATAGATAGACCATGTTTTTTTTCAGACTGGAAGAGCTAGAATGTGTCCATTTCATTCCTGCAGTGAATCTGTCCTTATGCAAAAATGACCTAGGGGAAAGCACATCCAATAAGGCAGTAAAATCTGCAAGTACACGTCTGGGGATGGCAAGGGGACAATAATGTTCAAAATTACCAGAATAAAGTGGGAGGCTGTGGCAGAAAGATGACGCATGGAATTCAATTCAGAATAAACGAGAGCAATGAAACTGCAAAGGAAAAACCAGAAGTAACTAAGATATTTTAGAAGATGCTTATCACAGAATCCTAATCAAGATAATGGAAGTACTAAGCAAACACTTAAAAATAATTCTCACATATATTACACACCCCTTGTCTCATTAAATGCAGTTTGGAAATAGCTGTCAGGTATGCAGTGGGATATGTGTTCTCTCTATCTACACAGAATATTCAGGCTTTAAGTAGTAAAAAAAAAAAGTGCTGCTATTCAAGATATAGAATGTGATTAATGGAAGCAGCCCTAACCACTGCAGACCACTGAGTACATGCTTAAATGTCTTTCTGCACTGGAGCCTTCATTCTTAATTCACCTTCACTTTTATGAGCTATTGTAAATACTTTCATCTGCTCTGCATCTTTAACAAGAAACTCTGAGTAGTGAAGCAAGCACTTTTGCCAAGAGTTAAAGCATATTTGCTTCAGGTTATGGCAGTTTAATATTACTTACGGTGGAAATGAACAGCATAGAAGCATTTTTCTTCAAGTTCTTTCTTTTCTCCAAGTTTCCAAGAAGTGTCTGTCTTTAAAATACTCAGTCCCCTTACTACATCATGCTAAACATCTGTTCTCTGTTTCTGCTAATAGAAACACGAATGTACTTTGAGTGAGATTTAGAAGCAAATCAACTTCATGTTGACTGGATAATTCAATTACTTAATTAACAAAGTAGTGATAAATACACAACACAATGCAGTCAATTTTTTGAACAACAAACTATACACCCTTCTAAACAAGACACAGCAGTAGAGGAGAGTAACAATTGCTACCTTTCAGTAATTTCTGTAGTGGTAGTATAGGTTTCTATTTTTAGAAGACTGATTAGCAGAGATTTTGCCTTCTTAGATACACCCTTGACTTGTGGTTTTATTCTATGCTGCACTTAAATTAAGCTCTTCCCTTCATTTGGGGTACATCTTAATGTTATAGGTGAGTTTGAGTTGCTTGCTGATCTGCAGCAGCCTCGTCTGTTCCTTTTACAATAGAAAGTGCACCAGGAGCAGAGTGGTAAGATGTCTGTTTACTTCAAGGTATTAGGTCATTCCTAGTGTCTGATGGAGGACATGAAATTCCCTATTTCCTGTACCCTGTGGACGCCCACTGGCCATATCTGGCTGGTCTGATGAGTGCCTAATCTGGGTATTTGGTAAGTATTGATTGCTCCCGGCCTACTTTGCAGTAAAAAACTTCGTGAGAGCAGGTGTATTTTAAACCAGGCTTGTGATGACTGCTGGTGGTACAGGGAGATTCAGCACTGCCTTTGAGGCAAAGCTACCTGCTTTGGTTTTTCAGCTCTGATTTCTGAGGGGTGCTGCACTGCAAAGTGTGGTGCTGGTGCCGCTTTTGAAGCGTGGAGGCCATTTATTGCACAAGTTAAGCCCTGGCAGTGGGGTAACCTTCTGCTGCTGTGAGGATCTGAAACTTATCTTATGCATGGTGCTGTTACTGTGCCCACTGGCAACTCACAGTCCCAGGTCCACCTGATTTGGCACTGAGCTGATCATTTGTGGAATCTGATGGTGGGAAAACCAACTACAACCTTTTAATTTACGTATGCAGTGGAGTGGTCTGGAGCCAGCAATTAAGGATCTGCTCTATTGGGTTGTGTCTACAAAAAATTTCTGTGACTCTCATTAGCATAATATAAGACTTTAGATGGTTTCTTGGACAAAGATACAATGATGGATATCAGTAGTATGTCATGCATAGAATTTGTTTGAGACATCCCAAGGGAGGATAATTAGCTGCAGCTTTTTAGAAATACTGATGCAAAGTCTCTTGTCTGCTCTGGGAAGTTGGTCGTTGCTGAGTTAACTGTGTGAAGAAGCTTTATAATGGTAATGTCCATACCTCTGGTTTAAGAGTGCTTGAGACTATTTTGGGAAAGCAAATATGCTTAATTACCTCAAATCAACTATCAAAAAAAGCACCTTGTTGTCCAAGTCAAAGTTTTAATGAGAATCAAATTGTCTAGGTAGTAGAAACCACTTCAGATATGAGAAGATTTCTTTTTTATGTAAATAGCTATGAGAATAATTTACCTAAAGTAATCATTATAGGTCAAAATGTGAGAAATACTTCAGAGTATAAAAAATAGATTAAATTATTAAAAAGGAGTAATTTGTGTAGGAACAGCTTGGTACAGAGGAAGTTGAGTAATGTAATGCCACAGAATTGCCATTATAGGATGATTGCTGTTAATTTTTTGATTACCCAGTAATAGAACAAGCAGTACAGTGATTAACTGGCTCATAGAAAAATAGGAAACCGTTAATCTGAAGCAGTGCTGTCATAACATTCAGAAAAACCCAGAGCTGGATTGCTGCAGATAAGTAGCTGCTGCATAGACTGTGTAGGGAATATGAACTGAGGAGTAGCTTCCAGGTAAATGAATGAGGTGCCAGCAGGGACCCAGAGCAAAAGAATTAAACAAATAGTGCCGGGACATTATCATGTACAGTTGCATCACAGTTTTTTAAACTGTTGCAAGATAAGCATCTTTATACAGTCTTTGTGCTTGTCATTTTAATCAATCTTTTATTGCAGAACAGAACGGATTGTATATACAGAGCTAATCCTTTTGAAAATCTGCTTGTTGGACTTTTTTGCATACTGTCAGTAGTAGAGTGACAAAATCATTAATTCCTACCCTGACCATAGTTTGATAAGCAAGTTGGAGACAAGAAAGAGAAGATGAGTACTTAGATTTGTTTTTACTTTCTTCTAATTTAAGGAAATAATTTGCTTTGTATTAATTAGATGTTTTGAACATAAAGTAGATTTTCTTGCTCTTTCTTGCACCACTGAGTGATGTTTCTTGCATTTGAATTAAACAACAAATGGAGAAAGCAACAGATATCTCTGTATGCTAGAGGTGAATAATTCTGCTAATAATAAAGTGTTCTTTGTGCTTGTTTTTCCAGCCCAACTGGTGACAAGACTCACCTGAAACTGTAACTTTGCCTGGTTTTTGCACCTTGTGCTGTTGTTACTGTCATAGGCAGAGGATGTTGCCACCTTCCTCCTCCCCATTGCCATCTTCACTGAAAGAGTACTGATAAATGTTCCTCCTCTTACCACACAAAATTACTCCTGAATGATGGAGAAACTGTTGAAAACATCTCTGATACTCTCACGTAAAAAAACTGAATTACAGGGATACAGTGGAAATACTGGCTAATGGTGGCATGGTTATTATGAAATTATAGAACATAATTCTCAATGTCCAAATTCCTCCCAGCTCAGTGTTATATTGCACATAAGGCAATACCTAAGGCCCCCAAGTGATGGCAGAAGCCAGTGAAAGTAAAGCTCATACTTTAGATGACTGAACAGGTGTCTTGCTTTGGCAGCCAGAAGTCTCAGAAGAAAGCCTACTTTTAAATGAGCCTCACATGGTGTGTAATTCAAAGTTGTGATGAGAACTGCAGCTGTAGGCCTTGTCAGATTCAGAGATCTGTTACATTGGTTGCTTAGGTCAATGTTGATTATTAAAAAAATGGTCTGTTTGTACATTCAAAGTTAGCAATTGCTGGCACCTGCCTGTCTGATTATCGAGTACTTATACCTACTGGAGACAGAGTTTACTTGCACAAAACTAATTTAGAAATAGTGTGGACTGCATATTTACCTTCAGTAAATCATATGCTTGAAGGTTAATATTGGAAAACGGGATGAGCAGGTGTTGGTGGGAGTAAGACCACTCATGCACAAATGAGAGCTTGGCTTTGAACAACTTAGAAGCATTTTGAGATGCATGTTTTTGCAGTATTGACACGTGCCATCCTCAGAGTGGAGCACCAGAGGCATAGAGATACAGCCTAGTTGTGGTTTAGATTAAGGCAATATTAAATGGCTTTACTCCCAAGAACTTTATATTTTGACTTCTATCTATCACCCTTTTGAATTCTAAAATTTCCTTGGAAGACATATTTTATTTGTTGTAAATGAAACCTCTAATAACTTTTTCCTTGTTCAGATCAGTTTCCAGAAACTTGGAGTATTAGTTTTATTTCAAAGTAGTGCAAAGAATTATGAAATATATACCATTCATAAACATAACCTTTAGCTGCTTTAACTACTAAATAAATGGAAAAGTGCTATCTTCTAGCAAACACTTCGCAATATCTGTACCTTGCAACTTCTCTTGTTTATATTTCTCTAAATCTCTAGGCATCTCTTATTGTTGAAAAAATACACTGTCATATTCATTATTTACTCTGATAAATCATTTCTATTTAGAAACACTTTCAGGGCCTATTTTCTAATTTTTTTCTAGGCAAAATAGAAAATATTACAGTAAAAAGCAAATTTCATATGTTAAGAAAAAGTGATGTTTTGAAGTACCAATTCTCAACGTCACAGCCAGGTTTTTTTTGCTTATTTTAATGGCAAAAAATAAAATTAAGAAGGGATTTTGTGAAGACAGAAGTTGCTTCGTCTTTCTAAATTGCACTCTTATAACAGAATACATGACATATGATCTTTTTCTTACCGTTCAAAGTCTGTATTCATTTTGTTGTTAATCTGAAATTCTGCCAACACTGCAAAATAATAAGTGTTCTCAGTATTTATTTCCCCATATCTGTTGGTTTTGTTCAGTTACCCCAAGTATAGCTAGCAGTGGGGCTAGATTTTCTTCAATTTGTGATACCTAAGAAACACAGGTAATGTGGTGTGATCTCGCTGAGGTAGCTGCACTTGGTGCCTCAGAAAGAAAGAAAACAATAAATGTGCACTGCATTGTTATCAAGTAATTCATTCTAGGCCAGGAGGGCTGGTCTGCCTGGATTAGTCAGGAGTTTACCATTGCCAGGTGGGTGTTGCTGAAGAGGATGAGTCTTGTTCTCTTTCTGACCTGAGAGCCGTCTGGGAGCTCGTTGTCATTGGAAGAACTACTGACCCACACTCCCTGAGCTCTATGGTCCAGGGTGATTCCTGAATTTTCACTGTCAAGGAGTCAAAGTCAAGAAAACCCCCATAAAAAAGCTGTATCTGTATACCTCTGGTATTCCGCTTTGAGGAGGGCATGTGTCAGTGCCCTGACAGTGCATGTCTGTTGTCCAAGACCTCCATGCATCAAAAAGACTGAAAATGTTCTTGTGTGTGCCCCCTGCAAACACAGCAGGAAAATTTGACAGTGTTCTACCCCTTCTTTGCTCTCCTCTGTTCTATCTGATTTTGATCATACATTGACCATGATGTTATGCCATTAAGCACCAGATATAGTGGTTTGGCTCCCCAGCTGCCGGTACCAGCTGCACGTGGGGTAATAATATATAGAATCACATTGAGGGTGCATGCAAGCTACATGTGAATGGATACTTTTAACATGCAGTTTAAATACTTCATTAATGTAATAAATGTAAAATGAGTATAGGATGAAAATACTGGATAACACAGAAAACTCAGTGGCCTGGTAAATTTACATTGACTTATAACAGGGCGGTTTGTAGAAAGGGTTCATTGTGCGGTTTGCATTGAACTAGTTTGAGAGTTTGAGTACTCTTTCTTTAAAGCCAGAGGAGAAGGTCTATTTTCTGCTGGGCTGATAATACATTACCTGTTGAGCTGTGTGCAAACTGACCTTTTTCTCTATGGTCACATAGCAGCTGGGATGCCATCTGCATAAAGTTAGATGGCAGGCAATCAGTGAGGGAAGAGCAAATACTCTTAGCAGCAGGACCTTTCAGTTGTGTTTGCTTTACTTTTGCTGGTGTTTGTCAACAGCAGATGTGCTCAAGAAGTTTCAGTCTTGGAAACGTGACTGTAAAGGCGGAAGTGAAGCTCATTGTGTTACTGTTGGTTTATAGCATTGAATAAAAGGAAATGTCCACCTTGTAAAAAACAGCATAACAGGAGAAAAGCTAAGCTGAGAACACAATGTTCTTTATTAATGATCTATTTCTTTCATACTGCTCTTATATTTTTATTTAGAGTAAGTCAATGTTTATCACCAGCTTGTATTACCCTTCAAATCATGCAGCTTAATCTGTATATTGAGTATTTCTTTACTATCATAAGAGTTATTGCTTATTGCGGTACGTTGGATATTTTAACACATTCATATAATTTAGGTTACTAAAACCAAAGAAAGTGCAAGTGCAACCTAGACAATGTATATTAAAATAGACTTGCTATGGTTCCAGTCCTTCAAAAATTGTATTAACCAGTATTTTCACCTCAGAGATTCTTTCAAGAAAAGTCAAAATTTTCCATTTTCCTTTTAATTATCATATAAATCAGCTATTCTTTTGGGAAGGGTGGTGTTGGAGGATCAAATTGTAAACATTTTGGATATTTTACTCGGCTGTTAATGTTTTAACATAGCTACCATCTGTAGCAGAAAATGAATATAAATATTCCTGTTGAGGCATATTCAAATGCCTCAGTGACAGGTCAAGAATAAAAATCTAATAGATATTTAGCTGTTGCAGGCCCATGCTATAAATCGCAAAATATTAAAAAGTACAGTCTTCTTTGTGGCAAAGCAAGAGTAATCTAAGTGCAATAATTAAGAATAAAAAATGTGAAAATGAAAAAAAATTCCATTTCAGCAGCTCATATTGCAATCAAGAACAGTAGAAATGTCATCCTCTTTATGGAAAACTTACCGGCTATGCAAGTTGTATCATTTAAAATGCAATTTTTGGTATTTATGTCTAGCCTCATGTAGAATAAACTGAACTAGGGTTTTGGGAGAGGGTTGTATTCCTCTATCAAAAACTTCAAAAAAGGTATAAGGTATGGAAGGAAAATGCAGGGCCTGCATCATCATCAGATTGCTCCTCTGCTTGTGAATATTAGAATTTAAATATTTTTGCCTTCCACAGAAGGTATGCTTCTATTTTACAACAAAGCATCTGGTGGCCAAAAGATTTCCCTCTGTTCCCTGGGATCCACAGCAAACCATGCACATTTTTTTCCCACAACTTTCATTTTCAGTTATGAATGTGAGGAAATTTCCAACTGCTCACTTGGTTTATTTGCTTTATTTTTGCTGTATAGAGCTGGTTAAAGAAACAGAAATGTTTCAGACCTCTAGGAAAAGGTAGAAGTACAGTCTTGTGCCTTAGGGACAGCAACAATATCAAACTTACATTTTTTGTCCTTCTCCTGCATCTCTCCACATTTTTTTTCTCGGAGTCCTGGTAGACAACAAGTGGACTATTAGCCAGCAATGTGCCCTCCTTGTCGAGAAGGCCGATGGTATCCTGAGGTATATTAAGAAGAGTGTAGCAACAGGTTGAGAGAGGTTATCCTTCCACTCTCCTCTGCCCTAGTGAGGCCACATCTGGAGTATTGTGTCCAGTTTGGGGCTCTCCAATTAAGGAAGGACAAGGCACTGCTGGATAGAGTCCAGTGGAGGGCCATGACGGTGATCAGGGGCCTGACACATCTCTCTTAGGAAGACAGGCTGAGTAAGTTGAGTTTGTTTAGCCTGGAGAAGAGACGACTGAGAAGGGGACCTTATTAGTGCTTATAAATATCTGACAGGTAGGTGTCGAGAGGATGGGGCCAAACTCTTCTCAGTGGTAGTCAGTGACAGGACAAGGGCAATGGGCACAGGAATGTTCACCTGAACACAAGGAAAATCTTTTTTACTGTGAGGGTGATGGAGCACTGGAACAGGCTGCCCAGGGAGGTTGTCAAGGGAAAGTTTAGACTTGATGTTAGGAAAAAATTCTTCACTGAAAGGGTGATTGGCCATTGGAGTGTGCTGCCCAGGGAGGTGGTGGAGTCGCCGACCCTGGAGGTGTTTAAGGGGAGACTGGATGAGGCACTGAGTGCCATGGTTTAGATGATGGTGTTAGTGTTGGTGTTAGTGTTAGTGGTTGGACTCGATGATCTCGGAGGTCCTTTCCAACCTTATGATACTGTGATACTGTGATATTCAGAACATACCTGAATACATTCCTGTGCAACCTGCTTCAACTGAACCTGCTTTACTAGGGAGTTTGGGCTAGATGATATCCAGAGGTCCCTTCCAACACCTACCATTCTGTGATTCAGCATCCTCTGAGACACTTTAAGACAGCTGAAGTCTGATAGTGAAGAGGAAACAATAAAAACAAAGGAGGAGGAGTGTGTAACGAAGGTTTAAAAGGGATGATATGAAAAGAAATAAACCCGTAAGCTGGCTTGTAATGTCAACATGTCAAAAAAAGCATGAAGGTTAATCCTTCTACAGCAGAGAAGAGTATCCAGTTCCAACTGCAAGCTGATGGGAAGTTTGTTACAGAGAAAGGTGCATGTGCAGACATATGCAACATAAAGCAAAAAGACATTTTTTAGACAGGGGAAAAAACCCAGCTTTAAATAGATTTCTTTTTCCCTCTTGATTTATGAATTCCGTGAGAAGGGTGCTGTTTTCTTTTCCTTTTTAAGCTGCAATTCTACAGAGAATTGCAGGAGCTGGTGCGCAGATGTCATGTCACCAAAATACAGCAATCTGCAAAGCCGGATACCTCTTTGGACTGTCAGTTTGGGATTTAGCGCATCACATATAAACATCTATGGTGTAAATGTATATCTCTGAGCTAGTCATCTTCTCATTAAGACAAGAGAAACAGACATTTCTAGGGTGTGATTTATCTTTTCAAGAGTAAGACATTCCTGTTTGGTTAGTGAAATTGTGCTCTAAAAGTATCTGGTTTTATCCATTTAGTTTTGAGTAAGCTTAGACTGAAGAGCTTCAGACATGGATATTAACAGGGAAGACATGTAACATTAGAGGAGATGAATCCTATTTTTGCTTTTAGCTCTGAGGGGTCATGATTACCACATAAAGAAGGGATCTTCTGGCTCTCATTGAGGCATTATAAGGGCAGATAAAGGCACAAGAATTTCTGATTCTCTTTCCAGTTCCTGTGGGAACCCTACTGTGCACTCCTGCCATTAAGGTTTATATGGCAAACCACATTGCTCCAGACACACAAGGCATTGTGGAAACCAGCCTCGCCCTACCTAGTGTTACATCAATAATTTGCGTTATTATTAGTCCCCTAATGAATACTGTGGAAAAATGTTTTGTCTCTCATACTGCACTCATGTTTGGAGATGCACAAGGCTACCCTGATTGCACAAAGTTTTGGAAATGTCTACATGTGTTTTTAACTGTTGAGGGTAGAGACAGTGATGCTTTGTGAGCCAGTAGTTTCTTTTGAAATTGTAATTTTATCATGTAATCCAAAGACATTTGAGGATATTGAATTTTCTTGCTAATTTAGAATGAACTATGGAGCAATGTGGTGTCCCCAAGCCACTATCATTGCTTAAACAAAAATAAAATTCCAATTTCCAGAAAGTTTGTAATGCATTGTGATTCTTTATAGAAGCTGCTTATTTCCTTAGAAATAATTTTTGAGACATGGATTTATTTGTAAGAAAATCTTTTGAGTAAAGGAGGAGAAAGGGAATATCCTGTGTCCTAATCTGTCATTGCTGTCGGTTATTTCTGGGTCAACCAACTAATTGCTTGCTACAGAAGTGAACCACTTCCGGTTCTTACTTTCCTTCTAAACAAAATGGCACAGAAATGAACAAAAAGATAAATTAGTATAGTTAGTACACCACTATAGTTAGGATAATGGCTCGGCAGACCTTTGGTAATTTATTCTATCCAGCCATGTGACTTGCACCTTTTATAGTCCTTGAAAACCTAAACAAAGCCTTTTATCTCAGATTTAACATCTTAATTTAAAAAGTGTATTCAGCTTTGATACTACTAGTGAAGGAAACATTCCTCCAAGTGTGACACCTGTGGAAAACATCAGAGAACTTCTCTGGGGCCAGCTCAAATCCCATTTTGCATTCAGCATATATTTGAATCTGCTAATGCCAGACAGAATGCATTTTCCCTCTTTTACCTGTCCCTCAGAGGCAACCACCAATGAGTTACATTTTTCCTCTTTTAATGAATAGGTCCCGCATTAAAGACCCTCTTCTCTCTTTATTTTCTTGCTTTTGTTTTCTTGCTTTATTTCTTGCAATTCAAAGCAAGAGCCCTTGCATGCAGGAAAACATTTGTTTGCAGAGAATAATTCCTCCCTGGTGTTTGCCACATATTTATTTTGTCTCAGCACTGTAAAAAAAGGTCTTGTTGCTGACTCAGAAGGAGCTCATTACAGAAAGACTTCACCTTTCAGTTGCAAAAGATGTTTCCTTGAAATGATAATGTAATGAGTGTTAGATCAGCTGTATGTAGCCGTTAGGCTATTCTTTTGATCGGTTGGAAATGCATTTGTTAAGAAGCTGCTTTATTGATTTCCTGGCTGGTTTTTATACTGTTTGGATCATCTGTACACACACACACATCACATTTTTAGCACTTCAAAGTGGTTAATAAATTCACGCTACTCAGGAGATTGAACACGAAATGAAGTGAACCCTTTCTGTGGAGAACTCTGTTGTTCAACCTTTGATAGAAAGAATCTTAGCTGCACCTCTCCTTTAAAATATTTTTAAAACAGTCTACCACAAAGTAAACAGCGTAAAGTAAAGCAAAGGAATATGGCTTCTAGGGATATAAACATAGTGAGACGCTGTGGTTAAGATTTCAGTAAGTACAGATGAGAACACTGAACTTGTACAGACTCAATGCAGTTATTCTTTCCTGCTAATCTATCCACGTCTACCGTTTCCACTATCTTGATTTTATGATGTAATAGTAGTAGAAGTTTGAGACGCTGTAAGTGTTAAAGACTGTAGGTCTTACATATGAATTACTGGAAATACATGAAATATCTGTAGTTAAATGTCATGGCTCAGTTGGCCTTGGATCTCTCTTGAATCACACTTTTTGAAGTAAGTTATTGCATTGAAGTGTGGATCAAAATTTCTCTTTGATAAAGTTTTATCCCTTCCCTCCCCTCCCCCTTCTCCTCCCTCTCTCCCTCTTTTTCCTCTTTTAATGAAAAGGTTCTGCATTCAAGACCCTCTTCTCTCTTTATTTTCTTGCTTTTATTTTTCATATATTGAACTTGATGCTTTATGTCTTGACTTTGTTAAATATTAAAGTTTTTATAGTAATAATGACTTGTCAAAATTTGTGCTATGTTAAAGTTGGCTAATTACTTATTCCTTAATTTGAGGAAAATCTAGCCTGATGAATGTAATCTGTTGATGTCAGCAAGTCAGTATTTTTCAGTGAAAAATATTGACAGTTTTTGTCCCTTTGTTTATTCTTTTTCTTCTAAAAATAATTAAGATCTGCTTTCTTCTAGGATGCTCCTTTAGTTAACTAGATTTAGATGTATAAACAGAATGAAGAAAACCACTGTTGTTTCAGAGGGAGGTGGGTTATTTCTGGACTTGTGGCAGCTTTTTAAGCAGTAGACTTTTTCTTTATTTGACAGCATATAAATTCTCATTAATCTCAGGAGCTGCATTTGAAAGCTTTTAGAAAAAAAAATAAGATTTGTCTTTTGGGTTAGTGAATGGCTTTTTGCCAGTCAGGCTTTAAAGTTTATCCTCTTGACAATGCAAGGATAGCAGAGAGGGGCATCTTGTTATCTGATTCCAGATCTCTGCAGATGTCCATATTCCCTTGTTCAAGTTATTGATGTTTTTGCATGTGATGGTTTGTCTTTCTCTCTTTTCGTTGAAGACACTCATTCCTGTGATTAGCTTGATAAGAGATATATAAAGGAGACCAAGTGAATACGAGTTTTGTGTGCAAGCACTGGTAAGTGCTTTAGACAACTGCTGTATTGGAAATGGAAATAATGAAATGTGGAGGCACCAAGTATAAGATAAAATCACTCACACTAATCCTACGTATGCTTACTAGTAATTTAGTTCTATCAAATTGGTATTGATCTAGAGATAATTATCTAATGATTGTTTATTCCTTAATATTTTAAGACAGTGATATGTTTTTTAGATTTGTTTAACCCTTGGCAGTCACTGAAATGTCTCTCAAAGACTCTTAAATGCTTGTGCTGAAAATGCTGCCTATCGTTTTACACGATGGAAATTCATCTGTCTAACCTGGTCCAGTGTGTTACCCGTCATTTTAAGATGAGTGTAATTTCTAAGTTAACTCTCATGTAAAGACAGAAAAAAAGCAACAACCCCCACCAACTAATGTTGAGTTTTTCATGAATTTCTATATTAAACCAGGATCGTTTATGAGAAAGTTTATGGGTGTACTTTTAAAATATGCACGTGGTATACCAATGTTTTGAGCAGTAGATCTGATTTTACTGTTTTATTTTTCAGAGACTTAATCATCACTTTTATATTTGATATTTTTATCCTTTGATCACCTGTCAATGTCATTTCCCTGCATTACTTTTTAGAACATTGAGTCCTTTAAATGCTTAGTGGTCTGCACAGAGGTTCGGCTCTGTGTTGCAAGCTTTACTCTTTGTTACTGTGCCTCATTTGGCATATAAAATCATATCAATATATTTTTAAATATACCTAATGTTCTTAATGTTACTTTCCCATATAAACAGTTGCTTTTTTTTTTTTCTATGGATGTGTCATGAGTGTAAGGGGAAGTATCTGATCCTGAAGTGCGTGTAACAAGCCAAGAGACAATCTATTTCTCTCTTGCGTGTACTGAGTAATATCCACACTGGGAAGTTTTTGAACCAGTAGTCCAAAGCACAGGGCTTCATTACTTTTGAAAATAAACTCATTCAATATATAATGAATGGACCACTGTATTCAGAAGCCAAACGGTGCTCATGATCTAGTTCTATAGTAATATTTCTTTTAGGATTTTGTACAATTGCTACTTCATCATGTGGTTTATTCCCTTCACTGTTTGAACTATGCAGGTAATGCTATGCATTTCTAGTTGGGATTAGTGATGTTATCTTGTTTTGGTAAAACTGCTGTTGGTTTTGTCCTGACAATTGAAGATTGTGAAGTTTCTGATCAGGTTACAAGCACTAAGAAATGTTTATGAACATGTGCTGTGACTTGGAAATACAATGAGAATGCTAAATAGAGTTTGAAGTATGAATGTTAACCAACAGAGGGAAGGAGGGAGGGAGAGTGCAAAAAAGAGTTAGCTGCTCTGACTGATTTGTGAAATATACTAAGAAGCTGGAAGGTGGCATGATCAGCAATGCAGCTGCAGCCCCAAAAGTTCCTGGATCTCAAAGGTTGCAAAACTGCGAGTGCTCAGGAGGTTGAAACAGAGAATGCAGTGGTGGTTTAACTAGGGACTTTGTTGTTATTCTCAGAATCTCTCTCTACTGATTTTTTCTACAAGAAAAAGGTTTTATTGATCTGTATTAAGTTTGCATTTCCATTGCACACCTGTGACTGAAGGAGCTGCTATTGTTCTTGAATTATTCCTAGGTCTATCAAACAGCGGTAGCCTATAAGCAGTACTGGTGAGATCATGGCTGAAATGGTGTCTTATTCAATCTCTATGATAAATAAGATGTTGAAAATTAGACCTCAGATAAGAGCTCTAAGGAAAACTCCCCAAATAATCTGATGTCCTGAAAATGCATCTTACTGTAAGTTAAAGAGCATATATTTTACTTATCAAAGATATTTAGCTTTCAAAAATTATTTTAGGATGATATAAGTATATACTCAGGGAGAAACGTTGCTAATGTCATGAAAATGTAATAAAATCCTGAAACTATGGACTTTTACATTAGGGTGTTTGTGTTTGATAAGTTTTAGATGAGTTTAGATGTTGATAACATTCCTGAGAATTGTTCTTACGTGGATTAATCTCTTTCTTAAATCAAGGTAGAGAATGTTTATTTCTCCACCTGGCTTTTTTTCCAGTTTGCTTAGAATAACCAAAACTGCATTAGAGCGAACAGAATGATTGCAGCTAGCTTAAATGGTTGTTAGATAGGGCTGAGTGGCCACATCTCTACTGATAAATAAAACAGGAGTAGGGAGTGAGCTTGAGTGCCAGGCTGTCCAGTGCTGATTGTGCAAACACTGACTAGTTGTTAGCAAGCTCTTGGGCATGCTTTTGGCCAGTGTCAGCCAGATACTATGGCTCAGAGGAGACAAGAAAGTAGTATGGACAAGACTGTATCAGGGATGACGGGACCAGTGGACCTCTGGTATTACTCAGAAAGTACACGAGAAATCCCACTTTACATTTGTTTCACAGAATCCCATTTTTCATTTATTACCTAAATAGTAAAATAAATTATGGAAAAGTGTTACTAAAAGCAATAAGTCCTGTATTATTTTGATTGGAAGCACATTTAGATATGGTCATCAGGGCAGGTGGAACAGTGCTGGTGGGCAGCATAGCAGCAGTTTGCGTCATGAACCTTACCACATCCTGCTGTGTGAATGTATCAGCAGTGTTACATTTCTAACAATGAAGCTGTCGAGAGGCTTGAAGGGAGCAAGCTTTTTCTCTGTTTTTATTTCAATGCTGGTTTTATGTTTTGTCATTTGTGTGTGATTCCAGGATCTAAATGACTTACTTTCTAAGCTTCTTGCTAATAGCTAGGCCTGTGGCCATGAAGCTTGTATGTTCTGGCTTATTCCATGATCCTCGGCCTCAGTTTGGCCCTTCATACAGTGATTCTTGAAATATCCCTTTGCCTGTTATTGCGTAGGGTAACCACTGGCAGCTGGTGAAATAGAGAGATTGTGCAAGAAATGCCTTCTTAAAGGTAGCTTTTGCTTCAGCAACTGGTTTCTCCTTCTCCCTAGTATGTAGCATGTGGTACAAAGCCAGCATTTGAGTCCTGCAGGAGCACAGTGTACTCAGCTGCTCACGCTACCTGAAAAAAGGCTGTTTATTCCACTTCCCTGAAGTACTGTGGTGATGCAGCTCTGTAAGTATATCAGTCCAGTGCTGTAAAATTTACAGACTCTGCTTGCCTGTTGGCATTTTGATAGAGATGCCTCTACTGGTTCATAGAAGCAGACAGGCAAATAGCATATTTGTGTTTGTTCAGCATTGTTCTCACTTTATTTCCTCGTGGACTCATTCCTTGCCAGATAAGAACTAGAGAAAGAATAGAAGTCTAAACAAATATGTCTTCGGGGAGAACAACCTGATGATGACTCAAAGGAATTACCTACAGTCAGTTTAGCATGTTCTTGTGTTACAGAGTGCTTTTAATATCTGTCTTATAGCAATTTGAACATTATTCTCTCTGTTTGGGTCTTTTTTTCCATCTGAAGTGGGTTTTCTAAAAATCAACACTAAAGCTAAAAGGCAAAATACACCATTTCTCTAAACAGCAGAATTGAGTAACCACTGGGTCATTGAGCAGTGGAGTTGATGCCCCTTTTTCAGTCACAACAGTAACTTTACAAAAGACTGCATTTATATCTGTGTTCTGTTTTGAGTTAAAGTACAAATAGTTTTCTAAATTTTCAGCTAAGCCTCGACTAGGTAACTTCATTTTCAGAAATTTAACTACATGTTTTTAGACAGCATCTGTTTTCAGAAGTGATAATGCCTACAACTTATGATTATCACCAGCGTAATAGGACATTAGTATGCAGAAAGGCCATTACTTGCATTTATCCCTGTGGAAACCAAGGACATTCTGAAGTTTGTGAAATACCATATGTCAAAGGGTCAAAAAAAGAGTTGCATTTGCTCGGCGGAGCGGACAGAACAGGTGACCTAAAACTGACCTACAGAGTATTCTATCCCATATACTTGGTATAAAACTGGAGGGTCTTCTTCAATGTCCAGCATCCAGTAAGAACTCTGTTCTTTTGCCCCTGATCCTGGATCCAAGCATTCCTGAATCCAGTTTCTGAGTCCAGCTCAGGATCTTTCCCCATGTCTGCTCTGCAGCATCAGTGGTGGCGTATAGTCATTGGGGTGTATGTGTGTGATTTTGTATGTATTTATTTTCTTATTAATAGTATTTTCATTATTATTGTTTCATTAAAGCTGTTTTAGGTTCCAGCCCACAAGTCTGTCTCAAATGTCCCTTTCCCCTGTCTGTGTGTATGTGCTCACATTTAGTTGCTGACCTGGCCAGGGGAAGGCTTAGCCATGACAATCTGTAATTAATCTTTTAAGGTATATGAGGTCTTGTCTAAATTCATTTTTTTTTTTGACAAGTGGTAAAGCTGAACTACCTCGTTTAAAAAAATTTTGCAGAGACCTGCAAAGAAGTTTCAGAAGAAATAAGCTAAAACAGTGACTCAGGGAATCTGATACAATTTTACTATCACATAGATAGTTATTCTGTTGGTGAAGTTTTGGAAGTTGAGTACATGTGTATTTACATACATAGATGCCAATGACAAAGACTCTGCCAAATTCTGTTCCTTTCTTTTCATTTTTTTTTCCCAAGCTAAGTACACTGAATTAATAGTTGGTGTTCTGCTCAGTTAATACTTGCCTCGAAAATAACCACATGTGAGAATTCACTGACCCAGAAATGGGACAAACAAAATCAATCAGTGAGTGACAGCAAATCTGATGGACCTCTGAGGACTGCTAGCATGGATGATGTTCTCTACTTGCAGGTTCAGCCTTAATGATATCACCCGTAGGGAGACAAAATTGGAAAGGGCATATTACATCTTTGCCAACTCTTTTCCCATGTTCTGCAGTCACTGGAAACAGATCTAGGTATACAAAATTCTTAGTGCTAGTTTATCTGGCTGTTTAGTCTCAGAAGCATTGTAAAAGGAGGCCAACAGCCTCTGTGCTTAATACCTTGAAGGATCGGTGAAATTAAGTGGCAGTATTCTCAACATCTTTTTCATTTCCTCTTTTTTCTCTGTTTTATGGGGGGTTGTCTTTTGGTTTTGCTTTTGTTGTTGTTGGGTTTTGGTTTAGTTTGGTTTGGGTTTTTTTGCCACTCAAGTGATTTGGAACAGCAGAGCATATTGTTACATGTATGTATATAGCACATGTGTGCGTTCAGAGAGTTGCAAAGTGCAAAGACTCCTACATCATATGTATAGGCACCTTTTTGAAAAGGTACCTTTTAAAAATAGCCTTTCTGTGAGAAGTAATGCAGTATCATGCACCTGTATAACAAAGCTTGGCTAGTGCCAAGAAGTAATCAGATAATACCAGAAATACTGAAGAACTGTAAGCAGTTAAATGGCAGACTGTAAAT
Organism: Dromococcyx pavoninus; assembly: GCA_033558185.1. NCBI lineage: Eukaryota > Metazoa > Chordata > Aves > Cuculiformes > Neomorphidae > Dromococcyx > Dromococcyx pavoninus. The sequence goes on along the minus strand of JAUMJL010000395.1, from coordinate 546,023 downwards.
ATAATCCCTGTGACAGTACTGTAAACACAGCACTTAATAGCCAGAAAACACACCAAATACTTTCTTTGTGAAAGAAGAAAATGGTCTGGACAAATTAACCTGTTAAATGCCAGAAAGATGTAAAAAATCAAATAGTTTTTTTGATGCATATAAATATTCTCTTTAACTTCCTAAAGAAAATTATGGTAGTGTGTTGTTGGCTATGAGACTGGAAAATACGACATATAAACATTATGCGCTTCGTGTATTAATTTTTGTCCCTCAGTGCTGCTTTCTTTTCTTGATGGTTCTGTACTCTGATTGTTTCCTATTAAAAGTGAATAAGCAGGCTTCATTCCACCTGGTAAATGGCCTATGTATTTATCAAACTTTTTCATTTCTTTCTCTTGGTCTTATTCTTTCTAGAGTAAATTTTGAGGAGCTGTGTACTTTTCCCCATATTGGGTAGATGCTATCACGAGATAAATAAAGAAGTGATGGATTGATTTGCAGATTCAGTGTAAGACTATTGCTGACTCAAATATTGGAGAAATGGAATAGCTTCTCTTCCTTCCTTTCCTTAACTTGAAGAGTATTAATTCTTTTGAAGAGTTGAGTTCATCCCTGTTTGAATTTTTCAGCTTTGAGGAAAACCTTAATTGAATTGAGTGCCAACATAGATGTTTTCCCATGAAACAGTGTGCGTGCACATGCCAGGAGAATGCCTGAAAGTGGTAGTAGGTGGCTGAATGCATCAAAAGAAATCAGATTTGATATACACTGAATTATTATAGCAATGCATTAACTTTTTATATTGTGACTGGAAGGGAAAGAGATCTATCAGAATGCAAATTGACTTCATGCTAAACCAAGCCTCTTCTAGTAGGCAAAATTAAGCTGTATGTGTGAGCATTGTAGTCCTATTCAAGTTCAAAGGGTTACTTTGAAGTACTGTTTATTGTATGAATGGAAGTGGCAATGGGAGAGTAAGGAGCAAACGTCTGTTGGTGCTGTATTGCAGGGAAGGTAGGATATGTTGATATATTTTATTAAGAAGCAAATAAGAGTAATTTTTGACAAGATAAGGAGATGCTGATTAAATATGTTCGAATATATTTGCAGAATGTCTACACTAGAGATCTTGATAGCTAGAGGGCCTTAGCAAAGGGAGCAGAACAGGGTGAGCAGCAGAGGTAGCATTTTAGCTTGAGTGGCAAGAGAAGCTCTTTATTTAGAAGGTGTTGCATAGGGTTGTGGTTATTCAGGCACATGAGGAAAATCCTAAGTGTTTAAAGAGCTTTATGAGCAGGGAATGCAGAGATGGGATGGAGCAAATTGTACATCAAAGGAAACTACAGCAGAAATAAGCACAGGAGCTTATGTACAGCTTTAATCACAAAAAAAAAAGAAACAGAAATCCAAATGTTCTTTGGAGCTTTTCTGGCCTTGCTGATACTAAAAGACAGAGAGGGTATAGCCTTTTGGAGTCTAAATATTTCTGTTCTCAGAGTGGCAAGGAAGTATTTCCTCTCAGTTTAATATTCAGGAAAGCTGGGAAATCTTACCAGGCTGGCAACTGACTGGCCGCATGAAATATAGCTCACAGTCAGAGTTTATAACTTTAACTCAGTGAAGCTGATTTTGGGTCTGTCATGATACCTGCCTCTTCTTGTACTTTAATATTCCTAATGACAGAAGAATGGCTGCAGAGTGCCCTGTATGCCTGTGCTTCAGTATGTTGGTATAATGTTCTCTGTGCCACATGTGTGTCTTTGTGCTTATACTATTCACTTGTGTTTTATTTTGAAGTCATATGTAAGGCATGAACAGTGTGAGTGACATCAGTTTAAGTACAGTGTTTTGCATCTTCAGCTGGCCTACAATGTGCTTCAAAATTCACTTTGTGCAGAGAATTAGAAGCTGCCTCTTGCAGTGCACAGGATGCTGTGGGGAACAAACTTTCCGCAGCCTCAATTCTAGGACAGAGCAGAGAGTCATTATCGCATTTAACTACCTATTCTGACAGCCAAGCATGCCTGTATTCTCTGGTAATACTGATTTGTTGTTCTGGCACCTGGCTTTGGGAGGCAGCCAGATTACTTTTCTATTGCCAACTGTAACCTCTGCCTTAGTGTGTGTCACGTCCAGGTATGAGATTTTATTTCTAGAAAAGCAGAAAAGCATTCTGAGATATTAATCAATTTGCAAGCAGCCAACTTGTTAGCAGCTAGTGAAGTGCACCGTCTTCTAGTTATTTCTGGTGTGTATCTGCATTCATTAAAAAATGCTACAACTCTGCTAAGAATGATAAGCCCCTTTCCTGCTTTTCTTTATTTTTGGAAATGGCTGCATGCCCGCTGATTACAGGATCTGAGTGTCTGGAACTGTGCCTCTAATAATTTCACCAACCAGCCACTCACTGCGTGAATTTAGCAGTGGCAACACAGGTTAAATACAGACATTATTGAATGGTTTAATCATTTTTCATATTACTTAGTCTTGCATTTTAATAGCATTTTAAACTGACAATGCAGAATATTATCATTCATGTTTGGTGGGTAGTATTGCTCAAATGATGTTTTGTGAGCCAAGTAAAACTGACAAGAGCATAACAAAGTACAAATAGAATATAAACTGTCACTGAACAGGAACTGAGTGTGCATTGTGTATCATCTTATGAAAAGAGTCTTCTCTGTTGTTAAAAATCGTTTGCACATTTCAAATTCTTTCTTTTTTCTAATGAAAAGTACCTCATGAAACATGCTTTAGGTCTAAGATCAATGCACATTTAACTGAGAGTTAATTAAGTTAACAAGGTTTAGAAATGAATGTAGTGCACACTTTGGAATTTTCATTCTGGCATGATTGAATACATTTGGCTGAAATAATGCATAATTGGCAAGCACCAGGAAGGTATTCTGCTCTTTTCATGCTGTAAATGAACATTAACTGCGCTTAGGGCTTTGGATGACTTAATTGGCCATTTTTTTCTGGACATACCTAGAATTTGGGTGTGTCCAAAATTAAAAAAGATCCAGTTGTGGAAGCAGTCAATGTAAGAAGGAAAGAGGTTACTGGGTTAAAAGCTGAGTTTGGGGAAAGAAGGAAGGGAAGAGATGCTATATCTGTGTGGATTTAGTTGCAGAAGAATTCGTAAGAAACTGAACACATAGACTAAGCCTTTAACCGCTCTGTTTTTGCTAAGGGCCAAAAGATGCATTCTGATTTACTCATTAAATAGAGGCTTTTTACTTGTCTTGAACACTTAAATAGGCACATAGTGCTGGAAAAAAAAATGTTTGCAATTTCAGACAATTCTCTTTTCAGTGTTTTCCATGTTCCACCATTTTTTACGTTTTTCTAGGTCTGTGCAATAAACAAACAAATAATAAAATGGTGATGCCTGTTAAGAACATGATGGACTCTGCCATTACAAAGAACAGGAAAACAGCATGTGATATTCACTGTGCTTCTGGGAGACCTGAGGAAGCCTCTAAAGGCCCACACTGCCTAAGGGAGAAGAGCACATGTGCAGCCTGGCCTCTGAGCTGGGATCAGCAGTGGATATTGGGAGTGCATAATGTAGTTCATGCCACTTTCTGTCTGTGATGTACATCAAGGATGCCCAGCTCAACAGAGCAAGTGGCCAAAGAAAATCCAGGTTGTCAGGACAGGTCCCACTTTCCATATCTTACCAGAGTCTGCTCCCTTGTTTCCCTCCTGCAGTGATGCTCTCATGGCAAGGTCCTGCCCCATTGACCTTCATGTGATCGGTCTTGTGTCATCCATAACTGTATGAGTTCACTAATCAAGAAGAGAGAGTTACCTTTGTTCTGAGGCTTTTTGCATTAAAGCTGTTTTTGTTTACCTGTTTACCCTTTGACCAGCTCACCTAGCAGCCAACCAAGAGTGCTTTTCTCCCGTGTGCTGTGAGCAACAGTACCTGTGCACTTTCTGGATGGGCTACAGGTGTGCTGCAAGGGTGTCGCTGTCTGTGCAGGAGACTCTCCATCCCTGGGGAGGAGAAAGCCAGCACGTGGGATGTCCCATACTGTTATCAGGCTTCACAAGCTACTTTGTAAGTCTCAGTGTTGGTATAAACAGTAGTGAGAACATTGTGCCATTGTGTATGTGTGTGGTTGTATTTGTTTTTTTGGTGACTGAGAGCAATTTAAAGCTGCATTCCTAAGGTTGTAAAGTTTGAAAACAAAAAATCAAAGCCAGTTCCATGTGCAGAAATGCTGGCTTTGTGAATGGGGTCCAGTGTATTCTGTTGTTTATTGCTTCTTGTTTCTCCTTGCTCTCTCTGTTTCTGGTTTCTTTGTGTTTCTGGTCTCCCTGGCTTATTACCTTTGCAGTGCCATCTTAGTTTGCTGGTGGTGACAGGCTGTCACACTGCTGTAGATTCACTGACTCATCGCCTAGTACTGGCCCAAAATCACAATTGGAAAAATAAAATATCCAACCTCTGAATCTTCCCTTTGAGAACTATTCAAAACTCCTGCAGCTCTCACCCTCCTGTCTCTTCTACTCACTGCTGCTACCACAACCACAGCTCCCAATATGACTGAATCACAATCCCTCAGCTGCAGCAAGCACTGCTAGTGTGTGCTCTGGCATGTGTTAAACCAGAACAACGTGACACGCTGTCATGGTCTTGTTGGAGACTGTGCAACAGACAGCCATTAACAGATGCTAATTTCATCTACCTTTTTTATTTTCTCTGTTTGTACTTAATGCTTCTCTCCATAAGGCTATCCTCTTTAGGAGTATCATTCTTCCTGATGTGTTAGCTGTAAACCTTTTGGGTATTCAGAGAAGACTGAAAGAGAGCTGTAGTTGTACATTTTGCACAGCCTTAGAAAGGGTTACAGACTGGGGCATTGTGACTTGGTAGTGTGAGTTAACGCTATTGATGCTGATGGTAATGCTGTTTATAGCAACTGAAAAAAATCTGAAATTTTTATTGCACTCTGTGTCTTTAAAAGAGAGAGAAATTATGTCATTGTTTCTTTACTGAAAGTTGTGAATGGTACTGTAGCAGCAAACACTATATCAAATTGATGAGCAGGACCTAGAGGAAATGAACAATGTCACTTGCCAGAGAAACTAATTTTATTTTCCAAAGGAGGAGGGAAAAGGAAGGTCATCCAGTACAAAAGTGGGAAGAGGCAGAAATTGCATTTTCCCACTTAATTAACAACCAGCCAATCTATAGCTTGTATCTTTCCTGCAGACCCATAATTGGGAGCAGAACCTGAATGTTTCAACCTTCAGACCTTCCAACACATGATTGCAAGGTATCAGAAAGTGTGATAAATCACCCAGCGTAGGACACTCTTGCTGTCACGTGTACTACTCCTAGCTGATCAATTTAATTCCTTAATTAATTATTGATAGGTTCTGATGCCTCCATTGTTTTTATTTTTAAAATTTAATTTTAATTAATTATTGGTGCAATGCAGTGTTTTATTTGAAAGAAAAAGAGGGATAAAAGGAGCTTTTATTAGTCAAGCCTGCCATTAGGTTTTGGGTTTTTTTGTTAAGCATTGGAATGAATGTTTCAAAGGACTTCATTCAGAAAAAAGAAAATACCTACGAAACATTATTATAAAAATGGAAGAAATGCTGATGAATAGCACTAAGAGAGAGGAAAGGAATATGGGGGGAATAGCATTTCTACAAATGGATCCTTGTTCTCCTCAGAAGGCTTGCTTCCTAACGTGCATCTGCAGGCAGTACTGACTGAAGAAATGAGATGACAGCTTTTCCCTTCCCCCTCTGACTGTGCCCCTAAGGACTCGAAGATGTTTAATTTGATATGCATTTGAGTTCTCCCTTCTACCCTCTCAAATCTCCAGAGATATTTTTTTACTCAACACTGTTAAAATTTAGATATTGTTAACCCACTGCTTCAGCTGAGCTTGTACTTCACTGTTTTCTGTGTCAAAAGGTAAAGCAAGTAAAGGATTCAATATATACACAAATGTAGATTTTTATAGGCAAGCTATAGGCAAATACAGGTTTCGATAAGCAAGCATTTCTGCAGGCTGCAGATTCTGCTTTTCCATGGATCAGTGGGTTAACTAAAGCCTATGAGAAGGCTCTTGGTTGTGTGATGGTTGTGACAGGTATTAGATTGGAGGAAAAAAGAGAAAAAAAGAAGTATCATTCAAAATGGCACAAAGTTGGTGCTTACAAAATACAAGGAAAAAAGACTAAGCTTAGAAAAAGCTACCCACAGTTTACTAACATTTCACAGTGTTGGTAGGAGGTAGTAAATCAGCTTATTCTTTCTTCCTCAAATTTATTTATTAACACATTTAAAAAAAATCTTGATCCCCCCTCCTGAATGAGAAAAAGAAAGAGCTAAAAACTAACCCATCAGAAGAGCCTTTTTGAGTGATCATAGGCACCTCCTGATATCTACAACTTTTCAGAACAATCAGCAATACCACGAGATTCTGCATATGGATGGCCTTAATTTTCTTTGAGCCAGTATTTGGGTGGGTATTTCATTACAAGAGGAGCTGATGGTAAACAGGGGAATGTTGCAGTGTAAAAATAAGATTCATGAAGTTGGCGTAAGAAACCTTAGTTTTGGAAAGCTAGCAGAAACTGCCCTTGCTGCAATTAAGACCTGCTTGGGTAGCAATGGCATATCAACACAATTAGCTTTTTAATGCCATTGCATCCTAACAGGAAAGGAGAGAAAGCAGTTTCTCTGGCACACAGCAAGCTGGACCTAAGACTCTCATAAAAACTGGCTGTATTGTGTGATTTTCAGCTCTGGAATTTTGCCAGCGTTTTATTTTACCTTAAGCAAAGTGGAGAGAGAAGGGGAGTTGTATAGGAAAGTGAGCAGCGACGTCTTACATGCAGTCCCATGTGGTAGCCTGTATGTTCAGTTCCAGTATTGTCATAAAATCATAGCATGGTTTGAGTTGTAAGGTCATCTAGTCCAACCATATTGCAGTAACCTGGGACTTCTCTAACAAGACCCGGTTGCTCAGAGCCCCATCCAACCTGACCCTGAATGTTTCCAGGGATGGGACATCTACCATCTCTCTGGGCAACCTGTTCCAGTGTTTCACCACCCTCATTGTAAACAAATTCTTCCTTATAGCTAGTCTAAATCTACCCTCTCTTCGTTTAAAACTGTTACCCCTTGTCCCTTTGTCTTAAACCATTACCCCTTCTTCTGAAGAAACAGGCCCTTCTAAAAACTTTGTCCTCGTCATCCTTGTAGGCCTCCTTTCAGTATCAAAAGGCCATGATAAGGTCTCTCTGGAGCCTTGTCTTCTCCAGGCTGAACAACTACAGCTCTCTGTCTTTTTTCGTAGGAGTGGTGTTCCATCCCTCTGATCATTTTGTGGCCCTCCTATGGTGCCACAAAAGACATGCACTCCAAACAGTCCATGTCTTTCTTGTGCTGAGGGTTCCAGTGCTGGACACAGTACTCCAGATAGGGTCTCATAGTTTCAGGTCTCAGTAGTCTAATGATTTTTGAGAGTGCATAGCTGGCTCCTATAAAGAAATCTGGAGATAGGGAAGGATGAAGATAGGCTTTTGATGACAAAGAAGACCTGAATAAGCATGTTAAACAGGCTTTTGTGAAAACACGTTATCAGAGACGCTCTAGCAAAGCTTGTCGCATTTCACTATCACCTCAATAAAGTGAATAAGTAGTCATATGGCTATTCATATTAATGCAATGCAAAACTGAGAGGACCAAGATTCATGTTAGCATACGAACTTTACAATTTCATTGTTATTTTTTGTATTGTCTACAATATTGTGGCCTTGCTTCTGTTCTAGTCTCAGAAATGACACTTCCTGAGTTTATATTCACATTTATTTTTAAGGCTGTGTTCGGGGGCTAGAGAATAATTAAATAATGAAGCATTAGCTTTAGAGGCAGTACTCTGTAGGTGAAAGATTTAGCAGCAAATTCTGCAGTTGTGGGATCAGGATATACTTTGAGAATATATTTTGAGTTTATGCTTCGTTTTTGGGAAGCGTAGAGGTGTAGGAAGAGATGGATAGTATAGAGACTAAAAAGAACTCCTTTGTTTGTCTTCCATACTTCTGTTAAGGGTTGAACCTGCACAGGCTTCATTTTTCTTTAATGCTCAAATGTTTAATGTTTAGTTGAATCAAAAGGTTCTTTTGGAAACAAATACTGCGCAGGCTGCAACCAGTAACTCTGCTGTGGGGGATGCAGGGAGAAAAAACTCTCTATTTGAATTCCTCTGGCTCTAGAGATTGCTCAATGTGAGCTGGTTTAGGGTTTTTTTTTCCCCCAGAACATTGCGATAAGAAGCCTATCTTCTTTTTTTGATAAGATGGACTTGCAAATGGATTAGTTTGAAGAAATAGAAATAAATGAATTTTGCAAAGGTTTGTCTTTGCTCTTAGAGTTAATTCTCCCCCTCCCCCCTTTGGTTTTCATGCTGCAATATCAGCAAAGACACCACTACACTAGAATCAAAGCAGTTAGGGTGGGAGCAATACAGGAAAAGACACAGAAGGTTAGTAGTTATATTTATTCCTGCACACATTTAGGGCTTTTTTTCTCTCTCTCTCCTTATTCTTCCTTTATGTATTTTTTAGCAGTTTCCATCAGGTAGTATATTATCTGATGCAGTGTCGTTATGTTGTAGAAAATGCAGCAGATCTACCGTTTTCTAGATGTCATCCTGCCAGTTATGTGAGCCTACAGCATTTTGCATTTGTTACCCCTTCTGGTGTTCTTAAAATATCTTCTAGTATTCTTGTACAGATATGAGAGGTTGCTTCACATAGAGATGAATTGAACCAGCTTGTCATACGTATAAAAATCAATGTATTTTTGGAGAGGGTAGACGTATGAGGAATAAACCAGAATCTGGGGATTCTCAGCTTCTTATAGTGCTGTCAAAACTCTGAATTATTACAATAGAAGTCCTGGGTCTTAAAATGAGCATATTCAGTATACTCTCCATTTTGGTTGAAGAAGATCTCCAATTAGGAAAGGTAGGATTTGTATTTCCATTGATAATGTCTACCTTTCACATACATATCACACTGTGTGTCTTGTTCCATGACACCAGGCTGTGATTAATCACTGCTTTTCTCATGGCTGAAAAAGAAATACAAATGTCTGAAAAATAAAAGCTGTTTTTCTCTACACTTCCCCTTTCTCTTTAAGTCTTTGCAGAAAGTGTAAGTCTACTTTTTTATTAGTACTGTGTTTTCTGTTGCTTAACACCAGCGCCATTTTACAGTGGTAGTGAATTCACAGGAGCTGCAGAGCACCTGGGGGAAAAAACCTCCCATGCAGTATGCATCGTTAGTGCTCCCTGCCTAGCATAAAACTAGAGTCAAACTGACAAAGAAGAAATAAAGAAAATAGTGTATTTTATGGGAGAAGGTAGTTTGCTGCACCAGATATGTCCTATTAGTGATGTGATGCCAGGATATTCCATTTTAACTAGATCATAAATTTGACTTTGCCTAAAGGATTTATCATCACTGAAGTCTGTGTCTTGGTAGTATCTTTGTGGTTTACAATCTAAACATCAGCCTCCCTCCTAAGACATCTTTTGTCTCAAAATTGGAACTTGTAAGTTAGGATTGGAGTGGAAAGCTGGATTTTTGCTCCCTGCCTCCTGTTGACATAAGTTCTTTCTTTTAATCTAGGTAGCAGACAAGGAAATGAATTAAACATTAGCTGAATTGTTGAACTAAATTCTGAAATCCTTTCCTTAGGAAGGGAAAAGCATTTTACCTTGCAGTTGTTTAACAGCCATTTGGTTGGTCAAGATTAAAGGCAAATAGGATTACTTCATTTTATTATGAATGAAGAAATCCAGCAAATATTTTTCTTGATCATCCTTTCTATAGCAATCTTTTCCTTCATTCTCCATCTGCAGCAGTTACAATTGTCATTTTACACCTTTCAGGGGAAAAGCAGACAGACACACAAGAATAACTACACTAAACTTAGTGATTAATCAATTTAAAGGGTAGTGGTGCAGCAAAATGTTGGATACTGGTAGGTTTAACTAACTACTACTACAGAACTATTGATAAAACTTTTGAGTATTTACTGGAATTTTAATGTATCGAGTGAATCCCATGCTAACACTATTTGTTTAAATGCACACTTACTTGTGTGGTGCACTGCCGACTCAGGTCGAAGTGAGGTTTATGATGGGGATTTTCCAGTTTAATAGGATCCCATACTGCTTCTATAAGCCAGATGTTTGAGTAATTTCAGCTGACTGTTTATAAGGTGATTACTTCACAAGTTAGATAAGCATAGACATGGACAGAGGTAGGTGAAATATTGTAAATAGTATGTGGCTGTTTTCCCCTAAACCCAACTAATTTTCACTGAAAGTTTCCTGTACAGACGAGCTGTTAGTTAGTGCTGTAAAAAGTCTGTTACTAAGTTATTTTTTATATATGTCTTTACAGAAAATTGTGCAGAGAAGCAAAATTGAAATGATGGGGTTAAAGAGTAAGTTGAACATGCGAAGTTCACAGTTAATACAAAATAATTCAATTTTCCCATAAGTAGAGCTGGATAATTTTAGGATCGTAGATAAAGCATTAAAAAAAGTGTAACTGCAGTGACCATTTTCACAGTAGATGAGTACAGGACTCCTCTCTTTTTTTCCATGTGATGCTTTACTGGAGAATTACTAGTACTAGCCTGCTCACAGTTCAGTGGGGTTCTTTTTAGTTTGTTTTATTCTGTTGTCACTTTGGCAGTTTTGACTGCTCCAGCTTCTGCAGGCCCTTCTGTTCTAGGAAGTCCCAAGAGACAGAAGTTCCCTTGAAACAGGGTCTAATTTTCACACTAGTAATTCAGGACGATATAAAGCTCAGACCATCAGCATATGAGGCTGTGTGTATTAGCACTGTGACACCGCCTTCTGGGCAATATCATCTCTGCTAGGGCCTGTGGCACACTTTCTCCCTGAAAGAAAGTGAATCAGCACCTCACTTCTCTGTGGGCATATGTGAAAGGTAGCCTCCAATTAAGATATCAGACAATATCTCAGAGAAAACACTGATGTCTATACATAAGGGAGAGAGCTTTTGGCAGCTGAATAACAATACCTCCTCAGTCCATTGCCTTTTGAAACGGGAGCATAACTTTCCTCCTTATCCTTATCTGAACTGTGCTTATGAGACAAGAAACATCCTTTCTGCTTTTATTTTCTCATGTACTCAGCATAATCTGATAAAAGTGAAAGAATCAAAATCCATCACCTGATGTGAAGAAGTATCGCTTACTGCCTTATTGAGCTCTCCGTTTTGCAGCTGACTAGACAGGTTTTTCCTCAGGAGTTTTTTACTTGAGTCTGGCTGGTCTTTTCCCTCCAGATGAGAGATGTCCCATACTGCTTGATGTGAAGATAGTGGTCTTCTAGGCATTTCTACTTTTATGTACATGGGATGGGTTTTTTTGCATTTGTTTTAAAAAAGCCACAAATATACTTCCTTTCAAGTGATTTCCTCAGAATAGAATTCCTTTTTTAAAAAGAAAACCCCACATTTGTCTGATTCCATTCATCCTGTTTTCCAAACTATCATATTGGCAAAGGACTGGGAGGACCATTCAAGCGTTACAACTTTGTCCCTTAACAGGTGGCCTGACATGCCAGGTTCCTTCCTTTGTATGTGAATGGTTAGTGCGTAGACATCCACACCATTCCATAGGGAACAGATATGTTGGGCCTGTGACAGGCCTGTGTTAAATCAGTCACATGTGGTCATACCCTTTACACATACAGCTATTTCCTTCAATGTTTTCCCTTTTATTGGTAGATGTGTTCCTGTTCCTTCCCCTCACATTTTACTCCCAGTTGAGCTGTTCTCCCAAACTAAACCTAAATTCACCTTGTCAAACCTAGAGTGGATGAAGCGAAACTTTAATCTTTTTTGCTTTCTACTTGTCTTTTACACATTTGGTGTGTTTTAAGAGTGATGTTTTTTCTTTCAAAGTGTTTTCTTACATAGACTAAACAACATCCACTCCTTCAGCTTTTCTTTTTGTGTCCTGTTCTCTAGACCTTATGATGTTTTCATTAGTCTCATCCAGAATATCATATCCTGCTACATATATTAGTTACTTGTTGATCCAGGTCAGTATTCTCAGAATTTTGTTAATAAATTTTCACAATACATGCCCAAATTTAGTTGTGTCTTCAGGAAGAGATTAAAAAGACCAATGTGTTTATTAATGTTTGCAGCTGTCTCCGATGGGCTTTACAAACCCCAGCCAGCATGAGTTTCTGAATGCTGTTGCTTGTTCTTGTTGTGTATCTCAGCACAGAACTGCTGCTGCTATGCTGCTGTAAAACAATTTTCTTTCCAGGGTGGTGGTAACGAAGCAAGACTTCATGTGTACCTCCTGCTTTAATCAACCTTTGTGTCAGTGGCATTTTGACCTCTTTGCATGTGCTGTAGACTATGTCTTCAGTACAGAATTATGACCTTTGTGTAAAATACTTTGGTATTCTGAGAAGTATGTGAAAATGTCATCTGCCTTCCTTCTGTCATTCCATTGGTCCAGCACCTAGCACAAAGCATTTGTCATTCTGCCTCTTTGAAATCTCCAGTGTTTTGTTAAGAGGGCAGAGCATATTTTGTACTAAACTATCACAGCTGATCAAAGTATTGAAGACGTTTGTTACATAAAATAGCCCTAGTTGGTTTGCGTTCTCTCTTCACCAGTCAGTCCTGGTGAGTAACTTGGATTCATGTTGGGGTCCAAGAGGGTAATGTGAAACTGCATTGTGAATAACTGTATCTGCGGGTAAAGCAGAAGAAGCTAAAAAGAAAACAATGAAAAAGTGTTTACTGAAGCCTTCTGGGTGATTAGGTGGGACACAGACCTGAATTAGATTTAAACTCTTTTTTTTTAGAGCCCTGGATGTTTGAGTCAAGTCTGCCATGGAGATAAAACACTTTGTATCTTCAGCAAGACAGATGCTTGCGGTCAAGAGAGGGATCATGGCAGTTCAGCAGGGAGTTCTTTGACAGCCTCTTAGGAGCAGTTAGCATTCACTTCAAAGACCCAGCAATCTACCTGATAGCTAGAAATAAGCAGGACATAAAAGAAAAAAGTTTTGGTGAGATTTAGTTTTCAGCTGACTTTCACTTAAATAAGATGAGATTGTGTATAGTTTTGTGTCACTTCACTGAAAGTGACAAAAATGACTGTGTTCCACTTTATTTTGTCTGCTGCATTTGCTGAAGAATTCCTTTCACCGTATATTTTGCACTAATATTTTATTTGATCATCAGCAGATTTTAAGTGGGCTCTGGAAAATAAATGGCAGATGACATTTTGGCTTTTGTCGGATATAGTGCCTTGCATCTCAAAAAGATAGTAACATTGGAACACAAAGTGTTTGTTTTTGCTGTAACTGTGCTATTGATAAATGTTCTGTCTTTTCATCTTGCTTCAGGAAGAAAACATGAATTAAACATTAATTGAACTGTATTGACTGCCAACATGTAGCAATCTTATTGTAGATGTTAGAGAGTGCAGAAGGCTGCAGGGAAGATTGCTGTTTCTTCATTGATTATTTCAGTGGTAAAAAAGACTTGTTGACAGAGTGCTGTTCTTATGTGAATGATATTTACTTCCCATAGTATTCCAACAGAGTTGAGAGGTATAAGAAAGACACAGTGTGCAATATATGTTCTGTGCGATGCTATGAGGTAGGAAATGCTGATCTCTCCTTCAGTTTTTCTTTGCTACTAACTACATTAAGATTTTCAGCTTTTTAAGAGAACGATATTGGACAAAATTATATCCTACTAGTGGTGCTCAATTTTATTCCCCTTTGCCTTTTTTTTTTGTTGTTAATGCTACAAATCTATGTGCCTTTTCTTTCTTGTGACTCTTCCCTGCGTACAGTAATAGGCTTTCCAGTACCCATAGTAACACATATTGAAGGTGACGGGAAAAGAATCCCAAAGCTGAGATTCTTGGCCTAGATGACGGCACTAGAATTTAAACGAAACATACAGTAGACTCTGTATGAGACACCCCTTAAGCACCGAAACAGGGAGATGAATGGAAGATTTTTAAATAAGCTGTGATATGAAGACTTCTATAATATAACCGTAGAAGGGAGTCTGACTAAAGTGATGCTTTTGCTTTTGGGGTTGGACAGCCAGCTTTTGCAAACAACCTAAAAATAAATATCAATCTGGAAAATTACTAGTGCTCAGAGCAGGTGGTCATATACTGCATATAAAAAAAAAAGAGAAGACCCTAAAAAACTGCAGAAAAAAGGCTTTTCTGGATGAAAGTTTTACTTTGTTCTGTGATGGCTGTTGTCAGGAACATTTTGACATAGTAAAAGACACAATTTTCATTGTTTCCTTCTGCAATATAGGCCACTAAATAATTCTTCTTTTCCTGTTATTTCTTTCTTTTTAACATAAATTTAAAAGCATTAATACTTAAAATTCTGAAGTAATTTTTATTTTAGTGGTACTGAACTTTTTGTGTTGACAAATCCTTTGGAACCACAGGAGGAACAATTTTTTCTTTTCCTATTCAAATTGTGCTCATCAACACCTTGCTTAAATTTTAACAGTTGGTAACAAGTGAATAGTGAACCTTGAATATCTGTACATGCTTTTCATATTGCTGGGGTTGGATTTCTTTGTTTCTGTCTTCCCTCTCCCACATTTTCTGATTATATTCACTTCTTGCTGAGTTGCTGGAACATTGGCTGCAAACACCTGCTGTTAGTCTTGGCCCAAGGATGATGCTTGAATCACTGGACTCAAATCTCTGTGTATATCTCATGAAATCAACCCTAAGTATAAGCAAACACCTGTAGGTATAAGAAAAACAGGTGGCTTTCTAGCTCCATGTCTACATTCAGGCAAGTCCATCTTCCAGGACTGTCAGTAATCTGATCCTTTGTGAATTACTGATAGAGAAATTCAGTAGTTCCATATGTCTAAACTGCACATGCTATAACTCTAACTTATATTTTATCCAAACTATGTGTTTCATAACAGTGATACAAATGTATTTCCATGCAGGCGCCACTTCCACCCAACTGGTGGAATTAATTTTTCAGATATTCAATATGAAGATGAAGTTTTCTCCTCCAAATAAGACTTTTTTTTCCCTTGTGTTTTACCCTGTGTTATTTCCTTCAGGAATATGAAGACTGAGGCTTTGATAAGCAAAGGACTATAAGAAAGGATGTTTATGCCACTAGTGTTTTTTTCAGGATCTCTTATGCCTCTTGCTGGATACTTCTGGCATCAGATGCTTAGCACTAATGTGAAAATGTATTCTTGTCTTTGTCTGCTTCATGGTGGGCAAATATAATAGATGACCTTGCATAAAATACCAGAGCATAATTCTGCTTCTAGTGCACAGAGATAGTTTGAATCTAAATGGCCACTTGTCTTGTAGCTTTTCCTACTCAAGGAGAAAAGGCAGAGATTAGAAGTAAATCCAAATATACCTGGTTCGCACAACAGATTAACATGTCAGCCTGCATCCAGCTCTGCCTTAAGCATTGCACATTCTTCTTCCTCAAAACATAAATCTTTTACTAAGTCTAGGTGATTGAGTTTAGATTAAAGTCGAAAGTGTTTGAGGGATCTAGACCAAATCTGGTGATTTACTAAATTTCAGTTGTCTTAGGAAACTGGTGAATGTATATTGCTTTTCAGTTGTTCCCTGACTTTCATTCTCTGAAAGGTCAGTCAGTGTTACCAGCATAGGTGCTTCAAGGCTGGGGAAGCAGACTGAGGGCTTGTCTTTAGCTAAGGAGTTTTCTGACATGTGAAGTTTTTAGGCAAACTTTTGCCTATGGATGATTGAAATTTCTCTGTCTAGAAGAGGCCTTGCCAGCCAAGCCAGAATCTGAGCAAGTCCAATGTCTGCAGGTACCCAGCGACGCTCACTGCAAGTCTCCTAGAAAAGTGCCTGCAGCTCGGAAGTTCAGCTCAAAAGGCATGAGGTCCAACTTCTTGCTTTCACCACGGTGAAGCATATCCTAGATTCATGTTCTTTCTCAATAGGCCCTTTTGATGACATCTGCAAAGTAAGTTTGTGTTTGTCTTTATATGTGGTTTGAGCCAATGGACATTCAGGGGCCAACTAGAATCTTGGTGTGGATCTAATGACTACATCACATACTTCCTACCAAAGAGATGCAGTCAGAAAAATGTTCTTTTGCTGTTTTATCTAGCTCCCCCAAAAGCTTTATGGAAAATGGATTTTTCTTCTTGACGTAGATTGATACAAATTAGGCCTCTGCCATCACGGGTAAAGGTTTTTAATGCTCAACTCTTGCAGACCCATCTGTGTTCAGAAATTACTTCTGGAAACCTGTCTTTGGGGAGCACACAGTTGTAATGCCTCAGTCATGACACTAAATTTTCAGCTCTTAAGTTTCATATTTTAACATCTTCTTTTCTGTATGTTTAATTAAAAGATTTCTATTCTCAAAGGTGGCACGTCAGTGCCGATTCAAATCCTGATGTCGTTTTCTGTTCAAAATTATAGTGAACCTGTCAGATTTTATTCAAGAGATTTCATGTTTGTGAAATGGAAGCAGAAACTTTATATACCAATATCCTAGACTGTGCCACACACTACTTTAAACTTAAGAGTTGGGACCCAGATAATAATCTAGGAATCTTGCTAATCAGCAATACCCAGAGTTTGGTATGGTAGCAGATCTGTTTGGGGAACGCAATGTTACATTTTGACTGAATTGTGTGGAGTAGAATGAACTGTTTTCATTTCAGTTCTAGTTATCACTTTCATGTTTGCTTTTTTTTAATATATAACAAATTTGATTTTATGTCCACTTTCATGGATTCTGTAGCACGGTAAACCCAAAGATGTGAACCATAATCAGTAGATGGAGAAAAAACTGCCTCTTTTTATTCTGTGCATTTTGTGTCGTTTTGTGGATAGTGTTGCTATGGTTTTACTTAATTTCACATATGGGGAGGAGGATGCAGTCCCAGATGTGTGTGTGGGAGGTGGACTGCTCCCTGCACCCCATCCAAGGTGGTGTAAGCAGTGGCCTGCAGAGTATTTTCCCATCTCACATTCTGCTTCTGGTGCACAGGTCAACGGGAGTACAGGGAGGCTGAAGAGCTGTACTTGGAAAAGGGGACGAAACCCCTTTCCTTACAGTAGGTAGATCTTTGAACCCAGATTTGCTTTAGTCTTTCAGCCAGTACCAGGGCTGGCAGCTGGAGTGCAGGGTCCCAGGAGCCCAGAGCAGAGGGCTGCGAGCAGCCCAGCATGGGCAGCTGCCCAGCCAACTTTCACTTCTCTGTTAGGCTGGAACCATGCTCTGAGCAGCAATGCACTGCTATTTCTTCCCTCTGCTATCATCTACCATGTGTGGCTTTTCATTTAAAAAGGCAAATTCGATGTGAGATGAAGATAATCATGCCACCTTTCCTTCCAGCTACCCACCTTATTTCACCTTTGTATTCACATCCTTGCCATTATTTAAATTAATATGTGTCTGATAATTCTAACTGCTTTGCTTGTTCTGACTTTTAAAATGGCTGAGTTCATTCAATGAAATGTTCAGCCCTCAAAAGATATTTACGTTATGGATTGATTGTATAGTTTGCATTGAACTAGCATACTGGTGTAACCCCAACTGCTAGAAGCAGCTGCTCTTAATAATTGTTGTCTATGATGACCTGTCAAAAATTGTTCCTCATCTTATTTTGAAACCACCGTGATTTACTTTCTAATGTATTTACGCAGGTGAGTCTCCAAAAGGAAGATAAATGCACAACAGTAAATTCTAGCATACATAATCAGGTAATTATCAGTGCAAAGCATAACAACCTGAACTGTGCTGCTTTTTTTTAATATGTTTATGATATACTAGTGAACTTGATTTTAAGTTCTACATCAAAGATCTTTCTGCTTGAATGAGCAATAGCATGCTTTATAACTTTGAAACCTGCAATGCGTATGGTTGTTTAAAAGCAAATGTTAGGCTTTTTGAAAGTTGATTTGCAATATCAGGAATACAGTTATTACAGAGATTTATTTCTGTTAGCTGTAAATGCTTCACATGAGGTTTAGAATGGATGATTTGAATGCAAAGTCACAGCT
Organism: Dromococcyx pavoninus; assembly: GCA_033558185.1. Lineage (NCBI taxonomy): Eukaryota > Metazoa > Chordata > Aves > Cuculiformes > Neomorphidae > Dromococcyx > Dromococcyx pavoninus. The sequence goes on along the minus strand of JAUMJL010000395.1, from coordinate 527,905 downwards.
GTGGCTGCATTTTAGGCATGACATGACTCACCATTTTTCCAAAGTCAATAAGTAAGATACAAAGGAAGCTAGAAATGTTTGTGAATTTTGACTGGCACTAATTTTTAACTGAAAAAGTGGTATGGTATCGGGCATGTTTCTTTCTATTAGCTTGAAGTCTGTGGGATGTGCTGTTTTAATTTTAGAAAAGAAATATTTACGTTGTTTTGAGAATCTTGCTCTAATTAGTCAAGATATTTTCCTGTGGTTAGTGTAAGAAAAGATGGTTAAGAAATTATATATATAGTTCAGGCCAAAAAGGTTCCTCTCCAACTGCAATTCCGTGTCAGGCCACTTAAATACATAGAGATAAATAATGTTAAAACCAAATGGTATTTGCTATCATTCACTAAGCGTTATTAACAATTAATGTATCTACATCTGCATCTCGAGGATTTGTTGTCTAAATATGTATTTTTCTGCTAAGACCTTTCAGTTGAGTTCTTCAATCTTCAAGGCCTACCAAGTGTGTAATTTTTCATTTGGGAGGCACTGGACAACTACCAAAGTTGGCTGTAGTTTTCCTTGTGCAGGGATGAATTCGCCTCTATGCAGAATAATTTTTTTTAATTGTTTACTAATTTAATAAGGCTCAAATACTAGTTTGTCATCATAATGCAGCGTATCACTAAATATGAAAAATAGAAAGGATACGCCTCTTTGAAACTCTTACTGTGTAGAAATTAAATTAGTGCTCTTACCTTATGCTTTTTCTGTAGTCTGCCCTCTGTATGTGTATAATTGCCATTATTGGGAGTGGGGTTGTGTGTTAGAGGAGTGTCAACAATCCCCCTTATTGCAAACCCAACACAGATGGTGTTCATAGACCTGTGGAAAACATTTAGCTTCTGTGTTGTTCAAAAATTTCATTTCTTAGTGTCACTAATCTTTTAACATATTCAATAGTTAGAACATTCCAGAAAGCCATACTATCTCTGAAAGGAAAATTGGCTTGTACAGTGATTCTCTTAGTGATTAATGCTTTCTGCCTTTATTTTTCTGGTTTTACTAATAACTGTAATAAAATGGAACCACTTTTCCTTTTCTTCTAAGATTATTTAGATTTGCTCATTTTTGTGTTTTGATACCAATACATTGCAATACCTGTGTTTCATTCCACTGTTTCTACAGTTTAATGTCTCATCTTCCTATTTATTTGAAAATAAAATAAGTGATCTAAATCTGCAGCATTCTTAATTGGCTAAATACATTCAATTGTTTTGCCCTGATCTTTTGCTCTGTAGATCAGATTTATTGCAGGTATCTGCTTCTGCCAGTGACAGTTAAAGATTTGTGAGGTTTATGGGGTTTTTTTTTGTTCTCAGCTAGCTAGTGGTATTAAACCTGTTTTTTTTCCTCCAGTCAGCTTCAATTTGCAAAGGCTGAGCAGGTCAATCTATTGTCCTTGCTGCCGGCCCAAGACGCTGCCGGCCTGCTGCACAATAGGCAGCCTTTGGGGGTCAAAGCCTGCGTGTGGCTGATAACAGTGCTATTCTTGGCTGGAAAACACCATGATTAGTGAGCTTCAGACTGCCTCAGTGTGGGACCAGAGCTCAGTGGCAAATCCTATAGATACAGTATTCAGGGTTCTCTTCTGTCCCTATCTTTTTCTTTAAGAATTGAAGCTGCAAACTCAGAAATGAAACCCCTGCTCTTTTAAAATATTTTTTTTGAATTATTTGTATTGGATCCTGTAATAAATATGAGAGTGGGTGTGTGTGAAGAGGGCAAACTTCATATTCGCTGCCTCATTTGTATGCATAGCGTCTGTACAATTCTGTTATCTCTTTACAAGTAGGAGCTGTACTTACTGATTTCTATCCACATAAATCCACCCTCCTCTCCCTGGCCCTAGGATGATCTAAACCCCTGGCAGGGCACAGGCTGTGGACTGCAGGCTGGGGAGCAACTCTGTGGGAAAGGCCCTGGGAATTGGTGCAGCAAGTTGGGCAGGACAACACAACATGTCCTGGCGTCAGGGGGTACCTACAGCAGACCACTCTTAGGTGCATGGCAGGAGGATGAGCAACAACAAGAAATGAGAGTTTCAGCCTAGATGTAAGGGAAGACTTTTTCCCCGTGAGAATAGCTGGGTGCTGGAGTAAGTTGCCTGGAGAGGTTATGTCATGTCCATCCTTGGTGGTTTTCAAGACCCAACTAGAGCAACTTGTCTCAGAGCTGACCTTCCTTTGAGCATGAGGTTGGATTAGAGACTTCCGCAGGTCCCTTCCTGCTTGAACTATCCTGTGCTCCCATCATCTTCTTCTTTTAAATACCTTTTGCAAATAATCACTCTAAGCCTAATTATAGATAGAAGAAAAAAATATGGAAAATTGTGTGAGTCAAAATGTGGAGAAAGATGTTATTTCTACGGATTTGAATTCAAAATAGAGTTTCAAGTGCTCAGTTTACCTACAGTTAGGTGGGAACCACAGAGAACCTTTTAAATGGGATTTACAATGCATGGCTACTTGTTGGATTACTTAAATGTGGAAGATCGGGCCTTTCTTCAGGTGTAGAGAGGAGTTATATCATGACCCAAACAACAGAGATTTCAAGCAGAGGTGGGAACCCTCTCAGACCTGCAAATTATTGATACAATATCTAATTAGTAATGTAAAATTTTAATGGCAGTAGCCCTAAGTTTATTAAGTGCAATGCAATAGACAAGGCTGAGTACAGCAGCATAGTATAGGCTTTCAAGAATTTGAATAGGCAGAAATGAATGAGTGTAGGGAGCATGTGTGATGTAGTGGAAAGAAAGCAAATGTTACAGCGACCCAGAGAACTCTATAGTTTTGTTATTGGTGTTACTACAAAAAAATAATTCAAAGAACAGTGAGCAGTAAAGTAACTTTGTGAAGTGCTGTTGTGAAATCAAAGGATAAAGCAGTCAATAAATAAATAAATGTGGTGAAAACAAACCAGAGGTGGATAGTTTTAAAGTCTTATGTGGGAAAAATGGAGTAAAGAATGGCTTTTACTGGTGGGAAAAAAGATCAAAAGGAAAAAAAGATCAAAGAAAAATTGCCATATTCTTCAAACCTGTAAATACAGAACTCTATCCTACAGAATAAAAATCAATCACATGATGTGTGCAAGCATGCCAGAGAAAAAATAAAGACTAAACTGAAAATAGTTTCATTAATAAATTAAAAAGATAAAATACTGATGTTTTTAGATGTTTGAGCTGATTAAGCACTTCAAGAAGTATCTTCACATGGAGCAATATGAAATGCATGCAAGTGTACCTAGTGTTTTGGTCTAAGGTTACACAAAACAGAAAAATACAATGTCTCTATTTCATAGTATTGACAAATTGCTATTCATTTTTTCACTTTCTAGATAAGGTAACTCAGCGTCTTTGCAGTAGAACATTCCCAAGTTCCTCATTGCTTTGACAAAATCTGCGGCATTGCTAGTATGCTGTAAAGTCAGAGAATTAAAACTGTGCCACACTGGTCAAATAAGTAGGGGAGACAATTCATGTTTACTGCATTACTACTGCTAAGTGTAATCTAACTTTAAGATATGTAGAGCTTTTCTTGTGTTACATGCCTAATAAAGCTTCACTATCATAAATTAGACAAAAAAACCCCAGGATTGTTGCAGACTCCTTGAATTGAGGAATGGTAGATTTTACATAGCTTATAAAATGTTAGAAATGTTAAGAGCTGTTTAACAATGAACAATAAAAATAGAATTAAAAGGTATTTGCTTCACAGAAGTACTGTTTTATTAATACCTTTGATGCACTTATTGAAAAAATTAATCTTAGGGGGTTTAAGCCAGAATTTAACACCTGATATTCTCACAGTGGAAATGCACATATGTATCACTACTTTTCTTTCTTTTTAAATTGTGTGCTTCCATTTAAATTTTTGTGTTTCATTTTCAAAAATACTGGTGAGATAGTTTGGCATGGCTTGAAGAGTAAATTAGTTTAGTTACTCTCATGATTTTTTTTTCCTATTTAAATAAATGGTGGTGAACAGATAGGTACTTCAGCATCTGGTTGCTGTTCTTGAGGAATAAATGCAGGATATTGTTCTTGTTAAGGCTTTTGGTTCTATGTGTGTGTCACAGAAAAGTGCATTGTATAAACCTAAGTTGGATTTTTGATAACAAACTTTCAAAGAAGTTTCTGGGTAGTTAGAGCCTTAGTATAAGGTGTGTTTAATGTGAAAAATGAACAGGAAATATGTAGAAATATTAGGCTACTTCATATAAGTAAGGATTTTTGAAAGAAGCTATAGAGTTGGTATCTGAACAGTTTTTAGGAAATAATACAACCTTAATTAAATAAATTTAATATATTTTTTAGAGGTCACATACAGTTCTGTTCTAGCTGACTTAGTTTTATACCATTACCACTAGGCAAAGGCCAAAATAAAGCTTTCACTTAAATGTCATCTGCCATCTGGTTTATGCTAACTTAAAATTGGTAGATCTTTATAGTTACTGACTGGGTTAGTTTTCATCTTGAATAGCAAGTCCATTAGAGGTTTACTGAAGTTTTGCACATCTGATGAATTCTCGTACAGTGTCAGCTTCCTGGTTAGTTTTCATCAGTTTTCTTTGTGTTGCTTGTTGAGAATCAGCAAGGAATGTAAATCCAATGTTGTTCCTTTCCATGTTTTTCTTTGTGTTTCCAAAGCACAATATCTGCTTAAGCAAGAAAAGTAGAATGGTATAGGATAATTAGAAATCTTAGCAAGCTGGATCTTTGGAACTTTCAAGGAATGTATTCCTTGAAATCTGCAGCAAGTTTTCTGTCTGAAACACTTAAACTATGAGAGATTATTGACTGGAGGAAGGATGGAAATGCATAGTAATATTAATGTTCAACTACAGTCTCATTTCATTAGACTGAAATAGCAGAACTGACTTAAGGGACCAGCAGTTAAATGATATCAAAATTCCTGGGAAATAAAGTCTAGGAGGGAAACAGCAATAGTAAGGGAAGAAAGTATAGTACCTCCTATTGGAGGAAAAGATGTCTGTTTACCTGTGATGAATAATCTTACTATACTAAAATGTATTTCTTGTAAAATCTGAGGAAACTAATTTGTGAGGTGCCTTTTTTTTGAGAGCTGAAAAAAGCAGTCAGGAAATGTTTTCTTGACTGTGTCTAAATAAAATCAGCACAAAATCTGTTCCAAGACCACAACTGAATAGATATGATGGGAATTTTTATTTTCAAAAACTTCAAGTCTAATAGCAGAAGAATATAAGGCAAGGACTAGCTGGCATAATTTTATTCTCCCTGACACATTTCTTTTTACGTTAGACTCATTTTATTTCTCTCTTTGAAGCCATTTTCAAACAACTACAATGAGACGACAATGAAGTCCATAAACTTAAAAATACAATCATATACCTCTTAGACAGGAAGGTCGTGTTGTGACTGTTCTAAAATATATTACATACCGTTGTGGCAGGAAGATCATGGAATTCTGATATAAACAATGTTCTCAAGTGAAAGCTTAGCACCGCTGAGACTGTACGAGAGATTTGTGGGGGTGGGCGGATGCCTTGAGTGTAGTGGTATTTTCAGAAATACACAAATTAGATAATTGTATCTTTGATACCTTAATACCTCTACCAATATGGCACTTCATTCTGCTTCCTACTCTTCCCAGTTGTTTCCTAAGCACAGACTGTTAGTTTTCAGGTGAACACTTTGAGAAGACAATAGTGATTTCTTTTCTGCAAAAAAGTTTCCTTTCATGTGGTCCTTCAACTGTTCACAAAAAGGTGAAAAACAGAGCTGTATGTGAGAGGAAAGCACTTACTGGTAGGAGGGTGAAACAATTGTGGCCAATCTAATCTTCTCAGAATACATATCCACTTTATTGTTCTTGCCCTTGATAAATGTTTAGGTTCATGCTACACTTCAGATTTGCTCTGAGTCACATTCCACCTGATACAAATAATTTCTTTCGAATAGCTGAGTGCTTAAAAACTGAGGTTATTTGATATGTGGTAAAAGGCTGTTTAATTAAAGCTCATAATACAGCAAGAACAGAGAAGTTTCAGGTGGCCACAGCTCAACAAATACTCATCATCCCATCGTGCCTGCTAAACAAATCACTTCTTGTTTTGAGTGTAATTTTGCAGTGCAGCTTCACTCACTCACTCACTCACTCACGTCAGTGGAGCTGATGGCTCTGGTTGACCAGCAAGGAAGTTCTAGTTCTAGATGTCTATGTAGGTCTTTCTTGGTCTCCTGCTCCACTATGGGATTGTCTCAACTGGTTTAGTTCAGTCATCCTTGCTTATCACAGTCTTATTCTCTTTTTTCCGTGTAGTTACTAATCCTCCAACAGCAGATCTGGCCGGAGGAGTTTCCCGTTCAACCTTCTTCCTGCTTTCCTCAAGTGACTCGTTCCTTGCCCCTACACAGGCGGTTACGTGCTGCTTTAACTGTTTCTCTTGTGTGGTTGCTAAGGTCTGAATCATAAAACGACTTCTTTAAATATCTAGAGCTGTACTTCCAGGTTAATATTCTTCAGAAATTCTCTCAGAAATGTGATTGCACGAAAGTCATCAAGAAAACTTCTGTGACTTCTGTGTCTGTTGCACTGTTTTGAAGTCTTATCTTCAGTATCTAAGTAGGTTTCAATGTTTATTTTACTAAAAATATTTTTGTCAAGTTTGCCTTTTAATGAAACATAAAAATTAAATATCCATTATATATCATTTATACCTTACATTCTTAGGTAGGCCAAAGTGAAAATGTACATAAAAGTCACTAAAATCAGACACTGAAATGCAGGCATTATTCTCTTGTCTGAGGTGTTGGATTGGTTGTCATCTTGAGAAATGTAGTTGTCCTTTAATCCAAACACCATTTTATGCACATAATAAAAGTGATTTCTACCCAGTAGTCACATCTAGCCATTGGCGCATAAATTCTCACCAACCCCATCTTGTTGTCCCTGATGAAGGACGTTCCTTTACTTGAAGCCAAGAGCAATCAGGTATTAAAATCATTTCCAGCAGGCACTCACATGGTAAATTATGGAAAAAACTGTAGGCATCACGCTTAACAGTGAAGAGCTGACTGGAACAGTTAAACCAAAGCAGACTTAGCATCTAAGCCTTTACTCTGCTGTGATGTCTTCTGAAACAAAATATGAAATTGTGTGTGTGTACACACCAATGTACATAAATCTGTATGTGCATGAAAATGCAATGCTTTGCAAAATATTTTAGAAAATATTTTCACCGTGAAAGACAAATGAAAGTCTTTTGTCAATTTTGTTCATCTGTCACCAATTGTTAAATGAAGAATGAAGTCAAGTGATAGTAAATAATAATAATCATACTGCAGACTGATTACTAGACAACTACTCAATAAACTTGGTTTATTGCAGCAGAAGAGCTACTTTCTGGGAGCCGTTATAAGAACTGCTAAATCAGTTTTCTAAATAATGTATCAATTCAGTTTCCATAAAGCCCTATTGCTCCAACTCAGAACATAGTGTTTTTAAGGATGCAGTTACAAAGTGGCTAGATAGGACTGACTCTCCTTAGAAGTTCATTGTCTTATAGCATTCTTCACAGTTTAAATCAGGCTTAGAGATTCCTCATTGTGATTACCTGAAGTTTTATTGTGTCCAAACAGCAAATAATGTTCTTTTAATGCTTTCTACGGTAGTTTTTTCCACTCTAGATATCTAAATCACCTCCTTGATTTAAGGCATCTTTCTTAGAACAGCATGCATCCCATTTTGGAAACATCCTACTCTCTCCATTGATTAGAGGATGCCCACCTGATCAACTCAGTCTGCTAAAACTGAATAACATGAATCTCATTCTACATTTGCATGTTTTTGAGTTGGTTCTCTGACGTAACTGTGTACAAGAATGCAGCTGGAAGAGTTTGATCTAAACCATTTCACTGGCATTTTCCAAGTCTGTAGTGTGGTCTTAGACTGGTGTTTGTGGGGCAGCTGTTTCCCAGGAATTTTGGCCAGTCTTTCTTGCGATACACAGCTGGCCTAGCTCTGTAGTCATTTCTTCGTTGACCTTGATTTGCTATCAGAGTAAGCAAACAGCTTCCCATAACTTGGTTTGTGCCCTAGAATTCCTTGGTATCACTTAGGTCTGTTATGTAGGCTGTCTCTTCTTCTATTTTGGGTAGGAAAATTAACGGTCCCTTTGGTTACATGATTTCCCTAGCAGCTATCCCTCTGTTTTCTCAACTTAGTAACAAACAGCTCTTGAGGAGAATGGACTGACACTGGACCCCTGCTCAGAGATCTATATCCTATTTAGGAACTATAATATAATTTGTTTGACAGATGTGACAGTGTCAGGGACAGACAGTATAAATGTGAGTATATGTACGTAGGAGAGGGAATTCAGAGCTTTGGAAGAAAATTCAGGAATATGGGAGAGAAAGGGGTGGTAGAAAAGATGATTTGGAAAAAACAGAAAAGCAGAAGAACAAAATCTGAGATAAATAAAACCATAATGGGCTGCTGAGGAAAGGAACAGTTTTCAAGAGGAGAAACAAACTGGGGGAAATGGGAGTTGATGGGTAATGATATAAGTTCCTACATTAAGCAGAAACTAACCTAAGGGTGAAGTATCTCCTAAAAATGAGGGAAAGCTCACTGAAACACATGCTAAATGGAAGGCAGAAATGAATGAAATTAAAAGGTGGCTTTCTAATTTGATAGAACAGTTAATGCCAATGTTTTACAATATCTTGAAATCTATATTAACATTGCATGTATTGCAGAATTCCAATGTTTTGACAAAATGCTATTCAAACGTCACTAGACAAGAGCACTAGTGTGGATGTCTCTGATTCTCCTTAGTGCCCGGATGTTAGAGTAGGCAAAGGCCATCCTCAAGCTTTTGGCAGTCTCAGGGATCCCAGTTGCCAATCATTAAGCGGCTTGAAGTTCAGACTGAACTCTTATACTTGACATGAAATCCAGTAGGGAGCCAATTTAGAGAGCAGGGGACGGGTGCATTATGACCAGGCTCTGGCTTCCTCCAGGCTGATAGTTTAATGCCTAGGTTGATTGTGTTGTTTTAAGCCAGTCAGGAGATAATGATAACTTTTAATGATGACTGAAACAATTCTTTTTTCTTTCTTTTTTCCTTCTGTGAGGGCAGAGGTAATATTAGGAATGAGTCAGGACTCATGAAAAAATCTCAGCTAATATTTAAGGATTGTAAACTCAGATTAGGAGCTAAATCACAGCTGCTGGGGGTGGTATTTATATTGGGATAGTAGTATAACCAGGTAATAGGAACAGTTGTTCCCAACAATTGTTAAAAACATTACCTATATATTTCTGATGTACAATTTAGGCTTCCTTTTGTGTGTGTGTTACTTCATAATAGTTTCTAGCCATAGAAAGAGACTTCTCATATTTTATTTTTTATAAAGATCAACTTCATTGTTCCATTGCTTTGAATTCTAGAACCTAAGGGGTAGAATTAGAAAGAATACCATATAAGCAAGTTAAGTATTAAATAAATACTCATGTTATTAGTATATTGCTCTTAAGCAATATCTTCAAAACCTTAGTTGTTATGTATTATTTTAACGATCGTAACAAATAGCCACACTCACTATTTGTCTCACATTTCAAAATTTTATAAGATTTTACTACTTCTGTTTTGTTAGCTTTCCATGCATAAATAGTGTTTTTATATACTTGGGTCCACAAGTTCATCCATTTTATGACCTTGAATGTCTATGTGTCTTTGTATAGCAGAAAACAGAACAGGATCTATCTGGCACACTTACTAATTATAAAGATTATAAGATTATAACAATACTTGGATATTATAAGATTTAACTGCAATAGGTTAACCCTTTCAAAGTGTCATGTTGTCTTTGAGGACCAACTTTCCTCTCTGAGCTGCATCTTTTGTAAGGCAAGAGGGAAACACGTTGCCATGAGTCAGCACAGCTCATTCTACGAGGTGTATCCAGCATTGCAGGTCCTGCCTCAAAAGGGAAATAAGGGGCATGAAAACCCTTGGACTGTCTCAGTGCAGCTCAAATGCACAAATGCACCCTGAACAAAACATTTCCTGCTTTGCTTTGACAAACCTAAATATTTGAGTTGGCTTAGGTTTGGGTTTTTTTTTTTTACCTAATGTAACATTTGAGCAAATCTTTCATTTGGAGGATCTTCAATGAATGGAAGTTTGCAGAGGGGTGGGGGTGGTAAATGTCTTTTTTTTCCCCAGCCAGTTTTATGTTTTACAGTCTGTGTTATTCTGCAATTTTTGATGATGAGCATTTTTCAAATTAGTCACTGTGGCTAGCATCTCTACTGAAGCCTACAGAAAATATAGAAGCTGGAAGCTATAAGTTATTCATGGAATTCCTAACCCACTTCAGGCAATCTACAAAATTTGGAAGTTCCTTGATTTTGAGTAAAATGAGCAGGATACACATCTACTGGTATTTTTAATTGCATTTTCTCAGGGGATGAGAGGAATCTCAGCAGTTAGGGCTTGGAAGCCAAACTCAGTTTGGTGTTGTGGCTCTCACTTTTTTTTTTCCTTTTCTTTTTTTCTTCCCCACTGTGGGTTGCAACGGTTTCGTTGACAGAAGCGTGGTGTACACATATGGGAACTATAACATTAGTTGGGGTGATCTATGCAGAACATACCATAGCATATGGACAAGAGTGAAGTTGCTGTTTGGGTTTGTCAGCTGTATGTATTTGTGAGCTGTTTTTAATTAAACAGATATCTTTCTCATAAATGCAAATGAAAAAGAAATTTAAGAAAATGTTGAAAAAATATTTTAAGAAGTAGATTATTTTGATAAGATCTTTAAAATAAGTCAGTGAACTTCAGTTAGAGATATACAGTGAAACTAGTAACTGGGACTGAAAAATTAGCTGCATAAAAGTTACTTTGTGTTATTCATTGTTTCATTTTGTTATGTGTAATAGGCATGAGAAATGAAATTAATTATTAGAAGAAACGTCCTACAAAGAATTAGAAGAGGTTTTTTTATTTTGTTCCTTAAAGAAACAAAATCTAAAAAATATTTCTTGAAAATGCTACTAGATATATAATTTTCATCTTCTATTTTATTTGTGGAATAGAATCTGGTCTAAAAGTATAGAATCTGCTCTGAAAGTATAGAATCATAGAATGGTTTGGGTTGGAAGGGACCTTAAAGCCCATCCAGTTCCAACCCTGCCATGGGCAGAGATACCTCCCACCCCTCCCACCAGACCAGGCTGCTCAAGGCACCATCCAGCCTGGCCTTGAACACTTCCAGGGAGGGGGCATCCACAGCTTCCCTGGGCAACTGTGCCAGTGTCTCACCACCCTCATCAGAAAGAATTTTTTCCTAATGTCTAATCTAAATCTTCTCCCTTACAGTTTAAAGCCATTCCCCCTCATTCTATCGCTACTTGCCATTGTAAACAGTCCCTCCCCAGCTTTCTTGTAGCCTCTTCAGGTACTGGAAGGTCTCCCTGGAGTCTTCTCCAGGCTGAACAACTCCAGCTCTCTCAGCCTGTCCTCATAGCAGAGGTGCTTCAGCCCTCTAATCATCTTTGTAGCCCTCCTCTGGATCTGTTCCAACAGTTCTTTCTTATATTGTGGATTCCAGAACTGGACAGAATACTCCAGGTGAGGTCTAACAAGAATGGAGTAGAGGGGGAGAATCCCCTCTCTCGCCCTGCTGGCCACGCTGCTTTTGATGCAGCCCAGGACACAGCTGGCACATTGCCAGCTCATGTTGAGCTTCTCATCAACTGCTACCCCCAGGTCCTTCTCCGCAGGGCTGCTCTAAATCACATTGTCGCCCATCCTGTGTGTAATTATAAATTCAAGGTTGTGGCAATTTGAAAATTAGCATGATTTGACTGAACTCTCCCATACAGGAAGCTTCATGTTGCACAGGAGGTATGAACATAATGCACATTTTTAGCATATCTATACAAATTTGCCTTAAAAAGCTACCGCTCAGAACAGTTTGGCATGGTTATAGATACAAAAGAGCATCAAAAATCAAATTAAACAGCTCCGTTTGAGACAAAGAAGTTATGAGTCCTCAGGCATTTGACCTGTATGGTGTGCTGCTTTGTAGGTTTACATGTTTACTCTTTAGCTTTTAAAATGCGTTCTGAAAACATAATTAGACCAATGAGCTGGGAAAGCCAGTTAGGCAGTGTGCTTAAGCAGAGCCCCAAATCTCAACACTAATTCTGAAATAATTTTCATCTCAGTGTACAGGGAACTTATATAACTGAAACTGAATCACTGCAACTTTTCGTTTTACCATCTTTTCAAATTAGAACTAAAACATTACTAAAATTTTATTTAAATTTAAGCTTATTTAGATACATTTGGTCAAAAAAAATTGTTCTTCTCTTTTTTTTGAAACCATTGCTAATTTATTGAAAGACATGTAACTAAAATGAAAATAGAGATCTTGGCCACAGCTAGCAATGAAAGTCTTTGAGGAGAGTGAAAAGTCTTTTCCTTTTTTTTTAGAAAAAGGATGTAATGTACAATTTGCATCAATCTCAAATAAAGCAATCAAACATAACTCTTAAATTAGAAAATGTAGAGAATATAGAGATGATGTTGCTTACTGTCTGTCCTCGATGTATTGAAGACAAACTTGTAATCTGGACTGAGCGAATAGTAAGATTGGAAAATCATTTAGAGTAGCACGTATGCCAAACACACAGTTATTTACTACTATATTAAAAATGTGCATGTTTATTTAAAGTAGTAGATTATTTAGTTGTAACATCTTACCTTTAAATATTTTAGCAGTTATTTTTAAAGCAAATACACTTCATTTACTGCATAAGAGATCCCAGGAGGCATGCCACTTAAATCTTTTTCAGAGTTTTTCAGAGTTTTGTTTTATAGAATGCTTGAATTTCCTTTTTTTTCCTAAGAATTTTCTTTTTGCTCCAAAATAATGTTCTCTTTGAAATAACTTTGGAAGACTGTAAAGGTCTTGGTTGTTGCAACACATTTTCTGCTGTCTTTCCTAGTTCTACACCACTTCGTTTTTATGAAAACAATTACATAGAATATTAAAGTATAGATAGCAAGAAGGTAAGCAGCAGCAAGGATGATAAGTACTGTGAACAGCTGGGATAGCTGGGTCTGAAAAAAGAAGGGGTGTAACTTGTAAAGAGAGAAAATAGAGATCTAAGAGAATAAAGGCAATAAAAGAAGAGCTTAAAGACAAGAAGAAAGAGCCCCAAAAGGAAATTACTGTTGGCAGGTGTGCAGGTTTTTGTCTTCTGCAGATATACATTTCTTCGGAAGATATACCAAGTGATGTTTTAATTGAAAGTACTGTAGTTGGCATTAGGTAAACTGCTGACTTTGACTGGTAGATGTTAGTTATTCATCCTTTGAATTGTTATTTAATTGCATAATACAATTTTCTATTCAGTGACTAGCAAATAGAATAAATTGAAAAGAAAGCAAGCATAGCTGAATGAGTACAACAGTTGAAATATTTTTGGAGCTCCTCAGTATATTGCAGGTATTCAGCAGGAGGAGATTGACCACAATACCATTCACACCAAAGAGTCTCTTCTTGAGGGACCTGTTTAGTGACTAATGTCTCCATTTCTCTCTTTCCATGCAGCTGTAACCAAATCTCTGTTCCTCATTCTGCATAATTGAATTTATTTGCTTTGCTATATATGATACAGGTTATTAAAAATGCCTCCTGTCCTACTCTACTGGCCCAATTTCTCTGGTTTGGGGAGTCAGTGGAGCACTGGAGGTCAGCAGTCAGTCTTCTTGCCCAGCATGAACTTTAAGAGTAAATATCAGCAAGCTCTTAAGCTAGCAGTGGATTTCTCATCAGATTTTAAGACCCTGATAAACCTCTTACTGATGCTGTGGCAATGATCAACATGCTGTATGTATTTCCATTCTAGAAGAAGATAATAGGGACTTGACTGAAATAAAACAAGTACAGAAAAGGTGCTGTGATCTTAGCGGTCTTTAAATATGTCTAATATAAACTGTCCATAAGAAGCTTTGTCCACCTAATCCTCACCGATTTTTAGACAATTTGTTGTCTTACAATTAAGTACAGATGGTTTGGAGTTGTAATGCTTATAAAAAAAAAAAAAGATGCTTAGGATTGCTTCAATTTCCGGGTTGGATTTTAACAATAATCCATGTCTGAAACATAAGAAATCTGGTTTTATCTGATCTTTAATGCTGGTTTGCAGATAGATGACATATTTCAGTGATTACAGTATGTATATAAAATAATACTATTATATTTGGTGAAGAAGTAAATCTGTAAGAAGGCTGTATAATAATATCCAGCTCTTGTGGCACAACTTGCTGCTTTCAGTTAACCATGCAAGAAGGATCTTCTGACACAGGGGAGATTTCATTTTACAGTTGGAATACCTCTGTCAAAAAACTGGGTAACTCTACAGTATAATTATTTAATGTGGAAAAAACAGCTGAAGATTCCTGTAATGATTCGCTTGCCAACATCTTTTTAGGAAATTCTGTATTCCCCTTCTTAAAACACAGACAGGAGCAAAGGTATAAGTCTTAAAGCTTTTAACTGTTTTAAAGTAGGATGGAAACTCCTGCGAGGTTTCAAATATTACCTTTGCCATGAGTCTATAAGATAGACATTTTTAGCCGTTAAAAGAAATCGACTCACTAACTATTTGCTTCTCTACCTGTAAACAGTCCTGTCCCCCTGCAACCTCTTTCAATGAATACTCCTTCTTTGGTCTTTTTTGGGAGCTGAGTCAATTGAGGAAAAGCAGTGTTTTCAGTGAGGAAATCACCCCACCTAAGACGTGCCCTGAAGTTTGGATGTAGCTTTGGCTTTTTGATGATGCTTTAAGGCAGTGATTCCCAATGTTAGGTATCTAAAATTAGCAAGGAGGAGGAATGGAATAAATAATGGCCCAAGCAACTATCTTCCTGTATTTTAATTTGCCTTGGGCCTTATCAAGCTTGTGAATATTTAAATTTTCAGTTAGTAGCAAACTTTAAAGTAGCGTAATATGGCAAGAGAAAATTATTCCAGAATTGAATATTTAGTATAGTTAGCTTCTGTCCCTGATAATATAATGGTATAAACACAGGGAGAATACCATGCAAGATCATTTTAAAAGATATGTGTGTAATCACCTCTGTATGATTTCTAACTGATGGAACTGTATTTTACAGCAGCCATAATTTCTGTGTTGGCCCCTAAGCGTTCTGTAGCTCTTAGCAAGATGAAAGCTTTTCTGTTAGCATGAACTGCACCATCACTGCTGTATTAGTAAGATATTGCATATATTTTCAATGCAACTTGCTTGAGATTGTATTTTGCTTGGGCCGGAAGGGTACCATGTTAGGACATGTGAAATACCTAAGGTGGTGGAAATTCATGCTGAATTAATTCTCAGGTTCATAATATTATATTGGTGAAATATACACTTGCCCTTTGGTGGAGGTATTAAAGGCCATCTTTTCTAACAGAACAAAATTATCAGGCTTTTTTAGCTAAAGACAGCAATGTTATTTCATATTCATTGAAGATCTGATCCTTTAGTGCTTGGCTATCAAAATTTGAGGGACTATTTAATGTGAATTTATTTGTTTTATTAACTTGCAGCATTGAAATATGAGGAAATTTGTTGGTGCACTTCTAAATTCTTTAAAAACAGTGATTTAATAACACGTAAGGTGCATTTAGCCCTTTGTCCTCTTCTGGATGAGAGGAGCAGGAAGTTGCATGGGAAGGAGTCTGCAGAGGACAGTCAGCAGATAAACAACAACCCAGCCAAGACCATTTGAACAATGATGGAGAATCTCTGTTCCCTGCCCTCTCCTTGCGGCTCTCCACAATGACAGGTGCTTAAAGTTCAGAAAATATGGAAGCTTTCACTGCTGCTCTGCAGCAGAAGTCATTCATCGTGGCAGTCTTCCTCTGCTTTACTGTCCTTCTGGTTTGGCTGGCTCAAGTTCTCTCTCTGGCTTCTGTACTGTTTTGGGCGGTCTACTAGCTGCGGTGTTCCTGACCTTACCTCCATGGCTGAACACACACCAAATGAGGAAAGTCACCTTTCCCTTCATAATAGTAGTGCTCTCTCTCTCTCTCTCTCTCTCTCTCTCTCTCTCTCTCTGTCACTTCTATCTCCACAAGAAGATCCTGAGCATCCATGTACTCCTCACTTCCAGCATTTTTTTGAGCTTTTCACACTCATTCTGCTTCCTTGCAGCTCTGGGAGTGCAGGCTGAAAGAGGAGATATTTCACTGCTTAGCCATGGTAGTACAATCAGATAGAAACTCTAAATGACACCCAGCTCAGGAGGAAATTATTATTATATATGGAGGACAGAAGCAATGATTGACCTGTGTCCAGGATCATGTACCTGAATATCTTTCTAAGTATGAGATGTCTTGTTCAAAGAAGTGCAGTGGTAGCAGAGCACCGGTCATGATGCCATTCTCCAAATCAAGCCAGTGAAAAAATCTCCTCAAAGGAATGGGCAGAGTGTGCGTTCGGACATTTATATTGTTTCAAAATGTTGATTCAGATTTATAACTGCATACAGAGAGAGGTAGCCATGTCCTTCTGCTGTAATTATCATGAATGATTTTGTCTAAGGAAAAATAAAAAAAAAACCCCACAAATCACTTGCCTGGCTTTGCTTTGCACAGTAACTAAAAAATCACTGCAACATGCACAGGAGTTGACAGGTGAAGAAATGCATGTTTAGTTTTCATTTTAGCTAGTATTTTATGAGGAAGAATCGGTCATGTTTGTAAAACACTCTGGTGCTCTGGTGAGAGACAATATAAAAATGTCAGCTTAAAGACGAGGAAGAACCAATTTAATTCAACTACAGTTCACACCTTCAGAGAGCCAGTAACTATTTTAAGGACATTCCTGGGTTTTGAATGCTTGATAACTTTCCTTATAAATACAAATAACAGAAAATCAAAAAAGGGGAAAATTAAGGTTATAGAAAAACATTGCCAGAGGCCTGCTGCCATAATAACCACACATCCATAATTCATAGGGAGCCTGCAAGAAACTGTAGCTTTCTGCTTTCTCCTAAAGATGGTGAATCTATTGTGAACTGTGTTTGCTTGGAAGCTTGAATGTTTTTCTAACCTGATGCAGAAACAAAACAGTATTTTCCTCTCTCTCTGTGTTAAATGGAAGTAATTTTATTTCATCCAGAACATTGTGATTATAGATTTTATATTCTCTAATACAGTGGAAGAAACTGCTTTCTTCCAAGTTTTACAAAAAAACTTCATTATGTTTATAAAATTACATGCTGAAAAGTTGCACTTTTAGGTTCAGACCTGCTATTCTTTAAAGCTGCTTTGACTGTAGAGGCTGAATTGTGCTTCTGAAGCCAGGCACAAATCCCTGAGAGATACTCACAGTATCATTTGCAAAGTGCTGAACGGTACCATAGAAACTACAGCCAATGTCTAGGCCTTTTGCAATAATTAAGTGTCGCAGTTGCTGCTCCAGTAGTATATGCCAAAAATGGGTTATATTCCTGTTAGCAGAGAAGTGAGGTGTAGCAGATCACCTGGTCCTTTACTTTCCAGCTCGGTCACAGCTGTGGATACTGCTTTGAAGTATAGATGGTACAAGGAGGATATACATCATGTCTCTTTCACGGCATTTGCAACAGTTCTTTCCTGTTTTGCAGTGCTGTGTTTCTTCCCTGCTTGTTGGTTTCCTGAGTGACTGGCAGTTGCAAGGATATCTGTTGGGTCCTATATTATTGTTTATTCATCTCTTCCTGGCTTTTTTATTTTGTATTCTGGGTGCCACTATGTATTTGGGTATAGGATTCCAAGAACTAAGATCATCTTTTCTCTCTGTAGCTAATTTGTAATACTGCCATCTCTCAGCAATAACATCTGGTTATACCAATTTTTGTTATTTCCTTCTTTAAAAGAAGTCTGTTTAAATTCTGTTTCTGTGGACACTGTTGAATCTGTTAGTCTCTGTGTCTTGCCCAGTAGCTGGACTTGCTACAGAATTAAATGCATCTGTGTTGTCCCTCTTGGATATTTAGTTTGAAGGAATGAATTATTTTGTAATGCTACTATTCTATTACAGACAGAGGTGATGGAAAGAAATGTGGGAAGATAAACTGGAGGATTATTGTAGTGAATGCAGGCTGTCTAGAGTGCTGTAGCTAAGACACAGATGATGTAATTGGATACAAGAAGCTCTTGTTTCAATGATTTATGTCTGCCTATAGGTAATGATGTAGGATAATTGAGCACAAGAAACAGCAAAGAAAAAAGTTTTCCATTTTTAAATCCCCTTTCTAGTTTATATCACAGATGAGATTTATAACTGAGATCTCTGAATTCAACATGGCTTGCTGCCAGTGAGATGCAAATCAGAGCCTGGCTTCTGCAGGCTTCAAAACCAGTCAGAAAGTGAGACACTGCATCTTTAAGAAGTGCTTATTTGGCATTTAGTTATTTAGTTAAAGATCATTGCCAGGCAGAACTCCCGTGGGAGGAGTGGATGGCTCATTGGGCCTCATGGGGAGGGCGGTAATTAAACTCTGAAGGCAAGCAATGATGTTAAGCTAAAAGCTCATCTTTAAATAGTAATACACTTGCAATGTAAAGTGGAAGGCCCTCGGGTGCCTGTTGACATAGCGTTAGGAGCTGGCACTTTTTTATATAAAAGCTAAATTGAAGAAACTGTTATGAGCTCATCTGCATAAAGCAATATGATTCTGCCTGAGGGTGTGGGCAACAGGGAGTGATTAGCAAAACGTCTTTTTCCCTGCTACTCTGTTACTCTGCTAACATGCCACTTGTCACTGAGAAATTTGAGTTACCATATGCCAACCTGCATCTACAGAGACCCCCTTGCTGATTGCACATTGAAGAATTCCTCTTCAACACATGAGGTGCTGTCAGAAAGCATTTCTGAGACTGCATGAAACATACTGGAAAGAAAAATCTTATGTTGCCTTCCTATTTCTTCCTCTTGTATTGTGTCAAGCTCTGCCTAGTCACAGCTTTAGATGTGAAGCAAAACACATTTACAGAGAAGAAGTCGATATTATTCACCGATCTTCATCTCCTCTTTATCACATATGGGTTGGACTTACTTATACAGACTAACCTTCAGCAATTTGAGGTTCTAGTTCCCATGAAGTATGAGCCAGCTTTATGTCTCCATGGGGCATTTGCTTTGCTTAACAGCAGTTTGAATTCCTTGTAGCTATGCCTTCTGGGGCAAGGAGAGGGTGCCCAATGAAATGATATTAATAATTAAGAGAAAACTAACATCAAGCACTAACATAATTTCCTGTCTTACCAGTTGCAGAGCTCAAATACGTAAAATAAATGAAATAAAGAATACCATAAACTTTAATTGAAGTGGCAGTATTTTGGATTTTTGAGGTAAAATCACATTTTCTGTCTTAACAAAACAACGCTAATTTTTTTAGAAGTTTGATTTCATACCTAGTGGAAGATTTAATTAGTATGTGTAATATTTGCATGTGAGCACACATCAAACTCTTCAGAAATGTATTTTCATGTAACATTTCAATATCATATCTAAGTATTCTACCCATAGTTCAGAACTGAAAAAATGTAGGAGTCTTTTCACTTTCATATTATTTTGATTTTCTCTGAATGAATGAACAGATGTCGTAAGATGCCTGGCTCTCTTAAGTCTTCTGTTAATGAAAGATAACCTGGTAGTTATTCTAGAAATTGACCTGTGAAGTCATGGAATTATTTGCTCAGGATTGTAAAATGTACCCTATCTGTCAGGTTTTGTACATATTTTATTATAGACCAGACCTGTCCAGGTGGTGGCTTGCTAGATGACTCAGTCTAGACCCCAAATTATTTTGGATGCACCCAGAAAACTTCTGCTTGTTCACATGCAGTTCCTCACTGCACTTGTCTGGTGTGGAAGTACTGATAGTGGTCACTTCTAGTTTACATGGAATGAGACTGTCTTTATTGCACTGTGTACACTCAAGATAATTTCCTAAAAATAGTCCCTTTGACCTCTGGAACATCCAGTTTCAGAATACAAGGAAAAACACTTTTTAATTTACCTGAATATCATTGCAGTTGAAATTCCAAACACAGTGCGACTCAGTATTTGAACAGTGATGTCTGGAAAACTCTCAGTGGCCAACTTTTCGCTGGATAGTTCTACATTGGTCTCTGTGCAGCAGCAGGGACTGCTGGTTCCCGATGTTCCCAGTTGCCTGGGACTGAGGAGGATGCCTAGGTGGTGAGACATCATGCCTTAAAGTCCCTCAATTTAAAACACACCACCTCCCTCAATAAAAGAGTACAAAAAATAACCCGTTGCCCAAGGCTCTCCATGTCAAGTTGTCCCCATGGAAAGTCAGTTGTGTAGGAGTGGCCCACGGAGATTTGACCACCATAGAGAGTTGTCTGCAATGGAGAGTTGGCCACGGAAAGACATTGCTTTCACTGTTTGTCATTCATCATTGTCAATGTCAATCAACTCATTGATTGTCATACAAGACTGATAGGGAGTAAAACCATTTCCATCTGTTCAGATGTAAGCAATCTCAAATGATTGCATAGAGATCCTTTCCATTAGAACAGGATGCCTATATCTCAAATCCACTATACATGGCTTGTGCTCTTGATAATTGGTCCAGTAATAAATCCAAACACTGTCAGGATACTGATGCCAGACTAGACTTTCATCTTTGGGAAGTTTGGTTCAAGCATTTAGCACTAATTCAAAGAATTTGAGACATGAAGTCAGTCTGAAAGGAAAGGGAAAGAGAATCCCCTCATAAAAAGGACTGAAACAGAATGACAGGTTAGATTCGGAAAGCTGGTGTCGCTATCATGCTGACGCTATTTCTGGCCTTTGCATAGAAGGTTTTAGCGCCCCAGGCTGACTATATGCTGAGTGTGAGGGGGAAGGCTTGTTTATTCTTCTTCCTCTCTCATGTCACTCATGACAAGAAGAGACATGAAAAGCTCAAGGGGCTAATAATTTTTTAGGCTCTGACCCACATTTTGAGTTAGCAGTAATTATGAAATAGAGGAATTCTTGTGTCTTATTATACCCACATAACTGAACCACTTCCACAATTTATCCAGGCTTAACTCTATGAGAATGAAAAGTTAGGAGGCACTGTATTTTTGAAAGACAGTAAACTGGAAAGAAATGAAAATGAAATTCAGGTGATGATTTCAAGTGAAAAGGTTTGAGGGTTTTTTAGTTCAGTGTTTTGTTTTTTGTTGGATGGGATTTGGTGTCAGGGGAATGAATACAAATACACAGTCTGAGCTGGCAGTACTTCCAGAAGACAAGATTAAGTTGGCTTTGGCAACATGGTAGAATAGATCTGATAACTGGCTTTCTCTGAAACATGAGAAACTCCTGCATCTCTTGACTTCTAATACTTTCACTTGTTTTCAAGGGTCTGCCTTGTGGTCGAAGCTGGAAAAAGCAAACAAACATACATCCATTGCAATCCCCACTGAATGGGATTGCTGCAACAATAAGATTTCCCATTTTGTGGATCTGTAAAACTCACCTGACTAAAAAATATGAAGACAAAACCCACACAGCACTGTGGACTCATTCTCTTTAACTGTACTCTAATCTTTTCCCTGTGATCATGGGGTACGGGCTGAGCAGTCTTGAAGTAGGAACAAAAAGTGCTCTCAAAAATGGCAGAGAGATTTTGGCTTGATTTTATGCTATAGAACTGCTAATTTCTTGTCTGTGAAAGCTCTAGGAAGAGGTTATTTCTGCTGTGGCTTTTCTTTGAGTGCTATTAGACTTGATTTTCGCGCAGATTTAGAAGGGCATCTGCTCATAGCGCTGGTAAGCTTAGAACATTAAATTAAAAGAAAAATATTCTTTAATGTATCATGAGACAAAGCTTAAAAAACCCCTGTTAGTGTCAACGATGGTACTTATTTCTCTTGTCCTCCCTCTCTCTGTTCTTCTTTTGCTCTAGCGGCTTTGACCATTGATGCTAATTAGTACTGAAAAGGACATTTTTGGCAAGGCTTTTAAATACAGCTTTTATCTTCTTTAGCAACAGACAAAGTTGTATTTAATGGTATTTGACATCTAAGAGTGACTGCAAGGTCTCTTTTTTTCTGTTGTGCTTTTTTTTTTACATAAAGGAGTTCCTTATTCCTCTAATTTATTAAGAACTCAGATGTACTTTTATTCTCTGCATACTTCAATACTCAGCTGAGAACATGCTGTGTTTCTGTGAGTGCATGATATTAAAGAGCAAATGAGAATTATATTAGTGTTGCACTGAGTGTTCAACATCACGAAATTTCCTTTTATTTGGTTTACACCACATATTCTGTCGAACTGCTGTTTTGATATACATAACACTTAAAATCATTAAATTATATATTTTTTCTTCTAAAGGTTTTAAGACAATTCTGCTCAGCACCATCTAGTTATTGGTCTCTATAGTATAGTTGGTAAACAGTTGCAGGGAACTAGTCATAAATAGTTGATCCTAATGATTACTATAGATATTTCCTACTTGCCTATCTGCAGTGTGTTTTGCCATACACCACCATAATTATTTTCTTTATAGCAGTATTTCTGTGTAGATGTTGATTTTGACCAAGCAGCACTGCCAGATGTGACTGTGCCAGTGTTAGATTGTAAGTACTGCCACTGGATACAAATTTCTAGAAACAGTAGGAATGAATTTACTATAGCCTTCAGAAACAATGAACTGAGTGGATATTCAATATGAATTCTACTCACAGGTGTGAGTTTCTATTCCTTGATAAGTGTGTCCCAAATCATTAAGTTTTCCTGCTTTTAATCATTTATATTGTAAATGGCTAGAACTAAGCTGAGCAGGATGTAGAACACAACAAGAAGGAAAGAGCATCTCCTGGTTAAAACACCAGACAGACATATTGTAGATTCAATTGATGTGTAGGTCTTGGTTGCAGGGTGAAAATCAGTATTCTGTAGAAATAAATGCATTTTCCTTTGGCCATCTTCTCCTTTCATTGTTTCCTGTAATTCTTCTAAATTGGTAGAGACTGAATTTTGGAAAGCAGGGTCGATGCTTTCCATCTTTCCTAGAGAAAGCAGTTCTGCATCCTGGAACTTCTTTAAGCTACTTTCAAACTCTTTTGCCCTCAATCTCTCTCTGGGGTTTAGCTGCCCAAATCACAAGTGTGTGATGTCAGGGCCATCCCTCATGTGGACTTCCGTGAACTTTTGTCTAGGGTTCTTGGCCCCACAGGGGTTATAGCCATCTGTCATCAGAGAATGGTCTAACTCACAGTGGCAAACGGGCCCAAGGAAAAGAAATACAAAAAGGAGCTTTCTCTCTTTTTTTGCATTTCTCAGCTGCACAGCATGCTCTGCCACTACCTAGAGGTATGATTATGGTCATAACTGTTGGACTAAATCAGGGACATGTCATGTCAGCAAATCTCCCCCCAATTCTCTGTGAGCAGATTTGACTTTTGAGGCTAATTCTACTGAAATAATTTTCAGTTAAATTCCATTATTTTCCCAGAAATATTTTGTTTCAAAACAGTTAAGTAAAACACAGTTCCCTCGCTCTGCACTGCCTTGTTGGAGTTACAGCTTGGATGCTTTCCCATAGACCAGGCCTGTTTGAGAAACATTTCTCAGAAGATTGAAGAGATTTATTTTTGTCAGCTGTTTGGATTACAGCAGGTACAGCTGGATTAGAAAGTTCTGCCCAAAAAATAATTCCATTCAGTTCCAACATGGCAACATATGGGCCCTGCTAGAAGAGTAGCTACATTACCCCTGGGAAGTGCAAATCTTCAAGGAGTTATTTCGTAGCTAAGAATGATTATCCAAACCTCAACTTCCATAATACCTATACTTATTTTTGAACGAACAGAAAACAAGAGTGTAATGTCATTTAAAAAAACCAAAAGTTTGAGTAATGTTGAAATGTTTCATTTTGCTTGGGACCTTAAAGTGATGTATTTCAGAATCTGTAGCCTTTTTTTCCATGAATACTTGTTCAATGGAGAACATCGATATGTGAGCTTTCAGTCCCTATACAAGATTAGCAGGTGCTGAAATATTAGCAGGTGCTGAAATGTGATACTTTTCTTTCTGATGTGCTGGATATTCTATGTTTTGCTTAGTCAGAAATGGGCTACTGTTTTGTTAATTTCATATTTTTGTTTTTCTATATGTATATATTCACTGTTTCATACATCAGGAGCACATGCTGACTAATATTTGGCATAATTTTTTCTTGTACTGAATTAGTTATAAAATATTTCCCATATGAAATGTAATTACTGTGACTCAATAATCACTATGAAAAGAAGAACTGTTTTGTCTTTCTATGTATAGAGTTTTTCGTTGGGGATGAGAATAAAATAATAATCAGCATTTGCTGTGTGGGACAATCCCAGTATTCTGGAGTGAAAATCTATAGCAGTTAACATCAACTCAGATGCTTAAATACATACTGGGTAGTTGCTTTTGGGAAGAGCAGAATTTGGGATGATTCACAGGAGTGAAATTCTGTCATGAAAGCTCTTTAAATTAAGTGTTTTGAACCCAATCCAGAAATCTAATGGAGTCATTGAAAAGTATCCCATTGAGTTGAATAGGCTTTGGACCATTAGCTTTCAGAGTAGCAGTCCTGCATTGGAGCATCTCAGGGATGCGGTAACTAAAAAATTTCTCTTCTGTCAGGTTGTAGAGTGGGCTTTTTATCTACCTTTTGATTGGGATCATGTTTTCAAACAGGTGTCTAAAGTGTTCCTATCAAATCAATGTGTGGGAATTTTACATGCCCAGTGTAGATGCCCACATATGAAAATTTGTTTCTAGGCATAGTTACTCTTTGATTTGTAAAACCTTTTATATACCAAATAATTGGTTTTTTAGGGTGAAAAGTCAAAGAAACAAAAAGGACAAGTATTTCAAGGTCTTTTTACTTCCTAATTCTGCTCTTTAAATCTAAATAAACATTCCTGCTTGGTAAATAGGTAATAAAGGAAGAGAACATTGAAACTTTAGGAAATAAAGAGATCTCTTCCACTTCCAAATATCAGGCATCAACGTTTTTACTTGTAGTTTCTGCTTCATTGGTTGTTGTTGTTTTGGGGGAGAGGGGGTATATATCTGTGTGTTTGATTGTTTGGTTGTGGGAGTTTTTTATTTTTGGGTAATTTTTTTGTTTTGTGGGGTTCTTTGATACAGAAAATATATTATTCCATCATTTCTGATTTCCTCTTTTTTTTTTTTAAACCCTGCCATACTAAGCCCATGAAACAATTTGGTCCCAGGGAAGGCATTGCGGGAATGAGGCTATATATGCTTTTTTTTCCAACTTTCTTTGTGGGTTGATGGAGTTCTATCTGTTTGTATTCCTGACATTTAATTGTCTGCCAACTCATAAGTAACATTGAGAGATACTTTTATTTCATGCCTATTTTAAACCCTGTTTGAAAAAAAGTTTCTTTTTATTTATGAATGACCCCAATTACTGTTATACCTTAATCACAGTAGTGTGGTGAACTACCTGCGCTTGAGATGAACTTTCGACTTTGTCCCTAAATTGTTGCAATTTTAGATACCATTTTTTTCCTGAAGTCTTTTTCTCTCTCATTCAGAGTAAAGTATTTGACGTTCAGAGCATTTGCCTATACAATCAACTGGAAAACATAGATACCTCTTAGTCTTCAAAAAGATTGACTAAATTGAGCATATTGATTATTCAAAAGGATGGAAATAAGAAATTCGGGATCTTCTTGGAGTAACCTGAAAACAGGGTAAATTCAAATGCTAAAAACCAGAGCATTTAAGGAACAAATTTAAATAATAAAGGGTATGGAAAGAGAGGAATACAAAAAGTCTTTTGAGAGCGTTCAAGTTTCTTTTGCAATAGCAAAATGTAGTATGTAATCTCAGATAAATATGTATATCAAGTCCCAATTTTCTGGATCTTTGCCAAAAATCACTGAGTTTTCAGTGAATCCATCAAATAGAGTTCTAGACATTTATAGTAAACGTATACATAAATTAATTTACAAAATAAGAGGTAAAAATATGTTTCTGGAGAAAAAAATCATATTTTTCAAGTTTTGTTGATTATTTCTTAATAGTAATAAAGTTATTTTCTTTATCTAATATCCAGAAATTCTGCATAAAAATGAGTCATCCTATTTTGTATTTCACAGTAGCAAGAGATGGAATGCTATCAGAGTGACTTAACTAGATTGAAAAAGTAGTTACGCTGAAATCAAAACCTACACCAACTTTTCCCTAGAACTAGGATTTATTAGCGTATTTCTTGTTCTTCATATGGTCGTAACTCAAGGCCTTTTAAAATGGAGTTCCATTGTTTTTAGGAGGTAACAAAAGACAGTACAAAACATGAGGACCACTATCATATCAATCACTGCAATTAACGTTAAATAAACAAAGTATAAAATATATCCTTTTTTCATTTAAATGAGGCATATATTCTCAAAACTCACAGACAAGCTTCTTCAAATGCATGATGCCGCTACAGAAAATAGGGGGTGATGGACGGAAATATATTAATATTACTGAGTACTGAAGAGCTTTTATCATTCTGTGAAATGTGATGCCCAGTGATTTCCAGGAAACACCATCTAGTTTGCAATTCAGTTACCTGCTTATACTGTCTCTGGAAAAGTGTCAGTAGATTGCAAGGTGATCTTGCTTCTGTTGTGTATACAAAGATCGAAGTGTGTTTTGAGTATTTGGGATGTCTTCATGTTCGTAGCAGAGCAAGGAGATAATCCTGACATCAGAAAGGATCCTTCTGATGTCTTAATGAAAGGCTGTTGAAAACTGGCTGGGCTGGAATCTCTAAAACTTAACCATTTGCAGTAAATAGTATACTTCACAGACCTTGTTAGATCCTTACTGTTAAGAGAAAATGAGAACCTTCTGCTTGCACTAAACACAGCTCAACCACACTAAGCCTTTGCAATGACATATCCTACAGCCCATGCTGTCATGTATTTCCCTGCAACTTTTTAGAGATGTCAGAAAAAACCACCGTTACGGTGATACTAAGGCATTCCCCCAATGGGCAGCTGTAGTTTTTCTCTGGCTGTTGCTTTTTTTGTTATGTCTGGCCTTCCCAGAACTTTGGCAACCATCTTTCCAAGTGATACTATGTGCCCTATTAGCTGCTTTTCAGCTAATGCTTCTAGATCCAGTCACATCTGTCTACAGTCTTGCCTAGAGCTGCTGGTGCCATTCCTGCTTGTGCAAGGAAAAGGAGATCGCTTAAGGCAAAGACAAGATATAAGTGTAGCAGCATTTAATGGTGATGAAGAACTTCAGGATGCGAAGAAAACGGAAGGAACAAAATCACACCAGCTGTTTCATCTCTGGCATTCCCCAACTTCTGGTCTCCTGCTTGCTTTTGTAGCCTAAATGACTAAAATGTCACTATATAATTTCCCATGCATTTGCCTACACAGAAAAGAATGCTTAAATAATATCTTTATCATTTACACTAGTTTAGGTCCCAGATGAGTTATCAGCTGCATTTTGGGCATCTAGCTGCACAACAACATTGTCCTTGAAGGACTTAGATGGGTAAAGGTGGCGCCAAAAGGGCATTTTTCTTTGCAGGGTTTGAGCAGCTAGCTGGGCATAAAGAAAATTCTGTATACCAATGATTTCAGAGAGGAATCTCAAGGTATATTCAAGTTCAGAGACAGACCTTTCTGCACTGGTTATAGACCTTTTCCATCTTTGTTTCTTTTCTGCTTTTGACGCATTTTGTCCTTTTTGCTTGTATGTGATCCACCTGCTATGAGTCCATCTGTTCTTGGGACCTCTGTATCTAGGTCAGCTGCTTTTCCCTTTACTTCCACATCACCAGGATGGAAGCAGAGAGAAATATCAGTTACACAAATGATGGGATCTCGTATCTGACCTGCTGATACCTTGCTCCCATGAAGGAGCAGTCATAAGAACTGCTGTGTGCCCCCAGATTAAAGAAGACTTAGTACAGATTGAGTACTGGAGGCTTTTGACACTATCTTCTATTGGCCATATATATATCTTTTGGTCAAAGTACAGAATAGCAAACATTTATTTTCAATGAAAAAAGGATAATTGTAAATAGTAATTCAGAAATAACTGTATTGCAAAATATATTTTTTCAACAGTGAATTTTCCTGTTCAGAGAAGCTATTGTTATGTTTTAACATGCTAAGGCCATCTTTTTAGTTTCTTTGTGGCACTCCTGCTGCATACTTTTTTACATATTGGTAAGGACATGTTCACAGCACACAGAAAGATTAAAAAAAAAGAAAGACTGCAGAATATTTTCTTGCTTTCATATTGCCTGTACACAGATGTTCAGTCTTCTTGAGGTTATCTGCTGCTTCAGAACTTTTGAAGAGAATATGTGAGAGGCATCTATTATTGTGCAGAAACAGGAGAGAGAAAGGAGGGTCAGAGGAGAACAAAAAGTGAGTTGGGCAAAATCTTATGTTCTTCCATTTTAGTTTCTTTGTTCCTGTGTTCTGTTCCTATTGCTGATGTCATGCTGTTCTGCATTTCTTTTGTTGTCAGAGTAACTATCATTTTGGGCAATACAGTCATATTAAATAAATAAGGATGTCAAGTGAAATAGAGTCAAAGAAACTAGACAGGAGGGAGCATTAAAAAGGCAAATGATTCATATCAGTAAATCTGTCATGTAAACTTTGGTAATTAGTTTGCACCAAGGTTGAGTTTTGTGCCTGGATATCTTAAGATGCTTTTATTACACACTAAATGTGTATCCTCATGCATTCAATTTAGCTCTGATTTTCATTTTAAATGGTATGTTTTAATGGGAGTCCAAACCAAGTAATTTTGCTATAGGTACAAATTAAAACCTTTAGTTTATTCAGAGTCAAGTGATACCACTTGAGTGAAACACTGCCAGAATTGTATAAAATTGAGAACAACTAAATAACCGAAGCACAGAATGTATTTTCCTTCTAACTCATTTGTATATAGATCACAATCTCCAAAGATGTTAATAGCTATTCACAGCTTGGTTGTCACTATTATTTGTTTCTCTTTCACTTGCGAATGCATATGGTTTCAGAATGTCAAGCATGTTCCTAAATGCCTTCCAGATATGATGGCTTTTTAGGAAAAATGAAGCTTATTCCAGAGGAGGGAGCATTTCCCATAGATCTGGTACAAGTAAACATGGCCAAGGATAGGAGAAAAAACCCAAGTAGATCAATTGCTTATTTATTCCCTGTTTTCCTATTCAGATTTTATTTTAATTTCTGTTCATTTGTTTTAAGACCTCACGATAGTTTTATGTTTAAGTCCCTATTAGGAATGCTAATGTTCATAACAGCTCTGAACTTTGAACCTGAGGGTTTTAGTTTTTATTCTTAGTGACACAGTTTATATATTTTAATTGGGTACTATTTTATATTAGTTGGAAATTAGGTTATAGTTGTCAAATCTTTCACCCCTTCTCACGTCTCAAGATTCATAAGTTATGTTTAAGGGATTCTCCAGAAGCTAATCCAATTTAACCAGCTGTTCAGAAAAGGTCTAACTAGATCAGGTTTGTTAGGGCCATGACTAGGCAAATCTTGTACTCTTCTGAGGGACAGAGATCTCAAAACCTCTCTGGGCCTCTCTTCCAGTATGTAACCATCCTTGTGGCAAAACCAAACAAACAAGCAAACAAAACAAAAAAACCAAAAATAGTCCTACCACTGCACACATCCAAAAGCACCTAGCTCTGATGTCTCTGTATTCTCTGATCAGAGGTCCAGACAGCAGTAAGATCTCCGTTTTGTCTTCTCTTCTCCCGGCTGAATGGGTCCACTTCTTTCAGCCTCTCCTCATGCACCATATTCTTCAGCCCCCTTGACCCCCACTGAGCTCACTACAGAATGTCAATATCCTTGTGGTACTGGGAAGCCCAAAGCTTGGCACAGCTCTAAGGATCTAAGAAGTACTTACTTAAATGTAGCATTTCCATCTCTAATTTCCTACTGTGGAATCTTCTTGCCGTATTTCATTGTGCTTTGGTACCTCTCTTGACCTCTACTTATCTGGCAAGCTACAAGGTCATCTGAGAAGCAGAAACTTAATATATATTGCATTATCCCAGCCCATGGCCAGGAGCCATAGCTGTTGCCACAGTGCAGTATGCTGTGTGTGAGTGGAGTAAAGATTTCTACCTGCTGGGAAAATTACCATTAAAAGCTTCTAAGCATATGAGAATTTGCTGTTTTATTGCCATAAACAAATAACATCTTCTCAGCAATACTGATACTAAAAATTTGCATTTAAGTGCAAAAAGCTGAATCAAAACTTTAATGCAGTTTAGTGTTGAGGAAGCTGATGGCAATCCATACTTTTCAGCTTTCAAGGGAACTGCCTCTGACTCCCACTTTTTTTTTTTCTACTCAGCGGGATCTGTAGGTTGGTGGTTTAGAGTTTTGCTGACACACCAACACCTATAAAATAGTACTGATGCGTGAAAAGCACTCAGCATTAAGTTCTTGAAATAATCAATTATTTAGCAGCTCATCACATTTACTGTCCGCTAAAGGATCTTTATAGCAATAATGAGGTCACTGCAATCAAATCTTCTGCTTTTGGTATTTCATTTACAAAACCTGCACACAGCTACAAAAAAAACCTTAAAAGACTTCAGCTTGGAATCTGGTCTAGTCTCAGCAGGAGATGATTGCTTTTTATTTCTCCCTATCTAGATACATCCTTGTAAAATAAAGCAGTCTGACTTGCAAAAAAAAGGGGCCTGTGGTCATTAGAAATAGTGGTTGTGACTTCACTGGCCTTGAATCAGTCCTGTGGACTTAGTCCTTACTAGGTAGGAAAATTGTTTTCAAGGAGTTTTGAAAAGCAGCCTTTCTTAGTTAAAAAAGGAATACCCTCTAAACATTACAAGGTATATCCTCCCTAAAGGAACAGATGCTTTTGGAGGAACAGCAGGCAAGAAATTAGTCCAAAATATTGGCATTTACACGTTTTTTCTGAAATTTTTTGAGAATTTTTCTTCAGCAGAAAAGGATTATTTTCAAGGATCTGTGATACACAATAATGTTTTATTTTACTAGACCTCTTAAGAAGATTGAATTTAGTGTTAGTAAGACAATAATAGGAATACAAAATGGGAGTAGAGAATTATCCTTATGAGGATGGATAAAGAATCATCTGATGTTAATTGTTAGACGAAGGGTATGAAAACCAGTAGAATTTGGGGAGGGTTTTTGAAATGACAAGGTCTTTTGCTGTGTTGCTGTATCATTGTGCTTTTCTGAAAAGGAAAGCTTGTACACTGTGACATTGCATTAGCAGAGTGTGCAGCTGTGTGCACCTGTCCACAGCTGTAGGAGTGTTCTTCCTTATGGTTGCAGACTGCTTCTGCAGACCTGCTTTCATTTGTTACTGGTCCAAATAGAAGAGTTATTTCTAAATGTATCTTAAGGGGCTAAAAAACTGAGGTTTATGTTATGTATTCTTCCCCACCATTTCCTCTGCAAGTGTATGAGGAAAGTTTGAAACCTAGTTTTCTCTAATCTGAGATAGTTCTTGTTCATTTCACAAGAGTTGAAGCATTTCATATAGAATCATGGATGGCTGTAGGAGAACCATGGGCAAAATGGCGTGGGAGGAGATGGGCAGTTATTAAACTGAGAAAAAAGAAAACAAAAGCATAATTGGAGTTACTGTTTATTTTCAATTTGCATGTATTAAATGTCAATAGCTAATAGATACTCTAGAGAAAAATTTTATTTGAGAAAATTTTTAGAAAGACCCAGAGAGTTTCTGCAGAACGAGTACAGAGATTTTCTTCAGGAAAAGTAAAGGCTAAGTTAGACTTTTCTAAGGTTAAAAATGCTTTAGCTTATAGACAGACAAACTGATAGTTTGACAAAAAGTGTGATGTGTGGTTGCAGTGAGAATTCTGCATTGCATGTCAACAGAGAAATATTTATTGGCACTGAATTATATTTATGGATCCAATACCACAGCCTGAATATAGTGCCGTTTTAAAATACAGGGCTTGAACTCGTAATACAAGTACGAAATCTGAAATACAGTTTACTCTTAGATATTTCTTGCTATTGAGTAGTCCTTAATTTTAAAATCATATTAAATACAGGAGGTTGAATTCAAGTTCATCACCATGAAATTCCACTGAAGCTGATGAACTTACCATGAAGTTACTTTGGCCCTGAATCAGATGAAAGCAGCAAAGGAGTGTTGGTAAATGTCAGCTTGAGTTTACAGGTTACAATTCTAGAACCAAAGCAAAAACAGTGTGCAGATCTGGGGAAGGTGTGACCTTGTCGAAAAATAAATCTGAGATGGTTTGGCTCCTGTCAAGGCTTGAAAGAATCTGAATATTGCATAGCTGCGATAAATGCAATTTCATGTCATACACAGCTGAAATGGCCCAGAATCTTGACCAGCAGTCAGTTACAAATGTACTCCCTTAGCCTTTTCAGAAAGCAGACTCTCTTCTTTGCGTTGTTATATTAGAAAACAACTCTGGTGGCTTTAAAGTACTGGTTTTAGCTAGTATGATATGCAGATAATGGATATGGAAAGGATTTGTAACTGAAACTGTGAATAGACATGGTGCTTGCATGTACCAGCATGTAACTCCTGGAGAGACGCATGTCCAGTTCGATAGCTGAATTTGTATTATTTGTATAGCTGAGCTGACCTGAGTTATTCAAGGACTAAATGGACAGCTTCATTCCTAAGTATTCCAAATCTCAAACAGGTTTTGTGTGTTCTTTTAGAGTTTCATGGGTGTTGATGCCCCAACTAGACAAATAACATTCGGACACCCTGTGCTTAAGTGTACTGCACTCTTGCTTTTAGTTTGTGCATAGATTCAATGTGTGCACAGTGCTTGGTTTGTCCTTGTTGCGTATGATAGAAAACGTAGACCTCATTTGTGTATTGAACTGTGGTTTCATCCTTTGCAGTAGGAAAATAAAAGATAATTATGGAACTTCACAGGCATGTTCATTTATGGGGAAAAATAGAAGCAATAACCAAAACAGGAATGAAATTCTTGTCCTGCTGAAGACCATGTTGGCTTTCTTGTTGATTCCAGTGCAATAAGATTTCAATCAGAATCAAATGAGTCTGTAGGAATTTTCTTAGAGAAATATCCTTTCTTCATAATTCTCTCAACATTTTCTGACTCTTAGGCTAATACACAGTTGTGAAATCTTCTGTCTTATTGAGCAAATCAGGTAAATGTGATTCTGTCTAAATGCATGTATGAACAAAATGATTTTTTCCATAGTCTTAGAGATGTTATTTCAGATATCTACATTAATCTTTAAGCTAAGGAGAGAGTAAATGGGAAGTGCTGGTGCATGTACTTAAATATTTATTAAAGTAGATGTGGAACTAAATGAGGAAAAGTGAAGAAAATGCGAAGACCTGGAGGGGCAACAGTGTTTAGATTTATCTAAATCTAAAGAATATTTCTGCAAAAAGAAAAAGCCTCATTTTACTTCTTTGATCATTTTGTAGCTGTTAAAGTGCTGACAGCAAGTATACTGGAAGTTCTTTCCTCCCCTCTGAGATTTGAGTGGGAGGTAAAATTGCCACAATAGAAAAACAGTGGCATCTCAACTACACAAAAAAGGAAAAAATCAAACCAAATAAACCCCTCAAATCCTCTACAGCGTGCCACAAAGTGTTTTTCAGTTCTTATATGAAGGGCACAAGCCCTACTGCCTTCTGGTAAGACTTGTGCTTCTAATCTGTTTAGATGAAAATCCCAGCCTGTTTTGGATTTGTCTTTCACCAGTGTCCCCGCCTCCAGGGCTGTATTCTTCTTAGCGCAGAAATCCTATGGTAACCACTTGTACTTAACTCATGCGTTTTTAAATTCTTACTGTGGTCTGTTTGTTGCAATGAGCCTGATAGTACTCTGCAGACATGGTGAGTTCTTTGCTTTTTGTCAAACAGGTAAATTCTGAGGTTTACAGCTCCTTTGCTTTTTGCTGAAATCTTTAGTACAGAAAATAAACATTCCTGACTGTGTCAATAATAATTCCTTTTTCTGAAATCCCCTCCTCTGCAAAAACATGATTTGCAACACTTTCAATGGCTTCATACTTAGACAATTTAAAGAGTCCAAGGTTAAGATACTGTCTGATAAAATGACAATTATTTTATGACTGGATGGAAACATCTCCTTGATTTTTTTTAAAGATGGAGACAGGCTGGGTGGGGAGGTCTCTCTTGGCACTACATCATCTCGAAGCACATAAATTTTCCTGTTGTTTCACAGCTGGAGAGTCTGTCTTTTGCATAGCTCTGTGAATTCCTGTGTGAATTCCTATAGTACAAATTTGTAGGCCTTATGTGCATTTTTTTTAATCATAATAGAAATTTTGCTAAAGAAAGCACACAGAACTGTTCCACTGCTTCTTGAAAGAGGCACTTCCTTGTAAAGTTTGACCAGTGTGAAAAATGCAATGGAAAAAAAATATGGCAATCAGCAACAGAAAAGGATGAAATATAGGTTTTGTTTTTTCACCTACTTCACGTTTAGGAAGAGAAACTCAAGTGACTTGTTCATAAGTGAGCATTATCAGAAGTAGATGCAAGTAAGTTTTGATCTCTCTCCACGAGACTGCCTTGTCTTTCATTCAGTTCTTGACAGTTCTTCCCAGGCTGATTTTTGTACTAGGGCAAGTCCAAATATGCAAAGGTGCAACCACAACAACAGAAAGTTATTTTATTTCCATGGCAACATCAATACACATTCTACAGGTACAACAGCTGCCAGTTAGGCCACTCACTGAATGAAAGCTCCTGGTGCCTCTTTATACTGTAACATTTGGACAAAAATAAGTTGGTATGCACGGTTCTCCCACAAACCCACTGAGAGAGTGAGATTAAACTGACTGGCAAGCAAACTGTCAACTCATTTAGTGTCTTCATGCTAAGAGGAAGAGAACAGTCTCTAAACATTAGAGAGGGGAAAAAAAGTGTTTATTGTTGGCAAATTATTTTCATGGCCTGAAAGGTAAAATATTTATGCTGTTGAAGGGAATGTTTTGTTTACCCCAAGGGCACCAGATAACTTGTTTTCCAGAAAAAACAACATTGTAATTACATAAATTCTAATCTAGAGTTAATTAGCATTTTTTGAAGTTAGAGTGACAAGACTAGGCATTTACTTGAAATTAATTCTATTTGAAGTATGCCACTATCTCTTAGTAAGATTTGGACTTTCTAGTAACAGTTTCTGAGGGAGGCATAAAATTATTACTTTGCTAAACATTTCATCATGAAGTTCTGTCAGTAATTAGATATTACCACATGATACTAAAATTGGTATCACTGCTACCTGTCTTGAGCGGATTTTAATGTGAAGCAGGTGTTGTATAACTGCTACATAGGAGTATTTGATATGAAGCAGTAAGAAAGAAATGTAAAGTTTTTTTTGGCAAGTGCATAGGTAGTGTTTAGACCTGTAATTACAACTGATTAACTTAATTAAAACTTGAGACAGACAATCCTGAGCTGATTTTTTAGAAACCTGTGCAAATAGGCCATAATCAAGAAGGAGTTGATGTGATATGGTTTTTAATGGTAGTCTTCGGAAAGTGACTGGTGTACTGAAAATGAACTCCTGCTAGAAAACATGGACATTTTACCTTTTAAACCTAAGCAGAAATAAAAGGATTCATTAAGTGTTTCAAATCTTTTAAATTTATATTTGTAAAGCAAATAATTTAGTTTAATGATAGTATTTTCAGGTAGTTCTGCAGACCTGCCAGCCTGTTGAGTTTACTGGTGGGTTACTGCTTTAGGAGGTAGCTGACTTGCCAAATGAGATATATTTAGGTATAAGTTAGATTTAGGTCCATGAAGCAGGCTGATTTAGGATATGTTGGAATTGGGATTTTAAAGTCTCTCTGCTTGTGTTAGTGGATTTATGTACCCCTCTGAGCTGCCATTGTAAACTCCAAGCATGCCCACCATGAGCGTGTTCAGGTAGTTAAAACGCTACATTCAAACATTGAAATTTTCTACATCTGTAGAACAAAAGATTGTTTACACACAGGCATAAAAAGTGTAGCCCCATGTTATTTTTCTTTTTTTATGTATTCATTGCTACTGGTGGAGTATACTACAATGTTGTACAATGTATTTAAACCACCACAAGTGACTTTTAGTATGGTAATGTAGTCACTGTTGTGTTTTTCACCTTAACTGTTGAATTGCTTGCTAACTTTTGATAATGTTTGGTGCTTGGTGTTAATGTTTTTGGTAATGTTTTGTGTTAATATATTTTTCCATAAGCAGTAATGGTTAAAGTGATTTCTTTCCCTATTATCCAATTTGTTTCTTTTTTAACTTTTACATACAATGTAGCCAGTAGTAGGAACTTCACTTTGATGTTTTGAGACTGTGATGTGCAAACCTTGTCACGTAAACCTAATTAGATTCTCTGGGAGTACTCTGTACTGGAAGACCTTTCAAGTTAATATGTTTCTTCGGGAATGCTGCTTTTGAAACTCTTTTCTCTTTTTTCTCATATGCCTTGGGAATGCATCCAGGAATATTAGCATGCTTGTTTTATTTTAAGAGTTAATGTATGCAATAACCATATTTTTCTTTTTTTTTTAATACAAATTTGTGTCCTGTGTTGCAGAGGGTGTATGATGTATCGTTTATCTGAACATTAAACACAGGCCTTCTAGTATGACATCTAGTGGGCAATCCACACAGATATTCCTGGAATGATCCTCACATTAGGCAAGGATGATTAGCTTTTATCAAATCCACAAACACAGCATGTGAGAATGATATATGAAGGAGGCATAAACATTTCCAGGGGATCTTTATTGATGGCAGTCTGTGTTACTTCCATGACCTGTATTGCACCACTTTTCTGTCATTTAAAGGAACATCAGGTATTTCCCATCTTGCTCACACCATTAGATGCTACCATCGGCCATTAAAACACACATCAGTGCAACCTGGCTGCTTTTAATGGTATCTGTAAATACAGGAGAATTTCGGAGAAGGCAGTTCACATTTTCGTAATGCACCGTTAAAATGCAGAAAAAAAGAATAACAGTGGAAACAGCAGAGCTGTTCATTCACCTCATTTTCATTAGGAAAGACAATGTGCTGCATCTCTGGTCATTCTGAGAAAAAACAACTCTGGCAAGTGAAGTGTCGGTATCCCACTCTTTAAGTAGAAGTACTTGAATTCTACAAAGCGCTCAGGAAGAATTCAACCCTTTCTGGTTTCTGCAGAACCAGAATCTTTGTATTTTTCAAACCTGTCTCTTTTGTGTTTTCTATACTATTTACCAGTAGTATTTCAGGGTCCTTACTGTATTGTGTGTACTGAGTACTCAAATTTAACCTTCCAGTGCTCTGAGAAGTAGAAGTGAGCCATGGACTGTGCTGGAAATGCTTTATTTTCTTTAGAAATGCTAAAGTAATTAAAAATGGTAGGCAACTGCAGATATTAAAATACATGAGGAAAAAAAAAAAAGCTCTGTAGTTACCAGTAATAGGAAATAAATGACTGGAATTCCAATGGGAAGGAGTTCACATCTGGAATATTTTTAAGTGGGATGCCTAATGGAGATTTAGCCCTTATAACTATGCCCATGCCTGTTGTCCCACCACCACCTCTTGTCTAGTATTGTGCTTGGGGTCAAGTGAGGATCTTCTCCTGCCTCTCTCTCACACAAACACAGATTGCCACTACTACTGAGCAGTTAGCAATCTTTAGTGAGAGACTGACCTAGATTTTCTTGTGGATCTTCCTGCATAGCATGGCTTAGGGGCTGTAACCTCACCCTACCTCCTTAGGCTACAGATCCCATCCTCTGTGAGACAGAATCTGTCTGAATTTCTCTGATCTTTAACTTGCAACTCTTCAAAACAATTTTCCTCTCCTTACTTCTCTACCAATATGCTGTTCTGTCTCCTTCAAACACAGACAAGAAAATAAATACCCCAAATCAGTGTACTGTAAAACATGTAAATTCTTTTAATAGAATTCATGGAATAGAAATGAAGTGTAAGTGATGGATAATGAGGGACATTTAGAAATAAAAGAAAATATAATTTTATGCCAGGTAATTACAAGTTAGACACAAGATAGGTAGAAAGGACAGCTTCTTTCAGGGAAAACGATTGCCCCAGAAAAGGTACCATTAACTTAAGAAATAAACCTAAGCAGCAAATTTAAATATGTTTCCCTTAATAAACCCTAATAGCAAATTTAAAGGACTTTAGTCTTAGGGTCCCAAAATACTTGGTATTCTACAGTCTATTCTCCACCAACCCTCTCATTTGCCCCCAGAAAACATTTAATTTTGATTGCTATTTCTTCTGAATTTGAAATGTTTTCTCAGGGATAGACTAGTTGCTGCCAAACTTACATGCCACATTTCTCCCATGGAATCTACTAAAATTATCATATCAAATTGATGATAATGTCACACATTCCCCAGGACAATTAAGAGCATAGCTTTACTTAAATATAGAAAGAATGGTCATAGAAAAGATTAGGTTGAACTACAGCATTCAATCTTAACACAAAGTAGACATTTTTTGGAAGTATTGAAAAAGTAATTGCACTAATATATTGGCTTTATAGGAATACAACTGCTTTTGTTACTGATTTAATCTTATCTTTGTATTCAGTACACTTCCAAATATAGTTATTTTCATAACAGAATGAAGTCATATTTCTTTAGAATCTAGTTTTTCTGCTCTTTTTGATGGCAGGAAAAGTGAAAAGGTCACTTTCTCTTATAAAATATGTATCTCAGTAATTTATGATATATTAAAACAATGCAGTCTGCCTTTCTTAGACCCAATTCCACAGACTGCGCAAGTGTTTGGTTAATAAGTTGGCCACTGCATTTGTGTGATGTGGACACACATCCCACATTAAAATTTGTGCTATTAGATAGCAATCTAGGAGAGGTTGATAACTTTTGCCCTCTACGAAGCAAGGCTGGACTTGTAAACTAGGAAATTAGTTCCCTGAAGCTTTCAGTTCCCTGCAGTCCCAGTGTGATAGAAGAGACGGCCTGGGGATCTAAGTGAACTTGCTTTCCATGTACTTGAATGTAGCCTGTTTTGTTGTTTGCCCAGCCCATCCTGAACTTTGATCCATCACTTCACTCAGAGGGATTAAAACAGACATGTGCAAATACAAGTATGTGATAAGATGATCACAAGCATTCAAAAGTAGTCTGCAAGACTTTTTCCTTTTTGCTGTTCTCCAAAGCCATCACTTTACAAACACAGTAATCTGATCTGACCAGGAGTTGAGCTTGGAAAAAGAAAAAAAATCCAAGCATATGAACGTGGCCATTGAACCAAGTTCTCTGCAGAGCAATGAATTCAAAAGTTAATTACAGCTCAATCTTTTTTGACCTTTAACCTTTTTATCTCTTGAAGGTTGCGTAGGTTGGTTTCTGGCTGAAAGGAAGAAGTTGCAGAAACTAGTTAAAAGCCCTCAGTCGTATAGTATCATTAATTTCTTTTCCTGCAGGTTAAAAATTTGTAGTTTAGCACTGGTGTTTGGTACTTGCAATGACTCATTAGTGAAATACATAGTATGAGCTTCTGGAAAATCAGATCAAGTGCCTAAACTGAGTACCTTTAATTACTTGAAATAGTTATTCTTCTTCCCCTTACTAGAAGACCAAATGTAATGTCACTATTATTGTCTCAGTGCACAAGTGTTGAGAGCAGAGATAAGTCTGTAACAGAGCTCTGATAGTAGTCATTAGTTTTAAGATTAACAGAGCAATTCTATACGTTGGTTATGTATTAATGAAACATGAGCATGGTACAATGTAATGAATAATTTTCCAGTAGGTTGTAAAGATGCTTTGTGGCAGCACAAGCCCACTGAGCGTAGTTGTCCATTCACTGTGAGACACTGACACTGGTACTTGTAATTTATATGATCTTATGTGACCATGCACATGAATGAAATTAAGGGCAAATGTTTATTTTTGTCTGTCCTTATTAACTAAAAATATACTTTTATTTCATAATTGTCAATAAAGTATGAGGCTAGAATATGTTTCTTACTGGTCCCTGAGAAACTGCAAATAGCATTAACATCGTTTTACATTTCTTTAATTAAAAACACTGTTTGTCACTGTCACTGGGCCCCAAGTGACCTTGGTTTGAGCGCGGGAGTCCCAGGGGGATAGTTTAATTGGAGTACTTGAAACTGAAAGTTACTGTCTGTCTTCCATCTGTGCATTAGCCTGGTTGCTTATCAGCATAGGCTACTGTGGTTACTGTAAGCAGGTATGAAATGAATGAAACACAACCAGGAAAATGCTATTATAGTCAGATTTTATGGTTGTAAATCAGAGCACTAATTAAAAAAAAGCAGATGTCATTGGGAAGATTGCCATATTTTCCAAATGATGGTAAAGCAATTTAGACTAAGTCCCTTGTTTCTAAAGATTACGAAGTATTTAGCGTGAAGTTCATTAATAGAATTGGGAAATAGCTACCACTTCCCTTACCTCAAAGGATTTATACAAAATATTATAACAGTAAGCAACTTTTAAAAATCCAGCTTTTGTTCCCAAGATGCCCTATGAAAGAGGTGAGATCTCCACTACACAACATGGGAACTGTAATTGAAGTTCAATGTTTTTCAGGGTTTCTGAGGGATTCAACTTGCTCTACCTAGTTTCAAACATTAAATAAATAATGCCAGTGAAACAATATTTTTTTCAAAGATTATGTGATTTTTCTTTCTTTGAAAAGAAGATAATTTCAGAAAGAATGCTGAATGATTGAGTCAGTGGCGTTATATACTCTGCACTTATTGCAAATGACTGTCACTTTTAAAGTATATTTTCAAAATAATGAGACAGAAAGATTGTGGCCTCTTTCCAGATTATCTTCCCAGAGTCGACAGATGATAAAAAAATATCCAGCCAGGGTTATCACCATATCAACTGTATCACTACTAACAATATTTGGGGAATGTCTCTGCATGCAGATATAACTTTTTTCTATCACATTCATCATGGACATGACAGACAAAAAGTTCTCCTGTAATATGAAAATACTTAACAGTTTGTAGCTGGATGAACAAGGCATTTTTTAGCAAATTAGGAATGAGGAGATTTTTAAAAAGTCAGTGACAGACAGACTAGCCCCATATTATTAAAAATAAGCATATACCTTCATTTCCCTTATCTAATCAAGGTGAGACAAAGTCCTTGAATTAGGTTGAAGAAGAGTTCATTGTTTTAAAGCAGACCTCTCTGACACTGTCTGGGCAAAAGTCACTGAGGAAGCTCTTCTGCTGACATGGTTTTTATATCAGTTGTGATGTCTCAAGCTTTGATTCACTTCAGGCTTTAGAGCTGTAAGTAAAGGAGAGGAGGTTTGACGAAAAGAAGTTTCTTATCCTACAGCCTTCACCTCTTAGGTGCCTACAACCTTCAAATGCCATTTCTGCAAGTATAGAACAACACAGGGTTTTAAACTGAATTGGAACTTTCTTTGGAAAGTTTTC
Source organism: Dromococcyx pavoninus (assembly GCA_033558185.1). NCBI lineage: Eukaryota > Metazoa > Chordata > Aves > Cuculiformes > Neomorphidae > Dromococcyx > Dromococcyx pavoninus. Next base: position 486,277 of record JAUMJL010000395.1, on the reverse strand, counting down.
CATTTCAGATTTCATAGTTCTTGTAGGTGTGTGACGCATTAATTATCAAAGCTTGGTGGGTAAGTCTGAAAGCATATGTCAGCTCAGTGAGAAAATGAGCACTTGCTTACTTGCTTATTCTAGGTATTGCGTGACTGTGACAAAAGGCACTATTTTCATGCCAGAAATTTGTTATAGTTTTCCTTTAGTAATTCAGAATGGTTGATGACTGAAGTAACTGGAATTTGCCTGTCAAAGTTATAATCCCAGCCAATGCTGCTATGTCTGCACTAAAGCAGAGGTAGATCAAATCAAAATAACTTACTGTAATAAGTTACTGATGTTATGATGCAAACGTTCAGTGCCCACAAAGATGGAGTAAGATAAAAAAATAAAAAGAAAAATCAATTAGATGTTAAAGTATGTCAGAGGACATTTTCAGAAATAGTAAAGGCAGAAAGAATAAATTATAATCTAGTTTGCTCTTATGGCTAGCATAAGCCATATAATTTAATACAGATCTCGATAACTTCACAATTTAATTCAAGTATTGAAATACGTTTCCTTGACACTATTAATATTGAGATAATGATTATATTTCCCCTCATATTTCAGTGTAATTAGCTTTTAATTTACATTTTCTAAGCTGTTAAATGCAGATATGCAAATATACTGAAACTTAACTTACAGTGATAAATAACAGTCAGCTGGAAAAAACCCTAAGATGAGGACAGATTTTAGTGTTTCTTCTGTGAAAACTTCTGAAATTAGGGCTTGGGAATCATTGACACTTGGCTTGACTGCAAACTTGAAAAAAAGTCTGAATTCTAACTTAACTTTTCTTTTTTTAAACTGCCACAATCCCCTATTGAAATGTAACTCAGAAAATAATATGTTGGGCACATACTGGAGTACCAAACAGAGTAAGAAGTGAGACACTGACTTTCCTATACCCTTTGAAGCATGGTGTTACAAAATAAGTCATGTTAGTGTGAATGTTAGAGAAAGCCTAGAGTTAAGACGCATCCCCAAATTAAGTGAAACAACAGACAACACAGATTGAAATCTCAGACCTGGGTGGAAACAGTAAAGCTTCCCTGCACTGCCACGAATAACCAATTCATGGAGGGAAACCTAGGAGATGAAACATCGGCCTTGTCCTGGGCCTGAAGGGTTCACAAGCGCCATTCAAAGTGTTGAAGACATGGAGGTGCTCCCTAACATGGACCCTTCCACATGCTCTTGCAGGACCGAGAGAGTCCAGAGTCCACTTTATATACACTTATGACAGAAAAGGATCTCCAACAAAAATGAGGAAGCACCGTAAAAAAGGAAAATAAAAAGGGCAACTGAAAGCCTGAAATCTTGGCAGGTGGCATGGTGACTGTTGAAAGACCACACATTGGAGACAATGTCATCTATTAAGAAGGCTATAGAAAGACTACCAAAAGCTGCCATGGTCAAGCAAGGTGGGTAAGGGAGAATAACAGAAGAAAGAAGGCATCCCTCAGAAATGTAATGCTATGTCCATAAAAGTAAAATTGGTAGTTTTTATTGTGTAGAAAAATAATGTGTCAGGCTGCAAAGATTTTTAACAGCAAATTGAAAATATATCAAGAAAATAATACATTTACACACAAACACAACAGAAGCAGAAATTCTGCCATAGTATGAAGAGTGCCAGTAGATTAGGAATGTGTGAAAGGACTGTTAAGAGAAGATAAAACTGTAGCAAAAGAACTCTAAAGGATCAGTTGCCAAAGAGATATATAGAAAAGTTACTGAAAATGAATCTTGGTAAATTACCAGCACATGACACTCAGGAGCACTTCGATATCAAAAAGAAACCACAAGATAACATAAGAAGTGCCAAAAAAAGCACCAAGGGAAAAACAGAACTATTGAGGAAGAAGGGGATAGTTCCTGCCTAAAACCTGCCTAAAAAGTAGGTCACAGTTGTAACAGACTTCTTTTGGGAAGTCACCAGCAAGATTGTGAAAGAGTGTGAAGAATTAGGAGACAGAAGCTGCTGACAGTATGCAGTTTTTCTGAGTAACATAGGTGAGGATTGACTCTGAAAAGTTAAGTAACTCTGTGAATTTAAGTGTAAAGTAGTGTATGTAATGCAGTGTAGTAGGCCATGAGCTAATTGTTAACATTCAGTTGTCAGATCTGACATTATGGTAGTTCTCCACTCAGCATTCTTTCAGATCAAAATTGAATGTCAGTCGAGGAACCGGGAAAGGGCTAGGCTCCAAAGCAACCATTAGTATGTTTTTCCATAAATTTGCGTTGTATGTGCATACCAATCCATTCTGTATGTGAATGCTGTATGCAGTTTGGTTCAATTCCTCCGCAGGACAGAGGCAGTGGATTTGGACAGATCCAGAGAAAGGTGACAGAGTTGGTTGGTATGGGGCTGTTTGTGCATACAGAGTTATTATGTAAAGACTTCAGTATGTGTTTAAGGCAACTGAAGGGGCATAAGAAAGAAGACTAAAAAATCTCAGATGTTATGGCAAACAGGGTAGCATATGATTATTCTCTTTCTCTCTTCTCCCTCCTTCTCCCCTCATAAAAACAGGCTATCAGATTGTATTATCTGGTGGTAGATTTGAATGAGCAATGGAATGTACATCCTCACACTTAACATAATTAAGCTGAGAAACTTACTGCACAGGATTTCACAGATACTACACATTTACATGGATTTAAAAAGTGTTTGGACAAACTCATGGCAGGAAACATCCCATTGGGGGCAATTTAATACAAAGATGCCATCAGAAGCTCAAGAGGTCCCTAAGTTACAGACTGTTAGAAAATGGGAAAGTATTCTGCTGAAATATCAGTGTACTTTTGCCTTATTCTTATGATCTTTTTTTGACTATCCATTTCCATTTGCTATCAGACACTGGATGATCTGATACAGCCTGGTTGTTTGTTTTGCTTTGGTTTTTTTTTTTCAAGAAAAGTCTGACTTTTATTACAAAAAGTAAATTTTTGGCAAAAGTACTGAAAACTCTTTGTGCTGTAGATCAGATATAAAACATGTGGAAGATATGGGTCCAAATCCTTCCCTGTCAGAAGGTAGTCAAATTCACTTTGTCTACCGACTTAGAAGGAGCACCATAGTCACATGGCTTAGGATATTTAGGTTCAGAGGAAGATAAAAATGCATCCTCGGTCTCTCCTGTTGACACTTTGATATTATGTAAATAAGTTAATGTTCAGCAGTGCAAATTCTGGAACCATGAAATTCTCCTGAATGATACTTGAAACTACCAGTCCAGGGAATCACTCCCTCCCTCTCTGCCTCTCTGCTTCAGTTATAATTTTAATATTTCAAGGCTAATGTGAAGAAAGAACCACCTTAAAAAAAACACCAAAAAAAACAAAACCCCACAATCAATGATAGATAGGATGCTTATTGCGGATGTGAATTATCACCTTCATTTAATTAGTTATGCAAAGTAGAGAAATCCACTTGCAGGCTGCTAGTCAGGATACTCTCCAGTGAGGGGAAGATTTGTGTTTTGACCTTCTTCAGTCAGAGAAGAAATTAATAATCTGTGTATTGAGGTGCTCAGGTGAATAAACCGTAGTTATATGAAAATCAGCCTTTAGCACTTTTTTCACTTGGTTAAAATTCTTTTTCAGACAAATTTGCAACCAACTCGAGTCTAAATAAACTACTTTATTTTTTTTTGCTAGATATAGCATTTTCAAAAAATCCTTGCCTAGATCAGTTTGGAATTTTCTTATTCAGTTCTTCTATGAAGAAATAACCTTGTTTATATTAATAGGATTAGAGAGCAAACCTAAATTTTCCCCATTTCTATCAGGAATTTCAAAATAAAGATGTATCGAACTCTGGTAAAACTGTAATAAAATCATCTAAAATTTTCAAAGTTGTAAACAAAGGGACTAAGTAGTCCTCAAAATTATAGATTGCCACTTATAATACTGATTCCGGAGGTTGAATTTGTTTTTCAGTTTAAGAGTTTGGTTTTTTTGCTTGTGTATGATCAGTGCAGGGTTTTGTGACAATATTCGTATTGTGCCTTAGGTTATCAAAATATAAGCGAAAACAGAAGATAAAGGAAATACCATTCTTGGTGGTCAAACCTCAACAGAATTGAGTACACAAGCCATAGCTGCTTTGACTCTTGACCTGTAATTACTCTGTAATTTTCTGTGTAGCAACCCACAATATTTGTATTTGAAAATTATAAACCTGTAAACTAAAGCGAACACTTATGTACAGAGCTGAATTTTGGAGTGCAAACATGATATCAGCATGTTGTGGTAATTTCAAGAGTAGCTCTCAAGCCTTCTTAAAGGTGCTTACTGGTGACAACCAGTTTCTACGATATAACAATTGTGATCCCTCTGCACCATTTGAAGGACTTTGGCTCTTATTCCTGCAACAGAATTCAGACCTCAGTGAAAAACTTACCTAGAAATGTCACTAACCTCTGCGCTGGTGTACTATGTCATGGCTGAGCACTCTTCATGGGTTTTTGTAGATGCTGTTTGTCCCTCCCCTGTAGAAGAAGGTATTTTATGCCTCTTTGTTTTGAAGACTTGGGAAAAGGTGCTCTGTTGCTGTATGTGTAAATGCTCCCTATATTGACAGGGTCCTGGTATTGATGGAGCCTTTCCAGTAATGCAATATTTCCGTAGTATAACTGGCGATCTGTTCTGCAAGTGACTTGAAATTACTGTACTACTTATGATTGTGTCTTTTATACCTGTACATCTTGTCAGGGAAGTAAAAGAACAAACTTTTCATGCTATAAGGTCTCTTGGTGAGGAAAATACAGGTAGGGAAGAGTATCAGCGTGATGAGAGTTGAGGGAGTGTGGACATACAAAGGCTCTACTGAGAGGGAGGAACATTTTTACTCTCTGCTTCTGAAAAGTAAACACACTGCTAACAGGAGGAAAGTTTCATGAAAGAGGCACGAGTGTTGATTTCCTAAACAACCTCACATTACCACAATGATTGAAGTCTTTTTAATAAAGGAAGTCAATAAAAAGGGAAAAGCAAGGCTTTATTTGCACACATGGTCAGACACAAAGCAGGATTTTTAACTGGCACTGGAGTGATGAGACCAATCCCCAAAGAATCCTTCCTCTGGACCAGTCCTTGAATATTTAATAATGGTGAATTACCAGAACCCTTCAACCATAATGAAGGAATAAGCAGGCAATTAGAGCAAACTGCAAATCCCTTGCCCTAAAAACCCTCCAGCCTTTTAACTCTCTCTGTGCGTGTATCATTCCCTTCAGATTTCTCCCTCTTATTTAAAAATCACAGTGAGGAAAAAGCTTTTTACCATCTCCTAGAAAGCCTCCTCCATTCTGTTCCATTTCAGAAAGAAATTGTGTTAGTATCTTCTCTTGTAAAATTCAAAGCAACTGCTGCTTACTGAAGTTTACATACATATGAAATGTATGATATACTTTGAAAACCCACTTTCTTCTGTAAAAAAGTTTAATCCCTTGCAATGTATCAGTAAAACCACTTATTATCAAGACCACCTGAGGACATCACCAGCCAGTTTTCTGTTGGCCTTCCTGTTAGTTACTAGTTACTAGTTTACTAGTTAGCAGATGTTAGACAAATCTGGCAAAGCTGAGAAGCAAATGATTTGTGTCTGCAATGATAGCTACATACTTAAAAACAATTCTCTGAACACATTAAAAGCCAGGAATAGGCTGAGCAGAGGAATGAACATTTGAACTTGAACTTGAAAGTCAGCCAGAATTTTCATATATATATATTGGTTAGTATTATTTTCATAGCATTTGAAGAAATAATTGTCCAGTGCATCAGATTCAGAATATTCTTCAGTGGGATCTGACCCTCTAGATTACAGTCTTAAGATCTACAGAATGGAAAACAAGCCTTTATGTTTTATGGATGTTACAGAAATTGAACTTAAAACAAATAATGAGAAACTGCAACCAGACTGAAAAGGATTTAGATCATTTAGATAATTGGGTCAACAGATGGTAAATATGGTGTGGTATAGAAATATGTAAAATAATTAGTCTGGGAAAAAGAAACCAATAATCCAGAACACTGATGAGGGAAGAAGTGTTGATTATTGTGGAAAAGTTATTGAAATAATCAAGACAGTGCACAGCAGTAGGGAACAATGCAAACAAGTCATTAGGCTGTTGTAGAAAGAGGATAAAGATAAAACAGGTGTTTTAATTTCTGTTTGGAAGATACAGCTTTTACATATGTCCATAGGATTAAGAAGCAAAATCAGTATTTCCTTGTAAGTGTTGCTTAAGATGTTATCTTGATAAGGATGTACTGCACTAATTATTCACTACTGAGAAGATGACATATACTTGCATAAGCTATTCTTGGACACCATTTTGTATTTATATGTGGCATTGCTCTATGGATGGTAGGAACAATATTACAGTTTTGAAATCCCCATTTAATGGAACTGAGTAGCACAAACGGTAGAGGATATATAATGTCATGCACAAAAGTTACTGTATTTAGATTTGTTCTGTATGGTTCTAATTAAAGATTTTGAGACATTCAGTATCATGATTGTTGTTAATAAGTACCTTGTTTTTCACACTGACAGGTGGCAAACATCTCCACAGTCAAAGAAATATAAATTAAGAGCAATGGTTTGACGATTTCTAGTATTTATGCAGTAGCTGTAGGTGGACTAAATTCTCTGCCGTTGTAAATTCTTGAGCTGGTGAGAAGCTCTGTAGTTTGTGTCAGCTTAGGCTTGGGCACTGTGCCTTTCACCAGCTTAAGAGACATTTTTTCAAAACACTCCTTCGTCGCAGCTTCATGTTTAAAGTTTGCTTTCTTTTTTTTACTGGTACTGAATGACACGCTAAAGAGATCTATGCTGAATGTCACTGTCAGGTTTTAAAACCAAAATCTCTTGTTTCTACTATCTACATGTATACTTTTAAACTACTTTATTTTCTAACATGTATCATGCCCTGAGCTGTTGCAGTTATGTGAAACTAACTATGTTAACAGGTTAGCATAGGAGAGACAGAGTATAGATGAGCCTAAGGACAGGTCTATGAGGATGAGTGCAAAGATAAGCTTTTCTGTCTGTGGTCTGAACAGGTTACATGCAAAGCAGACCCAAGTCAGAAGTTATGTAGCCATGATAGTTTGTCTTTATAGCGAGGAAATAGGCTCTACTGAAAGGGAAAGTAGATTGTTTTTAACATGGTTCTCCACTTAACATGGATAGACATCCTCAAAACTGTACCTGGTTCTACTCCAGCCTTGATGAAAATGTGGAAAGATCAGCTTCCATCTGAAAAATCATTTCTTCTAAGAGAGAGAAAGGTGGTGAAGATTGATGTGGGATGTAAAATGAAGCAGTGGAAACAAAAGCATGCAGCTGTCATACACAATGGTCTTATATGGTAGGAGCTTTGGGGTGTGTCGCTGCTCTACCTACTGTATTTTGGGGGCATTGGCAAGAAACTATTGACCAGCCATATAAATTAAAGTACCTCATTACCATTTCACAGTTCCAAAGGGGAAAATAACCACTAAAATTCATAATGCTTCATTTCCTTATGGGTTGTGGTGGAAGAGTAGGCATCAAACTAGAAGTTATATTTGGCAGGAGGCATATTTGACTGCCAGCCCTGTCTTATTAATTCCTGACCTTGATTTTTTTTTTCCCATATGCTCAGCATAAAACGTTGGAAATGAACTCCTTTTCACTAGCAATTTTTTAGTACCTTATTCTAATATGTTCTTGAAATGGTTACCTCTACATCTGCATTGCATTCTCAGGATGCTTGGATTTATTCATTCAGGGCTGTGGTTCTCAAAAGGAAAACAATGTCTCTTTAGAAAATAGCTGCTGTTGACTGGAACATCTGGATTATCTATGATTTACAGTTACAACTTTTTATGTGAAAGGACTTTGGTGAATGCTAATTCATTCTGAAAAACATATACAGCAACTGGCCTAAACTGCAGTTTGAGTAGCCTAGAAAAATGTAAATAACGATGAACTTAAATTTCCTTTATACTTTCTCTTCTTACATAAAGTTGCATTTCACGATGTATGCGGAAAAGAAGCATGGTATATTTGAACTCAGATAGAAAGATGGGATAGCTGAAGCTTTCTCAGAAACTGAAGTGATAATATTAATGATTTGGGTATTCCAAAGCATGTACAACATTTATTCGAAATTAATTCTATCAGGCAGGACACTCCTTTCATTAAGACCTTGGATTCTTCATCTTAAACCAGCACAAATACATGATCCTTATCTACCACCTTCCATAAAATGATTTTCTCTCCCTGCTCATTCTGTTGATCCGTAAAAGAAAAACCTATTCTTAAAGCAATTGTTACTGTTCTATATGTGAATCTTTATGGTTGCCATAATTTTTCTAGACAGCAGATAAAATTCTTTTCCCTTTCTCAAACTATTAACGCTTCCCATGTGTGCATTGGATGGTGTTATCTAAAAGCACTGAGCTGACAATGTTGTTTCCTCGTACTTATATAGACTTCAGGGAATAAATTGTGTTTTATAATCCACACTTCCATTTCTTCTTTAGATAAATAATAGAAACATAGAATTGCCTGGTTGGAAAAGACTTTTGAGATCATTGAGTCCAACTGTACCTGTCCACTGCTAAACCAGATTCCTGAGCACCTCATCTGTCCGTCTTTTAAATCCCTCCAGGGATAGGGAGTCAACCACCTCCCTGGGCAGTGTCTGCCAGTGTCTGCCTGAGAATCCTTTCAGTGAATAAATTTTTCCTGATGTCCCCCTTGGTGCGACTTGAGGCCATTTTCTCCCATCCTGTTACTTGTGACTTGGGAAGAGAGACCAGTATCCACCTGGCTCCAATCCTCTTTCAGGGAGTTGGAGACAGTGATAAGGTCTCCCCCTCAGCATCCTTTTCTCTAGGCTAAACAATCCCAGTTCCCTCAGCTGCTTCTAGAATCCCTGGGCTCCATCCCCCAGTGTCCTTCTTGTAGTGAGCGGCCCAAAACTGAACACAGGATTCGAGGCACAGCCTCACCAATGCTGAGTCTAGGGGCAAAATTACTTCCATGGTCCTGCTGTCCACACTGTTTCTGATACAAGCCAGGATACCGTTGACCTTCTTGGCCACCTGGACCACTGCTGGTTCATTTCAGCCACTGTTGACCAGCACCCCCAGGTTCTTCTCTGCCAGGCAGCTTTCCAGCTGCTATTCTGAAGTAACTTTTTTTTATTGTTGTAGAAAAGAATTTCTAGTTCCTCTCTGATTAATTGTCCTCAAATTTATATCGTATTATTGTGGTTATTTCAACATGTTTTTGCAACAATGTTTTGCCAGAAATTATAATCCATATAAACTGTCTTGTCTGGGCTCTGAATCTCTCATTTGATGATTACAATAATGGGACAATAAACCATTTAGTACATTCCTGCAGCTTGCTTTTTTGTTGGAGTTGCCATTAGCTTCCTTGCAGCATATTCAGATGTTTTGCATATTTTTATGTTTTTACCATTAGGTATGGGCAGTAAGAATATTTCTACTACTTCTTTATTCTTTTGTAACCTTTCCATTCTTTTGCACCTTTCTTCAGAGCAGTTGTGAATGGAGGTGTACTCCAGAATAAGAAGGCCATTAATGAGACTTTATTAATGTTGCCAATGACTCCTGGAGAGTCTTATTATTGATTGAAATGAATTAATTTGTAAATCTGAGTATACTGAGAAGGTTTATACTATTCTTTTACATTTAACATCCAGCTGCTTCTCCTGTTTGTTTTGTAACTGTTTAGAATGGAGTAATAATACTTAAATTGCAGGAGACCTCCTGTCCTCCAGTGACTAACCAACCCGATGTTGCTACTTTCAGTGTGTTTGAAAGGTGATTAGAAGCATGCTCCAAGGGATAGAACTATAGGCTAAAGCTTTAAAAATATGGGAATTGTTAATAGCACTGCCAGTAGTGGCTCCATTGTGTCAACACGGTGACTTCAGACAGCTGTGGTGTAACCCTGGACAAGTTGTCTTCTGTGTAATTCACTTTTCTGTCTATTTCATTCTCTGTTTTGTCCACTTAAATTGAAAACTCTCTGAAAGATGTTGTAACAGGTTGTGTATAAATACATCTTGCAGGATGTTCCTTATCTACTCCAATGCCTAGAAGCTACCCTGTTATAAATATAGATTTTTCTGGTTTCTTTTGTTTATGGCACACACTGATTTTTTTTCCCAAAAAGCTGCTACAGTGCAATTGTGCCAGACAAATTAAAAAATAAGGAGAAAACAAGTAGTTTTCTTCAGGCACAAGGTTAATTATATCTAAGGCAGAAGAAGAGAAAAAATGGCACATGCCAAACTTAAAGGCCATGGCACGCTCTCTTGCATCATATGATGCATCTGCAGGTATATGAAAACCTGGGGACATGAGGCCTTCTAACACCTTGTGTTGCATAAGGTTTTGCAGCCTTTTGTATTCCTTTAGTTCTTCTTTTCATAATTTATACTTATTTTCTAATAATGAAACCCTGACTCCCTTGATAGAGGTAGCAAACCTCCCTTGAGTAAGTTTCAGTCAAGCTAGAGTTGTGTAACAGCTCAGTCTTCACATAGGATATTTGGAAGAGAGAAGCGAGTCAAATGGTTTTGTCAATGACAAAACTGTGGCAAGTATGTACAGAGGGTGTTATTGGGATTTCCTTTTACAAATAGAAAAAAAAAATCTGACTTGTTTTAGCTAGAATATATGGGTAACTCATTCTAACATGTCTTCAAAATGGCTATAAAGAAAAGGTTTTGTTTTAGAAGTCTGTTTTGGAAAACAGTTGTGGACAGTTTGTCCAAAATGTAGTTCTTGTTAAATTGATGTACATGAGCCTCAGATAGCACTTCTTGAAAGGAACATTGTCAGAATATCCTATTGCAAAGGAAGGGAATAAGAATTGCTCAGCTTCAATTTTCACATAAAGAAGGGATAAAACAATATTTCACTGTTCTTACTTCAGTTACAAAGGTGAGGTTAGCTGTTGTATTAATAATTAACTTTATAACACTGTATAAACAAAGTGTCATGGTGGTGATTTAGGTCCATTGCACAGTCTGAATAATATTATGTGTAATTGTATTAATTATGATAACACTCCAGCTCAGTGACTGATCAACAAACCAACCATAGAAAAGTCTCACCTTGAGAAGCAAAGCTATAAACTTCAAAACACAGCATACACAATGTGTTCATATAACATTTCTCCCGTGTTCTGCAGTGTTGTGCTCTGGGTTGTCCCATTGCACAAGAAACCTTAGTACCTCTGCTAACAGAGTAACACTGTAATGCATATCGTGATTCTGGTATTTACTCTTCTGTAAATAAATAATTACTTCCCTGCAATCGGTGGAGTTGTACAAGTACAAATGATGAGAGAACTGGCACTGTTTTGTCTTTGTTGCATAAAAGAAAAAAAAACCTTAAAGCTGACAGTACCGCATCCAAGGCCATTAAAGTACGGAAAAGGAGAACTTTTATTTCATTTTCACCAGAGTTTTCAAAATGGTGTGATGATGCAAGGGAACACTAATAAATAGGAAATAATATAGTACAGAAGAAATTTAAAATCTAGCAGTACAAAATGTTACATTAATTTTATCAGGCTGCAGGCTGCGATATTTATAAAATAACACTGTTTCATGTTTTTGACATGTTTGTTGAACCAAAAAAACCTCATAATGGTGTAACAATATATTTTGAGGAAAAAATTAGCAGAATCGCACTTAGCAGTAGGTCATACAAAGCAATTACCTCAATTTAAAAATGTTTTAGAAGCTATAATTATTTTTTGTTAATATAACTGCTCTTGTAGCATGTTTTATTTCCCTTCGTTTGAGAAAGTAAAAAGCTGAAGAAAGGCAGAAATATAAACAAGTGTGAAATAAGCTTTATTTTTGTATGAATTGTTTCTTACCCATTCAGGACTCAAGGTCATCAGTAGTAACTCTCAAGAACTGTTGTTACTATTTTTTACCATCTTTGCCATTTTTTCTCTCACAGAAGGACTTTAGATCTCCCATGATCACAAAGACTTTTTCAACTTCCTTCTTATTAAACAAAGCTTACTTAAATTCATTAGTGAAAGACAGTATTTCACATATTTATATCAGACATAGTGCCTTTGCAGTCTCTGATCATTTGTAACGAGGAGGGAAATTTAGAGATCATTCTGTTCTATTTTTCTTCTTAAGCGCAATCTTGTACCGCAACATGGGGACAAATTATAAGTGCAAATTACATTTCTACAACATGATTCTTTAACACTTAGGTCTTCTATGCCATAAAAGGGAATTTTGCAGACTTACAAGAGACTGAAATTATTTTTATTGTGCTTACCACAAAGTACCCTAAGGACACTTTTTCAAAGGAATTAATCTGTAAGTGGCTAATAATTGAATGTTGGGATGTCATAACTTTTGTGGGCAACCTGATCCATTATTGCACTTCTCCATTATTAATTTTTTTTTTCATAAATGAAGAGTAACTTCACTGAAGTCGATGGACTTCTATTGGTACAAGTGACCAATGAGCTCACACTATAAACTTTATTTCTAAAAGGAAAGAGCTTATGTTAAAGATCATGTTACAGGGTCTAAGTCCATTAAATTACAGAATGTCAGTGAATCCTCTTAGAAAATGCATCTGGGCATAAGCAGTGAGAAGAAGGTGATTGAGAATGACCAGCATGGATTGGCTCTTGGTCAGTCCAGTCTTTCATGATCAACCTGATTACCTTCTGTGACAAAATGAATAGATTTGTAGGTGAGAAAAGGGTGGAGAACGTCATTTACCTTCAACTTTATAATGGTTTCCAGCAATGTTTGAGAAAATTTTCTTTTATCCAAATTAAGACATTGTGGTCTGGATGCATGTGCAATTGTATGGATTGCAACAGCTTAGACTGGTGGGCTCAGGCAGTCATAGTTAGTTAATTGTTTGAACTGTAATTAAGCTTAGGAGAAAATGGAGTACCACAGGAGTCTGTGCCGCGAGCTGGCCACTTTAACATTTTTTGCCAGTGACCTGGAGGAGGCAATGGAGTGTGGCATACAAGGCCAGTAGGAACCTTGTAAAATTCAACAGGGACAAATGTAAAGTCCTGTCGCTACAATTGACCAGCATTCTGGCAGGATGCAGGCTGAGGGGAGCACTCTGTGGGAAAGACCATGGCAGTGGAATGGGCAGCAAGCCACACGTGAAGCTACAGCATGCTGTGGCAGTAAAGAAGGCCAACTGCATCCTGAGTGTATGAACGAAAATGACCAACAGATCTAGGGAAATGAATGTTCCCCTCTGCTGAGTGCTCATTAGACCTCATTTGCAAAGCTTTCTGAAGTTAAAGTATGATGTAATAGCATCCTACAGTTCAAAGGATAGTTAGAAAGTTGACAGAAGAACACACACACACCCGCCCCCATCATCCTCACAGCAAGGGACAAGGGGCACAAAATTGCCTCTTGGAAGCTTCAGGTTGGACCTAAGGGAAGAAAAGAAAGTTGATAACAAGGCAGTGCATAAGTATGTTTCTAGATCATCTCTAATACTGAAGAAAAAAAATCAGGAATTACAGAAAGGAAGTATGAAAAAGATTTTATACTACATAACTTTGTAACTATGAAGACTTTACTGAAATCATGAAATGCGTTCTTTCCTAACAAAAAGAACTCCAAATTGAACTACCACTGTGAATAAAGAAAACCATGTATTGAGTTATATTAGGAAGATGATGGCCAGTGGAGTAAAGAAAGTAGTTATCCTCCTCTGGGTGGTGGCATTGAGGTCTCAGCCAGAATACAGCTGTGGAGATATATGTAGAGAAGCTGGAAGGCCTTCAGTAGAATGCAACCAGGATGGTCAGGAGTCTAGGGAACAGATCTCTTTAAAGAAATAATTTCACCTCTTAAAGATAGAGTTTGAATTTCTTGGCTTCTAAGAGTAGTTTTTACTTATTTTATTTCCTTTAAATGAATTTAATTCAGTAATGTACAATGTAGTCATCAGTACATAAAGTAACATTTGAAGAAAATCAGACCTCATGTAAACTCTCTCTTTAATGTATCTTGTATCTTTATAAGTACAATTTTTTACATTTGGAGTCTCTGACTCTAGTCCTTTAAAAATGTGCAGAAATGAATTATATATCCTTCAAATCAAGATTGGTCTTGAGTCCCATTTACTGATAAATTATGTGAGCAGTAAATTTTACCTTGTCTTGTGAGTAAAAGAGATGATTCACTATAGGGCTGGAAGAAGGGAAACAAACCCAAAGTGTTCATGTTACATAGAAGTAAAAGGCCAGTGCACTGTAGACAGCAATAATTTAATGAGCTAGGTCTAACATGGCCCAATTAAAGAGTACCTAACATTTGCCAGAGTGTGGGCCATCCAAAAGTTCACAGGAATTTAAATTTGAATTTCGCCTCGGTTGGACACTTGGCAGATATCCCAATTAACTCTCAGTCCTGGAGAAGTAATTGAAAGCTGTGAATGCATGCAACGATTTCTCTCCTCTGTTGCATTTTGTGCACACAATAACATTCCTCTTACACAACATCCCTCTGGGGTTGCCTATTCTTCCAGGTCAAATGCCAGTCAGTGCACCAAGATTGCAGAACTCGCAAGTCATACAGAGCCATAGGATGGTCTGCTGACCTAGTAACATTACCCCGAGCTGCCATTTGCCTACACTGCAAGTGGGGCTGTTACTTAGCTGTGAGAGGTTATGCAGTGAGCATAATTGCTCATTCATATCAAAATTTGTAGGACCAAACCACTAACTTAACCACAGCTGAATACTGAGAAACAGTAACTCTTTCGATGAAGACTTACCCTTTTAAATTTATTGGAAGTTTTGTAATTTATTTCAATGGGGCTGTGTTTTTACCTTTGCAAATACAAGTCATTGCCACTACAAGCACATCCTGTTTAACAGGTTTTTACAGACAGAGGGTGCAGCAGAACAAATTTGGTATGACAAATTACATAAAAGTTGTGTTTGGGCAAGTTATCATCTGGTAGAACCAAGCATTTTGCTTCATATTACAAAAAAAAAGAGATACAACTACAATTTCTCCATTAGCTTATTTTGCGTCTTTCCTTTTCTTATCCATGCCCAGATTCATTTCCATCTTCCTAATGCTGTCTTTCTATTTTCCTTGTGCAAATGTTGCCTGAGATAGACAAGATGTCTAGATTTGCATAGAGAAACTGTTCAAATTGCAACTGATCATGGGAGTTGTTTCATCATTTGTCTATCGTTCTTAAAGAAAACTGTTCTGCTTTCTTTAATAGCTTCTTGGGTGATGACACTTGCAGACTGTATGGAAGTAGTTATTTGCATTTGTTTCCTTAAAACACAAGTGATTATATTTGGAACAGGGAAGTAAAGTAAGAGGAACTTGTTTTTCAGTGTTCTGAGACAGAAAGGTATTTTTTCATTTTGGTATGTTTCTGAAATTTTAATTTCCATTGTGATTTTACCTAGGAGAAGAATTATTTTTTTCTTAAGACATCTTCCTTTTGCACATACAAGACAAGTAAACCCAGAAGTTTTCCAAGACTTCCCCTTTTTCCTTTTGATTAAGCAAGTCATGACCAACTCTTCTCCTTAATTCTTAGGGGAAAAAAACCCTTTGCCTACTCTTACAGTTTTCTTGGAATTCGTGATGTCCTCTGGTGTCAACTGAGTTGTAAAGCCTTTGTGAGTCTACAAGCTACTTGCAGCTTCACAGTTTTCCAGTGGTGTCTTCTGGGAGTTTTGTTAACTTCCAGTATTTTCAACCATATTTTTGGTCTGAAAAGCAAATGGATTCTGTCCCTGATTAGCAAAGTACTTAGACAAGAAGAAATCAGTATTTAGTTTAAATTACAAAGTGTATTTCTTCATGAGCTCACCTAGGGATCCCAGGAAAGCAAAGAGCTACTTCACCTTCTCTCCCATGCTGATACTCTGCTTATGTCAAGTACCCTAGGCTAGTGTTAGAGCGAGTCTTTGGTATCTCTTCACTACTGGCAGAACAGGAACTGCTCTCTGTCCATATTTTCTAGCCTTTCAAAAATTTCCAAACATGGTAATTCTGGCCAATATTTACTCAGCAATTTTCAGTCCTTCCTGAACTAGGCCATATCAAGCTAATTTCTTAGAGGAAGTTCTTTGTCAATGTTGGTTCCTAATCTTTTGGTCATTCCACGGGCAAGCATACACATCAACTGCAGTGGCTTTTAATGTGACACAGTAAGAATGGAACAAATACAGCCATCAGTAAAGCTCAAAGGCCACCAAAAAAAGATTTTTTGCATGACTTTAACAAGCTAGGTAGAACTGGAATGAGTTTTTGTAGAAAAAGATATATACTGAGAGCAAATCCTTTCAGTTCTGTTTTCAGAAGAACAAGTGAGCTAAAAAGGAGAAAAGCAAGGTGGAGAACGACGGCTTGGGGCAGAACAGATTAAGATTCATTCAACCTTAGAGTGCATATGTTTAAAATATGCTGATCAGTGCAAGAGTTAAGTTTTTTGTAAAATGAGCAATTAATAACTTTTTTTATAACTTCTATTTAATTCAACTGTTGAAAACTAATTTCGTAAATAATATTTTTTTCTGAAATTCACAAAACTTAATTTGTGCAATTTTTTTCTTCTAAAGAGCAGCCTTTAAATCATGTTCTGC
Organism: Dromococcyx pavoninus; assembly: GCA_033558185.1. Taxonomy (NCBI): domain Eukaryota; kingdom Metazoa; phylum Chordata; class Aves; order Cuculiformes; family Neomorphidae; genus Dromococcyx; species Dromococcyx pavoninus. The sequence continues at coordinate 469,569 of JAUMJL010000395.1, read as the reverse complement.
TTGGAGCTATCACTATTGATGCTGATGCTGAAAACAAGATGTCTTAACATAACACAGTACTAGAATAAATTGGGATGTACAGGTCCTGTGTAAAGTGTTGAAGGGGTGAGGAGAGTATGTCTGCAAGGCAGTGCGTGAAGGCAGAACAATGTTTGACAAGATGAAAATGGATGAAGCCTTTGGGGGATTTTTTTCTAATGTGCTAGATCAATTAATGCAAAACCCGGAGTAAACAGAAACTATCGAAGCACTTTGTTAGGGTGTAATCACTGGACAATCTAGTGGTTAGGAGATATAAATTCCATTGCCTGTAGGATACCATCTGAAGCCTATAGCTCCAAACATAGAAAATCAACTCTACGTTATTCCTCTGCCCTATGTAAAATGTCATTTTTTTCCCTTTCCCTCCTTGGCTATATTATGGTATTCATAATATCAAATTTGAAGCAAAGCTTCTGTAAAATTCAGGAGCACACTTGTAAGTTCATTTCTGGTTATTAGCTGGAACAGGAAATGCTGAAATAACTACGAAAGGTATAATGGTGATTGGAAGGAAAAAGAATGATAATAACATGTGAAAGGATTAAAATAGACATTGAATGACTATCTGAATGACTAATAGTTCACATACCATCTGCTGATAATTTTTAGGATTGCTTTGTACAGGGACAAGGGAAAAGAAACTTTCCTTCCACTAGTAAATTTTGCTGAGTTTGAATTAGGCAATGATAGAATTTACATTTTCTCTTCTTTAGGATATTTTAAACCTATCTATGTGAGATACTTTTATAAAGCCCTATTTTTTCCTCGAAGCCTTTGGCCCTCTCAAAGGCAATGCTGTGAAGCAAGGCAGAGAATATCTCTGCCCTACAAGGCGATTAGCAGCCTTGAGTGTGGGCATAGACATGGTGTTCCCTATAATTCTGCTTTCTTTCCATATTGTTGGCAGCTTGTCCATTTGTAGAGTAACCTCAAGGTGAGCATAGAATTTTAAAGAGTATTAAACAGAGAAAATTATGTGATGGGCTGCGCTATATAGTATGTTTGCTTTTCCCATTGATCTGTCCAGATGATGTGAGATTTTTGGACCTATATTAAGGTGGTAAGTCTACCTGGACTCTCCTATTGCTGAGGCGTGCAGAACTATCTGTCTGCATCATTCCTGCATAACAGGTGAGTACATTTTTCAGAACAATTTAACCTGGATTTAATTGATAGTCAAATTACCCCCCAGCATAAACATGCTGATGAGGTTAGACAAGGTGCAAAAGTTTACTCCTAATCAATAAGAAAGTTGATGGAGGGAAAGAAGGGGGTCATATTCAGACTTCTGAGTTACAGCAAGTAGATCTTGCATGTTCCGACATTTTCTAAAGATAGATCTTGACCAGTTTCCTTGAGTATGGCCGTTATTAAGGTCACCATGAAGTGGAAACCAAGGCAGTAAGTGGATATGAGAAAGGGAATGAAAAGGAGAAAATGCGAGTGCTGAAGTAGGTGTATAGAACGGCATGAAAGTGTATCAAGGTGACAACAGATGCGAGAAAAATGCTTCATTTGAATTACCTAACAGTTTTCATGAAAAAAATTCTGGGGATTGAGGCCAGCCATGCATGTATCATTCCAAACTCATGATTTGTATTTGAGCCCCAGCGAAAGACTGAACACTGGGACTAGACTAGAAAGAGAATGAGGATTTCATACCAGCTACTTAAGTTTTTAGACCAGTATTTCTTAAAATAAGCAGGCCTCTGCTCTAAATTACTAACTGAAGGAAGTATGTAGTATTTCACTGATGATGCAAGTCTAAGGAGAAATCAGCTTCATATATTAGTCTCCTGGAAGTCGATTTCTAGTGTCTAACACATATTAGTCTAATAGCATATGGTGCTAGCTGCAGTTGCAAATATAATTCAGTGGAAAAGAGCTGAAAGCACCTTTAGAGTTGCCACAAGTCACCTAACCTTACAAAAAAATGTTGTGTGTTTTGCACTTTGGCATTCATCCAGTTTTTTATCATTCATACAATCTTGTTTATAAAAATTTCAGGCACCGTGTTGCAGAGTTACAAGGACTTCACGTATAAAGTGCTTCTGAAGCATCTCAGAAATACCATTTTTTTCCCAACTCTGTTGATATGCTCTCAACCCAAAGTAATTAAGTAGATTAAAATATTTATATGACTTGCTAGGATCTAGACCTCTTTAAAGGTCTAGATTGTATTATTTTGAAATAGCAGCTTGATCTGACATGGAAAGCCTGATATTCTCCTAATAATTACATCAGCGTCACAGCAGCTCTGCTTTAATTAAATCTTCACAATTAGACAGGCTTGTTATTGTATGTCATTAGTCTTCTTAATACCATTTTACCTATTATCACCTCATTTTCAAGCACCCATCTGTCAGAGGGAAGCTACTTTTCCACCTCACTTCATGGCTTACTGATTTACACCTAAAAGGCTTTAGGCAGTTATGTTAACAATTATGAATTGTCTTGGTGGAATTCTGAGGAACAGAAAAAAATGCACTGGTGCATTGAGCTGAATATAAACATGAAAAACAGATTCTGTAATTCAGAAAGCTTTTCTCCTTTTGAGGTTTGCATAACCATTTGGCTTAGTTCTGTCAGAAATGTCCCTTCCAGGAGATATATGAGTCCAAACTCTTCACTGAGTTTACTTCCTGAACACAAGGGATGCAGTGAAATTGTTAAATTCATTGGCTAGAATCGTAGCAGTGTTTTTCTCAGTTTTACATCTGTGAGAGATCAGTTAAGGTATTTAATAACAATATTAAAAAATATCTATGGCACTTTGATTTTTAAGTATATCAAGTATTATGCAATATTATGCAACTTTTCATTCATGCTAGTGTCTGATAATGAGCTTGTGCACAGCTTTAAGATGTATTTGTGGTGTAAAAACTGAGTAGGGGTATTGTTTGGCCTTACTCTACACCCTTTGGGTTTCATGATCTTTCAGTAAAGTTCATGGCAAAATTACAGTGCCAATTATAGAATCCTAGAACACAATGGTTTGAGTTGGCGGCTGGTCACCAGTGGTGTCCCCCAGGGATCGGTGTTGGGTCCAGTCCTGTTTAATATCTTTATTGATGATCTGGATGAGGGGATTGAGTCCATCATCAGCAAGTTTGCAGATGATACCAAGCTGGGAGGAAGGGTTGATCTGTTAGAGGGTAGGATGGACCTACAGAGGGACCTGGACAGATTGGAGAGATGGGCTGATTCTAATGGGATGATGTTTAATAAGTCCAAATGTCGGGTACTTCATTTTGGACACAACAATCCCATGCAGAGCTATAGACTGGGGACAGAGTGGCTGGAGAGTAGTCAGGCAGAAAAGGACCTGGGAGTGCTGGTTGACAGGAAGCTCAACATGAGCCAGCAGTGTGCCCAGGTGGCCAAGAAGGCCAATGGCATTCTGGTCTGCATCAGGAATAGTGTAGTGAGCAGGACCAGAGAAGTTATTGTCCCCCTGTACTCGACACTGGTCAGGCCTCATCTTGAATATTGTGTACAGTTCTGGGCCCCCCAGTTTGGGAAAGAGGTTAGGATACTGGAATGTGTTCAGAGGAGGGCAACGAAGATGGTGAAGGGGCTGGAGCATAAGCCCTATGAGGAGCGACTGAGGGAGTTGGGGCTGTTTAGTCTAAAGAAGAGGAGGCTCAGGGGAGACCTCATTGCTCTCTACAACTACCTAAAAGGAGGTTGTAGTCAGGCAGGGGTTGGTCTCTTCTCTCAGGTGACCAGTGACAGAACTAGAGGGCATGGACTCAAGCTTCGTCAGGGAAAGTTTAGGCTTGATGTGAGGAAGAAGTTCTTCACTGAAAGGGTGATTGGCCATTGGAATACGCTGCCCAGGGAGGTGGTGGAGTCGCCGACCCTGGAGGTGTTTAAGGGGAGATTGGATGAGGCACTGCGTGCCATGGTTTAGATGATGGTTGGTGTTAGTGTTGGTGTTAGTGTTGGGTTATAGGTTGGACTTGATGATCTCAGAGGTCCTTTCCAACCTGGTGATACTGTGATACTGTGTGTGATACTGTGAGTTGGAAGGGACCTGCAAATGGGCAGGAACATGTTTCACTAAATCAGATTGTGCAAATCTCCAGGCAACTTGACTTTGAACGCTTCCAGTGATGGGGCATCCACAGCTTCTCTGGCCAACCTGTTCCAGTGTCTCACTACCCTTATTGTAGAAAATTTCTTCTTTATGCCCAATCTAAGTCTACCCTCTTTCAGTTACAATTATTGTCCCTTGTCCTGTCACTACAGGCCCTTGTAAAAAGCCTCTCTCCATTTTTCTTATAAGTCTCCTTTATATATTGAAAAAGCTGCAGTAAGGTCTTTCCAGAGCCTTCTTTTCTCCATGCTCAACAATCCGAACATTCTAAGCCATTCTTCATAGGAGAAGTGCAACTGTGCAACTATTTTCTTATTTTATTGTCATTAATTCTCTTCAAATAATGGAACGCAATGGCAATCCAGAACCTGCTAAGTAAAATGTTGATAGCTACTTTCACACTTGAAAATCTGTATGTCTTATTTCACGTTGTGCAGGAAGAGTTTCCTTGGGTTTCTCTCTCTTCTTGCAAGCCATCTGTGGGTGTAGTTAAGTAGCAGATTTTTTTTCTGATGGAAGAATTAAAGTAGGACATTTAAAGTAATAATTAAAGTGTGAATATATGTAACTTTCAAGCAACATGTCTTGTAGTTAGTAAATAAGCAAAATTGACATAGTAGAATATTGAGAAATGATTACCATGATGAGAAAAAATAAAAATGTCAAAGGTATTTTTCGATTTGTATAGTAACTTCAGCAAAAAAAGCAAGTAGTGGGCCGTGGCTACAGTACTAATTTCAGTACTACTAATGTCATCTACGCTGTTCTCTTTATTTGTCACTCCTTCGATAATGCATGTATCTTCTAGGATAGTGCATTTTGTATATCACAGTAAATTGATTCTTGGCTGTAAGAATACTTTGCTAGCAACTCCATAACTTTGAAGGAAATTCCCCTGCAGTCATTAGTCAAATCCCATGCTCAGATCTTCACTGGGATCAGCAGCAACATGGATCCTAGAGTGTGAATACCGGAATTGCTGAAATTATCCTGACCTCCCTTTATGGATAAGCTGTTACTGTTCTGTCCTATTGTAAAGTCCAAGTTCATTGTCTCTAATGATGTTAATTCTATTCAGAAACTGAAGGTAGCAGATGACCTTGTCCATAACAGATTTGTCTCTAAATAAGAATATGAAAAATGGCCAGTAATTATCACTCTACTTCAACCCCTACTTTTTCCTCAGAGGCAAATTTCAGGGTTTTTTTTCCAGATGTGAACGTTTATTTTTTCTTGGCTGTGTGGGATTTTCAACCTTAAAGGAATATTCACTTGCTGTATACTCCTATACTGTTACAGTGGTAGTGTTTCATTTGTCTGTAGGTTATAAAAGAGGCACTATTTGTAAAGAGAGAAAGTGGAGGGTTTCTTTAGGCTAAATGAAAAAAATCAATAGACCTGGATGAAGTACCTCAAATAGACCTGGATGAAGTACCTCAAAGCTTGCCTGTTTCTACCATTTGTTTCAGTTGATCTAGTAGAAGATATTACCTCTCCTTAACATCCTTGCGTCTCTGAGTCTCTAGAAACACAGAACACCATGAGAGCTACGTAACACAAGGCAGAGCATATAGTTACAGGTGGAAGGAACAAAGAAGCAGCAAGACAGTACTGGTCAACATGGTAGGTGCAGCGTGCAGAAGCTAACTGCTGCTAAGTTTCGAAGGGCATCAGAGCTGAAGGAAGCCTTGGGAGGAAGTCTGAAGGAAGCTGGTGTTTGGAGACGTCTTGAGGAAATGCTCCCCATTGTGAGTTTGTGAGAAGTGCAGGAACTTGGCACTGCAGGGCAGGTGGATACCAGAGTCACCTTTCCGAGGCGGAGTGAGAGGTGACGGGTAGGATTGTCGTTGGGAAATAAAGTACCTTGTTGGGAATGACAAGTAATTTCTGTTTGGTGTGACTGAGAAAGGAGAAGCCAGTTGCAAGAGGAAAGCAACACAGCAAAAACAGCAGACAAGAAAAAAGATTTCTCCCAGCAGCAGTCTGGTAAGATATGAGGAAGGCAAAGTTATGTTTACCAAGGCCAATGAAAAGTGACTGCAATAATTTATATGAAATGTTGGGAACCTGGAATTTGGGTGAAGAGGAGGATCTCACTGAAAGGACACACTGAAAAATAAATTAGAAAGTTAGAAGGGACGAAGAGCTTGCAGCCATGGAATTCAAGAAAGGTAGCATTAAAAGGAAGAGGACTAAGGGTGACTGGTTTGGACACAGCTGTGGGGCCAAGAAGGATGAGTATTTAGCCCTGATGTTGCGATTTGGTTCAGATTATCTTGTTAGAAGTTAAGAAGTAAGAACAAGGCTTAAACATATTGCAGTTCTGTGTTGCTGGTTAGCTTATTTTTTTGGCTTTACTGGATGTGAGTTTTCTGCAAAGACAAAGTACTGGTTCATTCCCATTGCCCAATTCATACACTCCTGGTTTTCCCTAAACCTTGCCATTGATGAACATAGAGTTACACATTGGTCTCATTGCAGCCTGTTTTCTGCTGTCCTTTAATTAGCAGTACCTTGGTGTTCTCGTTACTCACATGAACAGATACAGCTGTGGAGTCTAGGACACACATATCATAGGATCATAGGATCATAGAATCGCTTGGTTGGAAAAGACATTTGAGATCATCGAATCCCACCATACCTATCCACTACTAAACCATATCTATGAGCACCTAATCTACCCATCATTTAAATACCTCCAGGGATGCTGACTCCACCACGTCCCTAAGCACCCTGTACCAGTGACCCCCAGGATGAGAATGTAATGGTAAGACACAGAAACTTCCTGCCATGTGCTGAGGGAATTCATTATCAGTTATTGCCCATGTTTCAAGATGGGAGTATAGATCTATTGAAGCTCTTCTAATGGCATTAGAGGAGGAGAACAGTGTTTTCGCAGAATTTAGCTTTTCAGAATACTTTATACTGATTCAAGCCTATTGTGATCTTGGATTTTCTGAAGTTTCAGTATATACAACACAGCATGCCATAGTTCTTCAGAGCATAACTTAACTACTGTGATTATGAAATCTGGTTTTGTACTTAATATCACATATGGAGATTTAGTGGAATCGAGAAAGTAATTCAAAGCCCAGTTCTATAACAAGTGTTTAAGAAAAAAAAACCCAAGCTCATTCCTTCTGTTTGACTCAAAAAGATTTACCTTTCTATATAATTTTTTAAAACTTCCTCCATCTGAAAAGTTTCAAATCTAGAGAGATTAAACTGCTCAGCATTATAGCCTCTATTAAAAGTTAAAATCTCATCTATGTGCATAAAAAATGCTTGCCCAATGCTCTCGAGCCATGAGTTTTAAGTATTGTAAAAAACTTCTTGGTGTTCCAAGAAATCTATACAATTTAAATAGACAAATTTCTGCAAGATCTACCTATGCTTTTAAGAAAAGTTCTGATAGATCACCATCTGGAGAACCATATCAATAGCCAACTCAGTAAACAAACACCATCTGTATTAGTGCCTCAGACTGGTAATCTCTGACTGAAGAGATTATTAGTGGTCCAACATATTAACACAACAAGGGAAAGGAAGAAAAAATAGCTTACTTTTTAATTTTTACAGTATTGATGGAGGCCAGTCCCTGTCTTGTTTCATTAAATTGCCAACTATTTTTTTCCAAATTCAGTCTTTTTCTTTAGAAGAGAAGAACATTTGCAAAACATATTTTTTACCTTTCTGTTTTAAACCGACACTTGGCAGGCTGAAAAAAAATCTTAAAACCACAACAACCGAATTGTGTGAAGTATAATAGAACAGACAAGTAATACAGCCATAAGAACAATACTTAAAATTTAAAATGCTGATAGAACACATACTACAATGACCTGGGTAGGTGTAACGATAAGCAGGAGGAAACCAGAGTGTTTTGGGGTTTTTTGTCATACATTACTAAGCAACAGAAATTATGTTAAAAAAAAGTCAAGATAAAATGAAGGCCATTTTTGGTCTCTGGCAAAGCTTCATCAGGTTCACCCTCTGTTCCACCTCCACCACAGGTTTTAGATGTAGGTTAAGAACTGTCACTTCAGTCTTTAAGAATGTCCTTTTCTAAATGCTATAACTTCAGTTCAAGGGGATTTGAATGCTGTGGTATCAATTAGAGCCTCTGTCATATCAGAATGAACCTGGAGGCTCCCAGCTGATCTACAAAATGCTGATCATTCTTCAAAGGCAAGATCTGGGCCCATGTAACATGTCCTTCTTGGATGTCTTCCTCTTTTAGGTTTGAAAAGTAGTACTAAAAATGCAGTTTAGCCTCTTTATCTATACAGTGTAGTAAGAAGGAATAGGGAAATCATTCACACATTAAATAAAGCTCTTAAGACTAAAGAAATCAAACATCGCTGCAACTGAGAAAATACTACAGGGAGGGAATGAGAAAACTGGAGAGAAGTTGGAGAAGCTCTGTAACATTTTAAAGCTCCGTGATGTCATAAAACTCCATAAAATGCAAAAACAAAGAAGAAAATATTGTTAGTTGCAAGCATTACATAATTTGTTTCATTTGCTAGCAGTAGTGAAAAATACGCTGGCATTCTAGTAGTTAGGTTGTCAAAGTGACCTTTTTTAATGTCACATGTCACAGAATTTCTTGTCAAACTAAGACAACATGACAGGACAGAGTCAAGCTTTTCTAATGTTTCCCCTTCACCTTCTTCAAAAGTGCTTGCATCCTAAAGAAGAAGGTGAGAGTATGGTTTATTCACTGCTTGATGATTCAGTGACCACTCTAAAGAGAAAAGTCACATGGCAAAAGAGCTTTTGTGTTATAGGGTTTTTTTAATAAAAGAAACAATATAAAATTGAAATAAATTGGCAAAACAGTTGTGCTGCTTTGACAATAGGTGACAGGAAAAATCTTGAATGTCAGTGCTGGATTGGAATGTCACTCAGATGCTTTATGCAGTTATCAGTGTACATCTAACAAATGCAAACTAAATGAAAATACCACATTCCAGCTCCAGTATTCAGCTGGTGACTGTGAGAACACAGAAGGACATAGACTGTGTAAAGAACAGATTCATTTTCATAGCCACATAATATGGTGAACTTTATTGTAAAATATGGAAATCAGCCTTTATTTGTCCTGCTATTGACTTTGAATAGATTGCAGCTACATGGATTATAAGAATTTCCGGTTACGAATTTTCAGATCTTTTTGTTTGTTTTGTATTTAAAGTAGTAGGACTGAAACTATGACATGAAGAAGATCCTTGAACTGGTACTTAATTTTTCATGTTATTTACCTCAACATAATTGCACATCAGAACACAGTTAAAATTAATAAAGTTACAATAGATTTTTCCTATTCTAAATATAACAGGCTGATGGTCATTTCTATCCATGATTACTATACCACATGTATGACCAGTTCTTTAATTAGTGTAAATGAGTTCATAATTCATACAGAGATGCATATTATGCTTGTGTTGTCAAATGTCTCAATATAAACAGGTACAGAAGAGATAGCATACTTAATATAGTTTGCTACTGTTTTCTAAACTTGTGCGATTAAATGAATTCTTTTCACCAAGAAGAAAACTTAGCTCTGTCTATGTAAAAAACAAGGGACTATGTTAAAAGACTAGTTTCCAAAGAAAAGAAGACTTAGCTGATCTTGTTGCTGATACTTCCATTGTGCCCATATCCTCCTAGCTCTCGCTCCCAGGCCCAGCAGCTTTTGAACCTGCTGACCAATAGGTTCTGCTACAAGTGACAAATACAAATGACTCTAGGGATGTTGTACATCCCTACAAATTTTGAGGAAATACAGACAGGGCAGAAGTCATACCTAGTGTTACTGCTGAGGGGATGAATACACCTGAGGTTCTGCTCCTATTAGACTCCCGAAGAGCTGCATGGAGATGGTTGCTGTGAATGCTCCAGTGCTGCGAGGAGCTTCAGTCAGTACTGATGCTCTATGACACATCAGAGAAGCCAGCAAAAGAAAATTGGTTTCACTGTTTTTACAGCTCATGTAATAAACTGTTGACTCTGGGACTGGGTGTATTTTACACCTCATATATAACATACTTTTCTTCTTTTCCTCCATTAAAGCCAGAAAGGCCATATTCTCAGATAACTTGGATTACCAGCAGGAACTTCTTATTGAAAATCAAGATCTTGATCTTTTCTCTGGAAGGGCTCAAGTTCAAGTCTGTGTTTCTTAGATGCCTTAAAGGATTATGTAGTTGTAGGAACCCTTCCTTCAGACTAAGTATTGTGTTCTTTAAGGGCAGAGGCTGAGCAGGCTTTCATCCCTGTGGCCTTGAATAAAAGCAAGAAGATAAGTCTCATCTCAAATTTGTCTCATGGAATGAGGCAGGGAAGGCTGTTTATCACTTTCCAGAGGCGTGGACCACCCAGGGGAAGTAGAGGAAGAACCTAGAGAGCAGGAAACACCTGGGTGGCAACTACTCGTTAACCAGACTGTCAAGGGAGCTGGACATGGTCTCTGTACCTCAGCGCTCCTGACTGATGCAATAGCAGGGATGAAAAAGTAAAGTAAAGCTAGCATGTAATTTATCTTTCCTCTGATTCTACTTGGTTTGTGTTTTGTTGGTTTAGAAAGCCCTCTGATGATATAAGTCTTAATTAAAGATTGTGGAAGTCAGTCTTTCATGATAATGTTACTCGATGAGAAAAGTGGAGCCCAGCAATTGTTAGTATTAATAGAATGTACAACTAGCAAAAAGCATAGAATTACCAAGTTCAAAATACTATCGGGATCTTATTTTTGTATCCCACCCCCCTCTTTTTTGAGAAGAGAGGAAGAAGGCAATCAGTTTTTAATCTGCCAAGTTATGATTATCAAGTTATAACCACAGCTGGGAATGAAAACAGTCAAAATTTCCCAAGAATCTTTCCTAAGTGTACAGTGATGCCATTTTCATAAAGATGTAGAATGGTTTGGGTTCAAAGGGACATTTAAAGATCATCTAGTCAAACCTCCAACTTCTTTTCACTAGTTCTTTGTTTGAAATTGTCATTTTCTGTTATCTGCTATCACTTTGCTCCCCATATAGAATTTGGGGATGTTAATAAATGTTTAAATATTGCCATAGCAGAAGCATGGAAATGTTTTTGAATCATAATAACTTGCTTCCAGCTGATTTGCAAGGAGGAGATCCTTCCTACATGTTTATTCTTATTCGTCCTGTAATTATAGCAAATTGAATATAGGAGCTTTGAAGAATTGAAAAGAACCCTTTCCATGTGTAGCAAATAATTTCCAGGCTTTAAAGGGAGTAAGTTTAATGATCTTCATTGGAATTTGAACTTTGTTATGGTAGTGTACAATGAAAACCTCAGAAATATAGTCAATTTGAGTAGTTTTATGAGCTAAGTAATTTACCTTATTTGAACTACACTTGGCTAGACACAGTTTTTACTTTCTTATTTTGCATTTCTCCTTTGGTACATGCATTTCAGTATAGATTCTGTTTTATTTTGAAATCAATGGTACACTCTGGGGAAACAGAAAAGACATTGTGTTTTTAAAAACTCACACCAAATTGAAATTATTTGGCAGTGATTCAGGAAGAAGTAACAGAAGGCTGGAACTGCTTTTAAAAGTTTGATATCAGAAGTGGATGTTCTGGGATGGTGAAGGCAGATCTTAGTGGACTGATTAATCTCAGTCCATTGGATGCCATGGTCTGAGCTACAGATGAGAAAAGACTGGTGATACTGACTGCCTGGAGTTATCTTCTCAAAGTGATGGGTTTTTTCTTCCTGTGCTGAAAACAGTAAACAGAATAGCTAATAAAATGTAATAGTTTGAGTGTTCACAGGTATGTTTTTTCTGGTTTGTTATGGAATTTCATGTCTCTCAGACCATCAAAAAACAGTTCCAGGAATTTTTTACCACACCCTTTGCAGATGGCCATGCTCGGAATATGGATATCTGTAGGACAGAGTGTAGAAATACCATTTAAAAATATGTATTTACATTACTGCCTGTAATGAGGTCACACGTTCAAACAATGCCTCTCCCTTTTCGTTTTCATCAGGTCCTGAGAACAAACGCTATATAAAACTTGTATTGCCCACCACCAATAATTGTTGGATACAAACTTGCCCTTGAAATATGAGCAAACTATATCACACTATATCAGTCACTCACAACAGCCGTGGCAGCCAGAAGCAGTACTGAAAAGGTATTTGTAACCCTCTATGCAGAAGCCCAACAGCACTTTTGAGTGTTAGATTTGCAAATTCAAGGTTTGATTATAACCTGGGCTGTTCTTATAAAACCAGTGGCAGATGTAGCCTGACTGGACTTTCCACCCTAATTCAGCTTTTCTGTGCTCATTTAAGTCTCATCAGCCTCAGGACTTGGACATTTTACTTCCTTGAGTGGGATTTGGGATCTCACATGGCTGCTGGAGGCTTAGTTTCCAGCTTGCAAGTGGTTTACAGGTGGGGAAGATGCAATGCCATTTTTTTCCAGTTTTTATGTCAGTCCCCATCTGTTTCTGGATTATACTGTTTCTCATGTGTCATAGCAAAATCGTTTATTTCTTGGTGATTTGAGGAGTTACTGCTCTCTCCCAATGATACCAACTCAGTTGATATGCCCAGAAGTGTGCATTGCTTTTGAGTGTAAAGAGGTGCAAGTGCTGACAGGGTGTTATCAGCGACTAATCCTGCATGTCGCTCATTGTTTGAACATTAGCCTGATATATTGTCATCACAATTAATAAAGCTCAGGTTTTACGTGGCAGATTTCTGAGTTTGAACAAGTAGGAGATAGAGAATGAAATTTGATCTCAAATAGTACTTTACAACATGTCTGGGATTCTTAGTAGGACAATCTGTGCAGTTGTGAAACTTGTGGTGGAAATCAGAATGAAAAAAACACATAGTATGTCTTTGCATTATGAATCCTGTATTATGACTTTTTTTGTCAATAATATCCTTACCATGCTCTAGGGAAGTCACTGTGGATCTATTTTCCTTTAGCCATAAGAGATAGGCTAATATTTTGACTACTGTCTGATGAAAGCGTTAAAACTTCAGACACAAAAGCAACCTTTTTGGTACTGTATAAGCAGAATTTCATTAAATACATATGTACTATTCCATTTCTCTTTAATAAAAGCATTTCCCAAATAACAGTGATGTACAAAGAAGCAATGCACTGATTTCTGCAATGTTGCTTTGAGTAATGTTACCCAACCATTACTTGCTCGCTGAGGTTTTGCTTGTCTTTTGTAATGAGAGCTTTATGCTCCAAGATTGAGAATCACAAGAAGAACGCTATACTTCCAAGAAAACAGAGCCGAAAGCAGTCACTCCTTTGTGTATTGGAGTAGCTTGGAGGAAGTGTTAGGCATGTCAGTAAAGCAAGCAGAACTGAATTATGCTGTCCTGAAGATGAGGGACCTTAATCACAAGAAGTGACTAGTGGTAGAAAGGAAGGGGCAGATTAAATTAGAGGGTCCTGAAACAGGCCTTGCTGCAGCAAGAGAGGAGGCAGGAATGTGGAGTGTGGGTGCACCATGGTTTCCCTACAAGTAGCCTTCCTGTACACATCAATGTGATGAATGGCAGCATCCAACATTTATTCTTTAGCATGGGTTATGAATGGCCACTGCTTTGCATAAAGTCTAAAGGGGACCCAAAATATATGAATATATGGTTCTGGAGCCAAAGACTTTAAAATGCAAATAGGCTTTAATAATGTTATTGCTCAACCACGAAGCATGATTGAATATAAGAATTCTAATTTTCCATGACACAGACTCAAATTGCTGGAAACTAATTCATGCTTTACCACTTTAGTATTTTAATTCTACAAGTGACATGAAAAAGCTTCTCACACATTAAAACAACTTACACGGGAAGTGATCAAATATTTTTCAATATAAAATTTGAAAAATATTGTGATGAAATTACAATGTACATTTTTTAAAAATTATTATGAGCTTTGTTTTCTTCTAGATTTGCTTAGATCCTTGTTTTGGCATATTGCTATTTTACAGAGGAAAATCAAACTAAAATTCACTTGCATTTCTACCAATCCCATTTTTTGTAAGTGTTTTGGCTAAGGAAAAGAGAGTTCAGAGTCAAACGGAAAAAACCCAGTTCATTTACTCCTTACTTTTGGTACATGCATATGTATAGGAATTTTTACTTAAATAGCTGAAAGACTGTACTGAACTTCATGTGCCCTTCCTGTTTCTTAAGCTCTTATACTTGTGACAAATCCTTGAAAGGCAGCCTGATGTCATTATAATCACAGAACAATTTTCTTCCTACTGGAAAGAAACACATTGTTCCTCTTCAATGAAAGAAAATTGAAGCTTTCAGTGTTGCAAATAAAACAAAATACATTTAAGTTGTTATTTATCCTTAATTACTGTAAGTCTCTTGAGAGGCAAGCAAGAGATGTTGCATTTCAAAATCTGGTATCTTTCCTTAGGTTTTGTACTTATTTAAAACTGTGGTTTTGGTTTTTTTCCCCCTCCATCTGGGCAAAGTTTGTAGCTGTTTGTGTGCATGTGTGTAGGGCTTTTTTGTGATCCATGTAGCACCAACATAGAATCTGAGGCTGTTTCGAATAACAGAATTGACTGGTCCCTAAATGTTTGTGAGTTGGGTAATCTTAACACATGGAGTACCAAATAACTGCCTGGGGTGGCGCACAATGTCTCATCAGCATTCTTATGCCAGTGCTTAACCGGGAGAGGGAAGGGATATGGGAAGAAATTACTTAGCAGTTAGACAAGAAAAAAGGAGCATGCTGAGAAGAAAAGGCAGTTGTTTCCTAATTGAGCTACGGAGGAAAATGAAATGTCCTGGTGATGTCCTTCCTCTTATCCATCCTATCTTCACACAGACAGATGCTTGCTGTACCTGGTAAGTTGTCAGCCCTGTGGTAATATATAAGAACAATCACAGATGTCTTTTATTGTTGCACGCAGTTGAAAGATAGTCATCCACCTCTGCAGTGTTTGTTATGCGAGCACCAGTGTCCAGTAAGAGATTTGCTCATATGCTATGAACTTTGTGTCTGAGAAGGTTAGTTCTTTCCTCAAACCAGGAGAGTTTTTGTATGCTGTGTACAGTTGTGTATTAGGTGTGAGGAGGTATATCTTTCCTTCTCATGAGGTAGGTGCATGTGATGAAGAAAACAGAGAGCTTAGCTGTTGACATATAGTGATGTTATTTTGAATGTAATTTCATTATGTCGAGGTTAACTCTGTGGTTTCTTAATGCCTGTCTGGACTGGAGGTCCAAGTGGGGAGTAAACCAGCTGAGGCTCAAACACAGTCTACACAGTCTCTGATGTAGGCCCTGCTAGAACTTGTACCTTTTCATCTTGCATGGACGTCTGGGATGTTGTTGCCATTCCTTGGCAAAGCACAGCTTGAGCACCTCCAGTTTATGATATTGTAACTCCACTATATTGCATTCTTATGGTAGGCTCTCTTTGGGCATAAATTTATTATTGGCCACTGTTAGGCTTTTTGCTGCTCTGAAAATCAGTGGCCTGCCTTCTGTATGAGGCAAGCAGCATTGACTACAAGTTGCATCTTTAAAGAGAAGTTAGATTTCTTTTCCAGATGGTGCTCTAGAGTAGTTATCCAAGATTTTTGGGTGGATGATTGATATGGAACCTACTGATTTGACTTGCTGTTCTCCCTTGGTCTTAAAAAGAGATTGGAGCTCTGTGTGTAACCTCCTCAATACTAAATTGGTGTAACTATTCTCTGTGAACCTGATTACTTGTTTTCTGGCTGTAAAGAAAGATATCAGACTGGGAATACATATTCCTGTGGGGCTGAAATTAATTTCCCCTCTACAAACACAGAACCTAGTGTTACTTCAACATGTCAGCTGCTTCCTTACTCCTTTGTTATGACTTTGTTAAGGCTTTTCTATGCTGTAGCAAGTGTGTGAGCACCTATTGTTGTATAGAGCAGATGAAGATTAAAAACTTGCTGTTTGTGCAGCACAAGAGAAGAAGGCTTTGAACCTGAAGGACAGTGTGCATGAAAATAGACTTGGCTAAAAAGTTATTTCAGAGGAGGAAATAAGACTTACTGTCTACAAAAATGAAAACCTTCTTGTAGTAAAGATCCAGCAGTGCTGAGCTTACTCTGAAATGCAAAACATGCAGGAAACACTGAACAGAGTGCAGAATTAGGACCTCAGTGGAAATAGCTTTCGATCTCTATTCCGAGCGTGGTCGTATTAATTAAATCTATAATATGCTCTGTAAAAAACAAAGAGAATCATGCTTTATCTTAGCCAGGACAACAGAGTGAGTAGTTATACATGAAGTGTGAAATAAGCTTTAGTGTGTCCAGATTTTACCCCTGAGTAAAATGTGCTGCAATTGCAAGCTAGTAGGGCAGAGGTCATCTTGTGTGTATTCATAACTACATAGGGCTGCTGTTCTGACAACTTAATACACTATGCTTGTGTTTTTATACTTACTGTGAGATACAGAGTTTACCAAATGTACAAGGACCTATCATCAAATAACATAAATACCTTAGCTTGTAAGAAGTGTTAGAGTTCTTAGATACTGGGATGCAGAATTTATGACAGCAGAATATAGATTTATGATCAAGAACTAGAAGTATTGAATGCAAGAAAATAATCTCTCAGATCACATAAATAAAAGACACATGGGATATTATGTTGTTTCAATGCAGAAACTAAAATATGCCTCAGTAATTGCATAGTATTAGTTTATTTTCATTGCATTGTATTCAAATTGTGCAAAATTCCTGTGGCATTTAAGGGTCATTTGTTCTTTCCTTGTTTGTAGGAAGTTTTATGTAGTTAAACAAATGGTTTGCAAAACAATCTATCATGAGATTTGCTTTAGTTCGTCACAGTGTCTTTAATACTTCTGTGTAACTGAAAACAATACAGCATCTACAAGAAAACTTTACAGAATTAGCAGTTTAAATCAGGCTCATGTTTTAATCTCTTAGAACAGGTAAGGATGCAAGAGAAAAACTCAAGTCAACAAAACATAACATGACTAAATTTCTGATTTAAAAAGGCATGAAGTGTTTTGAAGTGTATTTTAAAGGGTTGTTGGAAAAGAACTGTCTTGTAATTACAAGCCCCAAACTGCTCAAATTGTTAAATGACATCTTATTTATTTTCTTTTTTTTTTTCCTTATCCCTCCCCCTATTTCTCTTGGACTTACATAGAGCTCTTACCATGAAGCATGGATAAAACATAAGAGCTTCAGAGTCATCACCAAATTACAAAGCCTCTCTGTTTTCGACTACTAGTAGCACAGTGCATTTGCAATTGCAGAATCACTGTTGGATTTGGGAGTTTTGTTTTGGTTTAGGTTTTCAGGGGGCAGTGAGAAGAATAGGGAAGAAACATGCTTTATTTTATTATTGTCTCTAAACCAGCCTGCAGACCAGGTTTCATTAGGAAGCAAGAAGGCTGAAAAGAGCTGGCTGCAGCAAGTTACTTGTTGCCTAGTGACACCATCAGACCTATAAACTCAGGCTTAACTCTAGTTCTCTTAACCCTTTATTGTCCAGAAGCGGCATTTTATTACTGGGCGATTCCTATTTTGACCAGTAAAGAGTATTCATTTTTAACAAAAACGTTTCTGTACCACTAGATGCCACTAAAAATCAGAGAGAAAGAGATGGACAGTTTCCAAGTAAAATTTAAAAATAGTTAATTCTTTAATTTAGGACCAAGATAATTATTTATGTCCTCTTCCAGTACAACTGAACTTGGAAATGCCATAGAAATGTATTGTAAAATGTAAATACAAGCTTGAAGCTTTTTTTGTAAACAAAATCCTGTCAATGAAAGGTGAAGGGAGCACCCTCTCCTAGGCTCTGACTTGTCTCCTGATAACTGATAGTACATGTTTCTCTCATATGTGTGATAAACTGTTTTCTGTAGTTTTGCTGCTTAGTCATTATGTGCCCATTGGTGATGAGGACAAAATTCCTTTTTTCTTGCTTCTACAAAAGAAATTTACTCAAACTCCACCTAATTAATCAGTCCATTTACTGACAATTGCCAGGGGAAGTTTACAAGGCAGAGGTGTTGTATCTATGCTTCATAAAGCCATTATTTAAGAACTACTGCAGCTGCTAATTAGGCTGTAGAAGTTAATAGTTTAGGACATCAGTATTTTTATAAAATGTACTTTCATATCAGAGTATCTTAAATAACTTGTTTTTCATATTTTTTCATGTTGTCTTTCTGTTTTTCTATTAAGCTGTATTTTGAGATATTGTAGAACATCTAGAAACAAAGCTAAAAGATCATAGTTCAACTGCTGTCTCTCCCAAAATGAGTATATTTGAAAGTGAATTTTAGCACTACTAACTGTTGCAGCAGTTAGATTTGCAAATTCTTTAACTTTGAAATCAGAAATCACACTGGTAGTGTTAGTGAGGTCTTTCAATCAGTAGTGGCAAAAGCAATAGGACTCAAAAATATCTCTCTTCTAATGGAAGAGTACGTACTAGATGCATATACAGAAAATAGGGATCAAAGGCAGAGAAATGTACTGATTTGGATTGTCTTTTACCGATCTGTTCCTGTTTCCTATAGAATATCTGAGTTATTCTATTACTTTAAGGTAGTTGGCCATGAGGAACCCACAAACCATATGCCCTCGAGTACCTACAGCACGGTTAACCTCTTGCCCTCCACTGTCTTCCTTGAGCCTACTCCTGCAGGCTGCTTTGCCCTGAAGTGCCTTTTCTCTCTTGCAAGGGACCAGATATCTTCACTTCCCACAATCCTCTCCACCATTCAGCACTTACTTAAACAGAAAGAAGGTTTCTGAGCCTACTATCATTATGGATGTACATGAAATGAAAAATCTTTCCAAGGCCTTCTGTGGGACAGAGGATCTTTCAAATGTTCAGATATAATTTATATAATCTGCATTTGGCTAGATATAATTTGTAACTGGGTAGAAAGAACAGGGTTACTGTTTTATATTTTGTTTTGCCCTATTGTCCTGAAAACTTCTTTCACCTGTAGGTTTACTCAGGAAGAAGGGGTCTCACTAGTTTTCTAAAGTACAAGTGGTGAATTTCTGGTCCCTACCTTACAGCTGAAAATTGCATAGCTTAGTTACACTGGTACTGTGCCAGAGGTAAAAAACCTCTGCTTCACCATGCCAGCTACAATTTGGAAGACACACAGTGGCATTGAATTGGTGGTACAGCTGAGATAAAAAGCGTAGGTTGGACATTAATAACTTTGGAAGAATTAAGCTGAGAGCAATAGGGAAGACCAATTTGCAAACCTACCCCAAACCTGATTGGGGGTGTGATAATCCAGAGTTTTGGCCTAGGTTTACTTGTAAAACGAAATATTTCTGACTAATTTTTTATAGAAATAACTGACCCAAGGGCTCTGAGCCTTCTGTAACCTAATGTATTTCACAGAGATGCAGGTCAGATAGTAACTAATGGAAATTACACATGAAAGAAGAGATAAACTTAAACTTCTGCTTCATTAATTTTATTTTCTGCTTTTGTAGCTTGTTCTTTTTTGGTAGCGTCTGGTTAGCAATTAAAATGTGATTAGCATATAATGGTAACTGTTAATGTGGAAGCACTGAAATTTCTTGTCCCAGTGATTGCTTTCTCATTAGCAGCGAGAATTACTGTGTGTTTTAACTGCTAGCCAAAGTTTAGAGCTATGGAACACTGAAGTTTTCTTTGAAATTGTGGAAATTGGTAATTCCTGTGTCACAGGATTTGTTTCTACAGATGGGGCAAAAATGCTTTTCAGTGACTAACGGGTAGTCATTAGAAAGAAGTGAAGACAGTTTCTAGACTTCTGATGGGACAAGGCTATTTAGCTTCATAAGGGATAATCGTCCAGTAATTTCTTTTTAACTCCATAAATTCCACAACTTCCAGACATAAGATAGCCTTTGTTGCTAGACGTTCAGAAAGTCAGTAGATCGCCATTCAAAGCACAGACATTAGTTTGTAGAAGTTGTATGTCTAAATAAAACATGGATTCACGAATACTGTTATGCTAAGCAACGTACAATTTCTTTTGTAGCATTGTCTTTATGACTGGTCATCAACAGAGATAAATTCATGTAGGTTTAAGCATAGAGAAGGTCTACTGACAGGACCTAGATATGAAGAAAATTTCATAGGAAACAATGTTAAAAGAGTGTGGTTGGTTTAATTAATTAGAGTAAATATGGCAAGGCAGAAGTAAATATCATTGCCTTTTTTAAAGACCATACTGTGAAAATGTCAGGGAGTGTGAAAAGCGGTTAAGCTAAAGGAAAGCATCAATATACATTGATCCCAATCACATTTAGTCTGGAAACTGAAAGAAAGCTTCCAGGCGTCAGCAGAAGCAAAGCTCTGAAAGAGACTTTCAAGAGAAAGCAATGCGGATGTGAAAGAGTTCTGTATGGTGCTTCCTCGGTCTAAAGAAAAGATTATATGGTCGTTTTGCCTGCTAAAGCAGAAACCAGTGATGAATTACACAAGAAAGTCCCTTCAACTTCCATTTTCTTCTGAATAATCTTTAAAGAACTGTTATGTGAACTGAATTAAAGTTTATTGTATTGACCAAAAGAAATTTCAGGTTAAATAACATGTTTTCTTTATTTTAAAAGCAAGAGAGAACATGATAAATGTACTAGAGAAAAATACTAAGTAATACAAATATTTGGAAACTTGATACATGCATATCATATCATTATTTAATAAGTAAACTATACAGCTATTTCAAATTTAAGATGTAACTCAAATGTTTCCATCTTGATCTGGCTTTCAGAAGGACTTACTGACATGGGTTATAGTTTTGTATGTTAAAAAACTCCCAAGTTATTAATCATGTAACTCCAGTATTTAACTATGATTTTCCAATTAGGTTTTTTCTCTTTGTCATCATTATTTCCCCACTTGCCTTGGCTACATGAAACATTCATTCGAAACAGGAAATAAGCTTTACATGTAGAAAAACTATAATGCAAAGTTTCTTCTCTCATCCTGTAATAAGATATCTATAGGATATATACCTCATTCTACACTGGTTTGGTTTGTGTGTGACTTTCCCCCGTCAATATTTAAATTAATTGCTACAGTTGTGTTTGATTTTAAAATGTAATAGCATTTTGAAACATTAATTTCTGTTTAAAAATGGGCCATTTGGACAGGTTCACCCTTTTAAGGAGAAAAAAAGTAAAATATTAATCCATATTAAGCTTTTGAAGTTTATGTTACAAATTAGTTTATTCCAGTAAAATACCATTTTCATTGCATGGTTGCTTACTGGCTCTATCTGTATCAGTGAGCAACTCACGTTCCTCAAATAGTTCTGCGTTTTTTATTGTCTGGACCATCTGCTGTTCTGTGAGCAGTTACTATTTTGAGCCTTTTCAGTACAAGTTTCAGATTAAATTAAGTCTTTGTAAAAGCTGAATTTATTGCCAAAGCATGTTCATAACTGTTGATGTTCTTTTCTGTTTTTTTTTTAATCCTTTTCAGAAATTTCAGGAAGTAATGATAGCACATCCCTTCTAATGATAGCAGCATGAAGGATAAAATTATGTAATCATTCCTGAGATGTCTCTCAGGATGCATTTTAATGAATTGGTTACAAATAATTTATTTTAAAATTGCTATCTGAAAATAATAAAATGAATCTTGAAAAAGTGTTGTGGTGAAAACCTATAAAGGAGTCCATTTTTTGTGGTATCAGTGCTATAACAAATAAGAAGCAGAGAAACTAATGTTGAGGCAGCAATTGTTATGTGCATCTGAAGGCACCTGGACATTTGCAGTCCTGTCTGCTTTCCCACACGGCTAATAAATTGTGTTTCTTGAAGATCTTTATTGGATGTAGTGAATGACTCATTGAAAACACATGAAGTCCAGTGCCAGCTGT
Source organism: Dromococcyx pavoninus (assembly GCA_033558185.1). Classification (NCBI taxonomy): domain Eukaryota; kingdom Metazoa; phylum Chordata; class Aves; order Cuculiformes; family Neomorphidae; genus Dromococcyx; species Dromococcyx pavoninus. The sequence continues at coordinate 447,523 of JAUMJL010000395.1, read as the reverse complement.
CTGGATGATCTGCCACTAGTAATACTGGTAATATCACAACTTGTAAGGAGGAGTGTGCATTGCCCAGGTCACTGATGTATGGGGATGGGTGAGCTTGTCCAGATACTGGAAATGTTATAGTCGCCTGAGCTTGGCACTTGACTAGGACTAATTTACCATACTTGTTTTGCTCAGTACTCTTTCCAGCATCCTGATGATGACTTAAACTTTACTTTTCAGATTTTTTTCCCCAATGCAAGCGTAGGACTTAAAAGTCTTGAGTTTCGTTACTGCTAGTTGTGTAGTCTCTCTGTAGGCTACTTCAAATAGAGGATAACAACCTCCATTCTTCCCCCTTCCTTTGCACTTTCTAGTTGCACCTAGAGGCAAAGTAGAAAAACCTGTACATGTGTTCTGAGAAATGACACATACACATAGTGTATGTGAAATAGTATGGAGGTTTTGGTATGACTGTTGTAATAGTTCTTGTCAGAGAGGATATACCTGGATATGAATTTGAAAGTGAGATTAGTATTGCCCTTTGTTTTTGTCTAATATTCCATGTTGAAGATGCTATGGCATGAGTTGATCCTAGCCTGAAACTGAGGAAAACATAGTAGTTTGCCTGCTTACCCTTGGAAATGTGTACTAGTAGAGCTATGCAGCACTTGTAACCAGAAGAAATGCTCTTAGTAAATCATGCTTATGGTTAATATCCAGCTCAGGGGTAAAATGATGTCACCAGAATTGTTTTAATGAAAAGTGGGGGGGTTTTCTGCAAGGGTTTTGTTTTATTTTATTATGGGTTCCCTTCAGATTTCTTCAGTACATGTGTATGTGTTGATGATCTACTATTTGATGCATTAATCTAAATCTCAGAGAAATACTGTTTGTAAATAGACTATATCCACCAGTTCTTCCCTTACTTGAAGTCTCAAAAATTAAAACTGTGAATTATCTAAGCAGTAGCAACTAATGCTCCTTTTAGCTGTCTATGAACACTGAAACATTATGTTTATTTATCCCTCACTACTTTCAAACTTAATGCATTGTGTCTTGGTTTATTTGCCCCATTTGTGAAATTATCATTGAATGTTTTGCAAATAAAATGCTCTGTCATTGTGATTTCAATAACTTAGTGATGAACAAAAACATAACATAATTGTATGTATTTTCTTGATATATAAGTCAAAACAAAAAATTCCCAAGTGGGCAAAATATACTACATAATGTGCTACTCAGTAAGTCTATTTTTAATATACATAGAAGTATGTTAAACTACTTCAGCATTGTCAGTAACACAGGGGAAATTAGCACATTAAATCCACAAGTGCCAGAGCGTGAGGTTTTTAAACTAGTATCTCAGCTCTGTTAGTGCTGTTGTCTTGCTACTCACATCTGATATTGTTATTGTTGGTACTGCTGTTCCACCTGGACGTAACAATCTGCACTTGTTGCTTCAAATAGCCTGCATCTCTTAGCACTTAATCTGCTTTAATACTTTAGCAGGCATAGTGCACATCAGTACTTGAGCAGGTAGCTGTTGAAGAAAATCAACACTTTTATATAAGCAGAACAGTTGGATTTATAAATGACTCTTAAATACTTCTGTTAGGACCTTCAGTCCATCTGAATTATGATACCTTTAAGAAAGCAGTGCCTGCTAAGAGCACAGCTACAAGCTCACACAATTTTGGCCTGTGCTGTGGGGCTGTAATTGAAGGGATTAACTAGTCATCCAATAGCTTTGTGTTTTGTGATAGGCACTAATTTTTTGATTTTGCGTCAGTTCCAGCTACTACAATTTCTGCAAATACTTCAGTATTTTATTTTAAAGGTATCCTGGCAGAAGAAGCACTTCTTCCAGGTGATAGCTTGAAAATCACGATAGAATTCATTGGTTCTGTTGATGCTAGATATAGTTTAAGATACTAGTAATTATTACTGGGTTCTGGCAAGTTATATTTTGTCCCATCTAAATGCATCATACTTCAGCAGTTAAGGTCTTAAAAAAAGGTTATTAGGTATTTTCTGTGCATAATTTTGACAATGAGACAAATGGGATAGATATGGATTTTGGGGCTACACAGCGGGAAGAGCAAGCTCTTCATTTTCCCTGTTTCTCGTGTGACCTGTTCATCTCCCAGTTTCCTTTCTGTTTGGCTGTTGGTTTTGAAAGATAATAAACAGATGATAACTAAGTAAATAGCAATGAGTGGCCCTTGACAGCTTTATTATGGCTATTATGTTATGGTACATTAAGTTTTTAATGAAATAAAATATGGCAGATTGCCAAATTATGTGATGATAATTTCAGGAAGCTGTAAACAGGTTACTCAGTAGTTCATAATTGCTGCAGGTAATTTAACATTCAGGAAACTTCCACCCACTGACAGTAATTAAGATCGTGTTTTGGCTATGTGCGTTGAATATGAGTATCTGATCAAAAGAATCTTTTTCTTTCTTGTGATATCTTGCACTTAGTATTTTACTCTGCTGGCAGCAAATCTTGCCTTTTTATTTCACATCTTGGAATGTGTCAGTGGAAAATATTGTAACAGTATGTAATCTACCTGTGAATAACCTCCCTGCATATGACTGGAGTTTCTCTGTTGGAGAGAGCTGTGCTTCTGCTTAAAATGAATATTTCCTTTATGGAGCTGCCTGGTAGAAATCAGTCATCTGGAAAGCACACTTTTCAGGTCTAGTTTGGCCAAAATGACCTTCTAAATCTTACATTAAGGTTGTGTTGGAGAAAGTGGCCACCCCAGCAGGTGTGTAAGGATGCTGTCAAAATAAATAGAAAAAGCAGGAGCTTCCCGACTGCCACAGGGCTCATATGGAAGCCAGCTGCAAGAGGGCTGGTGGTAAGGTACGAGAGCCAGCATAATCTGGAGGAAGCATCCCCAAGGATGCGGCTTTGAGGTTGCTGATAGCAGGGAAATCAAGCCAGGTTGAGGCTGATCATCACCGTCTGAACACCACCCCAAATCAAGCCCTAGAATCCCAATATTGGTAATGTTAGGCGATCCTACATGACTGAAGTTGAGGAAGAGGTTAACTGAGTTATCGCGACAGAGCATCCTCTGCCTCCCAGACTTGTGTAGCTTGCCAGAGTTGAAGCCCACGCCAAGAGAGAAATAGTGCTGCCACGTTGCCATGGCAACGGCAGGGACCTGTCAACACCTCTCTCCCTAATAGTGACAAATGGTACTTATTACATCAGCACTAATTTCATCCGATCCCTTTCAGATGAAGATACTTAGTCCTTGCTGATCAAATTGTGTCACTGTAATTACTGAGAACAGTCCTTATTAAATGACAGCACTCCTTACTCATTGCCTTGTCTCATTCTGAAGCTTATTCCTTTCCCTGTTTCCCTAGTTTTGGTGGACACACTCCCCATCGAAGAACAATTACATTTTGCTTAGGTTATGGATAGTGCAGGTAATGGGTTGGAGGCTGCATCTGGTTCCTGTATTTTAACATGTAAGAAAAAATTAGAGCCAGACCCTCGGAGGACGTGAAGCGAAACTGATAAATGTGTGTGAAACTGCATGGTCCTTGCTACAAAAAGAAAAAGTGCTTGTCTACGTGTTTGTGGAAAGTAGCCTAACTTTATCTTAGGAGATATTTCTTATATATAAAAATATGGTTTTATACATACATATATCTTTTTTTGAGAGCAAATGCTACAGTTGTCTTCTTATTGCACCACTTGATGTTCCAGTTTTAAACTGAAGACATTGTGCAAGTGCAGTGAAATAAGTACAGAAAATCGCCTAAGGAGGAGAAATTTAGATTGGAAATCCAGAGGACACAAGCTACTCTATGCCATTGACCTTCAGGCTTGCATCACGTGTATGATTTTCCTCCACCATCTCCTAACCACATAGAGTTCTCCCTTGTCTGCAGAGGGTGAAGATAGTGACACACAGAGCATCAAGAAGTTCCACTCACAGATCCAGGCTCCTTGTCACAGGCAAGTTTTAAAAAAAAAGTGCTCTGCCCCTCAGAATTTAAATTGGCATTATGGTTTTCCTGCTCTTTCTGGTGGTGTTTGATGTAATTGTTTCTTTCTGGCTTGTAGGTTCACTTTTTGTTTTTTCCTGAGGTTGGGATGGCAAGTTTTTAATTTGATGCCCTTCTGCTTCAGATTAAACAAAACAGTGAACAGAAGAAGGCTTTAGAATAGGATGGCCTTTTTTTATGGAGTAAATAAAGTAGAGGGGAAAGGAAGTTAAGTAGCATCCAAGAAAGCACTCAAATTCTGATACTGTTTCGAAAAAGATGAGTCTAATCAAAATATGACAAGTTACACAACAAGTCACAGAGAAGGAAAATAGAATTTTTTAGTAAAGATGTCCTTAATTTCTGTCATTGTTTTTAAAAGGAGAATGGCTTCTCTTTTACAGATGCCACATGGCAATGTGTGGGTGACTATTATTTTTAACAATTTTATCACCTTGGCATTATACAAAAAATTGAACATTGTTTTTAGAATTGCTTCTTGGTAATCCCATTAATTGACAAAACCATGGAAGATTTCTATTTCTGTAGTTTTCAAGCCTATATAATTCTGAAAATCTGGTTAAGGGATAGTAATGTTAATTTTATTGTTCTATCATAAATAAATAATAACAAATCCATTCACTTTATCATCAGTAAACACAGAGAAAGTCATGTGGAGGATGAACATAAATTTAAAATCGTGGCAACTACAGGTCACAAGTAGCAAGGAGTGGGATATGCTGAAGGAACTCTTTGTTGTAGATAAGTGCATCATTGCTTGTTTCAACCTTTATCAGAGACCTTTTAGACAAGTTATAGTTTGGGATAATTGGGAAATGTTTAATTGGTTTCAGATGATGAATTCTGTGTCTACTTGGCATTTAAAGTTTAAGGGTTATGTTGATTGTGTTGGTTAGGGTTTTTTTTACATTGGAGTTTGTTAATTTAATAGACCTAGAACAAAATAGACTATTTCAGTTGGAAGGTACCTACAGCAATCGTCTTGTCCAACTGCCTGACCACTTCAGGGCTAGCCAAAAGTCGAAGCATGTAATTAAGGGCGTTGTCCAAATGCCAGGCTTGGGGCATCAACCAAGTCTCTAGGAAGTCTGTTCCAGTTTTTGAGCACCCTCTTGGTAAAGAAATGCTTCCTAATGTCCAGTCTAAACCTCTTCTGGCTCAGCTTTGACCCATTCCCATGTGTCCTAACACTGGATATCAAGGAGAAGAGATCAGCACCTCCCTCTCCACCTCCTCTCATTAGGAAGCTGTAGAGGCCAATGAAGTCACACTTCAGCCTCCTTTTCACTAGACAAGTGAAAAATCCTTAGCCACTCCTCACAGTAAATTCCTTCCAGCCCTTTCACCAGCTTTGTTGACTTCCTCTGGATACATTCAAGGCCCTTCTTAAATTGTGAGGCCAGGAACTGCATACAGTACTCCAGGTGAGCCACACAAATGCTTTTTGCCATATTGGGTGCCAGGGCGCTCTGCTGATGCATATTGAGCCTGCTGTCAACCATCACACCCAGATCCCTTTCTGCAGGGCAGCCCTCCAGCTGCTCATCTCCCCATTTATTCTTGTGCTCAGTCTTACTCATCCTAGGTGCAGAATTCAGCATTTCTACTTGTTAAATTTCATCATGTTAATCATAGCCCAATGCTCCAATCTATCCAGATCCCTCTGCAAGGCCTCTTGTCCCTCAAGAAAGCCAGCAGCACCTCCCAGTTTGGTATCATCACCAAACTTGCTAATGGTGCATTCAACTCCTGCATCCAGACTGTTGATAAATATATTGAACAGAATTGGCCCTAGAATTGAACCCTGAGGAACACCAGTGGTGGCTGGCCAGAGGTAGCCCCACTCACTACAGCCCTCTGAACTCTGCCCTTCAGCCAGTTCTTCACACAGCACACTGTGAACTTGCTCATCCCACAGGTGGACAACTTATCTAGAAGGATTCTGTAAGGGACAGTATCAAAAGCCTTACTAAAATCCAGAAAAGCTCCATCCACTAGGTAGATGACCTTATCATGCAAAAATATCAAATTAGTTAAACAGCATTTTCCCTTTGTGAACCTGTATTGACTCTGTCTGATGATTGCATTATTCTTTAAATACCATGAGGCTGGTGTAAATGGAGTAAAGAAGAGTACTTGATGTTTTCAAATGACTGGAAGATAGAAGCAGCTGTGTTGTGGTTTTGGTTCACACTTGCAGAATTTTTTATGTAGCTTATTTTTCACTCATGTTAAGGAAATTCCCTTTTAAGTAAGTGTACAAATATTTCAGCTTGCTGAATACCATGCACAGATTCCATGCCTCCCATGCTTTTATTTTTTTATCTTCGTTTAATTGCTAGAACATGACAGTGGTATTTCAAGGCAATGACATTTGGTTGGTTCTCTGGGAAAAAGCAGCCACAAATCATCTCAACACAAGAGTAGGTCAAATGGTAATAATCAAGTCATATTCATAACTCATTGGAAATAGACTATTTTGAAATTGCTACCTGATATAGAACTAATACCTCATTAATCAGAAATACATCAACCTAGGAACACTAGTTATGTCAGCTAGAATTATGAATGAGATTACAGGGAATGCCACGTGCAGCATTACTTTTAAGAATATGCAGTCTTGTGTAGCCTCATATGTGCTTAGAGGACTTGTTTTCATCAAGGAGATGTGGTATGAATCTAAAAGTATGCATAAAAATTGTTGTGCAAGAAAACAAGCTATTCATCTTTACACACTCAGATAGTATATATAGCCAAATAAAGCAACCCTCTTGAGGTTATCTTAAAATACAGTGAATGAATTAATTTCCTTTGGTAGAAGTAATGTTGGAGAAAAGGAGTATCTTGGCTCAAGCAGAAAAGACCTCAAGACTGTATTATTCATACACACACACACACACACACACACACACAAATACACGCATACACAAACAGACACACATACATATGTATTTGCTTCATGACAACTTCATCTCTAGGTTCAACAAAATTATGTAGCTACCAGTTCAAAGACAGTGGAAGTCCAGATATCTTATAATACTTATGTGCAATAGACTAAGCAGACGGACTGCAAGAATGCTAGTCAGCTAATTTAGTTGGTTGGTGTTTCAGACCCAGCTCTGAAGTATACCTCTGAAGTCCATAAATATGAAGTATGCATCTTATGTGTGTATTTCAAGCCAGAAAGTTGCGGTTTTGCCAAGGCCTTAGATAAATTTAAAAAAAAAAATAAAAATCCCTTCTCCCCAAATCCCTTGCTGTCCAACTTACCTTTTAGGCATTTTGGTGACTAAAATGAAAGTAGAGCAAAGTTGTCTTGGTTGATTCTGCAATTACTTTACATGTACAAGCTTCCTGATTTTTCACCTATGAAGTTCTCTAAACATCTGAATTTCACTGTGTACATATCCAGAGTCACCTTCCATTTCACAGGAGTGAACAATCCAGTACCTATATTTCTCTTGACTCTCTCTGCTCCTCAGTTGACAGAGATCTTACACTTGGTTCAGGCATTTGAATCCTGTACCAAAACATAACAGCCGGGTCCTTTTCCTACCACCAAACAGCTGTGGAGAGGTGTTACTCTTGTCCTTAGCGAATCCTTAGGGTTGGTGTATTTTCCCCTGGAAGACTGTATGCACACACAGCACAGTGCTTTCCCATTGTTCTGTCTGGACTGCTCTGAAATATTTTCCCAGTCACCTTGCTTTTTATGCAACTCTGAACTGAACACTACTGCCTCTGTGTATTGGTGGGCTCTGCTATGGGACTCTTTCATGGATTTAGGTTTTATGCATCTCATACATCTCAAATTCTTCTGAGATTTACTTGTAATGGCAAAGTTGGAAAAGGTTGAAAAAATTTTTGGAAGGTAAATGACTGATTAGATTTATATAGAAATGAAAAGCTTCAGAAGTGGTATTATACAGACATCTCATCTGCATTGCATGAAATCTTTCTCATAGCCATGCACAGGAACATACAAGGTGTGTCCTCCGGTCTCCTCCTGTCCATGACTTATGTAGGGACTAGTTTATTGCAATTTGTTGCTGAAATTCAGCTATCAGCTATTGTGCTGGCTTTTGAATATACTTTCAAGTTATGTCTAAACTGTGTGATAACAAGAGTGTTTCTGAGCTCCTCTGTATAAGTGCATGCCCCGGTGACACTGACTCCAAATCTAGGTGATACCCAAGTGCCTGTAATTGTTACCTTCCACTTGCTCCCAGTGGCCTTGTCTTGAAAAAGCAGCCAAATTAGGAGCATCACGTGTAAAATAGCATGCCAGTACTGCATATTATCAGCAAAACTTGAGACGTCCTGTGGTACAAATCTTTCTGTATAAGAGAAAATTTTGGTTTAATTACATTTTAGAATTATACTAGTAGTTTGAAGACTCACTGTGGAGAAAAATACCAGTTGACATGTAACAAAATGGTAGAAAAGACAATTTTTTTACTATAAGCTAAATACTGTAGCCTTTGCATTTAAAACTGCGGGAAGATCATTCCAGCTGTTAAGCACTAAAATAGCAAATTCTTTAATTTCCCTAGAAATTCTTATATGGATGGAAATAGGACATTGTTATGGACTTGTAATATTAAAACAGTATAAATACTAGCTTGATGCTTTTGCAAAATGTAATCAACTCATTTATTTTTCATCTCAATAGTGAAATTGATTGTCTAGTTGTGCCGTGTTAATACTTCAGTCTTCCTACCAGTGCAATGGCTTCAGGAATACTTGTATCAAAAATTAAACCTTAAAGACTTACTATAGTGTAACAATAAAGAGAAAATGGATCCTCAAAGAACCGATAAGTAGCATCCAAATCTCAAGTGAAAATTACAATTCTTCCTTGTCTATACCAAGCTTATTTCTTAAATCTGTCTTCTTGTTTGTTTTTCTTCTGGGTACTGTGAATATTTTCACTAAGTATCTAATTCTTTGCTCTTCTTTGATTTTTTTTTTCTTATGCTTTGAACTTAACTGGGAGGGGGAAAAAGAATATTTGCATCTACAAAGCAATTGACTGTGCAGCCTAATCATTTGCTAAGCAAAATGTTAAAATTCTGAAATTCCCACATTCTCACATTTCTTATATATTCCTATTTAACTATTTGCAGTGCTAAGACTGTGGATTTTTTGTGAGAATTTTAGTCTCTGGCTGCAAGTTAGTTTACTTGGAATACAACAGTAGTTTTAGTATAAGGAGGTTTAAAAGCAAGTCACGCTACACTTCTTTGATGCTGATTTTAAGGATTCAGTCTTCAGGATACAGCACCTTGACAGTCCTTTGACAAAGCAAAAATGAATTATTTTGGGGGTACCAGTTCTAAAAAATATGGTCCTTGTATGTTTTAGCCATTAGAGCAATAGCTAGTTTATTTTTAAACCTATGTTGTCTTGGTACCTGATAGCTGAAAAAAATTATGAAGGACTGTAAAAATTCAAAAGACCTGCTGTTTTTCCTGTTCCCTTTCCTTTTGGCAGCATATGTCAATTGACGATCTACTTCATGCACATTCTCTTTATGGGCAGAATTTCTGAGGAAAATGCATTAACTTTGACAAATACATGTTTTGTAAAATATATGTACCTTATGATATATAATAGAAAAATGGAAACACTGAGAGTTGATTAAAAAATGAGAAAACACATAAAAAATATTCTGAATATGTGGTCTTTTATCTGTATGGGAAATATGGCTGATATGTTTGGGTTTGTGCTGTTTGTATATATTGCAATATATAATGAATTTTATGTCTTTTAATATGTATTCTAATACTGTTGGAAAGTTAAAATGTTAAAAGTAATATTTTATGCCTCAGGCATTATTAAGGATACCCTTGTTGTTGGGGAACTAGAATTATAAATATTGCAACAACTTTTAACAGTAGTTCACAAAAGAAGTTACCGATTAAGCATTTGCTAAAGATCCTCAACACTTGGCATTTTTTTGCTGCATAGCCCCTAGGATAATCTTCAGAGAATAGGACACTTGTTTCAGGCTCTGCGTTGCCTGTTTTGTGCTCTGTGTCGCCATCCAGCTGTGGTAACTGCGCTCACAAAGGGGTGTATTTAAATAAGTAAATTCTTAAATATTAAATTTCATGATTCCACATTCATACTACTCTACGCCAATGCCTAATTCGGGTGTCGTAGCTACTAGCATATCTGTTAGGTACAGACACTGAGCAGCTGAAGAAAGTTACCAATATTGGCTGGTAAGATGTGGCTCTCCATGCAGTCAGCTGAAGAGAACTAGGTCTTTGTCTTGATTCAGACACTTGTGATACACTGCCCAAATATTACAATATGTCCTGATGTCAGAATAACAGCTTTGAACTGTACTCCCTGTGGTTAATGTCTGCAGTCTTTCCAAATAATGCCCAAATCAATGAAGGTTTATTTGGAATACTGCATTTTAGGAAAACGTCTGTGCTGTAGGTCAGAATGCAAGGTGCCACACTCTTGAGTTTCTCAGAGGCACTCCTTTGTGCAAGGAAACACTTGCATGCAGAAGCAATGACTATTCTCAGTAAAAACTAAATTTAGTGAAGAAGAGAAACTTCTGGTCAAAACAGATATAAAAGGCCTCAGTAATGGGGAAAAAATGTGTCTCTTACTCCCAGCTTTGTGTTTGAGTGAGATTAATTCCATCTGTGCTGTTAAAAGCTGAGGGTGCATCTCACAGACACCTTTGATTATGCTGAAAGAAGGTTCTGTGGATAAACCTGGAGCCAGCGCTCAGCCAGCCCAAGGGAAGCCATGCTTGGAAGTGAAGGCAAAGCGTTTGCTTTCTAAGTGACCTACTATGCACACAGGTACATAGGATGTGGTCTGCAGTGAAGCATAAACTAACAAGCAAAGGGCAGGGGAATAAAGGAAGAACTTCAAACTGGGAAATATAGAAGATACCCACTGATGAGTGTTTTTACCGGGACTTAGAGATATGTGCTACTTAGGTATCTGTTTAGCTTAAAACCAGGTTGAAATAGATCTTAAATACTTAGATAGGATTACTAAAGCAGGCAGCTTGGAAAAATACCTTTAAAAAATAGAGTTGAGAACAGTTATGCCACAAAATTAAGATCTGTATAAGTTTTCAGCACTCTAAAGCTCAAATAAAGTTGTCTAAATCTAGTTCTGCATCATTTTCAAACCTGGTAGAAATCTTTTTGAAAAAAGAAAGAAGAGAAACCTTTTTATCTTTAAAGGGGAAAAATCATGAATAATTTCAAGTGAAGAGTCAATTCTAGGACAGTAGGATCTTGCTAGCGCGTTGTGAGCAGAAAAAAAACCCAGTAAAATTGGATAAATAAATTATTTCTTATAAATTATTTGCAGGGAATGGTGCATCTTCTAGTTACCTGTCTATCTTGCTGTCTTGCATTTGTAATGATTTCTTCTGCTGTTGTTGCTACAGGACATCTTCATTTTGTGAGGATTTGATTTCTCAATCGGGTAAAGATAAATAATCTTGGCATATTATGTTGCAATTATAGAATGAAAAAACACAGGAAAGACATTGCCCACATGAGTAAATGAAGAGTTGAATGAAAATAATTTGCTTAATTATGCAATAAGAGGAGATGGTAACATGGCTGGGAGCTGAATTTCTATAAGATTATTCATGAAATGTTCTGTTTCCTACATTTTTAGTGAAGAGGAAACTAAGCAGGAAGGGGCTGTTCGTCTTCCCCACTTACACACTTTGCGAATGGGTCTGTCAGTGTATGCTGGAGAGTCATCCAGTAGCATTTACAAATGTGGGTAGCCGAGTCAGGCACATAAATCCATACCTCCATGACTGCAGAAGCGATGGACTTACGCAATTTCCATGGTATTGTAATACTCCACTCTTCTAAGTTATGTATTTGAATGTCAGCAGCTATAAGGTGATGTTTGACGCAGGATGATGAAGAAATGCAAGATCTAAGAACCTTGATAAATATGTGTGCCTCTGAAATATAAATAAATTGTGTGATTAAATGAAAAATGCTTTTTGAAGAATAGAATGCTTTGATTACCCTGAAGCTGTGCTGATAATATCCATTTTGGTTCCAAAGAACTGTACAAAGGACAAGCATAGATTTCATTAGTGTTCTTGATGAGGGAGGACCGCATAAAGACAACCTGTCCTTTTTTTTCTACCAAACTCAAAAATGGCTTGAGCTGATGAATCTCAGCATGTAGAAATTGCTTTGTAGAATAGCCCAGGTTGGAAGGGACCTCCGAAGGCCATCTGGTCCAACATTTTGTGGGAAAGGGAGCCTAGATGAGATTATCTAGCACGCCGTCCAAACAAATCTTGAGAACCTCCAGTGACAGGGACCCTACCATGACCCTGGTGACACTGTTCCAGTGAGTAACGACCTTGATATCTAAGAAACTGGAAAACATATTTTATATTTTGTGGCCAGTCCTGACTACCCCAGATAAAAACTTGTCTGTGTTCTTATGTGAACTGTTTGTGTTCATAATTTTGTGTTTTCTTGACGTGAAGAATGGGCTGGAAGGAGAGTCAGTGTCTAGGTTCAATTATAATTCTGTGTAGAAAATGATGCATGTGCCAACTCTAATTTCTGAGAATCAATGTGCAGCAGATATAAAATAATTCCAGCTATTCTACAAAATATTTCACATGGGACTGGATGAATTTTTTTTTTTATCCATCTCATACACTCCTGATCAGACAGAAGAGCAAAAGTAGTCACAATATACTCCATGAAAGAAGGACATTTGGTAGATACTGGTAGCACAATTTGATTCCTGTCTAAATGTACTTTTCCAAGCCAGTAAATCTCTTTGACACATACTAACAGAATAAGTACATTTGAAAAACATAATGGATAGATGTACATAGAAGAGAGATGTACATGTGAGCATATCTTTGAAAAATTTTCCTTAAATAAGGATGATTACTGAAAATTTAACAAATTCTGACTTGTCTTAGAGATTTAACACCATAAATGCTATTCAGAAATGTAATGAATCATCACATAAAAAAAGCAGCATGTAGATTTTCATGCACTTGGGCAAAAAGAGACACAGCTTTTCGATCAGACTAATGGCTTGGAAGTAGCTTCAGGAAGAGTGCTGGTAATCGCATTTGACGGTCTGAATTGATGGCTGATGGCTTGTAAAGGGCAATGCACTGGAGTGATTTCAGGGAGCTTTTAATAATGCTTAGCAAATGATCAAGCTCCACAGTCAATTGCTTTGTGGATGCCAATATTCTTTTCTCCCTCCCAGTAAGTTCAAATCATAGAAAAAAAAATCCAAACAAAAGCACTTAGTCAAAATATTCACAGTACCGAGAAGAAAAATAGACAAGAAGTCAGATTTAAGGAATAAGCTTGGTATAGAAAAGGAAGAACTGTAATTTTCACTTGAGATCGGGATGCTATTTATGGATTCTTTGAGGATCCATCTTCTGTTTATAGTTACACTATGATAAGTCTTAAAACCTACTAAAACTTAATTCATGACTAGTATTAAGGAAGACACAATCAAAACAGTTACTCCACAGATCCAGTTTCTGCTTCTTTTCTGTGGATCTGAAGATTGCAAGATTTTTTGTGTCCTTCTTATCTAGAGCCAAGCGACAGAGCTTGTGAGTGTTTATTAACCCTTTAAAGTAGGATCCACACCCTGTTTTTCTCTTTTTCCATTTGGTTATTTTGTTGTGCATAACTTATGGAAGTAGCAGAAAATCCAAACCAAACTAGGTTAGTGACTTCTCCAGAGTATCCAAGGTCAAGAATATTTAAAATATTAATGATTTCAGAATGTCTCCACTTCAAGATGTCTTGTAACACTCAGACCAATATTTTTAGACATCATAATGCTCAATTATAACTATTTCTTATCATGCTTTGCTCTCACAGTTCTAGTTTTAAATTTCCAAGTTCCATGTTTCCAAGAGCAACATTGGAGAAACTTGCAAGAACTGTATTACCTGTAGGGAATGGTTTGGAGACAGTACTGTAATGCTGTCAGCACAAAGGAGATATGGCTCCAGCAGATTGTCTTCTTCTCAAAAGCTAAATATGGAGGATCTGCTGCAGATTTCAGTTTTCAGGAAATTGATTGTGAATATTTTTGGGGTGCAAGAAAAAAACAATTAATGTTGTCCAAGAGTCCCTTAGGAAACTTCAGAATTGCCCATGACTACACTTCATGTTACTGGTTTAACTGGACAATTAGGATATTTTGCAGTCTGTTTTCACACATGCTCTGTGTTTCCGCAGCTCCAAGAAAACCTGGAGAATAAGCCTCTATTTTTTTGTATTCATAGTTCCCTAAGGTTCATATTTACATATTGGTGATGAGATGCATTGACTTCTGCTTCTTCTCATGTTCACCTGTATTTCCAGCAGATGCAGTGGTGTTAGTTATTGATAATAAACAGGTGTTAATAGAAGGGTTTGTAATAGACTGAAAATATGTTTTAACTTTATCTGGTGGTAAAGCTGTTTTTTAAAAAATAACACTGGTTTTGTTTTCCATTAATTTTGTTTCTTAATAGCTTGAAGCATATGTGTTGTAGTCATGAGCAAGTTATTGTGTCTAGTGGTTTCAGTACCATTTTCTGGTGCAATGTTTTATACACAGAGAACTTCAACGAAAATCAGAGAGGAGAGAACCCTTAGAGTTTTCCTGCTGACCAAATTTATATAAATAACCATTCACCAAATTATTCTCTGTTACCCTAAAGGCAGATGTTGAGTTACTTTAAGCTGTTCTTACACCGTCGTGCTCCTAAGACCTACACTATATTACACTATGTTATTACTGCATCTTGGGAATCTAGCTGCTTCCCTACTTGCCAAATAAAGAGTAAATTCTTGTCTTTCACTTTCCACATTTCTTCATTGTCCCTTCCAACAGTAAATCCATCACATCAGTGTATATTAATTTGATGTGACTTAGATCTTCAAAATTGGGATACCAACATTACCTTATTGGTGGTTTGGTTGATGTAGTAGTATTACACTCCAAATTTCTATTTTTGGAATAGTTTGAAGGGCAAATTGTTTTATTTGTCTATTGGTTACTTTTCTTAAAGGACAATCCTGCATTTTAGTCTCCTTTATATATGAATAACTTGTGGTTAGTGTGCTTTATTCCAACTACTACTTAAAATTGTCCAGAAAGCAGGACAGCTGTGCTAAGAATAGTGAGCCTAATACTTGTCCAGCAGAAATATTCTGGTGGCTGGTTTTTTTCAGCCACACTGTGATAAAGATAGCCACAGTACTCAAGCTGTAAATGCGAAAAGAAAACAAAAGTTTTCACTATGTGGAGGCTCCTTTGGTAGCTTGACAAACCCTGTAGTTTTTGCAAAGTATGATGTAGCATGTGAATAGAGATAGTCATTATAATTCTCCTTGTACATACAGGTCACAATATTATCTTCATGTGAAGGCCTTATACTTATTTCAAGAAATACCTGATGGTTTAATTTTCTGTTTTCAAGGTGCATCACCATTAACTTAATGCAAATACATGCAAGAACTGTGTCAAATAAGACATTCAGGGTTTTTGTTAGAAAGTGATGTTCCTCAACCAAGTTTCAAAAGGATTTTGTCCTTGTAATTCCTTGCACAAAATTGAAAAGGGAAAAAAAAACCCTCACAAGATAAGAAAGTTGATCTTTTTCTTTATTCCCAGCTGTGAAACCTTCCATGGTGAGAAACTCAGTTGAAATGGGGACATGGAACCAAAAAGCGAGCTGTGGCTAGTTAAGAAAAGAATGATCTGGGTCATCAAGTTCAGTTCTATGAACATAAATACATAATGTTGAAGAGTTCACAGAAAATCTATTATCAATCTCAAAAGGAAAAAACCAAAACCCTTACCCCCCCAATTCAACAAACACTCACTAAAATGATCTTAAAACATTTGGTATATATAAAAAAAAGAAAACAAACCACAAACCACAATACTCAACCAACCCAGTCCAAGCCAGTAAGACACAATGGAGAGGAGGGATGAAAAAATGACATTCTACAACTCTCCAGTGGCAGAATAGCTCTCATAAAATACTTCAAAGTAATGCACAAAGCAAAAAGCCCAGAGGACCTTGCCAGTCTAGTTGGTATCACAATTCTTTATTGCTCCCTTATTAGGAGATGGTGTTTAATCCCAAATATGCAAACAACAGATGCCAGCTAAGCATTTCAGGTTTTCGAAGCCTTTCCACTTACAATGGTGTTATTTTCTGCCCATCACCTTGCTTCAAAGAAAAGCAACCTACTCTGTGCTCAGATAACAACATATATATCAAGGAAGAGTCTAGGGGAAGAAATCTTCCTGAATGCTACAAATCATAGGATCGGCAAAATATGACACAGTATGTGCTAAGAAATGTTAACAAATACCAGGGGTTTTTGGCTTTAATTTTATGCCCAAAACCTTACTTCACAAGCTTTATGAACTCCCATATAATGTTACACAGTCACTTGCATCTCTGCCTCAGGCTCCATCTTGAAACAAGTAGAATTTCCTACTGCTCAGTTTGGGAAGCTCTCCGTCTTCTCCAAATCTTCTTCTAATCTTCTCCAAATGTCTAGACTAAGTTTTATTCATGGATAATTCAAAGCCATTAAATCTCCTTCCAGTAATGCTCTTTAAAATGAATAAGTCTTCTGTATCTTTCTCTGGTATATACCCCAAATGTATTTATTTTGTTATTTGAGCAATTATTACAACCTTTATTTTAGTAGCATAAATAAACTAAATTCGAATGTCCTCTCTAGAAGAATAAGTTTTCTTTTCCCCTAGGCACCTACATAGGTGATTTTTTATTCTTATTTGTGATATCCTTTGTGAACAAAATCAACATGGATTACAGATTGTATCCTAAATGAGTTCTTGCCTGTATCTTATTCAATGGTACTATTGCTTCCCTTTGTCTAACAAAACTCCTTACCTGTTTAATCTTAGAATCCTATTAGATTGTTTCATGGCTGTGTCTTACTGGTGACTCACAGTTGTCCCGGCATCCATCAGTACATTCATGTCACTCTCTTTCTCCATCTCTTGAAATAGACGGACCTCTATCTCATTTTAAAAAATGGTCATTGTATCATTAGTTATTCGTTTCATTTTCAGCGTTGTCTTTGTTTTCTTGAATAATGCTCTTGTCCTTCTCAGACTGAACAGAAAAATAGTGCTGCTCTTAAAATGAAGGGGAAGGAACAAAACCAAGGTAGATGAACGTGGGTTCATGTAGCGTTTTCTCCTGTCAGCTTTTGCAAGTAAGTTTGAGAGAGTTGCATATTTATCTCTCCCCTTTGGGATTACGACATTTTTATAAAGTGGATACTATGGGCACAAGACTGCATTGTGCATACCTGGCATTGTTAATGAGAGCCGATCCTATTCCTGACTGCACGCAACTTCTCTACATATAACAGAAATTACTTCAAGCCCAAAGAGTACAATTAAATGCTCACGTGTTCAGTTCTAATTTGGACCTAATTTTAATCTCTGTAATTATAGAGAAATACTAGGCTGGAGAATATGTTTCAAAATCTTTAATTCTCAGGTTTATTATACAAGGACCAAAAATAAATGAGAGATTTGGTAGTTTCAAAATAAAGCTTCCCTACATCCAAGGCCAATGCTAGGAATTAATATTCACATCAAATATCAAGGATGTTTTTTTGAGAAAAGAAATTCAGCATGTTTTTTTATTATTTTGGTTTTGCACACATTCTTTAGAGACATCTGTGATCAGTTCTCCACAAAAATATGAAGTGGACCAATGTGAAAAATACCAGCTTGGTTTCTGAGCAAAATATGTCCTTTATGTTAACATGAAAATGACTTTTAGGTTGAAAAACAGAAACAAATTTATTCTTTCATAAATCTAAAATTATCAGTAGGAGGAAATCACAAATATGTCTACTAATTTTGTAACATAGATTTGTAACATAGATTAGGGTTTCCAGTTCTTGAATCATTTTTGCAGTTCTTCCCTGAATCCTGACAAATTTTCAGCATTATTTCAGTGAAGTGAGATTTACTTTTTTCATCTTTTTTTTCCAGTTGCTTTTATAGAAAATGTATCCATAAACAGAGCAGAGAAAGCTATGGTGTTATGAAATCCTCAGATCTATTGTTATGAACTAAAATTTATTTTATGCCACCTCCCTCCAGAAGGTAGTGGGACTTCACTGAATTTCACCTCCCACCTTCCTGTCTGTGAATGATTTTTATTGTTAACTATAGTTCATGTATTATACATGTCATCTATAATTTATCATAAAAAGGGACTTTCTATTATTTATCACCTGCATGAGGACATGCGTGTGCACACATGCATATATGGAATATTTTCTTACATAAAGACTAAAGATTAATGTATAAATATTTAACTGAGGTTTTAGTCCAAGTAAATATTGTCCCTAGAAGTTTTGGACTTTTTTTTTTTTTTTAAGTATCTATAACATGTACCACAGGGTCCAGTCTGGTAAGAAACAAATGATGCCTCTCCACAAAATATTATTTTAAATGTCAGGAAGAATTAAGATAATTAAAAATTTTATCATCTTACTAAAGGTGTGCTCTACTTCCATGTATTTCAAGCTCTCTTTCAAAACTTTTTTCTTTAAAGAGCTAGTATAGGTCCTAAAGTCATATTTTAAAAAGAGACAGGATATGTTCTATAATAAAGAACTGGAGACTATTGTATTTCTATACAGTATGTGCTATAGTGCAGCATTAAGTGTGGACTAGAATACAGTAAAATGACCAAGGCTGTCCTGAACAATCATATTGTCTTTCATTGAAGTGGTGCTTATTGTGCAGAAGACAAGCTATCAAACAGGCTTTAAAACATGGACTCCTCATCATTTAGCTTTTCATGCAGAATTTAGTGAGAATTTTGGCTGAATAAAGTGAGAGAGAAGCCTACGTCTTACAGAAAAAAAAAATTGTTCTTCACCACTGAAAAAATCGCATTTTCCCAATATAGAATGTAGCAAGTGTTTATCAGTTAACCGCAACAAATACTCCTTCAAAACACAGAATCATCATTTAACTACACATTCTCAGACCTTGGCCAACCTTGAAGAACAATGTTTCTTTCTCATATTAAAAGATCTATATGAACTTCAGCAGCTAGAAATTATTGGGTACCTGCCATTTTTGTCATCCAATATGGTAAATGGTGGTTAAACAAAGCTTTATTTTTTCCACCAATACTTGAGGATTGCTGATGCAGAAAACAGCATCTGAGCAAAAAGACAAATCTATGTTGACGTGTTGCATTTTAACATAGTATGTCTCTAGAAAAAATAAGTGCAGATTATGTTTGAAATGGCATTAATCTCATAACTTGCCTATGGATGTTCAGCTGTTTGCAGCTTCTATTTAAATAGGAAATTATTCTAGGAAATATTAGCTAAAAAGTATTTCAGAAATAGAATGAGAACAGGTAGCTTTTTATTTAGTGAGGTTTTTAAAGGTAGGAAAAAATTAATTAGTGAATAGCTGTTACCTTTGTTGGTGTCACTTTATTTTCCTCACCCCTGTTTTTTCTGGTGGCTGCAACTGTGTAGTAGAATTTAAAAGACTGTTTTGTAGAGAACAGGCATGTCTACAGGACAAAGTCCTAGCCACCCAGGTGAAACGAAGTCTTTCCTTTGGCATCTATCATCTCATGGGTGTACTATGCAGACTGTGCCACAGAGGAAGAGTTAGCCAGGAATTTCAGCTTTAATATCTCATTTTAAAAGATTAGGTCAGAGCAAGTCAGTGTAACAGGTTGGTCACACAATCAGATCACATCCAACCATTTACAATTAATTATTCAAGCCTGTCTTTGTGCTCTTGTCAATTTGAACAGAAGAGCTGTCAGCTGTTGGGTGTCTATTGAAGACCAGTTTTAGATCGTTTTTATTGAAGTACTCCTTACTAGACTCTGGGGTGAATTCTATTGTCAGAAAGAAAATGAAGTGAAACACATTATCTTGACTTTTGGATATTATTTATTTATTTTTTTGTCCTGTCCTCTGTATTCTTTGCTCTGCAATGTGCTGTGCCTTGTACAATGCTCCCTTTGCTCCAGGAAGAACGTGAAGTCAACAAGTCTCGGTTTAAACGGATTGCATGTATGTTCCAACTTTTTAATTAAAATGGTCTAGGGAGGGAGATACTGTGTCTTGACTGTGGACATGATGTAGAATGCAAATCCTAGGGTCAATCTCCTGGGACTTTGCCTAAGAGAACTGGAGTGAAGAAAAAATTGGCTTTCTTCTGGGAGATTAAGACTGTGAACTATGAAAGTGATAATGTTGACCCAAATAACAGTCGCTCAAGAGATTGAAGCAATGCAGAATTTACTTAGAATAAATGCCATACAGCTGTCAGATTTCACTATATTAGTTTTCTTTTTGTAAGATTCATTTATGATTGTTCACTTCCCTAAGATATTGGCTGCATTAAAGAATATACCCAGATTAAAGTTGAATATCAAGAAAAGAGAAAAAAAATAGTCTTAGTTCAGAGATTTTTTTCATTACTGTTTTGCTGCCTGGTTTGAAAAATAGGGATAATTATTTTAAAATGATCTCATTTAAGTAACGGTAGCGGTTTTTTGATTGTTCATGTAAAATGTCAAGTCCCCCAATCTGCACTGTTTTTTCTCAGGAAAAAGGGTATTGTAGACATCGAAGTAAATTGGCTGAATTTGACATTAGATGAATTTGTGAAAAAAAAACTTTTAGATTTTTTGCATATAAAGCACTGTGTACAGAGAGTCACATCTGTTTTAAGGCAACTGTCATGCACAAGTAAGAATAACAGAACACTCGTTCATGACTTGAAATCCCTTTTAAGTCACGTTCTGGTGGCTTAAATGAGACACACACATATGGTTTACAAGTTTCATAATGCTTTTCTTCTTAAAGGTATGTTTTATGCCATTTTTATGCTGTTTAAAGACAAAATTCCATGCATGCAGTTGGCCTTTGTTGTTCTACAACTACAGTTGCACAAGAGGTCATGGATATGTCTGACTTACACTGTATACACCACAACAATTGTACCACACTGATCACCGGAGCAAAAGACACACTTCAGATTCTGTACATCTTGGATGGACTGAAACTGCTGTACATGTGCAGGCATTTCTGTCAGTTCAATCCTGTTTAGGCAACTTTATGCTGCTTGCATTTTCTGGGAATGCAAGAAATGTCAATTATATAGATCTTCATGTATAAATGTTATTGGCAAGGTCAAGGCCATCTGTGCTGATGTCATATGATGCTGACAAGCAAGGTCATTCTGTGACTTAACATGTTCTTTAATGGATTGTGGAAATAAAGAGAAAATGACTGCTCAGGAAGACTGGTTAGGGTCCAGGCAGTGCTAGTCTCTTGTCTGCTTTGATGTTTTTGTTTTCTTGAGGTTTTTTTAATCTAATGTTAAGCTTCTTAAAAAATAAGTTTTAGAAGTGGAAAAATCTATGTGCGAATTTCAGCCTAAAGTCTAATATTTAAAACGTGACTTTGCAGTAGGCTGTTTTAAAACAGACTATATTTTCAAAATAATTTGTTCTGAGGTCTTCTTTCAAAATGAGGAACAGTGCAAACAAAACACCTACAGCATGCTTGCAAACACTCTGACAATTGAAATAGTAGAATAGTAGTAACATTAATCTCATACACAGGTCTCTACATATTTAAGCTATGCCCTTGTTGTGTATTTGCAGAAAGGGTTGAATAGTATCTGGCAAGTCTTCAGGTACAGCATGCAAAATGAGGAGTAAGGAAGGATGCTTTTATACTCAAAGCCCAGAACTGGGATATAGGATTCCAAAATCTGCCACAGGTATGCAAGATAAGGTTAGGTAAATCAATTAGCTTTACTGTGCCTCTATTTCCCAGTCAAATAAAAATAGGCAAATGATGAAAATTACCTGAGAAGTTTATTTGGGTATATTTGCATAATGTTCTTGATATTTTACATTCCAAGTCATGATTCTCTGAGCAGTTCAGAGAAGGCGATAAAAACCCCTAAAATACTTGTACTTATTCTAAAGGAATTATACTTGTTGGGCTTACAATGATATTTTCCTTTGTGCTGCCAGTCTAAGGAAAGCAATAATACAGCATCAAAGTAATCTTTATGAGACGGTCTGGAACTGCACACCCGTCCTAGTTTCATCTCACATATATCTTGAAATTAAGTTGGATTGAAATACTCCACAATCTTGAATTGATATTCGGCATGAATCATGATGTGAATTTAATCCATGCTGAAAATTTATATTTACTGGCCTTTTTTTATTGTTAGGAAGTTAGTTTGCCAAAGATGTCAGCAAAGAGCCCAGCTTAACAGAGCACAGAAAATAACGTGTGATAACCATGTCTACTTACAACTTTATAGTATATCTCACATTCAAAGTGTTTCTGATTATTGAAATGTTGTAAGAATCATTGTAACCCACAAAAAGTGAGGTCTGCATGCATTCTATGCCAAATCCTTGGTGCCCATGCAATACAGTCTTCAAACAGATTCTCAGGAATTGCTTGCAGTTATTTAAATTTAAAGTTCATGTGTTTCTTTTTGCTTTCCAGCAAAGTTGATTACACGTGTGACTTCTCTGGTGTAATACTTAGTTGGTATTTTTCTAATATTCCTTTATGGGGTCATTTCATTGGATCAGAGTCTGCAGGAGTTCTTCTGTTTCATTGTACGGTCTGGAACAGTCTTTACATACTTCTGCTTTTACTACTGTCATCCTGATACTCTGTCATCTCTTCTGTTTAAAACACTGCTTCATCAATTGTTCTGATTCTATGCTGTATAGGAACCTAATGAAGGTTCTATCTGAGGAAAATGTGTATCAGGTCCTAAAAGATGGGACTAGCTTGTCAGGAGGCAATTTTTTAAAAAATGGTTAAGTATATGAATAGTATTCAGAGCTGAAATTAGTTAAAAATACAAAATATATGAAATGGAGCTTTGTGCTTCACTAGTGTTGTATGGAAGGTAAACTAGTGACAGAAGTAGGTTCTCATCATATTCCCTAGCTGGGTATGTTCAGAGTGAAAATCAGTTTGTGTGAGAGAGGGTAAATTTCTAGAGGAAAAGTAATATCCTGCTAATGAGAGATGAAATTTAAAAAAATATTTTGATTTTTAAAGAGCTGTTGAAAAGTGACTGGATAAATGTAACACTATTGTCTTAATAAAAAAGATTTAAATATATACCATTAATTGCTTTTTTTCTACATTTTAAAAACTCTTCACTGAACACTGGACTCTGTCCCAAGGGGACAGCTGAAGAGTCTTCAGGGGAAATTATTTAATTTAGCTTTTCCTAGTGGAGCTAATTCCTCCTGCTGCAGTGAATATTTTTATTTTTTTTAATCCAAACAGAATAGATTTACTTTTTCAAATGGAGCAAGGAAGATTGTAACCCTCTTCAAAATCATTACCCTAAAACTAAATTAACCTGTTTAGGTTTCCAAAGTTTTACACTCGCAACATAAATCATTAGGTGAAAATACTACACTAGAACATACCATGCAAGGCTTTGTCTCCTAGTTACTGCATATACCTTAAATAAAAATTCTCGGTACTCAGATGTCTTGTGAATCTTTGAATAGATTTTTTCATGAAGCAAAGTGGTTACTGTTATAAATTTCTCATAAAACTATCCCTTCAGGTTAAGATTCATTATTACCTTTAGAGTTCCCTGAAGAATAAATGTGGTTAAATCTATGGGGCCACAGAGCTGTAGCTGCTCCAATTAATGTAGCATGGTATTGATTATTTGTAGTGAGTCAAAATAATTCTGCTTCTGTTAGCATTTGTAATTCTCTGTGTGTGAGGCTGTGATTTATTTTGATCATATTGTCTATAACAGTATGTATTCTGCATATACAATGAATTCCAAGCTATAAAATATTAAGGTGCACATTTGATGATGACAGATTTGATGATGGCGACATAAACCAACTGCTGGTCCGGCCAGAGAAGTCTGGAGGTTCCCTCTTTACTTAACAAGCTTGTTTTTAAATTTACATGCAGATAGAAGGAAAGATGGGTTATGTTCCTTGATGTTGTAAAGAATAAAGCATGAGTTTGTCAGCGCTAAGCCACTGGTCAACTGCAGGCTGTTTATTTACTTGAGATGCACCAGCAAAAGCCTGAGAGAAAAAATTTTAATCCTCCAGACAGCTCCATATATTATGAGCAAAGCTGAATTCTCTTTAATCAGAGCCCCTAAAACTAGCTAGTGATTTAAAATTATCTGCTTGCTTTCTAGCTGTTTTCCAACGGCTTCTACAACAACATGTCCAAGGACCCAAATCATCTAAAACTACAGTATTAAAGATTATGGCACCTTTATTTAATATACTGGAGGACTGACAGTTAACAACAATGGGTAGAGAACTGTAGCTGCTCAAGCCTAATATAAAAGATTAGGAGGGTGAACAATTAAATAGAAACATTATGCGATCAGTCAAGTTTATACTAGCCAATAATAAAGTAGTAACAATTAACATAACCTAGTCTATATAAACAAATATACAGCTCCTGCAACTATTTATGCTTTTGGAAAAAAAAAACAGAGCCTTTTTATTCCTCCTTTAAAAAACTTGGATATTGCTTACATAATATAAATGCAATTGATAAGGACAATTGGCATGAAATACATTTTTGCAGTCTCAGATACATGAAGGGGGAAATAAAATATGTTCTGATTTGTGTAATTTGTCTAACAAACCGGTTTTCAAAATGGCCATTACCATAGTATCCAAACTCATTCAGAAAATAACACTGCGTATATAATAGCACTAATGCTCATATGTCTTCCCTTATTCTGTGATTACAGAAACACAAATGAACTCATATTACAGTTGAATTTAAAGCAGCTAAAACCGTCAGTACAGATACCACCAGCTTTCACAGTCTGCTTGATTTTTGAGCATTGTGTTCAGGCCTCATCCTGGCTGAATATGAACTCGACTTGGTACCACAACTTTTGTTCCTATGCTGATGAGGTAATTGACTCAGCAGATCATCTCTCTCAGCAGAATTTATAAAGTCAAAAACTGGAGCTTCATTTTCACACCACCTCCACAACCACCCTGCCTTCTTATTTTTCTCTTTCTTGCCTTTTTTTTTGTTTTATCTTTCTTTTTATTTTTTCTTTCTCTTTGTTTCTTTCTCTCTGATTTAAATTTAAGTCACCTTGCAGTTCTATATGCCAGAAACGGGCAGGTTTCTGGTCTTAGCATATAGTAATATTACATGAAAAACAGTAAGGGAAATCTGGAAACTATGATTATGGCAAAATTTCAAGTTATAAGAGACATGAAACCATTTTGGAATGGAGAAGTAAACACTATAGTATGTAGATTTCACTAAATCCATTTGCTTTTCAGAGCTGCAGAAAGACATGATTGGTCCCTGGCATTCCTTTGAGATATAGGTTCCAAAATAATAGTAATTCTACATTGTTTTCCTCTTTAAGCTTTTCTACTTTCAAGGATTAAGTGCAAAATATTTTCGATTATGATGATGATGGTTGAATTGTACCTCCCAGACTTTGAGCAGCTCTGATCTCCACTGGCCAAGGAGCAGGGTGACTGATCAGAAACAAATTTACTTGCATCCCCAAATTCAGACTGAGCTGACACTAAAATAGATGTTTCCTGAGAAGGAATGTGACTGAGGTAGTGTAGAGAGAGACAGTGTAAGAAAAAACTCTGTCTTAGTTTTGAGCTATCAGTTCTACACAAATTTTTCAAAGAATCCATCTATGATGCAAGTGGAACCACGTCAAGCCGTAAGACTGGAAATGTTTATAAACATCCTTAACTCTTTGTGGAGAGATAACCTCAGTTGTTTTATATTGTACTCCAAACAGGTTATGTACCTATGTAAAACAGAAAAATACCTAATGTGAGGCTGTTGGCTTGTTTAATAAATTCTCAAATTTAATTCTGGGAAAACAAACAAACAAAAACAGAAGGAAAAAGGAAAAACCCTGGCTGCTCTGGAACTGACAGAAACTTCAAACCTGCAACCTCAGTCTTATGATAGAGATGCAGCTCTGAGCTTCGAGACGACTGCAACAGTAGCTCAAATATGGCAGCAGCCTTCCTTGCCTCGGACAACTTCCTATGGCTTTTATGCCTACTTTTTCTCTTGTGTGAGGGAAAAAAACCCAGAATGATCAAAGACCTTATTTCTTCATGAGTAACATCATGTTATGGTGTAACTTGAGAAGCTTTGCTGCAGAATTTTTCTTCCCAAAACTGGCCTTTCCAGTTATGAAAACAAAGGCTAGGACATGTAATGCAAATATGTATTTGGTTCTTCAGCTGTTATGCCTGAAGGGTAGAGGTGGTAACACAGGGAAGGTTAATTTATTTTAATTGATCAAGGAATTTAATTACCCTTACACTGTGGATCAGTGCTGTGGCTTCCCTCCTGCTCCTGTTCTCCTGGAAGTCAGCTGCACGTTGTATGCCAGATGAGTATAGGGGCAGTGAGCAATACACTTCAAAGGTGCAATTTATAGACCTCAGAGCTGAGGGAAATATGGGGAGGTAAAAAAATCAGTTTTATCCTGTGTAAGGTCTGCTAGCAGGGCCTGTGAGCTTGGCTGCATCCATAGAGGAGAGGCTGTGCTGCTTACAGGAGTGTAGCCACATTTTGACTATCTGCAGCACCTACTGTGAGTAACACCCCAAGTATCTCACATAGGTTGAGTACATCATGTGAGCGGTGCTTGGAAAAGTTAAATCCTTACCTTCCTTTTTCCCTACATGCCTCCTCTCCTCATCTAATCTTTGGTTTATATTTCAAAAACATTCACAGGATTGAAACTTCAGGACACAGTTTAAGCCTGGCTGCTTCTGACATGTTTTCCATCCCCAGAGCAGCAGATGTTTTTGCTTTGACAATGATGTTGTAGCAGTGCTCTGAAAGAGAGTTATAGGTTACTCTCTACTTTGGCTCTGTGGGGAGGTTTCTCCCCTTTCATGCACAGGTCATGCTAGAACCTTGCTTAGCAGAAGCAGTTCTATCCAGCGGAGGTGACAAGTACAGCTGATAAAGCTTTATTTGTTTTATATTATCATTTGGCACACAATTAGAACAGCCATCTGCTCTCTTAATGTCTATCAACCCAATTTAGACTGCAATAACATAATGCTGTTAGATGTGTTTCTAACAAAGTGAAAATCAAATATGATTTTTTAAACCATCTTGAGGATAGCATTATCCTTATTTAAAGACTAAAGACTAGCATACTGGGGGGGGAGCCTGATAAAAGAATAATTAATGATACGGTTTTAAAAGATTCTCATTTTCATACAAGAATATTATGCACTAATTCTACAGGAAAGTGTTCACATTTTCTTATGAATTATACATGAGAACAATTCCACATAGGAAAACTAAACAGAATTATTTTAACTTATTACTCAGACCTGTAAAATTTTATTTTAATCTCTGATATTATACAGTCTAATGGAAAGCATTAAAAAGAACAATTTCATAATTGTTAATGTGACCTCACTTAGACAAATGAACACACAATTTGCTAATGCAGCTCAACTTTAATGAAGTCACTAGGTTTTTTTAGGGCTCTAGTCAGAAGATTGTAAAATGAGAGGTATGCTTTTAAAATGTCATGGGATTTTGAGCCTTAGTTCAGGTTGGTCAAGCCTAAATATGGCACAGTTTCCTCCCCTTCTACCCTGTTTGTTCTTTTCAGGGTCTACTGCTTTGAAATATGTATCGTCAAAACAAGTGGTTTGGTAACATCTCAGATGAAAATATAAATTTAACACTTCAAGTAATGAAATTTAAGGAAGCACATATCAATGAAGTATACAAATTTTCAAGCGCTGGTGTAATGGCAAATGATGATATGGCTTGGTGAGCTTTATAGGAAGATTGAATTGTGTGATAAAGAGGTTTTCATACAGCTAATGCCAATGTCAAGACAGAAAGCCAATATGTTGTAAATACAGAATGGGGAAATTTTAAGTCCATGATTCTGTAAAGAATGTTATAATTTTCAGTGAATAACTGAAGCAAGTTAGCATTGATAAGAGGACTACCATAATTCCTAGATGGATAAGTGGGATGAAAATTTATATAGAGAGCGGTGACATTTTCCATTCACTATTACTAGAAATGAAATCATGTGCACGATCCAAACTTGAAAAATAAATTCAAAAAGTTGTTAAGGTGTTGAGTAAAAGCTACAGAAATATTTCAAGATATGAATAACTCACAGTAAATGATTTAGGAAGTTCAATCTGTATAACTAATTAAGGAGAAAGATGGTTTAAGAGGTAATTTCCTCATGTTCTGTAAGTATTTAAACCGGCAGACTGCAGAGGAAATCTTTAATGAAGGCACAGTAAGTTCCAATAGCTGAGGTCAAAGCCAGATAGACCACAAACAATTCAATAGCTTTCAAATGAGAGAATAATTAACCATTGAAATAATTTACCCGGGGTCTCATACACTCTCTTCACAAGAAATCTTTAATCATGACTAATGTCTTTTTTAAAAAGTTATAGCTTAACTTCCAGATATGGACTTGGTACAGGAGGTAATGGGTCAAACATGAATGGTGAGAATAAATGACTCTAATGGTCTTTTCTAGTCCTTGGATCTATTATTTTTGTTTCAGTCTCACAGTGAGGATAAGTCATGTATTAATGACAGATGGGATGTCAGAGAAAGAATTATGGGTTCCATTCCCTGTTTTTCCACTGACTTGTGTGTATAGATACACATATCCCACTAAGCTGCTCTGTAAAACATTTAAATTTCAAGTAGTAACGTGTTACTATGCTTGCCCACCTCATCAGGTCAAAACATAGTGAGGGTTCTTAAGATACTTTGAGCTCCTTGAATGAAATACATAGTACAGATATGGGGCCAGATTTTCAAAGGTACAGAGCACTGAAAGCTGAAAAAGATGTAAGCTTTCAATGTTTCTTGAAAATCAGATGCTGAAATTATTGTAATCAAGTTTTCAAGGCATTAATACAAACACTACTGAGGAGGAATAATAAATGGGAATTATGAGATATATTTTGACAGAGTTCCTTTTAATTGTTGTGAAGGGGGCTTCTTTGCCTTTCTCCTGTGAAGCCTGCTAACAGCCAAATAAACAAAAATCTTCAGTGTATCTGAAAAGATGTTCCATTAAAAAAAAATCCTTATTTGGCATATTAAGTACTGAGTCAAAAAAATTAGACTTTGTTACAGCAAAGCAAGAGTGATTAAATTAAATGTGCCTCAAGAAGAAAGCAGTTTTCTAGATCATCAGGGCAATAAGAGCTTGTCGATCCCCATCCTGGTGCATTTCTAAACACTTTTTGAAGTACAGAGGGCAGAACACTCAACACTTCGGCTTTGTCACAGCTGACAGACTGTCGGTTTTAATGAAAATGCTCTCCATTTAGAAGGTGACAGAAATTACATGCATTTCCCATTTTATTTTTCTGTCATCTTTTCTGTCTCACATTTCTACAGTAGAAGGAGGGGTAGGTTATTAAAGCATTGCATAAGTATGCAAAATATATTAAGAAGAGAGAAAAAGGAAAAGCTTTAGCCCTGCAATTATACACAATGTGTGTTGCAGAGAAATGTATACTGTGGGATAACATCTGATATGTGGCAATAACTATTTACTTTCAGTTATCTTTAATGAGGGTGAGGCAAAAGTCTCTAAATAATGTATTAAGTGAAGGTTTTATTATACAATTGCCTGAATAATTTCCAACAGGAAGATGATCTAAGCAGTGTTAGATAGCTCAAAAATGTTCATAACTTCTTTAGAAAGCACAGAAAGATAACACTGAACAATTTCTTGGGTCTACACAGCTTTTATAAACCTCTTTTATTAAGTGGCAGGCTTTTAATAGGTATACTCACTCTCATTGACCCAGATGTAACTGCATCGGAGGCAATGCTTCCAGGACTGAGGAGAAAAGACTTCACTTGCAAATATAAGTCAATATTATGGGATCTGGAAAAAGCCTACAAATGTGTAACTATTCTTCAGCCTGGCAGTTGCCACTCTACATTTTCCCGGTTTTGATTCCGGTGCAGGTATTAGTGGCAATAACATGCACGAGGTAGAAATACCAAGGAAGTGAGCTTTTAGCAGTTTTAAGGGAAGGAATCTTCTAACTTAATTTCTGTGACCATTGCTTCATGCTTATCCTAAGAAGAGAGACATGATTAATTATTAATCATGGCCTGTATAGACCATATCTCAAAATTATGCAGAGGATCTGAAAATAGTGAGAGCTTTAGAAAAGCATAGAGAAAGGAATTAATTTAAAACTTTGGATGTATTTGTGTGATCTTAAATTTGTGCGTACTAGTAGTCTCCAACAGTACAACTGTTTGTATACCTGGAAATATGTATATTTAACAGAAGTGAAACTGGATCCCAGAAATAGAAAGCTGCATGAAGCCATTTTACAAGGAGCACATTTCTGCCTCTCAGTTGTTTGGGTTCCACTTGCTTGACACAAATGCATAGCACGTGCGGATTTGCTGGAGGAACCAAAATGGTCAGGACCATCCCATTAGCATGTTTTTATGTGTTCCTGGTCCTGTGATATGGTGTCAGCTGAGCAGCCTTTTGAGGGACATCTACCCTGGCACAGTTTGGTAGCAGAGTTACATTCCTGGTTGAAAAGTCTGATGTAAGTCTTAACAGGGCTTCAAAGGACATGTCTGCACAGTGTACGCAGCGCTGGTTCAGCAGCCTGGCAGCTCTGCAAGCTGAGTGGCATTGCTGTGGGCAAGCACACGTCTGAACTGGCTGTGCTGCCTGAAATACACAGCTGGTTAATGCTCACACAGCTGGAAACAGAAGCAAGACAAGATCGCCTTTGCTGCATACCCATCATTAACCCCAAGGAAAGTCCTTAAATTTGATTCCCATCTCCTGAAGCTATCATTTTAAGCTACCTACAGACTAAGGGAGACAACTGTGCTTTAATTACCTATAGTCTTTGTAGCATATTTCTTGACAAAGGTAGATTTGCTTTATGAATATTTCAGTAGTGCAGAATCTACGTGTGACACAGGAGTCAAACAGCTCATAGTTTCCATACCAAAATCCTAAATATCCTTCTAACCTAGAATTAGGGGTAAAGGTAAACCTTGTGGAAGGCTACAGATTTTGACTGCCTTCGTGGTGAGGAGATAGGGTGGAATGGGACAAATGTTTATGTCTGAGTAATCAGGGACTGTGAAGGAAAAAGGATGAAATACTCAGCAGATGACATGGTACTACATCGAGGAGTCACAGCATTAGAATCAACCCAAAAAAAAAAAAATTTCTCTGGCCAGCAGGCAGTATTTCGTTGTGAATCAATATGAACCTGCCTCACTTAGAAATGGTAGAATTTCCCTTGCTGTGGCTTTGGTCTGGAGCTGTATAACTTGACTGTAGACAGAGGACAGTCCTATGATTGTTAATGGGTTTCATTGGATGACAATCCCCACAGTTGCAGGCTCTGCTTTCTGGTTGGTATTGAGTAGCTGTTAGCTGCCTGGTGTTTGTGGAAAACCGCATTAATACGTTTGGTCAAGCCAAGCTATTTTGTGAGTGGCAAATAAATAACTTATAAGTAATTGAAAAGCTAGGTAAAACATATTTTATTGGTCTAACTTATTATTATTAACTGTCCATATTGTTTCCTCCAAACATTGCATCTCAGATGTTATAATGTAAGATGCAAGATAGCTTTGCTTTTTTGACGTAACCTTATCAATGCCATATTCAGACACCCAGCTGTGAAGCTTAAATATTACATATTCAGTTGCTTTTCCTACTACACTTAACAGTACATTCATTTGTATGTAATTTGTGTTGAAACTCAAGCCTTCTGTATGCAAGCAATTGAATTTTCAGAGGCTTCATGTAGTCAATATGGACTCTGTATAAGAAGGAACCTCGTAAAACCCCCTAGGGTGGGATATAGTACTGCTCATGGCTGAGGAGAGTGCTCTTGCCATCCAGTCCTCCTTCACACCATCACCTTCAATAGCAACCAAGTACCTTAACATCTTCTGGGCCTCCATTTTGGGAATTCATTTTGTCAATATACTTCTTAGTGATGACAGATGTTATTCAAACAAATGAGGTACTTCAGAGGAATAAGTGCCATGGTGGTTTAAGTGTTTCCAAAGTTGTGACCTAACTACTTCCATGCTGATGCATTTACTTTCAGGAGAACAAGGTCAGACAAGACAAGTCACTGATGTGGTTATTTTATAATTCAGTATGCAAGGATGAGAGAGGTGGACTAGTTTTGCTTTACTCGTTATAGTCTGCTCTAAGGTTGTTAAAATTTTCTTTTTTCTATTTGTTTTAGATTGTGGCTTAAAGGAGATAGCCCTCTGTAATGATACCGTTTCCTTTCTGTCTTTTTGCTGCTGGATTGCTTTCCCACTGATACTTTTGTGAGCAAGCACTCTGACTACACTCAATTATTAAAAAGTCATTGCTCAAGTAGAGCTCTGAAGAAAAGGAAATATTTCTTATTGTACATTACTGAATATTAGCTCATAATGGGTTTCATCTTTGCATATTGTCTGCCCTAATTTGGGACCCAGGTATATATAGTTACACATATGTATATTGTAAGACCTACCAACTAGTAGAGAAAAGATAGAAGACATAAAAAAGAAGATAGAGATGTTAGCATTTTTTGTTTCCTTGCTTTTAGAGAATGCATTAAAAACAGCGCAGAGGCATCTGTGCAGCTGTTGAATGATGAAAACCGCACATGTACATATGTGCCATGATGTTTTCCACATATTATAGAGTTAATAATAAAAAAAAGGTATTTGAGGAGAATTTCAACTTTATTATTTTCAGTTTGAATGAATACTAGGAGAAATGCTGACCATTAACGTGTCAGTCTGGTTCAGTCTTAGGGAGCAGTCACTTTGCTGGACTTAATTTCCTTCCTGAAATAAGCTTTTCCGTGCAGAATTAAAAAAAAAGGGAAATAAATCTTTGGCTGGTAGATAATATATACTATGCTTTTTATTTAAACCCTTCCTTTAGACACAGAGTCTGTCTGTCTGCTTACATTGTGTTTCGCTAATCTCTGACTGCAATTTTTTTTAAAAAAGAAGTCCACAGCAGATCAGATAGTGTATTAACTTATCTTCTGTCAGTAGCTTGACCATGGAAGTACTGAACTGCGGAGAGCTCTGCCCGTCCTGCTGAGGCCTGGAGTGCATTAGCCCTCAGGAAACATGGACAGGGAGGGATGGGACTGTTCCTGACATGAGTACTGTCAAGCTTGTAGCTAGCGCAGGGCTGTGCAAATTCACTGGGTTCAGTGGTGCAGGCAACATCAGCAAGGCTGGTTTTACTGTCCTTGTTTTACCATCACATCTGAAACAGACTGTGGAGAAGGGCTGTGCAGCACATGGCTGTTATGGCCAAATCCTTTAGCAAATAAGTCCCATGTTCTTGGGGTAAAATTGTCCTACTTTTGTGAGTTTCACTGATCTCTTTAGTGTCTATGATTTTTTTTCCTCAGTTTTTTTTTTTTGTATATTTGGACAACAAATGTCATTTTTGCTAATATTGTTTTATCATGCATGCCGTCCCAGATCGTCTGTCAAACACGTTAATGCTCTGCTGCAGAATTACTATCCTATCACTCTACAGTATTGAATTAAACTGAATTAAATTCTGCATTGGCTCTTTACCCTATATTTTATTTCAAATGTCTCTTCGATATTATTTGTTGATTGTGATATAGACTATGGCATGTATTTTCCTTGCAGATCCCTACGTTTTTTTATAAGAAATGCACTTGAACTAATATCTGTGTATGCATTATCAGTGAGTACTTAGTAAACTTATAAATGGCAGCTTCTAGACTCTTTCAGAATAACCTTAAGGACTCTCCAGCATGCGTCATCCATCCCCCAAGCAAGCAGAACACAGTGACAATCTGCAGATATTTTAAACACTGCAAATTCTTGTGTCTTTCAGGACCTAGATTTCTCATCACATCCACGGGAGCCTTGTATATTTTAGACGTACAGAATGAAGATGGACTGTACAACTACCGATGTATCACAAGGCACAGATACACTGGAGAAACACGACAAAGCAACAGTGCAAGACTTTTTGTATCAGGTTCTCTTTTATGTATTATGTTACATTAAGTATTGTATATGCCTCTCTCCAGCCTGCTAAACTGGCAAGGCAGGTTCTTGTGCCCGTATACACTAACAACCACGTTGTCTATCAAGTGGAAGGTAGAAGTGGTCAGCTGTGAGCTGCTGCTGCTGCAAAATAAAATGTCCCATTTTAAAATCCTTTTCTCTGTTTTATTCACCTCCTATTAGATAATTCCAGAGAGCCTATAGGCTATACAGCAATTTTCAGTGGGTCGAGTACTATATGAAAGCTCTGTGGATGGGATTCATCTCATTAAAAGTATATTTGTGCAGTGAAATTGTCTAGTCACCTTAACTTCTCTTTGTAACGAAAGGAGAGGAACACTTTTAGGGGAAGTGCATCTAACCTACTTTAGCGCTTTACTTTGGGGTGAGATGAATTGCCCTACAGTGCCTATTTCTCTCTGCTAACCATAGCAGGTACTCAGGACATTTCTCTCAGCTGTAGATATTTCCACTGCAGAGTCTTAGATTAGCTGAGGTGCATTTCAGCCTTCCTTTTGATTCATCACACTCCTTTCCTGGAGAAAAGAGTGTGTTCCTCTCTTTCAAGAAGGGCTTCCCAGCCATAAAGGACCTGTCCCAGGCTACCCAGAGTGCTGCAGGCAGAGAGGAGGATTAGCTGGTGACTGTCCAGAGGCAGAGCTGAGTCCCAGGGCAAATGGCCTTGTGGGGTGAATAGGAAAATGACATAGATGGGGTATTTCAACTTTTCCTCCTAGTTGTAAATCTTTTCCTTATTGTTGTGTCTGTGATGGACTGTTGAGTTCCCCACGCAAATACCAAACAGAGTTGTCAGAGTACGGTGCTGTTCCAATCCTACCTTCTCCCCATTTTGTCTCAGTGAGAGGAGGTGCTGGTTTTGGATGAGGTGAGAAGGAGGAGCAGACCCTGGGTCTGGGTTTGGAACTTGCTCTCAAACATCTCCCTTCTCCCTTCCTCTCATTTTCTGCGAGCCTGTAACTGCATCCTGTGTTTCCATGTGAGCAAATCTGCAATTGTATTCCCACATCCATAGAGTTAGCTACGACTGTACCCCAAACTCTCCTTTCTTTGTATCCTTGCCTTGCAGAAGAGATGCCCACCACTCCACTTAAAGATCCACAGAGTTTTTTCTCCTGTTCACCGTGACTAAGTTGCGCTAAAGGTCCTAACTGTAATGATCAGTCAGGGAATGGTGACCTTCGCAATGTATCAGTCAGTGGGAATATAACAGTCAGTGGGAGCATTCTCCTTTTGACTTTGTTCTCTTGCCTTTTGGTGGTTTTGTCAGAAAAATCTAGTGCTAAGATCTTAGCTCTCCATTCTCTGTTTGAGAGCCCTAAGGGAGACAGAGCTGGGCACAAGGATTTGCATTAGTAACATACTTCCTGCCCTCCTCCAAAATGTTAATTGCTGAAGGATTCTGGAGCCCTCTGAACACGCGAGTCAGTACTTAAATATGCTAATGATAAAAAAAAAGTGCGATTGTTCAGGTTAGATTCACTTACCATCAGATCCAGGAGTGTCTTCCTTTGATATGTGTCTTATGCTTTTCCCAGCCAGATGAAGCAGTAGTTTTCCTGCACAATCATCTGCCCGCTTGGTCTTTTAAGGATAGGCAGAATCCTATGCTTCTAGCTGGCTCCATAATATGGTCTGTTTCCGTGTGAAATCGTGCTAAGGCTGAGCCAGTGATAGCATAAATAAAATCAAGCTTGTATCTTGGTTACCACAAGAAATTTTCTAGTTTTTTCTCTGAACAAAAGGGGAAAAACTAAAGCCCTGTTTTGTTTGTGATTCAGGACAAACACTTTAGAAGATATGCTCTGTCTGGAGTTCCCTTTTCTGTTGTCTTTGCAGACCAAATCAAAATAGGGAATTTTATCTGTGTGCAATAGCTGAATTTTTATAATTCAATGGGGTTAATTACTCTCTATTAGAGTTATAGTGGTTTCTGATTTCCAGTCCTGTTAATTTACTGAACCAGTGCAGCAATTATGGGCATTTAAGATTTCTCTAACAGGTCTTCCTTTTTCTTTTCTGGAATTTATATCTTAAAGTAGTACGTCTTTTAAGAACTGAGATCAAAGAGTCCATGAACATAGTTATAAAAGGTCTGCTTGTATGAGACCTACATTCTTCGTGCTTTTTACATCCATAAATATTCTCTGCTTATTTGAGGATGAAATGTTTTGCGGTGGATATTGATCATGGTCTCTTGGCCACATTTTTAATATGAGTTAAGCTGTTTTGTTTGTTTGAAAGAGTGAGAAGGGTAATGTACATGTAATAGCAAATATACATGTGAATAATTAGCATGCCTATGACCAAAGTAAAGTTCCAAATTTCATTTGGGGTAAGAACATCTCCTTGAAATCACATGGCCTTTCAAAATGAAATTAAACCCGAGGCCATTATTATGCTACAGAATATTCCTCTGATGGCCATTATATTGTGCCTGTCCCAAAATAATTTTGTCCAAGCATGAATCCCAGCTCCCAAAATCTTTACTTTTTTTTAACTCCCACCATCCAAAAAAGCCTTATGATTTTGAAAGCATGATAAGTTTCTTGCTCTGTCCTTCAAAGAAGATCTAAAATAGAATATTTAGAACAGTATTTTGCCTCATTTTTTTTTCTGATGTTGTACTTCCTGGAAGTCATTTGCAACTGACTGTTAAAGCACAGTAAAATAATCATTCAAAAAAATACACGCCACATATTGGAATTGGGATATGTTACTTTGCTATTTGCCTCCTTGCAGGTGATTGCAAATGAACCCTGGGATTTCTTTTGTCCTTTTTTCCTTTCCTTATTTTTTTTCTGAACTGGAATATATGCAATGTAAGAACTTTAAATAGAAGTGTGTTCCAGGGAGATCCCAAAGAGATGTTTTTACCATCCCTTTAAATATATAAGCACAAAGTGCAAGAAAACAGGTCACTGGAATAATATTTTGTGTATCCCTGAATATATTTTAAATACCTCCTCTGTATGAACCAGCTCAAGGTTTCTCAAGTCTGTAGGCAAATCCTAGTTTAGCTGTTCCATGGATGGGTCTGCAGGCTAGGCTGCTTCTGCCAAGGCTCAGTTTGAGAAAGGAAAATGAAGCAAAGTGAACCTGGGACAGAGGACTCAGAGACTGGTGTGTTTTTCTTGAAGGCTGAGAAATGGTAGCTGCAGAAGAGGGCTGTGCCTCCCATGGCATCTGTTGTCATAGCCCCCAGCTCCTGGGGGTAGCCTGCTTGGCTTCCTGAGCTTCTGCCTAGGCATGGGGCTGAAGACCAGTGGCTGCTTTGATGTCACCATCAGCTTGTTGTCTGAGGTGTTTTTGCGATTTACTTGGGCCCAGCATCAAAGCATATGTTATTCTCAGCAGCACACTAGGAGGCAGTCAGGGTGTGATATTCTCTAACAACAACTCTTCCTTATAATTACTTTATTTCTTGCTTTGGTGGCCCCCATCCTGTTTTGAAGTCCATGTAGTATTTCTTATTTTTGTACTTAAAGGTTTGCAAATGGGAGTATACGTATCCTTCACAAAGTTTCTTGAAGTTAGAAGCGTATGGAGAAAACACAAAGATACTGTGAGTTTTGAGTAGGAATACACAGACAATACCTTTAAAAGGCAGTTCTATTTTTTTTAAAATTTTTTTTGATTATTACTTTCGGTTGAAGAAATTGATTTCATGTAGATGTAACCTTCCTAAGAGCCAATTCTGTACTTTCTTGCATGCTTATATTTTTACTGATATAATTCGTCAGGCTGCGCAAAAGAATCTATGCAGTGAAAGCATAGATTACTGATGATCCAAAAGGCAAAAAAGAAGCAGGCTGATCAATTAGTCAAATTGACATTGGCCTTCCCAATAGCATCCTGGCAGATTGTCTTTTCACTAAGCCAGACATAAGCAGCATGGCAAGCTCAAAAATATAACCCATCTCAATGCCAAATATGGACCCTGAGGCTACAGATGCATGCAAAATCATTTGTTTAACTAGTAGCTGACAAATTTCTAATGAGACAGACAGTAAATTGCTGCAAACTGAATGTGGTTTAGCCTTCAGTGACAACTTTTTGCTGACATATATAAAGCAGAAAAACCTCTGTGGTGATCTTTCATTGGACTTGGCGATTAAAGTTTTATCTAGATATTCACGTAAAATTTACTTAGCCCATTTGTTTGCCATCACAATTTTAGTTTCTGGATTGATAGAGGCACTATCAAAATTGTACTAGCTATTTGCTCTCAAATGTACTCTCCCATGTATGTCTGCAGTTCATGAAGATATATCTGAGTTAGTTTTAAACTAACTTTCTTATGTACTTATTACACTATGGCTTCTGTAGCTTGAATTCAGCATGAAATGCTCCTTCAATCTTTTCAGTTCCTAAGGTGAACCTGCTGCAGCTGCTATGTGAGCAGTACCTGAGCCAGCTAAGTCAAAGACTACTTGAAGATATGAAAATGGTTGCAAACACACCTACGCCCAGGGAACTATGATGTATCACAGTATCGCAGTATCATAAGGCTGGAAAGGACCTCTGAGATCATCGAGTCCAACCTATATCCCAACACTAACACCAACACTAACACCATCATCTAAACCATGGCACTCAATGCCTCATCCAGTCTCCCCTTAAACACCTCCAGGGTCGGCGAATCCACCACCTCCCTGGGCAGCACATTCCAATGGCCAATCACCCTTTCAGTGAAGAACTTTTTCCTAAGATCAAGCCTAAACCTCCCCTGTAGATATACTGAAAAAGAGAATTTTCTGTGAAATAGGAGTAAAAGGAGCATGTGGAGTTTCTTTGTGAAACAGAAGTCGTAGTAAAGTGGGTGCCTGTGATGTGAAAACAGTTAGATGAATATTTGTTGATTTATTATTTATTTATGTTGATACAGCTTGAGACTGGGCTCCCATCATGCTGCATGCCGCACAAAACTGTAAATCATGTCAGCCTCTTCCTCCAAAAGTTTTCATACTCAAAAAGCCAAAATCACAAGTACTATTTCTGGTGGTGTACATGCAGCTCTGGTGAAGGCACTTTACCAGACCTCTGTAAGATACATGAATATATGCTAGGTGCTACATGAGTGTATTGGTCTGAGAAATGCTTTTTTCAGTAAGCTGAGCACAGACGGTTCGAACATTAAGTTGTATGTTTAGTCTTGTCATGTTAAATTCTTTTTACAGAGAAGAAGAAAAGGCTTTTCTGTCAGTTAGAATGCAGATATAAATTCCCGTGTCTTTGCCTGTTTCTCTCCTGACAAGGGAAAAAGTTGCTTCCTTTATTCAAAGCCTTCAGACGACCGATAACTGCAAAGCATGTGTTTGCTTCATTCTAGAGCAATAGTGCAAGGATAACACTAGTAATAATTGTTAAGGCAACATGTTTCTGGCTCTCTGTTCCTCTGATAGGGGACATGAAAAGTGATCAGATAAATGGTTGCCACCTGGAAAAAATCCAGCGAGAGGATTTCCAAGTAAGATGCTTCAGTAGTACATGCTGCTGTATTCGAGCCACCACTACTGAGATATTGCAGACTGATGGCTGGGTCACCGTAGCAAACTGTAGTACATAAACCACAGGGCTAGTGAGTGAAAAAAAAATGGAGAAGAAAAAAATATTGGCATATTGTTTAGTGAATGGAAGAATTTTAATCTTTACATTGAAAATTGCTTTTTGTTCTTTCAGATCCAGCGAATTCAGCTCCATCTATTCTAGATGGGTTTGACCACCGTAAAGCCATGGCAGGACAGCGAGTGGAGCTGCCTTGCAAAGCGTCAGGGCACCCCGCACCAAAGTATCGTTGGCTGAAAGACAATGTTCCCTGGGAGCCTGACAGCAGGTTTCGGCAGACAGTTACAGGTCTTCTGATTGAGAACACACGTCCCTCGGACTCAGGCAACTACGTCTGCGAGGTGTGGAACAACTATGGGACAGCCGAGATGATAGGGCGCCTGTATGTGAAACGTAAGTCCTGGGCTGAGTTAAACTCTCAAGCCACTTCTTGCCTGGTTGTTGCTGTGTCTTGCTGTACCTTCTGTTTTGTTACTTTGCCTTAGCAATGCTTAAACTTCTCAAAGTTGTACAACAGCGGAAGGAGATGAGTGGAGATGAGTTCATTGGACAATTGAGCGTTCAGAAGTGCAAATAGATGCAATTTATAGTGTAGGTATATAATTTATCACATGGAGGAGATGTAATTTGGAAGTGTGAATTGGATGCTTAAAAAGAAATTGCAAATGTTCTCATGAATAACGCTGCCAAACTCTCATTGCCATGACTCATGCTGTTCAGTAATATTGAATACTCATACCTCCCCTCAGCTGAGTATTCATATGTGACTATTCTGACTGTTTCACAAATTCTACAAAGATAATTATTACTCAGAAGCATTGCGCTGGAAAAGTGTTATTCTTCTGTTGTTAAAAAAAAAAAATCATTTCCTGGAATAGAAATAATGCTTTGTGAACTAACCTTTCCACCTATACAGCATGACTAGCAAAGTGAAAAGGGAGAAGTTTGTGAACAGTTCAGACCATAAAAATGTCTTCACTAATAAACACATATAATGTGTTTGGGTAAAATAAAACTGAGATCAAAGATCAGTAATTTGTGAATTATAATGGAGGAGCTTTGCTTCTAGATGTATTCATAAAAATTGCTGAATTTGGTCTGCCTTGTATGATATAAAGTCAGAATTTCCAGATACGTAGTATTATAGTATTGCTAGTGATACCAAAAGTGTTCCCTACTGCCTGGTGATACATTTTTCATACTGACACAGTGATCACACAGCCAGTAGAGATGCCTTCTGGATCAGGTTGGCAGGAAGCAACAGCTGGGCAAAGGAGTTTAAGCTTCCTCTGCAATGGAGGATGTGTTTCGCTTTCTTACATCCTCATAGCTCTGAGATGTTGGTGGTGCACTTGAGTGTGTCTGTTTTGTTTAATTGACAGTTTTGAGCCTTTGTGATCTTTTGTCTAGGAAACATAGAGATATTAAGTGACTTGTAACATACACGTGAGCACAGATATGTTGTTCTGGATCATTGTAGAGGAAAGAACTGTCACGTCTGTGATCCAAAATGACTGAACCCATGGACCTGTGTGTTTTTCTCCGGGCCTCTGTTCCCAGTGGGCTGCTAAATATTTATTAGTACCTGTGTGTTATAAAATGTTCAGTAAAGTTAACTGTGGAAATTTTAATATATGTGTGTGTGTGCATGTCTGCAGTCTGGTAAAAAAAATAGGATGATATATATTTAGTATCAGCGATGATACCAGTTGTGATAGTAGTCCCTTATCTTTAGAAGGGAGTCAAACCAATATATACAAAGCATGAGATGAGATCTGCATTCAATAATGCTGATAACCATTCGGTGGCATATATGTTTATGACTTGTCTTCAACAATGTTCATCCTCCATTTTTTTACAATACAAAACTTGCATTACCTATGTCCTACTATTTCTTAAGGCTGACTAGAAAATATTGTAGTCTTCCTTTGTAGAAACAGAAAATCTAGTGAACAAAATAGCACTTCCATGTGGACAGATTTGATGGCTAACTATGGGTGTACCTATGTTAACATTTTAGCATGGATCTTCCTCCCTTAAAAGCTAATCCCCTGGTCATTGACATTTACTGCACTTGTTCACATCAGGGAGTGGTTTTGGAATGTGCAAACTGGGTTCCTTTTGCAGGAAATTAAACCAAAAGACAAAGTTCAGGAGTGCGCCTAATGTAGCAGTTCCAAGATCCACACTGAACTAATGCGAAATAACATCCTACATTCCCAAAACATGTGTAGTGCCATTGTTAGGCCTCCACACCACTGTTATTCAGTAGACTACACATATTGTTGGTTTAGGCATAGGATTATGTCATATGTTGAATAGGTTATTACTATAGATCTATATGTTTTGTGTTATGGATGTTGGTGGCAAAAATGCTTGTTTAGAGCAAATTTAGTCATCTGTAATTTGCTTGAGGGTTTGTGGTGGTTTTTTTCTGAAGAATATAGATGAGATTTTTGTTGTTCTCCTTAACTGAGAGTTAATTTGTTTCTCACACATAGATGCATGTGCATACTTAATGTTTTCTATTTACCCTTCCCTCTCCCTTATTTTGTTTTAAATCTTTAGAACCACTAAAAGCCACGATTAGCCCACGGAAAGTTAAAAGCAGTGTTGGCAGTCAAGTGTCCTTGTCCTGCAGTGTGACAGGAACTGAGGACCAAGAGCTGTCCTGGTATCGTAATGGGGAAATCATCAATCCTGGTAACAATGTCCGTATCACTGGCGTCAACCGGGAGAACCTTATAATGGATGGCATGGCCAAGAGTGATGGGGGAGCTTACCAGTGCTTTGTGCGCAAGGACAAGATGTCTGCTCAAGACTATGTTCAGGTGGTACTAGAAGGTCAGTCACTACCTGTTTAAGAATTCTGGTCTCCACACTATATATGTCTTTTTTGGTGTCATTGTTGCAAAGTGGGAATAAGGCATAGTGGGCCCTAGACAGAAGAATAGGGTACTCGTGAACTGTCAGCGGGATTTAGTGTGCCCTTCTCTGAGCAAAAACTACTGGAATGAAAAAAAACATTTTAAAACTAAAATCCGTCCTGAACAGTTCTTCCAGTCTCTTGGTTTGGCTTTGATTTTTTTTTTCTCGGGGCGGGGCAGGTGCGGGGTGAGGAGAGGAAGTAGGTAGTGGTAGCGAAGCTGATGTTTCGTATTAACTTTCAGCAGAACATGAGAGAAAAGGTCTCTATTCCATTCTGACCATCTCCTCCTGGGTATGACTTTTCTGGTTGGATGTATTGGCTGAAGGCTTGGACATCATCTTAACTAACTGACACAATGTTCCACATGGTAATCAAGTGAGGAAAGTAATCAATTTGTAGAGAGCCAGTTCACTAATGAGGCTGTAGTGCAGTTGTGGCATGGACACTATTTTTAGAGTCTTTACAGAAAAAGAAGAGACTACCTGCCTGAACTGAGTTACCTCGGCAACCATCTCCCGTGACTAAGAATGCCTGAAGAGCATATTGATAATCTATCATGAATGTCGAGAGAGTGCAGGTTATCAGAAAGCAACAGCAGGAAAGATTTCAAAGACACTCATGTCTCACTGGGAAAATAATGTCTGCTTTCATCTCAAAAAAAAAGCCTGTCACTTGAATGAAAAAGAAAGAGGAGGAGGGATGGCAGAGGTACATGGTGTGCACAGTCACAGATTTATTGGTCCTGTGTCAACTTTCTTTCATGATAAAAAAACTTTTTTTTTTATTGCTGTTGTTTGGCTTTCTGAGGGATGATAGTATCTAATATATGGCAAAGGAAAGGAAGAGAGTCAGAGATGAAAATAAATACATGAATTAGAACTCTGTCACACAACCAATGGGACAGAAATTAAAGGGAGAGTGGGGAAGAAAATTATGAAATCAGATCAAATACTCCTCTGGGGATGCTGAGGTCTTTCAGCAGCCTGAGAGTGGCAGTGCCTTATGTTTTTTACTATGTGGTAAGCAAGGGGACTTTGCAGTTGTGTTTTTAATTCTACTATTATTCAGTATGTTTAGTATGGAGTCTTGCATACATCATGTCAGTTCCCTCAGTTTTCTGGTCGAGGTTGCACTGAAATCACAATGTAAAAATTGTGATTTCCAGAGGAGTCATCATAGTTCAGTCCTTCTAAACACATGGGTAACACATAGCAGAGTGTGTGTGGAGATAGTATGTAGTGTGCACAAGTAGTTTATCACACATATCATGAGACTTGTCAGTCCTGGCCTGACCCCCTTTGTTCTGTGCGACACTTAAAGGAGTTGTCCTTAAAGGCTTCATGTACAAGGTGAGTTTTCAAGTCTCTTTGTTCCCCCTCTGGGTAATGATGTCCCTTTTCCTTCTGTTTCTTGCAGGCATACTGAAGTTCGTTAGCTTACTTGCCACTTGGCTCTTTAAAACCAGACAGTAGCCAGTAGCTCCCTTGTCCAAACTTTGGGCTGTATTGCTTCCTGTGTTTTGCATACTGCTCTTAATGTGTGTCCTTTTGCTCCCGATTACACTGGAATTCATTCTAGATACAGATTTGAAAGTACTATTTTCAAAGAGGAACAAACATTCATTGCATGATCTCAGATCTAACTAATAGCAGAGTGCCAGAACTCTTAAATATTATCGCACTGAACTCCCTGGATAGATGGTCATTTAATCCTGCTCCCTATTTATGATTC
Organism: Dromococcyx pavoninus; assembly: GCA_033558185.1. Classification (NCBI taxonomy): domain Eukaryota; kingdom Metazoa; phylum Chordata; class Aves; order Cuculiformes; family Neomorphidae; genus Dromococcyx; species Dromococcyx pavoninus. Next base: position 403,045 of record JAUMJL010000395.1, on the reverse strand, counting down.
CAAACTTTCTATCGCCATCCATTCTCTTTATTCACTTATCTGGTAGAGGCTAGGTAAATTGTAACACAGATGACAAGAGAAAGATTTTGAGTGCTGTGATTTGAGAGGAATGTTTATTTGTAGCACAAAATGACTGCAGAAATAAATTGGCATCGCTGCTATTACTGGCAATCAGTATTCAGAAAAGTTTAATCTAATACTTTTTTTTAAATGGCATATTTTGGGTCAGGTCTAAATTGCATTGGCACAGCTGTGTGAAATTAGATTAGGTGAGTTATGCCTAACTTTTGGTGAAAGGATTCATCCTTAGCTTTTCAAGGAGCTGAAATCTACCAGGAGAAGAAAAATTCCAAATGAGTTGAGGTTTTGCTGTTTGTCATTTGCAAGGCATTATGTATGACTTTAACATTTTTCCATAAGAACCTGGCAGTTCATATAGTTGTGCAGAACCCTGGCCATCTATTCAAGTGTTTTTCCTTCAGCAGTGGTCAGTACCAGGTTTCTTAGAATATGAAGAAGAAACTTTCAGTAAAAGAATCATTTAAGTTCTCTGCTACCAAAATTTGTTTCCCTGGAACACAATTGTTTGCATCTGTCCTAAAAAGATCTTGGTTTTTGTGATAGGCTTCAGGATAGAGGGAACAGCTTTACAGCATGCAGGTACTACTGTCCTGTTTTTCTTTCCCTTGGCAGATGGAACTCCCAAAATAATTTCTGCCTTTAGTGAGAAAGTGGTGAGTCCGGGAGAGCCAGTCTCCCTGATGTGCAATGTGAAGGGGACTCCTCTGCCTACAATCACTTGGACATTGGATGAGGATCCCATTCTGAAGGACAGCAGTCATCGTATCAGCCAGATTATCACCTCCGAAGGCAATGTGGTCAGTTACCTGAATATCTCTAACACTCAGGTCCGAGATGGTGGAGTTTATCGCTGTACTGCCAACAACTCTGCTGGAGTCGTCCCGTACCAGGCTCGAATAAACGTAAGAGGTGCTTGTCAAATCAGCTCCTCAAAAAAACACACATAACTCATTGTAGTGGAGAAGATTGTTGCATGTGATGAAATGAGTCTTGGAATGCTAAAACCAACTTACTGTTTTTCCTCTCCTTTTCTTCCCTGTTCTCTTCCCCCTCCCCCTGCCCGTGCCTTTCCAGCCCCATCTAGAAAGTATATGGTGTGGTTAAATGTTGGAAGAACCCTTTGGCTGGTGTTCTATAGTCTATTTTTCCTATACTCATCTCTATTAATTCACAGTTTCTTTACTTTAGTCCTGCTGTGCATGTGTTTTTTTCTTTTTCTTTCCTCTTTTACTTGTCCAGCATTCATTGTAATTATTCATGTATACAGTACTTTAGCTTGCATTTCTAGCTCTACATGGCTTAATATCCATCATCATGATATTATACTTTATATATGTAAAAAAAAAGCTAACTTTGTCAGTGTTCTCGTGTGTAACAAGATACTAACTTTGTACATTAATGAAATCATCCTCAGCCTTCTAATTTGTAATGTAGCAAAGATTTTATCCGGCAAGTGTTGGATAATGCAAACATATATCCCCACATAATTAGTATGTATGCTGCAGGGTGAGGAAAAACTAGAGCATAGAAAGATTAAGGAAAATGCTCAAGTAGCTCTTAAAAGGAAGAACTGTCAAATGTTAAGAAGTATTGTTACAGGCTGCATCTGTAAATGTCGTTAACATTTGTATATGAAGAAAAAATTATATGCATGTTTCCTCAGGCAAATGCACCTTTAAATTGTTTTCAAGAGTTTCTGTTTACCTTTGTAGGGCCAGCAAGCATTCGACCAATGAAAAACATCACAGCAATAGCTGGACGGGACACCTATATCCACTGCCGTGTGATCGGCTACCCATATTACTCCATCAAGTGGTACAAAAACTCTAACCTGCTACCATTTAACCATCGCCAAGTGGCATTTGAGAACAACGGGACACTGAAGCTTTCAGATGTGCAGAAGGAAGTAGACGAGGGTGAATACACGTGCAATGTCCTTGTTCAGCCCCAGCTGTCGACCAGCCAGAGTGTGCATGTGACAGTAAAAGGTGAGGTTAACTCGGAAAACTAGAGCCAAGCTAATGACTGTGTTATTTATAGAAACACGGAATTACACATATGGGATTTTCCTGGCTTTTAGATAATGAGCACTTGAGAAGGTTAATCCAGATTTGTGTTTGCTTTTAATGACGACATAGATGCTAATCAGTCACTGTGTGGTATACTCTCTTGACTTCTACCCTCCTTTGGTCAATTAACAAAGTTTTGCTTTCTATAATAAGTGGAAGTCTTGCAAAGCAAGCCTTTTGTGAGCAGTCTTCATTACAACTAAGTCAGTAGATCAGCAGTTTGTCACGTAAATTTCATTGGTGACTCTTTCTCTGCTCAATGGCAAAGTTCACCTTTTCATTAGCCAGTTACTTTCCAGCTTTTAAAAAGTAAGCTGAGAATTTTTAATATGTGTGTTTCTGCTAATAAACAGAGACAGGAACTGAAAGCATTAACACTGCTTTCCTTTTAAGTGCACTTTTCTGAGTGTTCTTGATCCTTAGAAAGGTAGCACTGTAAATAAAAGTGACTTGAAATTCTAATAGGATGCTTAAAATCTATTCAAATAGTGCCAAAGAAGGAAGTTCAGATGGCCCTAAAAGACTCCAGCTGTAGATGAGAATAGGAAATTTTTAGCATTGTGTTCTGACTATTCTGATGTTGGCAATGTTCAGACCTATTCACAAGGACACAAAAGACAGAAAACCTGATTGCAGTCGCACCTAGTTTTGAGCAATGGGGCAACTAAATAGTGCACTTCATGTGAACCTGTAGGAAGAATTGGGATATAATTTCTTAAGAATTATTTTGGGGGAGGGGTTGGGGGGGACAGAACAGGAAGGAATACGTTAGGGAATTAGGTTTAAGCCACTAAGCAATTTGGGCTCTGAAAGACATGTCATCTCATACACCTGTGACTGTCAGGGGCACTGGTCACATGCTGTGGCATAAAAAGCTAATGCCACCATTTCTTTTCAAATATGTGGTACCTTGCTTGACTTTACAATAATATCACAGATATGTTGATGCAGTTTAGGAACTGAAGGCTGTGTTACTAATTAGTAATTGTGTCACTGCTGCACAACAGTTCACCATAGAGAATCTTATAGGGAATGCTGCCTCTTAAATGATACTGTTCTTCATATGACTATCAAATGAATGTAGCCAGACAAAAAAACAAATCTAGTAGTCTATCTTTACACCTCCAGCTTTTAGATCAAAACATTACTACTCACTCAGAATGCTAGCTGGTACCTCAGGTGCAATCCCTTTTTTTCCTAACATTAGGTTACAATTTCAAACTTGACAGTTCCTCCTCAGAAAGGAGATTGCCTGCTCTATCAATTTTGATTCAACTGTAGCTTTTGTCAGGAGTTGACTTCCTTGAAGATATTCTAGTTTTTGTGTAAAATCAGCTCACAGGGCCAGTGGTTGGTCAGAAATCTCAAACAGTGACTCAAGAGTATACTCTGAATAACTTGCTTAAACATGTGGCACATTTGAAGAGTGCCAGTGGGCTGAGGTGCCACTGTACTTGCAATACAGCCTCATCCTGCTGAAGCTCTGTAAGGCAGGTGCATCAGAGAAGTACAAGTTGCAGCATGAAAAGCAATCCATGGCACATGCAAAGCAAGTGAGTCAGCATGACTCGTATCTATTGACCCAGAATTGCCAAAGTTGGCCCAGCCTTGACAAGACACTGCTATTTAAAAACAGGTTAATAACCTGTCCTCATATGCTAAGCCCAAAATGTCAAACGTGAGCTTTGTGTGTCAGACCTGAACAATTCTCAAGGTCTTGCTATTGTAGCTGGAGGTCAGCATTGCCAGACTGTTTTCTAGATGGCAATATATTGTTGTCTTCCATAACTACATAGTGATTTTATCTAAGATATCAGTGGAGAGTCAAAAGTGACCTGTTGCTTTAAAATATTTTCAATGTTTGTGCTGCCCTTTTGTTTATAGATTCCAAAGATAATGTGATGAGTTTTCAGACTCTTATATTTGATTCTGAGAAAGACAAAATATGACCCAGCTTGCATACTGGAGATTAAAAGTACTCTGAAATATGACATTGTAAGAAGAGGTAATATCAGGGCCCAGGTACCCTTATTTATAGTTCAGCTTCTCATACCATCACTGTATTTATTTCTACTCCAGAGAAACAAAAGGAGAATTATTGCACCTCTTCAACATCATGGGTCCTTTTGTTTGTTCCTTGTTTGTCCTTTGGTGAGCTTCCTGGGTGACCTCAAACTAGTCATCAGAAAGGTGATTCAGAATAGATGATACTTCATAAGCTGTTACTTCATATTTTGTTTCCTCCGTATTCTGCTCTGAAGCCATAATAATCAATTTCCTCATGAGATTGTCTGAGATGATAATCTCTGGGGTATCAAAGTGTTTCAGAAACAATGTGTTCATGAGGAGCACTTTGGCAAATGATAACTGAGACACAGATTGAACTTAAAATTATCCACAAATTTTTGTATCTTCCGTTGCAGAAACCAGTATCTTGATTTTTTCCAGTTCACCTGCTGTTATATAGCACTTATATGGTCAAAGCTTTGCTCCCAATGAAATGAAGTTGCTTCTGAGAGTTCTTTCTCTTTCTTCAGATCAGTCACATCACCCAACTCAGCAACCCCTTGGGAAAGACAGACTTAAGTAATTTAATAGCATTATCTGAGAGATCTGTGGCAAAAGTGAACACAAGATTTGGCTCTACAGGGCCGTGTTTATTTGCGTTATTCATACAACGGGCCTTTCTGTCTGCAGTCCTCTTCCACATTTACTGCCCACTTTCCAAACTCTCCAGTACATAAAGCATCCTTGTTCTGTCTTGAATGAGGGCTTGCTAAAAGCAGCATCTCATTAAAGATATGCAACAACATGAGCGTGTAATCAAATACAAGAGGGCTGCCCATTCTGTAGAGTAGTTTGAGATTTATAAACATCCAAATCAAAGCAAATTCTTGGACGTGTTCTTTGGTTATCACTGTAAGATCTCAGATGGGAGAACAGAAAGTTCCTTGACAATAACTTCAGAATTCAAAATTGTATCCTGTTTGCCAGAAAACCCAAGACTGGGGCTTGTAGAGCCTTGTTGTGTAGTCTCCCACCTGGCAGGCTGTCAGCCAAAAACTTGGGAGCTGGGCCCTTTTGCAATGTTTGACCTTAAGCTAGCTACTTCTTTGCATTGTTGATCAGAAAAATCAATTAGATACCATGAAATCAGTTGTCCCATGTTTTAGGAATAACTGGTGCCTTTGTCTGCTTAGTCACCTACCCCAGCAGTCTGCAGACTACAAATAATTCTGTCCCACAGAGATGTGGCATGCCACACTCTCCCCCATTCTGTCCCTTGTCTCTGTTCTGAAATCTGGATCTTGAAAGCTAGCAATCCTATAAGCTGAGAGCTGAGTAGATAAGCTGGCAGGAAAATATGCAGGTTTCTGTTGGAACTGTGCCTGAGTCGTAACAGAGCTTTTTGGAAATCAAGCCATCTTGGCATTATTTTTTTATATTTGGACAACTGAATTGGCCAGTTCTAAGTTCTGACAAAAAGCCATGGAAACTACCCATGCTGTAATGCGTACCTAAAGTGGGGTGGGGGGGTGGGGGAGGAAACAAACATGGACTATGACTGTACTTGTATACTTAATTTTTGGTGGTTTATACCTGTTTACTGCTTCTCTTTGCAACTGTAATGATACCCTTTCAGCATGTTTTGCTTTGGTTTGTATTAAATGCAATTTTCTTTTTAGCTGTTTTGTAAAGTAAACTGAACCCCTTTCCTTCCCCTCCTGCAAAGTGGAAACAGTACTTACTGACATCCTCAGAAGTAATCACCGAGATTAGCCTTGCTAAGGATACTGCATAGGTCCTTGCCAAGAACGGAATGATTCTTAGCAGCACTAATTTCTTACTGTGCATTTGGCCCAGCTGTAGTGGTTTGCCAGTGGGGTTTATATACACCTGCCAATGGCAGAGGACTATTGAAGTCAGGCATCCTAAGGAGAAGAATATTCTGTAGAAAATACAGGATTTTGTATTCAATCCTCCTACATATGTCCTATCTTTCTCAGTTTACTTCAGCTCCTCCTTACCCAAGTCCTGGCTCTCCTGTTCTGGGTTCCAGAACTGGTCTGTCGTCCACGTTTTTCCCATCTCAGTCTTCAACTCCTCAGCGCCTTGTTCTCATGATTGAAAAACAGTCTTCCCATTCAGAGCTCCCAGCCATCCTCCCAGCCTCAAGTTGCGGTCCTCCTTTTCTGCCAGTCTTAAGTTTCTCCATCTCCACTCAATTTCAGTCTGTTTTCCCTTCATATGGCTGTTCATTCGCTGTGCTCTGTTCTCTTGTTCTAGTCTTACATCTCCAGCCAGTTTCCTGACTCCTCTTTACCAAACCCCATTACTTCTCCAATCCCACTGCAAGCCAGCTCCTCATTTCTGACTTCCCCCCACTGCCCCTACATCCAATTCTATAATTCCATTTTGTTATCCTGGACACCACTTTGATCTTCTGCTCCATTGCTTGCTGCTGCTATTTGCATGCCCAGGAGTGCAGGATGGTTACCCCTCTGGTCCCTTGGGCCCCACATCTCCATTCTTTGGCCCTGCATCGGGATAACTTTTTTCATGCTTCCTGAGTCCAGCACAGGCAGTTGTATAAGCACTAGAGAGACAAATCTGTCTGCTTTGATGTCTGACATTTCACCAGACTGTATTTGCCCCACATGGCTGGAACTGACTGAGCCACTGAAGGTAGGATGTGTCCAGTGCTGCTTGAATCCTGGGAGCTCATAGCTGTTAATCGCTGGAAAATGTCTTCTCCGGATGTGATAACCATGGGGATTTGGTCTATTTATTTTCTTATTCTGGCTCAGACTGCAAAATTTGGGCACCCTTGTGATAACTTTTCATAGGGACAGCAAGAATATCTGATGCTATTGCAATCGCCTGCTGTGCTTGAAATCTATGCTGCTAACCATGGGGCAGGTGAGAATTTTACATTCTCATAATGCCTTTTTTTAAGTTGTTGTGCTAGGATCAATATATACTTCATCCCTATTTTTGCACCGTCCCGCTTTTTTCTTGGAAATGGCCAAACAGTTGTAGCTAAAACTTTCCAAGTAAAATGACTCAGCCTGAGGCAGACACTTGGTCTGGAAAAATACTATCCAAACAAAAGTCAAACTGCAAGCAAACAAAAATAGTCTTATAATGAGAAATGTTGGCAAACAAATAAAAAGATTGTATTACCCACCCCATCTGTAAGTTTCATATTTCCATTGAAAAACAACCCTTCAAGTGGCAAGATGGTAAAATAATGATAGCAGCATCTTTTCTACAGCATTTTAGTAGATATGAAACCATTTTAAAAACAGGAGTGAGTCATTATCCTCATTTTTTTTATTATGTAATTTGTAGTAATAGTTTTCTCAGCTACAGTAAAAGCCATCAGTAGTAAGTGATGATTTTCTTTTCATCAGTCTCATGGGACACACTTCTCATGTAAACAGCCTGCTGCTATTCACACTTCTCCGACAGAAATTAATTGAAAAAGAAGCCCCTGAGAGGGAAGGGTGCGGCATCATTAAAATGAAAAGTGGAGTATTCAAAAGGACTGCTTCTGATCTTGTAGAGCTTATGTATCTCATTGATTTAGAAGGCTTCTCATTGCCTTATGTTGAAGTGATAGCACTTCACCTGCTGCGAACTGTGTAAAAGAATTGTACCAACCTGTTTCTTTGTAGCAAACTAGCAAACTAAACAGGGGCTAATTCCAAATAACTTCATGTTGCAGAGATTTGAATAGATTCTCCTCATCATTCCTGGAAAGTATCTACCTTTTTCTAATATGTGAATTGTTATTGGTGGATTTGGATTACAGATCAGTTCAGGGAGGGCTGGTGTAGACAGCTGAAAATATGCAGGCACGAAAGGAAGAGAAAACATCAGGAGAAATATTTCAAGGGTTCTTGGGACCATGGTGCATACTTTCACCAAACAATCTGTTAATCTATTTATGCTTCAGTCTATAGTATGGTTTATGGAGAGTGTAAATTCAATTTCATGCAGATATCTAAGACATAACTTCTTATATGTCCTACAGACTGAACCTTGCCAATATTTGAGTTGCAAAAGGCTTATGGCTTTGACGTCCTTCAGATACTTCTTTCATTATATAATTTACAGTCTTTCCTTCTCTCTCCCATACAATATCTTTCTGGATCCCTCCAAGCTTGTTGCAACTTCTTCAGGAAAAAAATATTTAGATCTCTTAAAGTTGCTGGAGTGATCATATGCAAGAATCTCACGTGTGCTGAGAATGGATGAGAATGTCCAGTTGTGTAAAACATCCTGCAAAAATCCACTTAACATTCATTCTCAGAAGGAGACTCTATCAATGCTTAGAAATATCTGACAGTCAAGTGTCAAGTGGATGGGACCAGACTCTTTTCAATGGTGCCCAGTGACAGGAGAAGGGGCATCAGATACGGACTGGAGCACAGGAATTTCCACCTGAACATGAGGAAAATCTTTTCTGCTGTGAGGCTGACAGAGCACTGCAACAGGCTGCCCAGGAGGTTGCGGAGATATTCAAACCCCACCTGGATACATTCCTGGGTAACTTGCTCCAGGTGAACCTGCTTTAGCAGGAGAGTTAGACTAGATGATCTCCAGAGGTCCCTTCCAACCTTGACCATCTGTCACTCTATGTTATTCTGGTTACCTGTAGAAGTGTCTGAATAAAAGACTGAAACAGTCAGGTATTCCATATGCGAGATTGACATACAACGACCTAAGGTTAGCCTTGCATTAAAAGAGCTGACTTATATTCTTTAAAACCTCACAACTGTCATCTGGATGCTGCAGTTAAGTGTCTTATTTTGTAGCAGTACACTTCTAACATACTGTACTCAATAGCTATAACACTGCAGAAAATGGTCACCCAAAAAAAGTACATTAAGTTGTTTCACTACTGCCCTAGTCTTCATAATGAAGAATTAGTATGTACAAATATAAAGCTTTTCACTTAAATCTAAAATAAAACTCACTGGTTTTGTTCACAGCCTTGTATCTTTCAAATACAATTCAAACCAATGTATGTAAGTGTTTGTTTATAAATTATGCAAACAATATGAAATGACCCTTAATATTTGAATAATAGCCTCAGCTAAGGAATTCAAAGATATCTGTATATTATGTTTGGGTTTATCAAAAGCTTGCCCTCTTCTCTCTCTTACAAAGCAGCTTTATTTACTTTTTCTTTTGAAGAATGCATGTTCTTGCTCTTTTTTATATGTATTTTTTTCAATTATATTTTAAATACTTTTTTTTAAAATTTCTCTTAAAATTTTAAGCACTCTTCTGCATCAAATTAGTGTGAGCTATTAGCAGTGTGTGTGTAAGAACGTACATATAGGAAGGGAAACTATGTGTGCACATGGTAATGCAGGTCTGGAGTATGCTGGCCTAATTTCAAACCAATGCATATAATCCATAGCATGCAAAAAGAAAATAGTACCAACCCCACGGGAACAGAAGGATGATATAAAATCAGCTTCTTATATACAGTCCTGGAATAAAGATGAAAGGGAGGCTAGTGTGAAATCACTCAAACTACTCATGGGAATGATTTTCAGAGCCAAAGATCCTTCAGTTAAAGTCCTCTCATCTGAATGTGGAAAATTTGGCTCTAGTGATTTAGTTAGTTTCAACTTTTTACAGTTTTACCTAAGGAAAAAGATCGCTTTAGATCATGTAGGGGCTAAACAAGAGCAATAACTCTGGATCAGGTTCTAAAAGCATAGTAAAAATAACTAGTAAGTGCTTCTGAATACCTAGCCTGCAAGTGAGGCTTTTTCTCAACCAGCACTTTAACAACAAAAGTAACGCTTCTTGCATTGAGATACTCTTGCAGCTGCTGTCTTATCTTCAAATCAAGAAGGTTTTCTCTTCTAAAAAATAAATAGCAAATGCATCCCCTTGGGCAGGAAACTGAGCTTCCCACCATCCTAGGTTTTCAGGGTGCTTCGTGTGATAAGGGCATGCACTTTTCCCCTCAAAGTAGAGGCTGAAAGGAGGTGGTTCAATAGATGGATGAGAGTTGACATAAAAGCATTCTTGGTTTCTACACAACATTTTACATCCTCTCTTATTTTGGAGGAGATCTCAGAGCAGCCTTAAGGGAACCTGTGAGCTACCAGTGCTGCATTGCGGGAAAAGAGTATGGGCACCAGGGTGAAGGGTGAAGTCTCTCGTAAGCTCCCTTAGAAAATATGCAACACAGCTTTTGATCTGCTGCATTCAGCAGCAGTTCCTGATAAAATACCACAGCTTGTTATGGTAAGATTTTGAAGAGGGTTGAATACAGGGTTAATTTTGTTAACTAATGAATATTTAAGTAAAGGGAAATGTTGTGCAACAGCAGTGGTATTATAGAGATTAGTTTGATTGTTTGTTTTCTTTAATGCATAGGCAAAAATTCCAGTGCTTCAGCAACTGCATGCAATTGCTCAGACAGACACCCACAAGGGATGGAGTTGTTTAGGCAAAACAATTGATTGCTGACAAAACTTAAAAATGACTGGACCATGACAGAGACAAAACAGTTTTGCCTTTTGCATTCTCAGTGCATGAAATCTAGGGTCACATGGATGTCTTAAGTGGCTACATAATCTCGTGGTTATTACTTTGCATCAGCCAATGGACCTGTGTTGTGAGTATGCATTGTGAGTGTTCCTTGCCAAAGGTATTTTATATTGTGGTCACAGTTCCTGCAATAGTGTTGTTGTAAGAAATCCATTAGGGAACCATTTCTAATGATGAAGCAGAGGATGAATTTCATTTTACTATGCAGAGCCACAGCATAGGAACACCATGTTCACAAGGCTGCTGCAGGAAACAGGCTGTCTGCAGGATACTCTGTTTTAGTGAATAATTTCAGCAGTTTCTTCTAAGGTACCTCCCATGGAATGGAGGACAAGAAATTAAGGATGTTACTCTGCTAATGGAGAGTAGTGTGGAAGCCCCCCTTGCCCTTCTTTACAGTAATCTCCCAGAGGTACAGAAGACCTTGCTAGGGCACAAAAATATAATTTAAATCTTCCTACATTAGCGCTAATGAGGCTGGCCCATGCTCCTCTTCTTAAATAGACACTTAATTCAAGCACTCATCAATAAAGCATTCCCAAGACATTGCACTTCATTGCATGAACCAGAGAATGTTACTCTTTTGCCCATTGTGGGTAGAGAAAGAAACATCCCTTCCACGTGCACAAGAACACATACACATACAGCCCTCTATATATAGTTAATATGTAACATCTTATACATAGAAGAGCATAATTTAACAAAAAAATCAAATACAAACTCAGAAATATAGTCAAACTGAAGCTACATATAGGGAAGGAAAGTATTGCAACACACCTTGAAGTATTTTAAACATATTTTATATGAATCTGTAAGTTTTCCCTCTCACAGTTGAAGTAGTATATATATCTGTCTTATTTTTTTCGGTGCTGTTTGGCAATAATAGAGCTTTAATTTACAAAAAAATAACCCACATACTGGTTACTCAAACTTGACATTTTCAGGGATATAGCTACAGATATGTATAGCAAACTTCATATTTCAGAAATGACTTGCCCAGATTCAGGTGTATTTTAGTCTAGTTTTTTAATAAGTGATTTTTTGTCATTGTTCCCATCTTCAAACTATCAGGTAGATCATTTATCTGCTGTGTTAGGTCACCAAGAACTATATCCACACAAACTGGTAAATACTGTAGCTGAAAAACATTCTTTGATAGTTCAAAGTTTTTGCTAGACTATTTTTTTTCTAAGTACTGATTTTAAATTACACACTGGTTTTTGAAATAAGCTCCTTGTCAGGATTGCAGGCTGCTATAGGTTGAATATACGTTATATTTTATGAGGCAGAAATAAATGTTAGTTTCCTCTGTATCTTGAAGACCTGAGTAGAAGGAAAGTGTGCTGTCTATAAATATTTCAGCCAATTTCTGAAATGCTCTGCAGATTGCTACTTAAATTTTAGAGTTGATAAAAGCAACCCTGCAAATCAATATTTTCTGAAAAATACTCAATGTGACCTAATGATCTTGGTTTTTGTGTTCTTCATCAGGGAGATGCAGAGTGAGGATGCACATAGTAATCTTCGAGCAATATGTTGCCTGACTTTCTATAGAATTTTATCCATGAAAGATGGGTTCAAATTTGTTACACACTCAGCAGAAAATACAGAAGCAATTTGCCACCCTGATGTGAATTTTAGCATATCTTTCAGTAATGATGCCTGAGACTAAGGGAAGGATTTGGGCAGAAATATGCTAGCCAACACAGTAAGTGGAGCAGTTGGCATTTAGCAGATATTTGCACTCATCAAGGGAAAAGGTTATGTCAAAACCTTTTGACAGTCTTATTCTAAAAATTTCTTACTCTCAATTTTATTATAAACTACTTGTCAATAAATGCTGAGAGAAATGCTGATGTACAAAGAATCAGAAATACCTCATGTGAATGCATTAGCTGTGCTAAGGTAATTAGAAGAGGCAGGCAGGCATTTTGCCTCACTTTGTGACTCTAGATCCCCAAGCAGTTAATTTCCAACGCTCACAGTTCAAATAAACACATAAATTTATACTCCATTTCTTTTTTTTTTCTTTCTGTATGCCTGATCTATCAGATTTTCAAAACACAACAGGACAGGTTTGAGCGATTTGAGACATAACAGTCAGGAAAAGGCATTACAGTGTGTGAGAAAAATTGATTGCAGCAGCACTTCTCACAACTGCAGAGAGTGAGCCGCTCTTGGAAGAAGTCAGGAAAGACTGTAAGGATGCATTGTACCCTGTGCCTGATGTTACCTCTCTGTGGCAACTGTGCACGATCATAATTCCTTCTCATCAAACGACAACAAAGCTATTCCAGAAACAGTGGAGTTAATATCCGATTTGTGCACCATGATGTGCGTATGCACAAGCATTTGAATGTGTCTTTGAACAACACCTTTGTCCTTTGCAGGAATTTGGTATTGTTTCCTTACTTTTGCTTTCTTACTCCTAATGTAAGAGCAGCCAACACATGCGATGATCAAAAGAAATGCATTGAACTACCATAGTAATGGTCACAAATATCTATCCCTGCATCCCAGAAATAGAACACTGGCAAAAATTATGGTGGGGAAGTCAATGAGCTGGTATACATTGCAACTGCTTTGAAGAGCTTTCCTGCTTCTTTCTGGGGAAAACACAGCTTTAGATTTGCTAAAGGGAGAAAGGGCAAAAGAAATACAATTAGGTGAAGCCACTAGCTCCATTTTCTCCTAAAGCTAGCTAATATACAGCAGTATAAATGTCCTGCTGTGGGTATCCTTCAATCTTTCCTGTTAAAGATGTTCAGATGTACTACAGAGTACATATAAGTAATCTCTCAGGCAAGAATACGAAAATGCACTCCTATATCTAAGATACATAACCTCAAGAAAGCTTTTTTGATAAATGAGCATTTGAGTATTGCTTGCAAAGTTGGTTTTATAGTCTTTTCAGGAGTGATTGATAGAAACCTGTCTTAAATCAATGCCCTGGCTGTTAGAGTGCTCCCCTGAGAAGGGAAGAAAATTTCAGTTCCTTCATCTGAGTAGGTTTTTGTTTCTCAATTTACCCGACTGTTAGTAAATGTTTCTAGTACAACGTGGAGAAAGTGAGACACTCTCATTAATTCCCACTTTGTTTATTGAATCCAACCCGCTCTTACCTTTGGTTTTATTAAAAATGCCTGAAACCAAAAAGTTTTCTATGGTAGAAAATATGAGCATTTCTTTCACGGTCTTTGGTTCAGCCACAGAATAATAAGTAATGAAAAAATAGAAGAAAGAAAAAAATACTTGCCAAGCAAAATATGCTTAGCAGGAATTAAATACCAGCTCAATAGTTAATGCCTTGTACTAGCCTGCTGTTTCAAAATCAGTTTTAACTTAATTTACTGTCCTATAAATACTGCATATGCCTTTCACTTCATACCTCTACCCAATCTTATTGAGATTTGTGACTTGAAACACTAAGAAATAGGTGTCAGGAGCAGTTAGAGAAGCTTACAGTTTCTTTCAGTATGTCTCAGAGGCAAAGCTGGAGCCTCTTCCAGGTTTATTCTGTGACTCTAAGCAAGGCTCTTGCACCAGATCCTGAAAGCTGCTGAGCAGTTCCTGGACTGTCCAGACAATCCCACTGCTGAAAGTCCTGGTGAGTCACGAGATGGTCGTACGATTTTTTGAAGAGGTACTCAGTACTCTTGCAGGAATCTGCCAATGGTGTCTGGTGTCTCTAGAAGCCAAGGACTTCACTGCTTGTGATCTCTGCTTATGCGTGGGGTAATGAAGGAAAAAAGCCTTATTTGCAAAAGATGTGATTCTTATTAGCTAAACAATGCTCTGTAGCTGTCAAAGGTGTTCATTTTAGATATTCAGCACTGCACATCTGTTCCATTATGTTATTTTCAGAAATCAAACCATAACTGCAATAGCTCCTCTTTCCTCTTTTGTTTCAGTTCCGCCTTTTATTCAGCCTTTTGAGTTCCCGCGATTCTCCATTGGGCAGCGGGTCTTCATTCCCTGTGTGGTGGTCTCCGGGGATTTGCCCATCACAATCACCTGGCAGAAGGATGGCAGGCCAATCCCAGCCAGCCTCGGGGTGACAATTGACAACATCGACTTCACCAGCTCCTTAAGGATTTCTAATCTTTCATTGATGCACAATGGAAATTATACCTGTATAGCTAGAAATGATGCAGCAGCTGTGGAGCACCAAAGCCAATTAATTGTGAGAGGTAAGTAGATGTAATTAGTTTGAAGGGCACCAATTAAGGGGAATTCATCAGTATTTTGTGATGACATCTGTTTGATGGGAAGTATAAAAAAAGGGGAAAATATGGTAATCCCTCTCTTCATAACAGAGAGCACAAAGAGCAATGAAGCACAGAAACTAATATGACTTTTTCAATCTAAAAGTCTCAAAACTAATCAACAACATTGGAGTGCATAGGGTGGATGGGAGAACCACAGGGTTGACTTCCTGGAAAATTTTGTGAGGCACAAGCCCATTCTTTGGGATCAAGCCTTTGAAATGGTATCAAATTCCTCTCTGTTATTGTTGTAGTCTGATTATTAGATCAGCCTCTCATATAAGATTACATCAATAAAAAAGCAAAGTATTGATGTTGACTGCACAGGGAAGAAACTCTCCCATGTTACCATCTTGCTGCTGTTTTTCTTGTTTGTGTTTATTATGGAATTAGCGTGATTCATTTGCTCATGCTGACTTCACAACATTTTGTCTTGAAGTAGTTTCAGTCAGGAAACATTTTATGTGGAAAAGACCTTTCAGAGAGATACTTTGCTTTTAATATCTTTTTCCTTTCAAGTCACACTTTAGGCAAGTTCCCTAGATGTAATGCCTTGTGATACCTTTCCAAACTTACTGTTCAAAACCTCAACAAAACTGGATTGCTTCCTTTTTTTTTCTGAAAATTTTACAAAGTGTTGTAAATTTTCATTTTTTTAAAATAAGACAGTTATACTCTTCTCTCTCCACTGTCTTCCTCTTGCTACTAAGCCATTAGACTCCTCAGAGAAAGAGGGCACATACTGCAATATTGCAAGGGGTCCTGTTTTTTTCTTCCTTTGCAGATCACTACATATTATATCCCCTTTTGTAACTTTACCAAGACAAATCTTAAAACCCTCAAAAACTCATTTGAAGCAAAACTTTCTAAACAGCTATTCCTTTCTAGCCAGATCTTCCCACTGATCTTGGACTACCCATGGTGATTATTCCTTAGCTTTCCACTTGCAGAACGTGTATCTGTATTTTTTAATGCTAGTAATACCAAAACTCAGCAACAAATATGTCCATTGCTTTTTCACTCGTTTTGACATGAATATTTAAGTATGATTTTTAATGATTTTTAAAAAAATCACTGCTTTTAATCTTGTATTATTCAGTACAGATGTCTATTACTTTCCACATCTATCCAGTAATTCTTAAATTAAGTGGTTTAATTAACTACCTGCATTTAATTACTCTTTTACTAAGCTGTTCTGTTAGCTTTTAATCCTGTCCATCATTCTAAAAACATTTTCCTCACCTTCTCTTTTCCTGGAGAAGGAGAAACCTAGAAAGACAACCCAGAAGGACAATCCCCCATGACAAAAGACAGTCCACTAGCAATGATTGCCCTATGCAGAAATGCAGCATTTGATAACAGCCAAGATCATGCCTGATTTGCAGTTACCCTTAGTGCTTGTGGGGATTGGAATGAATCACTTCAGCAATCTTGTACAGGTTCTTGTAGGTGCTTTGTCAAAACAGGAATGGTAGCATGATCTCCAGAAGAAAAAAAGAAAAAAGGAAAAAGTTGGCATAGGTAGTACCATTGAGCCCTGGGTCTCCACAGAGACTGTTGATCCTTTTTTCGGTATCAAGATCCATCAGGCTGTAACAGCTCAAGTGAACACACGTGTAGAGATTTCTGCTCTGCATTCCACTGACTGGGGCAAGCCCAACCTTCCCCTATTGGTGTCCCTGTTCTCCCTGCCTTGCCTGGAGGGCAGCGTCCATGCCTCGTGCTGTCTGTGGGCAATTCCTCTTCTGACAAGCCCCTGCCTGGCCTGTCTTCTGTTCCCTGGACACAGCTGTCTGTTGCCACCTTGTTTGACACATTAATTTTCTTTCCTTGTCCTGGGAAAAGTTCTGGGGAGCCTGCTCTCATAAACCCTGCCGTACCGCTGACACCAACACCTCCATTTTAGCCTTGTGTGTTGCCAGTCTAACTGCACCTCCTGATGAGGGCTCTGCCCCAGCAGTAACGGCTGTTGGGTGTGTGTACTTGAAGAACATCCTTATAAACCCATTAAGCATGTTAGAGAGTAGCTTTTCGCTCTGCTTTTCACTCTGCAGGAGTCAAAGTCCTGCAACTTTTTACAAGATTATGAGGGCTACTTCATTCTTCCCCCTTGCTTATCTTTCTGCCCGCCTGGTGCTCTGCAGCTGCCTCCATTAAGCCTCTCTCCTCTCGCTCTATGTCAATTTAAATGATAATGTCTTAATCAGTTTTGTGTGTGCATATAGGACGATAGTTCTTTCTCAGAGAGAAAGGAGAAAATTTAATGTGATGTTTGACCTGAATTTTCTGCCAGAACCATAGACTGACCTCTTTGCCTCATATCGAACTGCTTCATCTGTCTCATTCCAGATATGTTAGAAAACAGAGAGCCATCAGAGGGGCACTGTTGGTCAGTACTCATTTGCATCCAGCCTGACCTATAAGCATTTAAGTAAAGACTTCCTTTCCTGCTGTCTTTTTTCTTCTTCAGGCTTTGTTATTCCTCCTCATCTTGTTCATAGGTGCCATGTAACTGAAACATAAGATTTTTCTAAGTCAACTAAGCATTTTTCCTCCAAATAAAGGGAGAAGAAATGATGCTTAAACACCTCTTGTTTCTAATCCACATTATGTGATGGTTTCTCAGCAGTGTGCTTTATACTTAAATGTTGGCTTTCCTACATGTCAGGGCATGTGTTCTGGAATAGCTTCTTTATGTGAAGCGTATCCATTTATATATGAGAGTAGACTGTAAAGGGAAATATGACCATTTCCCACAAAGTTCCTTTTTCCTTAGTTATACATTGTATTAATTTTTAATTTTATACATCGTATTTTCCTTAGTTATACATCGTATTAATTTTAAAAGTAGACTTTAAAATGGTGAAGGCTCTCATGTTTCCAAAATAAGCAGGAGTCCATATAATTCGACAGTACATGGATAGACTTAGAAGTAGAATCTAAATCCAGTCCATTCCTAAGATGAGTGAAGAGACATGGGCCAATTGCTTGTTGCTGCTTTTGAACTACTAGTGAGTACACAAACTTCTGCAGAATCCATACAGTCACATAAATTCTTTGGCTTTAGAACTTGAGAATTTTTTCCTCAATATTTTCTCTGTCAAATCGTATGTATCTGCTAATTTTTAGCATTTGTATATTTTCTGTTAACTTTTAAGTCTTCTAAATCAATTTTGTATATTCTTCCTACAATTACTATTTTCCATATCTAAACTGCATTGCTATTTTGCCAGGAGTATTAAGTAGCAAAATGCAAACAAGCACTGGTCTAATAAAATCTGCGGGAACCTTATGATAAAACTTCAGTGCTGTTCCAATTACTTTGTGCTCCATAAATGCAAGGAGCCCTAAATTATACCTGACCAGCAAGACTGGATTTTCCCTGCCTTAAATATCAGAGGCTGATGGACAGCTTCCACAGAGCTTCCTTGCAGAGCATCCCATAGGAGATGGAAAGTGCCTGCTGAGAGAAGAAAGTGAAAAGAGAACGTTTTTCAGCAGCTTTGCAGGCATGAATAAGAATCTCTTAGGGCAATCTCAGTTGTCTTTGCCACAATTTTCTTGGTGAATACCAGGTAATGAGACAGTCCCATACTCTGGGCATAAATCTGTCAGTACTTCTCTCAACAATTTATTAGCCAATTTGAGACAAATTGGGAGAGAGTAAAATGCCTCCAGTGGAGCTGAAAGCCTGAAAACTTAACAAAAGGAGGTGATTGATTAGAAATACCTTTAGTGAGTGTAATACTAGACACCAGAGAATCTACTCGGGCAAGCCCTTCTGCAAACATGGGAAATTTTCTGACTGGAGTCTTTACTCAGCCAGGAGATACAAATCCACAGAAAATCAGTCTTGAATAGTCCTAAGTTTATAGAATATCCCTTAAAAGTTCATTAATTAGCCACTGGGAGAAGCCTACCATCTTCACTGCATTTAGGGACTGCAGGTAGACAGTCTGGGTGAGTGCAAACAGGGCTTTCCTTCTCAAAATCTTGTGTTCTGCTATATCCTGGCTTGCAGTTACTCTGAGAATGCATGAAAAAAAATTGCAAACTAGAAAAGTTTCTCACAAACTTATAAATCATTATTATTTGTATTATTTTATTTCTTGTCAAAGTCTTGGCTTGCTAGGTGTGCTATTAAGAAAAAGAAAAGCATAGGATCCTGTCATTAAAGTCATCCGTAGAAAATAGGGAAGTATCTTCTCTGTCCACTACTTATATCATCATGCAGAATTAATCAAGGCTTCAGTCATTAGGGCCGTCTTCTAAAGAGTAATTAAAAATCTATATGCACATTATCATGTGTTATTCAGTTCTGTGGGATTTCCTAAAATGGGGATGAAATAATTATGAAATAAAAAAGCAGTAAAAAGAATTTTAATTGGTAACCAAAAAGAAAAAGCTCATAAATGTATTATGAGTTCCAAATTTTTCAAATACTGCTGGAAAATAGAATTCAAAGACAGTAAAATTTTAAAATTCCTGTTAGTGAATACAGCATAAGTTAAAATTGAGATAAGGTCTTTAAATACCTAATAACCCCCCTTAATGCATTTAGTGTAAATGTGTTTTCATTTTGTGCTTGCCAGGAATGTCGAATATCATTAGATAGTTAGGCATCCAATGAGGAGTCTATGAGTCTTGAATCTTCCAGATAGGAAGTGAGAATCCGTCTGCTTTCCAATGTTTGGTGGTGGTGGTGGTGTGATGCAGTAAATATAGTCTGTGATAGAAAAGCAGAGGGAGAGGATTTATGGTCACAGCTGTTGTCAAAACTCATTTACTTTCTTTACTGGTGTTTACACTGTGGCTTTGAAGATTACTATTGAATGATTCACTACGTATTTAAAACTCTCATTAAGACAAACCTGATCAGCACAAACCACCAGGCACTGTCTCATTTTGCAAAAGTACATCTTTTTTCTTGAACTGCATAGCAAATGGTTTCACTAAACCAGCTAAATCGACCCCTTAGGTCCAATGACCAAATTTAATAACTGTTCATCTTTGCTAAAGTACAGTGTTTAATGATCTCATTCGTTAATACATCAGTGGTTGCTTTGGCTGATTAAATTTCTTCTATCATCTTGACAGTATGATCTAAATGTAAAGTACAAATATTCCATGTAAAAATGAAACATTGTATTCTAGGCCAATGTCATAGATTATTTTTTAACTTACTTTAGTAGCCCACCGGAGGAGCTTGTGTTAGGAGCCCTCAGAATTACTCTCCAGTGTGATATACTAATCCCTGTATTTGGAAGCCAGAAGCACTTGAATAGATTTTTAAGTCCAGGAAGGAGCATGCGAGTTTGTCATCCGGTCCCTAGCATAAAGCACAATCAGAAAGCATTCTTGGATTTACATAAAGCAAAATTAAATCACAGGATATTAGTACGCATTCATAAATTGATTTTAGTTAGTAGCTTGTAAGTCCTTCACTGCAAGCAGCGATTACACCAATAAGCAGTATCTTCTTAGGGTACCAACTCATATTTTATCATCTTATCATGATTGTTTCACACACAGAGATTATAAAAGCATTTTCCTTCCCTTGAAATAGGACTATGTCATTCATGTTATCTTCAACATCCTATTATGATTGCTCCCATCCTTTGCTTTCCCTTTGTGAGAGTCTGAGACTGCTAGTCATAATATTAACTGAAAACACCTTCTCTAGGTCCTTTGAGTTCAACCATTAAATAGTTTGCATCTGTCAACTTATTGCTCTTACACTAAACAATTCAACAGCTCATTTCTCATCACAGATCTGTGGGCTGCGTTAAATGAGAGAGCCTAACAGAAATTCACTGTTAAAGCAATTTTAAATGCCCTCCTTTATGAGCTCAAGGGACTGTGCTGCTGAAACAAGGGTGATAATAAAAGTAGAGCTGTTCAGTCATATTTCTGAGCTATTTCAGACTGTTTCACTTCTAAAGGGACTGAAGAGGCCCACACCTTCACAACTAAAGACAGACAAGGAGAACTAATTGCTTTCTTTTCACCATCAACTCTACTTAAGCATATCAGACAAATTAACTTCATTAAATTCTTACTAAGCAAATTTCCTTTAAGGTCTAATGAATTCCTGAAAGATAATGAAAAAGTTAATATAGCTTTATAACCTAAAGATAAGTATCAAAATCTAGATCAAGCGGTTAACTACATTGTCTTCCGAAATATGGTAGTACATAGCACTGAACAAGTTATTATTTTGAAATAAAATTGAGAAGCAAACTATCCATAAGGAAGAAAAATGTAAAGATCTCCTCTGTTCACTTTGTAATCATTTCTATAACAAGAAAAATTTTGTGCATTTACCTAGACAGCAGTACAGAAACAATTGAAAGGTCATTTAATGAGTAATTTCATTTTTCTGTAGCATCTTTTCTTTTCTATTGGCAATCTTAAGACTAAGCATCAAGAGTTCATGTCATCAAAATCAGAGCAGGAGTTGGCATTTTTGTAAGTGTTCCTAGAGGAAGGCCAAACCTCTACTGAATATGGAAATTGTTTTTATTACTAGATATGGGCAGTGTTTTTGTCAAATAAGGCTGAAACATGTATTGCTTATGGAACAGTGCAAGGAAACTGTACAATTGCTAGTCATACACCTGGGTCTGGATCTTATATGGCAGAATTTAATTTCCACAGTTACCGTTCAGGTATTTTTCATATTGAATGTGATGAATAAAAATGAGAATACCAAGAATATCTGAGCAAAATGTTATGTGTTCTGTATACCCAAAATACAGTGAAATCAACATGATAAAAAGCCCTGCTCAGAGCTTGTCAGCATTAAAGACACAATACATTGATAATATCTGCATGAGTTCATTAAAGACTTGGAAGGATGCATTTCCATAGAAATGCTCAAACAACATTTATGCTAGGCATCCATCCATTTTTCTCTATACATGCCCAAAGGGGTTAGGCAAAAAAAAATTATTTTAACAGACAGCTTTAATGCAGATAGTATTTTAAAGGCTAATTGTCTTTATTCCATACCAGTAGACTTGCTTATATTTTCCAGAACCTTCTGCATATGCCTACTCATTTAATATAATGAATTATTTCCTGAAAAATCAGCACTTATAGCCAGTGTCATCCATAGCAAATGAAGAATATAATGTTTTTTAAAGAGAAGGGAAATTAAACAAAGACATTACATAAGTTTTGTATTGTAAGAGAGATTTTAACAGACCTACACTTCACACTTTTCAGTGGTAGACGAAGCCAGTAATTATCGGTCACTCCATTGCATCACTTGTAATCATCCACCTGTAAGACTCAATACAACGGAGGTGTTTTGTGGGTTGTTTTCTTGTTTATTTTTTTCTTTTGGTCTACCCTCTTTATGGATAAACAGTTTGTAATTGATTTTTCAGTAGTTGTGAATACAAATTTACTTACAGTTACCAAGATGAAACAAGCTGATGCCACCGTGCAGAGTTGTATAAAATCAAACCTATTTGTGCAATTAATTGTACTTTTCCTCTGATTTGGAAAATAATTACTTGGGACTCCTTTTGTGTTTGATGATAAAATGAACACAGAGCAGTGAGAAAAGAGCTATGGAAGAAAATATCTCCTCTGAGTGTATAATTAGAGCAGGGAGAGTGATTGCCCAGAGCTGCTGTTGCCTGGACTTCATGTTTGATATTTACCTATCACAAATTAACATAAAATATGATATAAGCTTGTCAGTGTGGCAGCTATTTGGAAAGCTGAAATATTTGTCAGCAGTAAATATGTCTTCTAGAACAAAGATATGTTTTGTCTCTATTGCTGTTAGTTCCTTCTGTTTCCTCTAGATATGTTCCAAACAGCAGTGAAACTTCTTTGTACGGAAGTTAGTCAATGAACAGCTTTGCATTGTAGCTATAGGATTCAGTGAGCAAAAGATCCAGTTAAAAGGATTGTTTGATCTGCAGTAGGTTGTTCTAATTTAAAAAAAAAGGAGTTTTATCTGCCCAGGTGGAAAGAGAAAATCAGAGGAGAGTCTGGATTTCGGAGGTACAGGGAGGAAGGCTCGAGCCATTGTGAGGAGAGTTTTCTGCACTTGGAGAGAATATCTCTACATACCTCCAACTTTTAGCAGTCCTGTCCATACCAACACTAGCAGCTCCAGTTTCTCCTTAAGGAAAACTTGGGACTCTCCGTTATAATGTGGAGTTCCTTTTGCCTAAACTATACTGAAAAAACTTTCAAGTCATATTATAGCATTACGTCTGCTGTGCTTCTGCCACAGTTTTTCTGATGTATAAATAGTACTATATAATAGCCATTAAGAGTTCTTTCAGGTCCTAGGACAAATAGTCATTGTACTGATGATTCTTTCTTGCATTTCGTCATGATACAACTCTCTCCCGTATTCCTTTCTTAATTTCTGGCATTTCTGGAGAGGTGGGTGGCAACATCTGATGGGGCTTTGGGCCAGAACAAGGAGGGATGGTTGGGCCCTTTATTCTGTCTTCCACAACTTTCAGACACAGTCACACTGTCTGGGCTTGTGGAGCTGTGAATCCCCATGTGCATATGCTGTGATGAGGCATGGAAAGCAAGGAACTGTTAGGGTTTCTGCATTACTGCATTAGATCTGAATGTGTTGCTGTATTTGATTTGAGAGGAAAAGTCAGGCTCAGTCGCCTTGCTACATTTTCTATGTAGCACTGTTAAAAAAAAAGAATAACATGGGATAAGGATGCAAATAATTTACTTTTTTTTCTCAGGTATTTACTTCATGTTCTGAACCAAAGAACAGGAGGTCAACAAAAATCTGCGACCTTACCTGACTTTAATACAAACACTAAGCACCTTTAATAGTCAATAATTTTTGTGGGTATTTAAAACTCTTTCATAGTTTTGAGTTTATTCTTCAAACTTTTGTCAAATCTGCAGGGTTTATTGAGACTTTCACAGTTAGTATCGGGCCTTCATGATACACTGTAGATCTGTAATTGTCACAAGTTTTCTTCACTGTGTATCTGTATTTTGAACGTGTACAGCTTTTCCTTGAGATGAGCAGCTTATTTATGTTTAAATGGGTACTTGCTTGCCTATGTCTGGAAGACTAACTGCAGTGGTTTTGCGTTGCCTTAGAAGAAGTCTAATAATACTTATACATTGATACACATACATCTATTCCAGTAAGATTTCTCCTCTTCAACTTAATGGAAACAAATTATGTTGAACCATTCTGTGGCTGTTTGGAAAGAGAAGTTCTGTTAGAAGTTATGGTTCAAACACCTTTGACTTAATATCAATTGATGTGATTGCTATCAAACATATTTTTAAGTTTTTTGGGGCTACATAATTTAATTCTTTTTCTGAAGCTTACTAGTTCACTGTTATAAAAAACAAACACAGAAAACTTTAGTTTTTCTTAGACATCTGTCAAGCCTCTGCCTTTGTTAGAAAGCATTTCTTTTCTGACCACGACGGTATGATTTATCTGTTACTCCATTTTATAACCTATCCTATGGAGAGATTTTTATTAACTTATTTTTGCGTCCTGTAAACATCGGTGCTTTTGTTGTGCCTGGCAAGAAATACTTTGATATTGTGCACATTAAATAAATAATTGCGTAGAACCAACATTATTATGTCAATGGATCATCAAAAAGCTGGTTGAAATTTTTACTTTCTGCTATGAAATATTATGCCTCCTTATTTGAATGATCTGCCATTTTGAGCTGCCTGAAAAGTTACACAAATTCTCATGCCTCCTTTTACTTCCTCCTGCAGTGCCCCCTAGGTTTGTGGTTCAGCCCAGTGACCAGGATGGGATCTATGGAAAAGCTGTAATTCTCAACTGCTCTGCAGAAGGTTATCCTGTTCCTACCATTGTCTGGAAGTACTCAAAAGGTAGGATTACTTTGGTGCTTACTGAGGACAGATTAATTCTGGTTTAGTAACAACTTACCTTAGTAAGTTACTGGCTTAATCTTCATATTTTCAAAGGCTGGCAGGGTACAATAAGGGAAGTATCAGTCATATTTATACTGTTCTTCTATCATTTCCTTAAGCACGTAGTGCTGGCCATTGTCATGCATGCAAGACTGAGCTGGATGGATTTTTTACCTTCCTTAGAGACGTCCTGGAGCTGTGAATATGTGCCTGTGTTAGCTATGGCCTCAGTGGGCAAGGGATAAAATGGATGGGTGAGAGAAAAGAGATACTGCTTTAATTGAAACAACCTGAGAACAAGGTTCACCGACAGCATTTGGCTGATTTTTTTTCCTCCTTCAAAATCCGTGATAACATGGCCAATCATATCTTTTCAGCAAAGAAGGAAGGTCAGGTAGCATTAGCATAAGCAGTAATTTGGTATGCACTTTACATAATGCTTTAACATTTTCTTCTCATGTAACTGAACATTAAAACTGGCCCCACTTGACCCTCAGTAACCACAGGAAATTGACTGCTTTTTAATTAAAATGTGCTGCCTGCTAGATTATGTCTTCTGGCCAGTTGTCTTCTGGTATGTTTTAGCAAGGAAACAAACTCTCCAAACTCTATATCCAATCTAAAAGAGCTAACTCTTTGAAAAGCAAAACTAGGTGCTGTTTGGAAGAAATCTTTATATAATGCTCCATGTCATTTTTGTTTTCCTTAGGATCTAAGTCCAAATTATATTTGAAGAAAAAGGGTGAGGGAAGAGAATTGTTCATTATAATGACTGTTTTTATTTTATTGATAAATTCTGGTTTGTGACAAGAACAGTACAGAGCTCCAATGCCATTGCTCTCAATGGTATATGGGGTTTTAATTATGAATATAGGTCACAAAGAAGTAATTCTGTTTTATTGTGTTTGCCTGCTGAAGGAGGAGGCCAGGCAAAGCCAGCTGAGTTTTAATTAACTATGAAGAGATAAGCAGCCCATCTTAATAAAGGAGAAGGGATAGTGGTTTGATTTTAGCGATACTCTGCCATCAAGTGACTATTTTTAAGGTTTTCCATTAACAGCTTTGAGGTTTTTCAGTCAAAGAAAGTTCTAGTATGTATGAGATGTAGGCAAAACCATCAAACTGCAGTTTAATTTTTTTGGCCAAAATAACTCCATGATGAAAAGGTCAGTATTTTTACAAAAGCCTGTATTTTGCTAATGGATGACTGCAGTTTCAATACCTAGTCTAACTGAGGTGCTGTACAGATCTATAGGAAGTATGCTGTATCATACACAGGATTATTCCTTCTGAGTATAAGGAAAGACTTTTTTACTGTGAAAGTGACTGAACACTGGCACAGGTTGCCCAGAGAAGCTGAGTTGTCTTGTCCTTGGAGATACTTGAAAGCTGTGTGAACACTGTCCTGGGCTACCCGTTCTGGATAGCCCTGTTTGAGTGCAGGGACTGAACCAGATGACCTCCAGAGGTCCCTTCCAACCTCAGCTTCTCTGTGATTCTGTGATTCACGAGCATATAGTCCTCTTACAGATTCATCCGCGCAGTTGTGTTCAATATGCTGCTGTCACTGCACAAGGAAGGACTTTGGCTATAATAGCAGTAACAATATGTATGAAGAGTAAGATGACTTTGCAAACTGTTATGCAAAAATTTTGCCAGGTTATAGGTATCTACAAGAGTATCAGGCTTCTGTGAACACCGAATTGCCCCAATAATTTTTCATGTGAAGGAATATAAAAAGTGAGTGCTTGCATCTATCTACTTTGGTAATCAATTGCAGACAAGTAGAGTTAGTAAGGCATAAATATGCCTTCCTTCTAAATGACAGGAAAAATGGCTTAGTAAAGAAAAAAATAGACAAAGGGGAAAGTGGGATATGGACATGACTAAAATATTTAAAACATCAACAATGGCAACTGACTTTTGTGAAAAAATTACCCCTTTAATATTTCTAAGTTCACAGCACTGGCTACCAACTGTAAGTCCCCAAAGCAAACTCTTCTAGGACTAGAAGGATTTTTAGTATGCATGTCTCATCTTTTTGAATGTTCTAGATGTTGTATTCATAGGTTATTATAGCTTACTACTTTATACTAAATTATTCTCCATGGTATTTATTTGTCGTATTTCTTCCTGGGCTGACTCAGCCGACTGCATATAGTATTTAAAGCTGATAGACATTAACTTTGTGTACAGAAAACAGTATAAGAGAATTCTATTGAAGAAGATTACCTTATGATTTCCCTTAAAAATCCCATCTCCTGCTGTCAAAATAGGCTGTAAAACACTGTGTTACAAAACCCATGTCTTAATATATGCATAGAGAGTCACTAATGCTGGAGGAACCTGAACTTGGAGTGGGCCTCTGGGCAGTAGGTTATGCTGACAGTGCAGCAATATCCTGTTCCCTGTTCCCTAAATTACCCAGTATCTTATTTCCAAGGAAAAGTTCTTTCTTAAAACCAAAGTTGATACAGAAATCTTTGACTTCCTGTCTTTTTATGGACCTTGCATTTTTACATTACTACTAAACATGGCACCTTGTGCCTGGTTTGTGCGCTGAGATTTTTGTTTCTTTCTTTGATTTTTTTTTTAACACTCTCAATAAATGCTGGGTACATACATGGCACAACAGAAATCTTATGTCATCAGTCAGTCAGCTGTAGGAGGAAACAAGCAACACAGTTACTGATGTGGTTTTCCATGTTACCCAGAGTTTCATAAACAAGGTCCTAGAGGTCCCTTGTGTATGCCATGTTTACTACAACAGCCATCCCTCTTAGTCATAAGAAATTCATTTGGTGTATGCATTAGGGATGCATACTTGTACGACTGTTCAGCTGTAATTGTCAATAATTTATCAGCCTCTAAATGTACAACAAATGTGCCTTTTTACCCATGAGTGGTCTGAAAATCTTTATTTTCCCTCTCTCTATTTCTGCTTCTTCCACTCCTGCTCTGTGCTCCTTTTGTCCCTTTACCTTTAACATGGGGAAATTATTGATATTGCTGTGTTCCAAAAGTCTTTTTTTTTTCCGCTTGATGAATTCAGTTTTGGCGAAGAACCACTCCATTTGTTGTAATGGTGTCAGAAACCATTTGTATTTAAATGAATTGAGCCTCTAAGAACAGGAAGCTATAGCTTCTTCCTTATTTTAAAAAGAACTGAGATGCTTTCCTTCCTAACTTATTTCCATGGGGATCCTCTCTAGGTGCTGGAGTTCCTCAGTTCCAGCCGATTGCACTGAATGGTCGTATCCAACTTCTCATAAATGGCTCCTTGCTGATAAAACACGTGCTGGAAGAAGACAGTGGATACTACCTCTGCAAGGTCAGCAATGATGTGGGAGCAGACGTCAGCAAGTCCATGTACCTCACTGTTAAAAGTAAGAACTAAAATACTTCTCTGTCATCTAGATATTGCCATTGAGTGAAAGAGGCTTGTGTGCTGCGTTCCTGGTTTGGAAGGAGGGAAAGTGGGGAGGGAGGGGAGAGGTTGGTTTTGTTGGTTTTAATTTAATGTTGATATTCAGCTGCATATAGCGTCAGCTGGAAGTTAATACAGTTAATGAAAAGCATTGTTTAGCAGAAGGAGAAAAGGAGACTTAAGGATGAAAAGGATTAACATCTCATTTCAAAAATTTGCATCGGGTCTGTGAGCTACAGCTGAGTAATAAAGGGGAAGTAAGAAAATTCTTTGGTCAGGGTTAGAAAAATAACAAAGGAGAAATACCCACAGCAACTGTTACAAGTCTCAGAAGCTGAAGAAAATGTGGATTAAAAAGTCCCTTTTATCACTTCTCAAGATAACCATCGGTAAATACTATAGATACAATTACAATAAATACCACAAGATTCTATAACATACTGTAAGATATTATAGGTACAGTCACAATGGTCATTTTGACTTAGCCACTGGCAGATAACTTTCAAAAAATGCAACTAATTCTGTTGAATCTGGAATGTATGCACAACCTCAAACTATCTGTGCTTTCTAGGCTCAAGAGACAAAAGCAATGCCTTTTTTTGGTGTGTTAGCTGTAAGTCCTTCAAAGATGAACCTAGTTGAGAATATAGAAGAAATATTAGGAAAAAAAGCTGTAGAGATGATATTTCTCACTGAAGAAAAAAGAGACTACTGACACTTCAGCATGCCAAATGTTCCTGGATGACCTCTTAGACCAGTATTGAAGGAGGTCAGCAAGCCATGCACTTTCATGTTTGTAGGATTTTTGAAGATTGACTGAGTGCTTTGAAGTTCTGAGATGTCAATTAGCTTCAAAAAGATTTGCCCTTGAAAGTAAAAAGATTTTTTTTTTTTGAAAGGAAGGAAAATCCACCATATTCAATATTGGAGACTTATACTGATGTTTAGGTGTGTTGTTTGTTTGTTGTAATGCCAGAGAATGAATAATTAAATTTTTTGAAAGGAAGAGTATCAACTTTTTAAGATGTGCAAGTCCTAGTACCTCAGATGTCCTGTCCACTCTGATTTACCATAGTGGCTTTGTCTTCTGACAAATAACATAATATCCCAACATCTCAAGCAAGTATATTAATTGCATTCTTTTTCTGTGGATCAGTAGAAGTTCCAGCTTCTGTGGTTTCCATAACTGGCCATTTTGGGGCCAAGCTTCAACAGTAGTAGCAATGCACTGCTGTAATATGCTACAGTAAAAGAGCTTTCCTCTGGTTGGCAGCTATGCACACTGCCTGTCTGTTCACTGCATGCAGTTTCATGTGTGATAAAAGAGCATCCCTTATCAAATAAGAGCAGAAGCTTCCCTGGAGAGTCAGTTGCTGTTTGAATCTAATGAAAATCCCTCCGGCTCTGAGATAGCAGGCAAGCAGGCCTGTACACCCTCACACATCCACACTAACACGCATACTGCTCCCAGCACAGCTGGTAGAGCAAAAGCCATTAGCATGTTAGTACATGCATAGAATAGGCAGGGCTTTAACTTTAATCAAGCGCACAATAAGGACAGGATCCTCTGGAGAACTGTGCCATGGCGGGCTTCAGTTGTGACTGGATTCCCTATTCTGGTGGCATGGTCATGGCACATAATACTTGCAACTGGTCAGGTAGAATGACTCCGAACTGAGGGCCTGGATCTGCCTTTATTCTCTCTGGTACTGTATCTTTTCATTCATTGTTTTCATTTTCTCTGTGGTTGTTCTGGCTCCCTTTCCCTCTACAACAATTGTTGGTTTGTACCTTAGTCCTCAGGTATACCTCTACTATGAATTGAAAACCTTAGGCTTCCTTCATTAAATTCACAGTGTTCTCAATTAGTTTATAGTGCTCCATAGCATCACCCTGAACACTGCCTTCACACAGAGGCAGAAGGTGAGCCCAGGCAGCTGTTTCTGGGTGACAAGGTTGGTAAGTAAGAAATAGCCTTCTGAAACATAAATGTGAGCATTAATACAAATTTGTTGTGGCTTCCCTGTGATATGTTGGCTTCCCACCTTTCCTTCAGTCTGTATGTGAGTTATCTGCGAGCGGTAGCTCGAATCACCTGGTAAAGAGTAGAGTGGCTTGGGTTTAGTCACTGATCAGGAAACTAGAGTACCTCTTCGAAAGAAAGACATGATAGCAGTCCCTTTACAGCTGCCTCCTTCAGTTCTTAATTGTCCCTTGTACCACAGTTACTTCATGTATGCAGATGCTAACCACTGATAGCATCACCACGATCTTAAAAAAAACGCTCTTACAGGGGTTTCTTCTCCTCTATGTTTGGTAAATGTTTCTACCTACTGTGTTAGTAATGTTGCTGTGTAAATTTTCACCTTTTATAGATCGTGTGACAAATCTCTGAAATGAGGCTGGATGCTTTTCTCTTCCACAGTTTCACCTATTATCTAAACAGAAAAGCTATTGAACTTTGACGTCAAAAGAGGGCAGACAGATTTCTGGTTTGGAAGTTCAGGAGTGGACAATATAAATACTGACCTAATATACTTCCATGACTTGCTATGTCTAAAATCGACAGACTTTTTCTTAGTGAAAAGGTAGCTTAGTCTGTAAACCAACTTGGCTTGCTTAACAAGACTCTTAATGCTAAGAAGGGAGCGGTAGTAATTCCAGGTTACATATTTATTTAGTGCCTCAGTGTTTGTTGTGTGACACCTTCATGTCAGAGAAACTAGTCCAGCTTCTTTGTTGAAGACATTGTATGAGGAGGGAATGCAAAGTAAAAATGATGAGAGGAAAAGAGAGAGGCTTCAGGAATACTAACAGAAATGAGAATAGGAAGAGGTGTCAGAGCTGATGCTGAATCAGGAACCACAGGGTGAGAATGGCAGCTGTGAAAGCAGAGAATCTTCACTAAGCAGCTATTTTCCTTCTCCTTTTCTTTTCAAGAAATGGACATAAAAGTCATGAGCAGTGATTTTTTTTTCTCTTCTTCAGAACCAAGGATAAATAGTTGTCGAATTCCTTATTCGGTAAGACATACAGTATTAGAAAATTATGAGAGAGATCTGGAATAAGGAATCTAGTGCTGTCTTGAGAGGTGATTCCTGGTGCTTGGGATGAGAAGATTTCTAAAGAATTTCTATAAAGGATAATGAGCCTTTAACATGAAGGGAAGAACTAAAATAATTTAAAAATTGCCTGGGAGTCACAAGGGAAGAGATGTCTGCTTAAAATGGACTGCCTGCCTGCCTTCATCTGAATAAATGTCACACTTCCTAATTCCACTTCAGGGACTATATATAACATGATAGAAGGGTATTGTGAAAAACTTCCCTCCTGAAAATAAAGCTTTCATTAAGGCATGTATGTTCCTATGTAAATCATCTGTTGGAGGCAGTCATGTTAGCCCTGTCCCTTTCTAAATGGAACCTGAGAAGTTTTAATCTGATCACGAAAACATTTCCAACAAATCCTGTCTGCCAAGAAAACAGATTTTCTTCATTCCCTCTCCTCTCAAATATGCTTAACTATTTGCATTATAGGTGTTTAATACATAAACCTAAAGCTTTCAATCAGATCCGCACCTCCTTCCAGCAGAAACATACTAATCCCTGCTAATACTTCTAATGCTAAGTTTCACCACATGAAATTTTTTTAAAATAACTTTAAAAATTGTTATCTATGAGCTGGTGGAATAATGGAAGAAAATTGTTTGGGAAAGAGAGGCTTGTCACAGTGTAGAAGTGAGTGTACTGACCTGTTCCAGCAGGTACTCTGGGTCTTGGCTGTGGTAGTTCACAACTGCTGCCCCTGCTTTCCTTATAGTGTCTCGTTGACCACAACTTCTTCCAGGCAAGATTTGTTTCTTCCCATCTTCAGACAACTCACGGAACAAAGAGGCCCAATCACATAACTAGCTACTACTGCAAAAGAAACAAAAGATAATAATTATAAACACAAATAAACATGAAAGATGCTTATGAAAGTAGATTCTGAATCTAGTGAATCTGTTTCCTCCACTACTAGCTAAGAGTTGTTCCACCGTATGGGTGAAGCACTGTAACATTTGTTTATTAAAATGGATAGAAGTCCTGACTTCCTTCATGAAATTTATCTCTGCAGGATAAAGACACACTTCCCATGTGGTCAGTCAAATGAGTCTGTTTTGCTGCAACACCTGCAGAAAAGCCAGCAAGCTGTGATGGAGAACTCACTGTGCTCTTCTCACCATGGTGCCTCTAAATGCTCGTTTTAGTCTTTCGGAAAATCATTCCTTGTTGAGAATATAGGAATGTCAAGATTTGTCTGATTACTACTTTTCCTTGTGTATAAAAAGAAAAACATTTATACATAGTTGCTGTCCTTTTGTTTATGTCCATTTTTTCGTTAAAAATGCATATATCCCACAAGATGTCAGTAAGGATGGTATTGCCAGTTCTGCATTTGCAAAGATGAATTTTCCATCTTGTGTTGTAAAGGAAGATAAAAATTACCATCTCTAATACCTTCAAAGAAAGCTTATAGGAAGAACAGCAGTCATACTAGGCAAAATCCACTTGAACCCAGTTATTTTGAAATTTCTCAACCTGTCCTTGCTTCATTTTTCACAGACCCATGGTCTGCAAATAATGTTTTCTGTGGCAGAGCAAAAAAAAAAAGTCCCCTGGTCTGATTGTGTACTCCGTTTTACTGTTTTCTTCTCCTGAAATTATTTAAACAAAGGACTTTTTCATTTGTTTGCTCCTCCTTACTTATTTTGCGGTTATCTCAGGTATGGTGTATTTTCATCTAATGGAAGATTTGGCCTAAATTGGTAGATATCTCTGGATGGTTACTTGCATATCTCTTCAGAATGAGTGAGTAAGTGAAGGAAAACCAAAACTAATTTCAGTGAACTGACACTACTCTTGTATCTCAAAGTGTCCTTTCTTAGGAGCTGGTGAGCTCCCTTTGCTTACCTTTGCCCTTACCCTCTTGACAAGTAGCTCTTTCTTTCACCACATATTTTTTGGCAAACAAAGGCAAAAACTGTGTTAAATATGAGGATATGAGGATGTGAATGACCTACAGTACAGCTCAATTTAAATTCCAAGCCAAGGGTGACGGATTGTAGCACTATCTGTTTTAATTACTTATTTATTTTCGTTAAATGCACAGTCTAAAAGATCCTGCAAGAAAGCTATGGTAAATCTTGGAAACATGATAATTCTCCCTAGACACAAATACTTTCTCTTGTTGGTAAAATAGCCCATCTTTCTCCTAACAAGGTCGCCCCACTATGAGAAACGAACAAGATCTGAATGCTGTTTTCTGCCTCTTCAGACCATTGGCACAGCTTTGATTTAGGGAGTTGCACTTTAAGCACCCATCATGTGTCATTACCCCGACAGGCGGCAGCAGCCGCAAGATACAAGCTCCAATAAATTGCACTGAAAATCACTGAAGCGATCCTTTGTTGATTTTCCTTTACAGCTATTCAATGGCAGATCAGCTGTCATAACAACACAGTGCCTGTGGCAACAGGATGAAATTAAATGTGAAGTATGTTCAAGGTAGCTGGTAGAAAGCTGGAATATCCCTTTTCTTCTGTACATTCAAATGCTTTCTACTTCTCTTACTAATGCCAAGCCTGTGGCAATTGGCAAAAACGAATACTTTCTCTTGTAAGATAATTGCCAGATATACTGCAGTAGAAATACTCAAGTGCTTTTGTATGCAAACCTTTGCATTATTCTCATTTAAGGAAAAGAGAGGAGGTAAGGACTTCTCTCATTTTTAAAAAAATATTTTTCTAATTGGGTTCCAGGAAGAAATGAATGTAGCAGCCCTTTTTCTTTTCTTCAAGGCTGGCTGCACAGCAATGTTTCTAGCAGGAAGGTGAAACAGATTTCTCTTCCGCTAGGTAACTAGCTATAAAGTACACATAGTCTCTGTTGTATCTTTTCCATTTGTATCAACAGTATCATATTTATTGGGATTTTTTTTCAGAATAGTTGTCTTCCTCAGCTTTATGTTGCTCAAATAGCAGCATTCAAAAGGAAGCACGGGTGAGGTGGGTTTTTTTCAGAAGTATTTTTTCTATTGAGATTTTCATAATGTATACAGAATATTGAGGCTTTCCTGAAAAATGACAAATTTAATAAAGTTGTGATGATTTGATCTTTTGAATACCTTCACTTCTTCACTTTTTTTAGAAAGCCTTGTAAGGGATTGGATTCCCAAAATGTACACTAGATGCTGTTTTATTTTCTCTCTTTAATGAACACATCAGTAATAATTAAACACGGCCAAACCACAAACATTTTAACAGTGTGTTCTCCGTTCTCAATCTTAATGCTTCTTATGTCCTCTTAAATTACTAGTTAATTCAGAGAAGGTTCTACACAACTCTCCGTTTACAATGAACTGTGTGTCCAGGTTTGGCCAGCTGGGGTCATTAGACTTCTGAGCAACAGAGATCATTTCAGATCAAGGATTACAGCTCCCATGTCTCTGAACACTGCTGAAACAAGACTTGAAAATAATGTCTGCTCTGCTCTCCGTCTCCAGATGAGATGGTGGTGTTGCAGAGATTGGTACAAGCTAGATAGATAATCCATTCATAATAACCTCATTGAGAAAGTAAGCCCACAAATTTCAGTATATTGTATTTGTAAAATACTGTAAACTCTTACTGTGATATAATATATTGAATGGTATTCATGAAGGGCTCTTACCTGGGAGGAAATATGGTGGAAATTATTCTTACTGGTGATTTGGAAGGTCATTTTCTTGAAATAGAATTTAAAACATAGCAATTCAGGTTTAGGCTTGTCTTCATGTGAAATGTGAAGGAATACCCTTCTGGAATACAATATGGCTCAATAAACTCTTAAGAAAAATATATATTTGTAAGCATAGGACATTTAACAACCAGTATTTCAGGATTGTTCATCTTGGTGTTACTCATTACTCATCTACCAAGTTTAGTTTACTAAACATTACCCCTCCTCCTAGTTTGATAGGACAGATGAAACATCCTCAAAACCCTTATTTTCATTGTTGTGTTCCTTTCGACCTCTGGCTACAAAAGGGTTGAGTGACGTCCTCCTAGCTGTGCCCCTGTGCCCCTCCTGGGCTCTGCATCAACCCTAAGCCTCATTCTGGAGAGCAGGCAGAGACCATCTGGGGGTGCAAGTTACTACTCAGGGGGCTTCTTCAAGGGGAACCGCTGTGCAAGGTGCACTCAGTATTATGTTCAGAAACGTAGCAGTGGAGCACTAAGCAGTTGGAGATGGGTGGGACGGCGTTTAGAGGCTGGGGTTACCTTTACCATATGAATCTGGAACTGGAAGATGAGAGAGGAGTGAGTAGACATGGTAATTAAATTTGAACATTTACCTCAGAATTTCTCATCAGAACACACCACCCTTAAATAAAAAGATTCTTTTACATTTTTTCTAATGTTTTCTTGAAGTAATAAACTATGCAAATTATGAAAGGGTTCTAAATTTCAAAGCCAGCTACATAAAACTGTGTCTTGATACAAATACTGTTAGGACATTGTTCTCATTGGTTATTCTTCTTTTCCTTTAATCCATGTGGTAGAGAAGTAATGGCTAAACACTAACCATGCCTATAATTAAGTAGTGATTTCTACTGGTTTATCTAGAGTCAAATCAATTTCAAATGCAGTATGTATAAAGATACACAGCATAGTTCTTGAATATTTATCTTAAGAGGAATTTAATGCTTATAGTGCATGTAATTCCCTTTATTTTCATACTTCTGTTTTGTTAAGCCAAATAATTTTCCTCAGTAACATTTTAAAATATAGATGCTGCTGTGAATATATTAGTTTCATTTGTGGGGTAGGGTCTGTATAAAGTGTGTTTACTGGGTTTAATGTTGGCTTCTAGAGGAGGAAGTTCGTGGATGATCTATTGTTGCTTATTTTTATATTTGCAGTGTCATCAAGAGTTGGGCCTACATCTCCCTAACAAAGATTAAATAAAGTTAAAACAAGAGAGCTTTGTAAATCAATAGGGGGTATAAATTAATTTAGCAGGTATGTGCAGTACATATGACTATTTCCACTTCAGAAAAGCTAGTTGTTACGGTAGCATGTTTTTCCCTTTTCCTTTCCCTCTTCCTTTCCCTTTTCCTTTCCCCTCATCTCTTTTCTCTGTGTCTCCCTGTGCCAGCTCTAAGATACATCTCATTTACAAAGTAACCATGTTCCAGCAGGACAAAGCCTCACGCTCAAATAGGACAGTATTTTCATGTCTCAAATCTTTTTTCTTTCACACCCACTGGTTCTTCTTCCTCTTCCTCCCTGTTCCCATTCTGCAAACCTCGTATCTCTCCCATAGTTTCTGCCTTTTCTTAAATCGTTTTCTATTCCACATTCATTCTCCTATCTATCCATTTCACAGCTCCCCATTGTTATCCTCACATGAGTTTGGGATTTGCAGAATGCTATCTGAACAGCAAAAAGAATGGGCAGAGTCTTAAATTACAATATTTCTTCTTATATGTGTGATGTTCTTCTGCATTTTGAATTATTTTAGCACAGTCTTTTTCAGCATAAGACCTGTATTTCAAAAGCTTATTCATTGCTTTTTATTATTGAATGCTGTCTTATGACTTGCATTACGATTCTTTATAATTATTTACTTATTTATTTAGGCAAGCCTAGATCTGAATAATTACGTTTTAAATCTTTTTTCAAGAAACTTACCTTTCAAATTACCAGTAAGAAAAATTTCCAGAGTATATCCTACCAGATATCAGCCTTTCAGGATTAACATTCATTATATTCTAGCACAGTAGGTTTTGCAGTATTGTGCCAGATACAATATACTGAAATTTGTGGGCTTACTTTCTCAATGAAGGTTTTTATGAGTGGATTATCTATCTAGCTTGTATCAATCGCTACACCACCACCATCTCAAGTGGAGGAGGAGAGCAGAGACGACATTACTTTAAAATCTTGTTTCTTGTTTTAATAATATATTGTGGCTGATGTGAAAACCTAAATTTTACCTAACAATGGAAAGAGCTATTGAGTTATAATAAAAAATAAATTTTACAATATGTTAAAAATGTGTAGGGTACAAACTACATTTGTGTATCAAGTCACCCAGACACCAAATCAGTTGCATGCGTTTTTTCTGTATAATTCTTCCGTAGTAAATGAAAAATGTAAAAACAGTTTAGATGTAAATATTTTATGCTTCAGATAAGAAGCATTTATTTCTTTTTAACTATAGTATCATATGCTACTATTAACCGAACTCTTCTACATCTGCTTCCATAAGTGCAATTTTAAGCTTGTTTCAAAGCAAGCAGTTTTGCCTTCAAATATAAAGTGTCATATTGTGTAGCACTGGCTTTTTCTCTTCAAAACGGTTTTTCATTAATTATGTGGTAGCTTTCTTCATAACCCTCTGAAAATCCTATGATGGTACTCAGTACAAATGATGTGTGTAGATTCTGTGATAGTTTACATAAAAAAACAAAAATTAAATTTATATCTGAGGAACAGAAAATACAAAGTAGGAAGATAAGCTTGATGATACAGGAGAAATCAAGGCATTGCTTACTATACCCCTTTCTGCTGTGTACATCAAGTATGTTCGGAAGCATTTGCAAATACAGATTTTCTTCTGCACTCTACATGGACTTGATTGGGGAAAAACAGTTTCCTTCAGCTTGGATTGCATTCTTAACCATTGAGATTCAGTTTCTGCATGTGAGCTCCTGACCACATTGTTCATTCAGATACTTGTTTGTTGTCTGATACTTAAACATATCTTCACCTGTTGCTTTTGTTTTTCCTTGGGGGGGAGGGAAGGAAGTGCTCACTTTTGGCCACAACAATTGATTTCTGAGTGTCTTCATGGAATAGATAACTAAAGAATGGCTCTATTTTTAGATAAATCTTGTTAGGATCCTGCAGGGTTAAGGAATGAATCGATTTGGTCTGTCAAACCAGGAGCTAATGAAAGAATGAGCTGTTACTGTTCGCCTAATTATTTATGATTAATCTAACAGAACACATTTTTTAAAAAAATGTTCTCCATCAGACGGCAGAATAATTAGTCTTGCATTCACTTTTTATTTTCTTTTCTGTACTGAGTTAGAATATTTGACCTTGTAGGAATTGTGTTGTATGGTCAGTATGTACATCTTTGTGACATTCATTTTACCTTCTATAACATTGTTTATTCTGTGCTTAGCTTCCATCTAGCAAATTCCTGATAGCCTCTGGGAAAGCAGCATCATGGAACTGTATGGATGCAGATGGATACACAACTAAATTCAGAAAAGGTTACGGATTCATTAGGGTGGGAGTAAATGCTATAGTTCCAACTAAGGTTCTTGACTTGTGAAACGGTATTTTCCATTAAAATTGTTAACTTTTTTAGAAATGTGTGAAACCTTCTGCTGACTTTGCAAAAGACTGATCCACAGTATCCGTTAAGAGTTTAGATCTTTATGAATGTTGTGCACTGTTTGTATTTATCAGAACACTAGAACAGAGCTGTCTGTTCAGATACGAGTAGGTCCATGTGATCACTGTTGTGAACTTGTTATAGCTGTGGTAGCTGTGAGTCTTCAGCCTGACCTATTCCCTCGTGAAAGCTGATGTGTTCTTGAGTGATCAAGGAAGTGGCTCAGCATGGACAGGTATTGGCAAGATGTTGCCCCTGCTTTTGCAATGAAACTTCTGCTGAAAGCTTCTATACTTAATTTTGCAAAATATTATGTGATGCCATTATGTTGTAGAAGTCCAGCAAGATAACTTTCTCTGTTTGATCTATGTAGATTAATGGGCTCAGTTATCAATATCTGTGTGTGCTCTACTAAATGACATGTCATATTGAGATAGGAGCACCTTAAGAAACAATCCTCTTCTCCTCTTATTTCCTCACAAAGGGCAAAGGTTTTCAGAGGATCAGATGTATTTTCTGAAAGTTAGCCGATATAAACTTGTGACCACAAAATGAGACAGAGGCAGAAAAGGGATACCTCAACAGAGCTATTACATAACTACCTTTTGTTGAAAATCTTCAGTGCAGTAGAAAGAGCATCTGTTAGAGGGTTATTTTTCCTGACTTTTAATTACTAGTCATTGATTTTGGTAATAGCACATGTGTACATACACAATAGTGCAGCAGGATTTTACTTCTGCGTTCTTATCTTGAAACTGGCTTTCCAAATGAGTGTCTATTACTGTTAAGTGCTCCATAAGAAAGCAGTGTTCTGCTATTTTTACCTTACTTTGCAATGCAGCATAACTGTTGCATTTGCAACTGGTACATTTTGGCTCTTTGCCATGCACTTAGAGCCATAAACTCATACTTTCAGCAAGGAAAATATCCCGCTATCAGATTTTTAAGTGGTGACTTGCCAAGCTGAAACAAGGAAGAACAGACTTTTTGTAAGTGGTTGCATATTGTTGTTGAAAATCCAATTACTGTTTGCTAAGTGACCATCTCTAAGATTTAAATAATAGTTAAATGAAGTTTCTAGCTATTAAGGAAAATAGGCACGCACCTAGATGGTAAGGAGGACCATTACAGGAGTGCATAGCAATCCTGGGTGCCCTCAGGAATTTTGCTGAATCCATGTAGGATCTCTCTCTGTTCTCAGATGTATTTCAGGGAGACAGATGTGAACAAGGACTTCTGAGTTTAATTGCTTATAGTGACCCTTGCCTTTTGAAATCTGCTTTGGTTTGGTGTTTCACA
The DNA here is from genome assembly GCA_033558185.1 of Dromococcyx pavoninus. Classification (NCBI taxonomy): domain Eukaryota; kingdom Metazoa; phylum Chordata; class Aves; order Cuculiformes; family Neomorphidae; genus Dromococcyx; species Dromococcyx pavoninus. Next base: position 362,982 of record JAUMJL010000395.1, on the reverse strand, counting down.
AAAATAACTCACTTCACAGAGGTGCTAACATGCTCCCTTTTTTGGTCTTAGGCCCTTCAGTGTTAAACTGCTAGACCTTCCAAAACACTTAAAGAGGTGTTCAGAAACTGAGAAAGGAGAGAACAACCTGGCCGGAAGGAGTAAGTCTGGCACTATCCACTTTTTAGCCTGGCTGGGATGACTAGGACTTCTTCTTTGCCTCTGATCTGCTGTTAACCAATGCTACCTAGTTGTTTCACCTGTTAAAATACAGTAGCAGAATAAATCAGCCTGCCTTCTGGAAGAGGAGGCTCAAATGTACAATCCATTAACGACAGATGAGCCCATGGCTTGGCTTCTGCTGCACTGTGGTCGGTGTCCCTGTGTCTGACAATAATACGGCATCCTTAGATCTTGTCCACATTCAAGATTACTTCTGCTTCTGCTAATTATTCTTGCATATTCTAATAGTAACATTACTTAGCTGTATGACTATAAATCTCTCACGTGGACACATTTTCTGGAGCAAGAGTTGACTTTTTGCAGCTTAGTTAAAATTACTTTCAAAAGCAGGGGACACATGAATGGACAGATGAAACCCAAAGCACAAACCTCAAACAAATATTTCTTCAGCTCTTGTCTTTGAATGAGCAGGTGCTATGTGTGAAATGTAGGAGCTTGAAAGCACCAGGGGTGTAACTTTGGGCCATCCATGGATACTTTTGCCTGGAACACAGGAGTTGGAGTGCTTTTAGGGCTTACATCATATACTTCCAGCTTGCTCATACCAAGATAACTTGACTTGCTAGTACTTTTAACCAGTTTCCTATGCAGTGTGATGTAAGCTAACCCAGGGAACGTTACATATCTGCTGAAATGCAAATGAACTTCAGAAGCTATACTCTTACAGCAGAGTAATTCGCTTCATGCTTTCATGCCCGGAAAAGACAAAAGGGAGAGTCATACTATATGAAGTGTCATAACCCCTTTAACCAGTTCAAGTCAGGGGGGATCTGTGCTCTTTTTTGTCTCTTCCTACAAAGCTAGTGGGATTTTTCCCCAGTTACCATTCACTGAATACCTAGGCAGTTGTATTTGTCATTGTCAAGATAATGATTTAGAGGAGGTTGATTCTTTAATTCTTTTACTCTAAAGAAGTTCAGGGTATGGACTCTGTATCCATTTAACTTACATTCTGGTATGTTTCACCAGGATAGTAAGTGAGAGTGAAGACTCTTCAGATCCTTTGAGTAAGTCATGTAAATGTTGCCAGCTAGATTTTGTGCAGTATTAAATGCAAGCCAATCTGCGTATCATTTAAAAGATATAGATCTTGTCTTCTGGGAATCGTCTATCTGCACTTTTGCCTCAAAGTGTTGAGTCAAATCAGGGCTCTAAATTTACAATAAAATCTTACATCCCTGTTTTAAATATGGGAAATGTTTTTTTGTTTGTTTTTGGTTTTCCAGAATTAAGCATGTTGTCTATTCACAATAGAAATACTTATATATTTCTTGATTGCTTCTACGAGTTTTGCTATTAATAGTTTTCTGGGGTCATATAGATTTCATTTCTCCTTTTGGAAGGATTTTCTTTTAATGTGATTTAAAGTTGTTGTGATCGGTAATTATAAAAAATACTGCAATTAAAAAGTTAAATGAATAATATGTGAGTTTTAGATATTGTCTTATAAGAAATTGATGTACACCAAGACTGGCAAATTTCCAATTCTTATGATTTGATTGGAAGAAAAAGCACACAAGGTTCTAAATCAGGCAGTTTGTCTAGGAGGAATAATCATATTTTGCTTATTTCTAATGAAATCGACACATAATTTTTAAAGGACAAAAGTACTGGTGTAGGACATGCATGTATAAATACAGATATAACATCTTGATGAAATAGAGAGAATGACTTCTGAGTGTTAACTCATTTATTATGTCTCTCATGTCAACTGGTGTTAATAGTGCTCTGATTTACTGATTTTGCATTATTGACTTTTAAAATATTTTTTAGCTTGCATCATGAAAATAAGTACTGTTATTTTATTCACTTTACCTTGAGAAAAGTGTAATGTACACTGAAGTAGATACAGTGGTGATTATTCTGGAGATACAGAGTAAGAAGGGATACTAGGTACACACATATTTTAGTGTTTCAAGCCTCAGAGCACAGTTGATGATGCATATAGATCATTATTTATGCAATATACTCATATAATCTGGAAACAACATGCAAGAGGTAAGAGAAAATTCAAAGACATGGACCTTGAATGAAGCAGCTGGACAGCAGGGGTATGCTTGGATCTCCCAAACTGATCTCCTGCAGTGCCACAAGAAGAGAGAAGGAACTAAGAGATGGAGATAGTATCTCTCCAAAAAAATCAGTTTGTTGGTTTTGTTTTGCAGGAACATAACTTGCCTTGTTTGGAAAAAAAATATTCAAAATTTGTGCTTTGGTGGCTGTGGGGAGGAGCAGGTCTGCTCACATTTCTCTGTCTCCCTCCTACCCTGTTTTAATCTATCTGGAAGATTCAGCATGATCAATTCTTCATCAATTCTAGCTTCTGTGAGCAGTCTCAAATGTCTTCACAGGAATCCAGTCTCACTCTAATCTCTTTAGACGCATCGTAGGCAGTTTTCCTGAGGACTAGGTCTGTGGCAGGTTGGAAATTTCATTCACTCCCAGCTATTTTTTGTGGCTGTTTCTGAATGCAAATACCTCCATGAAAATATTTTGTATGCCCAAACACAGCCTTCTGACAGTTCAAATAAACCAAAAAAAACGTCTGTGAGATTTTTCTAGCCTTTAGAGAAAGGAGTGAAACATGGAGTTTGAAAACAAATTGGGGGGGAGGGCGAGGTTAAATATGTTTAGTTTTTTTTCAGGAAGCTGTAAGCAGTGAAAAGCAAAATTGAGTTTGCAGTGAAAGCACAATAGTCATTATACTAAAACCATGGTATGACTATCATTAGGACATTAAACAGTCAAATATATTGGCAAAAATATGATGGCAAAAATAGACTATATTTTACCTGGTCAAGAGGATAAGAAAGCTTCACATGTCTGAACTGCCTTTAATACAGTTTTCCTTCTGACACACAGGCAAGGATGTAAAAAGTGTGTTTTTCTGGATTATGGCTTATAGAAGAAAAGGAGGTGCCATTAACTGCAATGGCTTTGCTACCTGCATGTCTACGGCTTCATTATTTTGACTATGTAAACTGATGAACTGTAATTGTTTCCTGGCTACCATTGGTAGGAGATAGGATTACAAAGGGTTTTGGAGCACCACTAGGTTCCTGTTTCTCTCATTGATCTCTATGAGAACAATCATTATGGTAATGATTTTAAGCCAAGCTTCTGTAATATAACTGAGAAGTAAATGCTGTTTGGTTAATATGCCTCAATAAATGGGTCACCAAGTGTAGCTGCAGCAGGTTGCAAGTAAGTAGCTTTCAGGATCTGAGCCCAAATGATTATAGGTTTTCTTTTCCTTTTTAAATGAAATGGATTCATAAGCCTTGCTAAATGAATCGCTCTTGTAGTCATTAATTATAGTATACACATGTTAATGACATCATTATCAGGAGATAACATAATGTCCCAAGGACCACGTGTTACGGTTGTTTCCTGTGCAAACAATTGTGCTTGATAACACAGCCTGTCACAAAATGTCAAAAGAAACCACATGGTGTCTTGAAATGATTGTGAAATTATCATGTGTCACAGCTATGTATGTCATAAACAATACCATCATGACTGAATTTTTCATTAGCTTCTTGGGTGAGGGATACTGAAGAGAACAAACAATTAAGATCTTGAACATTTTAAGTGCAGCACATAATGCAGCACTGAATTGTTTAAACCATGTCCTGTGACTGAATTAAAATGCTTTAGTCATGAATTGAGGATATGCATAGTAACAGACAATATTAAATATCTTGAGAGATTTTTTCTTGTTTTTATTAAACATAAACAAAAAGTAATTAATTTTTTTTAATATTTTCATTTAGCACCTCCCTTTTAGCTTGTTTGAGGACCGAATAGTAAGGCTGTAGGAAAGTTGCCAGTGTAACTCTTATTTTAGCAAATGAGACCTTGATCAAGCAGCGGTCAGTGACAAAACTCCCCGACTTTCTACAGCATGAGGCTTTTACCCATGTGGCCTTCTGAGCTCTAAAATTGTGAGCGATCTCACTTACACCCCTGCAACAAGGCGGTGATATAGCAACAATTTCAGGCCTGTAGTTGGCATGTGGGTTTTGCTGTTGACAGTCAGAGGAACAGAGCTGCTCTGATTTTTGAGGCAGCAGGGCCACAGCACTTCTAAACTCTTCCTGGCTGTGCTTCTACATAGCCCAGTTCAATAAGATAGACTGAACTCCGTTTTGTTACCTATGATTTTGGCTGTTACCGTCTCTTAAAGTTTGCCTTCTGTACTATAAAAGTGACAATTTATTGAGCTATATATTTTGATTTTCCTGTTTTTCTTTTACCGATCTGAGAAATGTGTTATTCTGAAATAATTCTTATTTGACTCCATGGAAAACATTTTTTTTAACCTCATTCACTCACACATAAGCATATGCGAACGCATGCAAGCACAAATACACACACACCTTGACCCCAGTTTTATAGAAGGACCTCAGATAGCAGGACGCTGTCGACATCAGGAATGGTGGTGTAAAATTTGACTTTAAAACTCCTTTTCAGTTGTTCTCTGGCTCCCAGCTGGATTAATATATTGGCTGATTTGAATAAGCTAAAATAACCATAACCCTGGTTCAAATTAGAGTCTGCTTCCTCTGGCCTGAAGCATTTGGGTACTTGAGCCCAATTGTCAGCCATTGCTTTTGTCTGGAAGCTTTATTAATTGTTCAGTGTAATGGTCCCAAAATACTCAGTGGAAAGGCCTAACCTTTAGATTTAATAAAACACTGCAACAATATGACCGCAAAGGCACAAAAAAAAGTCCCCAAGGGGAGTTGTCCTAATTTTAGATTTAATCAAAAAAAGTGAGAATTTTCATTTTGGATTTTCTGCTATAAGAGCTGCTGTTCATTTGTCGGTGAATGTAACTCACTGAGATATTTTACTGAGTATCTTTACTTTATAAATATTATGTTTATCTAAGTCCTCTTTGCTTTTCTTTACTAGTATTTCCATCCTTCTGTGAGACAGATATTAAAAAAATTTAAGTAAACAAGTTACCTACCAGTTTTTCCTAGCCTGTGCAGCCTTTAAGATGGTTCCCCAGTCTTCTAGAAAGGTTTTGCTTTTAATGACCAACTTAAGAGGTCTGTTTTCCCTGCAGAAGCTGCTTGCATGTTGAGCATTCAAAGTAGAAGATAAACATTATAGTGGAAATCAAAATGCTGAATAGATTAGGAGTCAAGTTTGTTGGTTTTCTGCAACAAGCAGAGCTAATATTCGATAAGTGGTCAGAGATTCCCAAACCATCCCCAGATGGTCTCTGTGACAAGGGACAAATATTACAATTTTAACTGGAGAAACTAGATTGATGTCCATTAAAATAAAAGTCTTCAGAGCTTTTTATTAGGATCTTATTCTCCCTAGCTGAATCTCTTTTCCTGCCTTTCCTGTGATAGGAGCATTTATTGACATCCTGAATCTCCTCATTAAGAGAATGTAGAATTTAAGATTAAACCCTTAGTACTGGATTCACCTGACTTTAAGCTAGACTTCTAAAGGTTGGTTGTAAAAGTCTAAGCAGCTCACCCTGAGCTCCTTTTATCATAAATAGGAAGTCATTCGTCATCTTTAAGGCAAGATGGATGGCCCTGTGTAAGGTCTTGTTTCTTCCCAAAGACTGTTGCAGAAGAAGCACTCATTTGGCTAGATAAGGGCTTGGATGACTAATTTTTAGACACTTGAAATCAGGTTGAGATGAATGCCACTGGCTGATTCTGCAAAGGTGTTCTACCTCCATGTATAGGTGAATGCTTTTATGTGTGTATATGTATATATGTACACACACAGTGCAATAACACCTTTATGTTAGCATTAGTGTGCAGAATATATATATTTATGTTGTTTGTCCTAATGTACTTATATAGGGAATGCCTACATAAATATATAAAGTTGCATCTTGTTGATTTTCATACTTCAGTTCTGTTCTCATCATCAAAGTACCAGATACTATTGGTTTATTTACATCTATCTAGACAATATAATTCTTCTTTAAAGGCTAGACAAAACTAGTTCTGCTAGAGCTCTCTTATACATCAGCAGATATTTCATGGCTTTTTTAGCTCAGAACCTTGCTGTTATAAACCCAAGTCACTATGCTTAAAAGTATACTTACTTGCATGAATGAGCAGTGAATGAAAACCATTAATGTCCCAGCATGCACTGCTCACCAATACTCATTTTTGTTGTAGTCAGAGTTTCTTAGTGTGTTTCTGCTTCATTTAAACCTGTCAATACCTCAATTAGTGCTTGCTTCTCTTCCCGTGGGAGGGACATTTACACATGTCACTTCACAGCCTCCAAAATCTAAAAGACCCATGGGAATTGCTGGATCATAAAATAAGACCTGATTAAAGCTTGTGTTTTCCAGTGCCTTTCTGCCCTTTTTTTTTTTTAAAACCTGTAAACTGTTCGGGTATTTTTAATTAAAGGTCACAAATGGGAAAATGAAAGCATAACAACTTGTAAGAAAATGAGCTCTCTCCCATGTGATTCCAGTCTCTGTTTGTTAATTATTTGCATTTAGTAAGTCACAAAAAATTAGAGCACTGTATTTTAAAGTTATTATAGCAGTAACACTCTAATTTAACATTCAAACGTGATGCCATCTTGATGGCAGAGGGAATTTAATTTAAGATCAAAGCATTGGAAAAGTTATCTAAAGTTATATATAACTAGTTTTAACTATTTAACATTCCTGTTCTTTCTAGCCTGACTTTTATAAAGGATGATGAATATCATAATTGATTTGGAAGAGAATGTGGCCCAAGAAATTTATACTTAATGGAGACATGTTTCTGGCGCTAATTTTTAAGCATCCATGCTTTTTAACAATGGCGATGATGGTAACACTAGCATTGTCTATTAATTTCTTGGAAAGGAAGATGGTATTTCTCTAAATCTTCATAAATCACAATTATATACATGCTGATGTAGTTTTTATAGATTTTTCATAATTTATTTTTGTTTTGATAATTAGCCAAGCTTTGATGAAACTGATTTTCCATTGCCTCATGTGGGTTACCATAGTTTGTCACAGATTTCCACAGGTTTCTACTATAATGGAACAAAGCTATTAGCTTATCATTTCCCATTTTCTTTCTCTTGGTTATTAGGAAATGTAGTTAGACAAAATGGGAATTGAAGCTGCATGGCAAAGTGAAAGAAAGTCACAATTGTTTCAGAACCATGTCAAAGTCAAAGGAAAGACCAAGAAATATAAGCAGCTGCTGGTCTCATGTGTATCATTTGAAGACAGCCGTTTGCACTGTACAAACATAAAACTAATGCAAGAAAAGACCTCAGGAAGAGCAAAGAATTGCCTTTGTGATTTGAGAGAAAAGACCCTTTTTATTTTATTAATGTGTCTTTTGGTTAAAATTCATAGTTGTCATGCAAAATAAATCGACTTCTCTTCCTATAACGTGACCTGAAACCACTTCTGAGTGAATAAGATATGAACCCTAAATGTTCACAGCCTTTACACTGACATATTCAATCAGATCATGAGGCACTGGTGAAGCTGCCAAGTACTCAAGACATCATTGTCATTTTTATTAAGGCTTAGCATCAAATAGCACCTGTTCGAGCTTGGAAACACATGTTTGAATAATAGTTATAGTCAAAGTGGCTTCATTTATATCAGAGGAATAGCTAGCCAAAATGCTATTTCAGGGAGTATACACATACTTTTCAGGGAGAATCCATACACATTCCCACTCAACGATTTATTTCTTTATAGATTTTTTTTCACAGATTACCTTGTATGGATGTCCTAATATCCTAATAATGCAGTTTTTACATACCACTGAGTCTCTGTTTTAATATGGGATTTGTAATGCAACCTTAGGTAGCTAGGACATGGACTGGTCATGTTTGTGTTTTATTTGCCTTTATTATTTATATATCATAATTCTCACAGTCATCACTCTTCACTAAATAAAAATATAAAGATGCAGGTTCTGCTGTGCACTGTCTCTTTTTCCACAGCAGTGCTGGTTTTCATACTGTTCTGTCAGAAAATAACTTTGCTAATAGAACTGCTAATGAAGCGCTTGTGTATTGTCCGGAAATCCATTCATCTAACAGTTTTTCATGGAAGTATACAAAGCTACCAGCCTTCCTTTTAGGGCATATTGAGGGATGAAGGTGATTGATTTGTTTTTTCTGAATTTATTTCTTTTTCACAGTAGACTTCTGAAACCAAAGCTGAGTAAATACTTCAATCTGTCATATTAGTTCATCAAATTTTTACTTCTCTACTCAAATTTCTCTGGTTTATGTGTTTGAAATTATTTTTTCCTAGTCTGTAATCTCAGCAGCAATTCATTTCAAAACATTTGCTTTTTTGATTTGTAATTCATGCCATGTTGGTTAGTTATATAATTCGTCCAGTGTTGTTTCTGTTTGAAATTTGCACCGCTTTTACCTATCAAATTTTTTGCTAACTCCATGCAATATAGTAAAATATTGCATTCAACACTCACTTTCATGAAATATTTAAGTATTTTAAATTTATTTTTGAAAATTTTCATCCTAAATTAACATTTCTCTGAGGAGGTTCACAACAGATGAACATGAGTAGTTACAAACATTAATTTCATTTTCAAAATCAGTGAATATTGGTAGAAAATAGCTGTCATTGATTATATATTCTTTATTTTTGTGAAAAAAACTTGTATTAATAAAAATAGGATGCTTATTCTTGTGTTAACATGTTTCTTTCACCCATAAGACATGCAGTTTGTTTTCTAGTCTTGAGTGTCTCTTGAGGATGAGGACTAAGCATTATTTTCACCTCTGTGAGCAGAGGTGTCAAACTCCTGGTTCCCATCGTGCTCCTGCTCCTGCAGCGTAACGCACATCACACACTGCACATGTGACCAGCGCTGGCAGGAGCACAGGGACAAGGAGCTTGGCGCTGCCGCCAGGTAGGAACAAGGTGCCGGGCCAGATAAAACAAGGTGGAGGGCCGTAGCCGGCCCGCGGGCTGTGAGTTTGACACCCCTGTGCTAGAGATATCCCAGTTTTATCGATGAACTATGTGCTTAAGTTGAAGTATTTGAGCAGTCCTATTGGTTTAACATTCTCTGCTCTGTTCAGGACAGCATTTGAATTGTGGAGAGATACTGCTTAAGTAAGCAAAAACGTCACTTATCAGAAAGGGAAAGCTGAAGTTAAGAGAAGAATTTTAGCAAAGAACTCACTGACTCCTGGAAGTCTACTAAATTTGAAAATAAATTAACAAATAGGTATCAGCTAATTATAGTCTAAGAGCTAGTCTGCCTTAAATGTCAGTAATGTGTTTACACAGCCTTTCTTTGCCTGAACAAAAGTAGATTGAGGAAGAGGGATTTTTTTTTTTTAGGTTGAAAAAAATCTCATTTGTCATGGACAGAAGAGTATTCTCATTGTGGCTGACCAGCATAAGAGGACATGCTGAATTTGGCTTAAATATCAAATTGGAATTTTAACTCATTTTTTGTCAATATATATTAATTTCAACTTCAATGCAGTTTCATCTTATCATTAACTCCTATCATCATTCATGATGTTATTTTTATCCAAGGATGTTTAAACTGCATCAAAAGGTCATAGTCCTCTGTTCTAGAAGCTGTACAAGAAAAACAAATTGTGTTCATCTTCTCTTATCGTAGCACTACTGTGCACAGCTCTGCAACTGAGCAAGGCATTGCAGGTTCCTGAATGATGAGTGTAAAGAAGAGGGTTTTGAGGACACAGTTCATCTGGTTAGATGAACAGCACTCTGTAAGTATGTCTTTTCGCTGAGGAAATCTGCTCTTAAGAGCAACCTTGACTACTGAATTTTGCCCTTGAATTTTTAATTACAAAGTTGTTAATACTATAAAGCAATGAGATTACTCCTTACTGGGTTGCCACAAAGAAAGGGAGAAACAATGGCAAAAGGAGTAAACAAATCAGAGAAATCTCCTAGATTAATGCTGCTGGCAGCAATGTGCTGCCAGCCTATTGAAAATGGAAATAGCCATAATTTATAAGCTGTAATTTCTGTTTTGTCCTATTTTGTCCAAAGGATGAATAGACCTTTAACAATGCCCAGTACCACATGGCATGATTCAGAGAAAGATGTGGAGAAGCCCTGAGGACGGGGAATTGGATTAATTTATCCCATAGTGAAGCCTCCAAAGTCCTGGAACATGATGCTATGCATTTCTTGAGCGTACACAGAAACATGCCTTACTGTTCCAAAATTCTCTTATATAAATACATGTCATTATATGTCTGTGTATATAATGTGTATTTGAAGAGAGATAAAGGATTCACACACTTAATATGGCATCTGAATCATCTTGATGTCTTTCTAAATGCTTTCATTTTTTAAAGTCATCCTGAGAGAATATCTCATGCATATATAGTATAAAATTAGTTTGCTTATTTACAGTTTTCTAGATTATTTTGTCAGTGAAGAGCCAGCTTATTTATCTCAGTTATTTGCATCAGTAATTTGATTAAAGATATTTGGAGGATGAAGAAGTACATTGCCTAAAATATCCTTGGGAATGTGGCTTTGTTACCAGAAATCTTTTGACATAGAGGAAGATAAAAAGAAGAGCTTATGGTTTAGGATCATTGGAGATAAATTGTGAAGAGTAAAAAATCAGCTTTGGAAGAAGGGGAAATATTTAGCTGTGAGGCATTGCTATGGCAATAAGGAATCTGTGTGGAAGATTATGTGAGAGGAAGGGAAGGATAAGCCCGGATAAAACTGTATCTGAGGAATAAAGCCATCTTTCTTTACATGTTTTTATGCTGTTCTTATTAAGAGAGGTTTTTTTGAAAAAATAAAAATGAGCTTCATAAGCTGGCCTCTGTTTTTTAAAAGCAAGCAGGATAATTGCCACATTTGGTTTGGTACTGTTACCCATCAGGGGGCTCTTCGTCGGCAACTCTTTAGGAGACCTTAAAGTGAGAAAGAAGCCCCTGAGACAGGCTTCTTGAGATCTGTGGTATTTAAATCCTAATCCATCCATCTCATTTTATGTAGGTGCACACTGTGTGCGCCTTCCCATGAAGCAGGATGGTGGACCTATCAGTGCAAGGCTCATCTGCTCTGAATGCTCCCACCTTCAGGTATGGGCATCCCGGGAGCTGAGATTCCTTACAGGGAAGCACACACCACCCCTCAGCTTCCTGATGGGCTAAGTGCACACTTCATCACCAGAGAAATTTGAATTGGAAGATACTGGAGGGAAGGAGGACTGCAGTTGAAGATAAAATCACTTAGGTGACTTGGGAGGTTGCCATGATTTAATTAGGGATGGAAAATTATGTTAGAGGAAGAAAACATTGCTGTAGGGATTAGGGGTGTGAGAACCTGAGGAGGTTTCAGCAGGAAGAGGAGAGGGAGAGGCAAAGGGAACTAGAGCATATTATATTGAGGAAATAAGAGGGAAATGTGGAGAGGTGTGACAAATGAAGAAAGAAGGGATGTGTGGAAGGCTTAGGAGATTATGGAAGAAAGAAAGGTGGTGGCACAAGGTAATGATGGTAACGTGAACTCCTTAGTATCCTGCCACTCATTTGAATTGGGTCTCTTATTTATGAACAAAATACATAAAAGGATATATTGGGTTTTTTCAAATGTTGCAGATTAGGGCAGTTATGTTCAAGTGCACATACCTGTGCATACAGGGCCCACAGACCTGAAGCTGTGTAGGCCTAGTGTACTAGCTTCAGTGTTTAGAAGCAACAAGCAGATGACCACAAAAAGTGACTTTGTGGTTGCTAGTACTCGGGCAGACGTCAGGTAACACTGAAGATATTTTCATTCTATAGAAGATGGAATTAGATGTGCCCTAGTTTTGCATTCTGATTATTCATCATTTCTTCTCTTTGAATACTTCTCTTTGACAAATCTAATCGATACCTAATATCCAAACAGTTAAACAAGAGGTACTTCATCACTAATATGTATTAGTGCCTAGAGAGCCTCACGTCTTATTGCAAGACGTTTCTAAGAGCTTTTCCTGTAATTAGATCCCATTCAAAACTCTGACCCACAGCTCTGCAGCCCTGTTAATTTTCAGATCAGTTTGCTTTGGTACAGGAAGCCTTTGAACAGAGCTGCATCCCGACATATTGTCATATCCAAGCATCAACTGCTCTGGCATGTGAAAAGGTCATGCCACCAAGCATTAACATTTCAGAATAGCAATTATACTAATTCATTTAAATAAGGATTTTTTTAAATTTTTTTTTCTCCCTGGTAGCAATAGATGCCATCTATGCAGGAGGGAATATCAGGAAGGCCTCAAATCATACCCCGTGTCAATATCATCATCTTAAAATAGAGACCCAGAGAAGTTCAGATGGAATGAGTGAGTTAGCTATGATAAGAAGAGGCAAGCGTTCATGCATAAAAACAAGGACAGTGGGGCTATTGCAGGAGGCAGCCAGGGAATGCAAGAACTTAGAGAAGGGAGTTTTTACTACCACTTTTTATGCTGTGAAAGGAGTGGACAGATTCATTCAGAAGAGAGCAGTTCTGTGTGCTGTCCAGGGCTTTCCACCTTCTTCCAAGCAGAGAAAGGGCCAGAACTGAAAGACAGACTCATGGGCTCTGATTCTTCCTACTCAGAAATAACCACATGCTGTTCATTTGTGGACAAATCATGAGGGAATGAAGGGAAAGGCTACTGAGGACACTGAAGAGACCATCCTGTTTTAAAAATGCCGTGTTTTGGAGGGGTTGCAGTAAAACACTCTGAGGTTTTTTTCTTTCTATTTACAGAAAAATTTTATTCCAAAATGTGAAAATACTTGGTGTTTAAACCTATTCTTGCTAGTGAGAGAGTACTTTTTTCAACATTAAATATTATGTCCTATACAATTAATGAAGTTAACAATTATGTCCAAACTTTTCTGCAAATACCTTCTGAATACAATAAAAGCTCAAGTTTAACTAGGTTTATTGTCAGTTTAATTAAACTTTCAGTTCAATACAGTTTAACTATACTCTCAAAACATACATAGATAGAACTTTGGTGCAGAGCCTTTTTTTTCATTTTGTACAGCTCCTGGTTTAATTGAGCCCTCATTTTGATAGGTCATTACTGTCATACAAAATGGTAGAACATGTATCTGTCATCAAACAAAACAGTAGCTCGTCAGAAGAGGTAAGAAATTTTTATCGGTTCTTTATTGGTCCTATATCTGAATACTTATTACTTACAGTACCTTTATGTACTATGACTATTATATTACAAGTTGTCCTGTGAGCAGCAAAAGAAATGGATCTAGGCCTGCTTTGCATTTGCATCTTCTTGTCTCTACAGCCCCACTGTCCAGTCCCAGCTCCTCTCTGCTACATTCCCTTTGACGCCAATCTTCAGTCTTAAGAAAATTCTTTTACACAGAAATGAAAGTAAAATAATTTCTCACATTTTTTGTAAGCTGTTCAAATATGGGTGAGCTGAATGAGACCCAGTTTGAAGCACCAATCCTGTATCATAAGACTAGGAATCTCACTAAAGAACAATCTTTTTTTTTGTCTGTTTTTAGTTCCAGCTATGATAACTTCCTATCCAAATACCACCTTGGCAACGCAAGGTCAAAAGAAGGAAATGAGCTGTACTGCACATGGAGAGAAACCCATCATAGTCCGCTGGGAAAAAGAAGACCGAATTATTAACCCGGAAATGTCCCGTTACCTTGTTTCCACCAAGGAAGTTGGAGATGAAGTGATCTCTACTTTGCAGGTAAGAAAACAATGTGAACCATGACTCATCTACATGTGTGAGAATGCTGCTTGATTTGGTTTTGGTAGGGAAGTTCAGCTACCTCTGTCCTGCAAGGTCAGAGTGCCACCACTTGCTCCACCTTTATAGCACAGCCCTGGAGAGTTGACAGCAAGAGGAGGTGGAGGAAACCTCTGCATCCCACTCCCTAGAAAAATTATTCTTATCTTCCCATACTCCAGAGGCAACAAGAGAACAAGCCTGGCTCAAAGTCCACCCTGTCCTTTCTGTCTCAGGAGCAACGTGGCTGGTTCCTTAGCTTGCCCTTCCTGGGCTCAGTTTTTAGTACATTGCTGATAAGCAGTGAGTGAGTATCTGAGCCCTAGCTCTGATGTGTGTCAGGCTTACGGTCACCAAAATCATTAAGTTGTTTTGAGATAAAAAAATCTGTCTTTTTAAAGAACTTTTTCTCTCTCCCTTTCACTTTGTGGGGCTTGCGAGACCATGTTACAAAGTCAGGTTAGTCATCGGATTCAAAGTGAGATGGAAGGCAAAGGTACATGTAGATATGTAAGTAGTATATCTGCTACTGCCAGTAGTATTAGGCAGTTATTGTACACAGTAGCAGAAATCACCAAGACACCTAGCAAAAGGTCATGTTCTGTATCTTCACTTCTGCTTCTGTGACAGGCAGCTGCCTGGTGGATTGGAAACCATGCATCTGGGCTTGCCTGAGAAATCAGTATGTGAGACTCCATTAACTCCTAAGTTGGCTGACCTGGTTTAGTTTGAGGGGTTACATGAGTGGCACTGCTGATTTGGGTACTTCAGTTTCCCCAAGATGCCATGGAAGCACAGGAAACTCCTGCTATTCTGGTGTCACCTACAATGGGTGGGGATATGACATTGACCTCATTATACCAGGTTAATGCTTTTTCCACTTAAATTTAAAATTTACCAACACGAACAAGTTACCAATACATTTATTTGTATTTTTACATGTGCCTTTATGAAATCTAAAAGTAAAATATCATATAAACTCTCAGTCAAAAATCTTCGTTTTCCATTTTTCAGTCATATTCTTAAAAACATTTTTTACCAGGCTAAAGGAAATAATTTTCTAGCTCTCTGGTAATTGTCTTAAGGTATATCTCTTTCTTTACTGGCCCAAAATTATGTTGGATGATATCCAGTAAAAATCTGGTTTGCTCTCCATGAGGGAGTGTTGTCATTGATTTCTGTGAAGAAGAATAAGTTCTTTGTGTGACTTTGGTCATATTAGTATATCTGCGTTACAAACAATATTTAATTATAGGATAGACCTCTAGATCTCTCTGCCGTCATTCATCTTATTGACTTTAATAAGATAATGCCTGGATGCACAACAATAATTCTTTTTGGAAAACTGAAGACCTGCTTGGAGAATTCTCTTCTGAAGCAATTGTGTACAGTAGTTGTGTTCTATGTCCATATATGTGTTACATACAAAACCTTTGACTTCTGAGACGTAAAATGGCCCCAGAATGTAAAATGCCAGGATTAAGGTTGTCTCTGAAGCTTTTGACTCAGTGCTTTTTGCATGTGTGCATGATGATGTGATCTTTAGTTGTATACTCAGATTTATTTTTTCTGCAGGACCTCTGCCTCAGTCAGTCGTGACCTGAATTTTCTCTGGAGTTGAATTAGGGTTGAGTAATGAAAGACACTGTGTGATGCAAGGCTGATCATTGAAAACAAACTTTTCACAAGTGGCCAATAATTGTGTGTTCTTTGTTTTCTAGGTACTTGCCTTGAGCCCTTGGGGTCTGATTTGCAGAAGTACTAAGCCCTCATAGCTGCAGCTTAACTCAATGGAAGCTGTTATGAACACATGAAATGCTATTTATTGCTAAGGACTCTGGGGGGGGAAGTAGACCCCAGATGTATCAAATTGGGCTCTCAAACTTTTTGTTTATCTATCTTAAAGCTCAGCCACATGCACAACTTAACACAGCTTGACAAGTTACCACATTGCAGATGATAACTCTTCTATATCCTTGTTGCAAGTGGTAAAATTAATCTGTCTATCTTAGCCAGTGGTGAATGAAAGCTGTGCTCATAGTACTTTGGCTTTGGTGAAGAATAAAGAACACATGGAGTTAGAATGGCTCAGTTAATATGTGGCAACTTGTCAAGCAGCCACAAACATTATCATATGGCTGGTTCCTTAATTCCCCATACAAAATGGTGGTAATGCTCTTTGTTATGTCAGGGTTTATGAAAACAAATTTGCTCATGTTTCTTACTTGGGTATTGCATAGGTGAATGCCATGCAAAAGCCTATGAGAAAATGAAGTCTGTCTTCAGGGCACAGTTTGAACTGTGTGCAGTAAATAAAGTGTGGAGCAGCACACTCAATGATGAGAAGAAAATGGTATTTGGAATATCTGCTCATTTAAAAAAGATATCCTCTCCCTATTGTACATTGAATGAAGCAGTGGTCCTGTAGAAAAATACCATTATAATCATGTATGTAAAGACTATGTGTAACTTTTTGTGTTATTAAATAACAAATTTAAAAGAAAGACCACCCAAAATTTTATTATGAGGCACCATGCTGAATACTACAGAGTTCAGCACCAGTGTTTGAACTTCTGTTTCCTTCACACAGACTTCAGCCACTTGAGTTATTTTCAGAAATAACTGGAAAAAAATAGAGGCAGCAGGAGGCACCATTTTGTATGGAAAATTTCAGCCAACTGTTAAGTACTTGGCAAACTTACGAGTAACTGGAAACAAGACTCCTAATGAGAAACTACAGGAGTAGGTGGTGATCCAACTCTTGACTACATATGTAGAGCTAATAGCCTGCTTCCTCAGCCCAGGTGTTGCTAGTTTTGATAAGTCTTAGCATTTTGGATGCTTTACTATGCATATATGTTTGTGTATAATATGCAATATCTATTTATTGCTGTCAAGTAAAACAATGTGTACATTTTTTCTCGCACCATACAGAAAACCTGTTGGTTTATTTTCCCTGCATGCTGTTCAATCAATCACTTCTTTTCAAACCACCTATAGATTTTGCCAACTGTGCGTGAAGATTCTGGCTTCTTTTCCTGCCATGCCATCAATTCTTATGGGGAGGATCGCGGAATAATTCAGCTCACTGTGCAAGGTAGGAAGAGGACAACATAAGGAAAAAAACACAGCTATTGTAGTACAGTAAGTGTATGCCATCCTCAGAAATCTGTTGGGGGAGGGAGGCTCTGATTCCTAATTAAATCTATTCCTCATTGTCAAAGAAATGAGGAGCCGCATTGAGATACTTGGTCTTTCATTTTTTAGCATCACAGATTAATTCAAAATAAAGAATAAGCTCGAATCTTTCTAAATTGATAAGGAGAATTTTTCTCAAGTACACTAGCAGACAATCTGCTGAAGACATTTAAAACTTATCATCTTCAGTAAGGACAGTGGATATGAGGGGGGTACTTTTTGGAGGGAGAGGGAGAGTGTTGCATTTGTTTTTAAAGAACAAATGCTTGAGCTCTAATTCTGACATAAAGCAACATTTCTAGAATATTAAACCTATTAAACTGTGGATATTTAAACAAAATATTTCAAGCTTAATCAGTCAAAATAAGTTGTAATCAGTTTTCACAATACAAACTCTAGAAACCTGTGTTGCCTGGCGCTGGGGTTCCCCTCCCGCAGGGTTTGACTCAGGCAGATGCTGGCAAGTCCTGGAGTGGCTTAGGTGACAGTACTTGAGATGCAGAGCACAGGCAGGACTCAGCCACTGGCCACTGCTTATTTCTGTGCCATGTTTGTTCTGTGCTGCCATGCCTTTGAGCATGCACATAACAAATTTCTAGGACTTTCAAATTTCTTTCTCCCCACCCTTGATTTCAAGTAACTGCAGATGTCAGTGAGTGCTTAAGACAGCCCTGTCAAACCATTCAGATGGAGTTTGGGGACAGGAGCTCAGTTACACTTTTGCACATTTAAATTGCCTTGACAATTTAAAAGGGAATTAGGATGGGTATAAATGCCATTTATTTACATTCTTAACTCTAGAGGCAGAAAGATGCTTTAGTGTAATTTTAAACTAGTATAAAATTACTCTTTTAAACACAGTCAAAGAGACAGAAATTTTACTCCCTCCATCCACCAAATTTAGCAATTTAAAGTTTTAGTATTTGTATTTCTGCCATCACCTTTTGTGCAAAACCTGTAGAAATATCAGTGAAATGGGGTGTTCAAGGCAAAAATCTTTTCTAGCATAAGTAATCCAATCTGGAATGATTTTAAGGAAATGTAACTTTATGCTGCATATAAGAAGTTCAAACAGAAGGCAGTATTCAAGATTATGTCAGTGATTCCTAGTTGAAAAGTTACTTTTCCACCTTCTTCAGCAGGTGATTAACTGGCTCAGGGTGCTAATTAGTGACTGAAGAAAATGCCATGAGAGCTTACCACCAGTAGGCTATGCCACCACTGCCACACTTACTGATGTTATCTTGTTACAAGTACAGGCTTTCTTCTGACTAAAACTCTGTGTGTGTGTGTGTGTGTGTTTATTCAGAGCCCCCTGACCCTCCTGAAATAGAAATCCGGGAGGTGAGAGCACGCAGTATTGCCCTCAGATGGACCATGGGATTTGATGGAAACAGCCCAATCACCGGCTACGATATCGAGTGCAAGAACAAGTCGGGTAAGAAATAATCTTCCTCTGAAGTAATCTCCATTGCTAGTCATTCATCACTGAATTTATATTGTAAAAGATAATTCATAAATTGAAACTGCCTGGTAGAAATTTTCACCATGGTTTATTTAATCTTCCACAGTAAGATTTATCTTCATTTGGGGTTTTTTGTTGTTTTTAAGGTAAGGATATTAAGTTTAGCAATTACTGTTCTTCCGTTTTACCAGAGAAGCCTACACCTAAGGGGGATAAATTTTGTTCTGAAATAGTCCATTCTAGGTGACAGCTTGTATAATGCTTTTGCTAGCTGATTCTTGTCCCTGTTTTTATCTTTTCTCCATTTGGATATTTTTCTTTTAATTTCCTGGGTTTGTTTTTTTTTCCCTGTAGGAAAATATCTGCTTTTACAAATTATACTGATTTTTAGAAATTATATTCTGTCTCTATATGAGATATGAGTATATTGCATCTTCCCTGGAAAGCAGTGAAAAAGAGTAGTTGCAAGACTTTCTAGATGAAGAAAACTGTGTGGTAGTTTGCTGAAGCACCATGCAGGGTTTTCAGTAACATACTGGAAATTCCCCAAAAGATAAGACCAGTGACACATACTGGCACACCAATGTGAGCAGATACCTTTCTGCTAGGTCACCAGATGGTCACATCAATGAACATCTAATAAGAAAACTGAGGTAAATGGCTAAAAAAAAAGGTACCACCCCTTAAGTTAGGATTCCTGTTGTGGTGTGTATTAAGCCCAAAAAATGTTCACTGTCTGTTGAAATCTGAAAACATTTGAAGTACATTGGAAATTGGGCACATCGATAAGCACTGTGTCCAAGTTAACCTTTGAGAAGGGACTAGAAAGGAAATTGTAATGGATCAATGCTTTCAAGTATGATTAAAAAGACACTGTGAAATTATATTGTGCTGGTTTATGTTGGAGTTTGTCATACTATTTCTACGGGGATGTAGTCCATTAATAGGAGTGCTCTATGTGTGGTTATCAGTGAAATAGTCTGTTTATCAAAGCAACTATAGTACACTATAGCCATCTCCCTTTAGTTCTGAGATGTAAAAACGGACTTGTTCTAAAACTTGTAAAATTAAAAAAAACCTCTCTACTTATCTTTACTCTTTTCCATTTGTCTACATTGTGAATTTACCTTGTTCTTTTTTTAGGCAGAAATAGGGTGATGCTTTTATTACAAAATAAAATATTTTCAAGAGTGAGAAATCATTAGTCACTATTTTTGCATTGGCTTTGTAAATGAAATTAATAATGCAAAAGTGAGCAAGTACCTGAAACATTAAAAGCAATAGTTTACAACTGAGACTGTGGTCAGGAATCACAGTAGTGAAGGTGTAGACTAGGCAAGGATGCCTTCAGGTGATGTGTATAAAACCTACAGGGCTTTGTTTTCTTTTTAATACTTTCCCTTTATTTCCAACCACCCACCTGCTCCGGGAAAGGTTTTGAAAGTCATTCTTGCCTAATAGGCTTCTTTCTCACCCTAAAACATCACTTGTATTTCTAAATCATGTAACACAGCATAACCCCATCTAGGAAGGCTGAGCTGCGTTCCTTGGATTGAAGCAGTGTTGGAAAGGCATTTCAGAGCTCTGAAACGTCTTTGTTAGATTTCAGTGTTTTGAAGTGATAATGCAGAATGCAGGCAAAATTAAGTGGCAATCCCTGTGAACTTGCATTGCAAAATTATGTCTCTGTAATATGGCATGATAAGTAAATAACAAGGCAGCAAATGAAGCATCATCAGATTGGATGAAATCATCAAGACACAACAAAATGACAAGGATTAAAAAGCTGAAAGAAAGAAAAAATAGTAGGTGGCAGAGTTGGTTTTGGGGAAAATATTTTTTTGTCCATATATGAAGGCAAATGCTGGAGGTCATGTCTTAAAAATAAGCGGATTGTCTTCATCTCACTGCAAACAACAGAAATGTCATTTTTTAGAATATGAGACTGAATGTTTAGAGAAACTAGGTTCAGGTTTTTGAATTCTTGCACACACTTTTTGTCATTGATTAAATTATCAAGAAGAAGAAACATCAAAGATGCTTACTGAAGAACTTGCACAGTGTAGCTGGGAGAAATTAGAGTGAAGAAGAGGGAATTAAGAAAACCTCTCACAGTTTCCAGATATTAAAGGTAAAATGCTCACAATGCAGATGGTAAGCTTATGGAACATCCTGACAAGGCCGAAGTAAAACTGCAAGCTGAACAGTTGTGTTTAGCGAGAGTTTTCCACCTATGTCACTTACACTGAGAACTCAGAAATGGATTTACAGCAGGATCCATCATCTAGGCTTCGCAAGAAGGGAAACTGCAGAACTCTTTTTAGTTTCAGAGGATGTTCAGGTGACCACATATCATGCATGGACTTCACTGTACAGTGCTGCCTTCATGTATCCTGTCTGCCCCTACAAAAGACACGTTAGTTACCCTCTAGAAGGAGCATAGAGTTGCCTGTCATATGGGTAGGTGGCATCTGTGAGGTGTAGTTGCCATGAAGGAGCAATATGAACAGTGGGAGCTCAGCAGATCTGCCTGTTTCAGTGTTTGGATGAGATGCTTTGTCTGTACAGAAACGTACCTGTGGGCATTCAGACCTGACTTCATTGAGACCACCGATGAGTAGCCATCAGACTCATCCATTAGGGGTGTACAAAAAGGTTTGAAGGTAGGAATAGGCATGTGAGGCCTTCTTTGTCCCTCTCTCCTCATCCTTTTTTATTTTTGATGTCATTAAGGAAAGCTGAAGGGCAAACTGGGCATCACTTTACACTTAGGTCCCTATCCGAAGGGAAAGAACTATGCAGTACCGGAAGCGGCCATCGGGTGGCAGCGCCGGCCCGGGCTTGGAGCGGGCAGCCTCTTCCCCTTGGAATGAGCTTTCAGGAGCGAAAGGGCGCTAATTGTCTTTCAGAGTAATCCCAAACCTTCAGTCTTTATTTTAGGACCGAGTGGAAAGCTGCTGGTCTTCATGAAAGCGTAAATCTTTCAGAGATCACTGTGTCAGCGTGCATTTTCTATAACACCGAGAAGTGCCTGGTGTAACATTTTATGGCGGAATAAAGAATATGTTAAAAATTCCACCCTTTCTTTTAACTTTTTTTGGGGGGGTTGCTAGCCCATTGCTGCTTCTTTTTGGTGCTTGTTTCCAGTTTTTCTAGGTAAGTAGATTTTAGAACACTCTGCAACAACAAAAAAACTCAGCCTATAGTCAATCTTAATATCTCACTCAATTACTTACCACACGGACACAAGCAAATATTTTTAGGTTTTGCCAGAAGAAAATAAAATTAACTGTTTTTTTTCTTCTCTTTTTTTTATTCCCACTAAATTTTTCAAAACTGAAAACATTGTTGGCAATAAATTGTTTGATTACTCTCTGGACTGACTGAGTTTGAAGGGATTGCTTTTGTTACTTTATTTACCCTTCAAAACAGAGATACACATATCAAAATATACTCCTGAAGTCTATGTGTTAATCATAAATAGATACTGGCAGCCTACAATCAGAAGTACAGAACCCTATGAGTTTTCATCTCTTTCTTTCTCCATGGTGTGTCATTATTTAATCTACTAAGAGTTAAAGAATTTTTCAAATTTGTTTATTTTATTTCAGTAGTTAATATGTACTCCAGAGTTTTACCACTCAGAGGTCAGTATTCCAAACAACCAAGTAAAAACTTCATCAATTTTATAACATGCAAGCCAATTAAAAGAAATTATTGTCCTTATAAGGTCAAATTTAACACAATCTCCATACCAAATGGATCTTTTTATAAATACCTTTCCTGTTGGTGTGGTACACTGGAACAGTCTCTTCTGCTTTTATAATGTTTAACAAAATAGAGTGCAACTACTGGTTAAAATTCTGTAAAGTTTAAGAAAGCAAACTGAAAGCAAATTGTGGCAGCACTGCCTGCAGGTAATTCCTTTAGAGTTTCTGAAAGTATTCTACAGAGAAAGCTGTGGCAAACTCAGTTGCTAAGGAAAAATATATTCAAGTGAATTTGGTTAGCACTTAACTGTCTGATTCCTCAATGTCTTCTGGGTAAACTAAGCCACACAGACAAACAAACAGGCTCTGTAATAAGCCGAGCTGCAGATGTCATTCTGACAACTTGTGCATCTTTTAGCAAGCTTATCTAAAAGAATTTACACAGTATGTGCAAATATTTTGTATCTGAGTGATCTTTCTATATTTAAACTAATTTTTCTCATATGCTAAGCTTTCTGTGATCCTGCCTACAGTGACCCATACTGTAAAACACTCCTGTAGAGCTTCCAGTGACATCCCCCATAGGATGTTACAGAGGTTAAAGGAGGAACATTGCCTGCAGTAAGAAAGAAATGAAGGATGGCAACTCATAAAAGGCATCAAGATGCTTTAAACAGATAGATTCTATTATTTTGTTTGCAGCAATTGAATGCTTGGGTAACATTTTGTTTAGCCAATTTCCATCCTTTTTTCCTATTGTGTATCTGTAGAATTTCTAAAAACCATAACAGGCAGATGAGTAGTAAGCATGAATAATAACGTTGTACTCCTTTTACAGATACAGGCAAACAGCTAAGAGGCTTCTATATTCCCCTTACATTAAACCACTCCTGCAGCCTAACACAAGGCAGGGAAGTAACATCAGTCCTGGAGGGTGATGAGCCCCACGTCTAAATCAGCAAAGTACTCCAAGCTCATGCTCACAGTTCACCTGTGGTCTGAGCACCTAGAGTTTGGGATCAAACCATCTGCCTGTTCTCTGCTAGTCTAAGGTTCTTCATTACTGTTTATTAACTTCCTTTTCCCTCTTTTTGGAGCACAACCAACCTTCTCTCTGAGTGAGGACTTCTGTAGGGCAGCAGCTCCCATCTGTTTCACCGTTGTTTCAGTGTAGCAATGGTAAAAACCAAGTATGTACACACATCCACATACAAAACTGGGAAGTCTTTGCCGCTCTCACAACCCCTACAAAGAAAAGACAAAAAAATAGCTGTTCCCTAGGATTTGCTGGTGACCCCGGGGACGAAATCCCATTATTCACAACACCACACCTGGAGCAGTCAGAAATGCTGTCAAGGAAGGCAATCACTCAATTTGCTTGTAGCAGCAGGCATTACCTGGGTTAATTCAGCAATGACAGTGTCCTGCTCTGTGGGATGGTTTAACTGCATGTTTGTGTTACCAATGTTAGCATAATCTTTTATTTCTCTTTTCTTTAAATCTCTTCTTAAATAGACTCTTGGGATTCTGTTCAGAGAACCAGAGATGTTTCCCCTCAGCTAAACCAAGCCACTATCATTGACCTCCACCCTTCATCAACTTACAACATTCGCATGTATGCCAAGAATCGCATCGGCAAGAGTGAGGCCAGCAATGAGCTCACCATCACTACTGATGAAGCAGGTACACTCTGGTTTTGTAGCATCTAAGTCGTACTGGGAATTATCACTCTTTGATGTGAAGAATCTTTACATGAAATGCTGCTTATGTTGCTGCAGCTGCACAGAAAGAAATACTGAATTGTTCCCATAAAACATTGTGACTTTTGCAACTCCATCGTGCAGGCCTGTAATTAAAGCTGTTCAGTGGCATCTAGTGGTCAAAGAAGACATTGTGCTCCAAATTCTTAGCCTGGAGTACTAGAAAAGGCATGCTTATATCTACAGTTAGGCCACTCAATCTACAGCATCCTATTTTTAGTGGTGGTTCCTCCCCTGTGAATCTTGTGGTTCTCCTTACATGATCAGATATTAGTATAGGTAATTAATTTAAACTATCCTCCTTTGAAAACATTGGTCTACCTGAATCAAATCTTTCTTTGACTATTCTGTCTCCCAGCTCACTCATCATCTGATCTCTGTATAAATCAGTTGGCTGTCATTAATTAGTGTCATCCCCCTGTTCTTTTTGTCCATGTATTCTTCTGCATCATTACAGGTTTCTGTAGGAGAGGGTTATGCGGGCATGTTCACTTTGATGATTGTTTTTTGTATTCAAAATGATGCCTTCCAGGGCCATCTTATTTTTATTTCTCAGGGCTAGCAGAAGTGGTCAATGATAAAGACCACACATCCATGTGCAGGTTACCATGTTCCATGGCCTACGTTACATGTGACAGTGAAAAAGACTTACGAGCAAGAAGTGGAGGGCTACAGCTCTCTATTTCAGCAATTAGGAATGAAAATACGGAATGGCCATAAATACTTCAGTCAGGTATATTTTGCAATTATGTAAGTACAAAGGTGTGCAGCTGAGAGTAAACCAAGCCGCTTCAGCACCCTTAGCCATGAAACTGGGTGAAGTTACTCTGAAAAGGCTTGATCAGACAGGAGCTTGCTTATGTGTATTTGAAAACTCATTTTTATCTTGCTAATTTTATTTTTTCCTGTTACCTTATGCTAAGTCTTTCTTTGGAGATTTTGAGAAGAAAAAATGATGCCAGTATCTGGGTGATAGTAGTAAAACCCCTACTTCTTTCTCAAGATTTGTGTTGATCTGGACTTTAAACAGTTGGGAAATTATTTTCAGTTTAGCTTATATAAATACAGCTGTGTAGTTCCCACTCATTTTCTCTGTGGGTGAATTTATTGCTGTGAAAATATACCCTTTTTCAGGAGAACATGTTCTTGGTTCTGAGGGCCTTTTTTGATAAGAACAGGTCACAAGGACTCACAGTGCAAAGCAGAGAAAGAAGGAGACAATGTGAGCTACTTTTTTTGACTAGGTGTCTTTTTTCATCCTCATGGAAGGAAGGGAGTGAAGAGTATTCGTATTTTTAGGAGCCTTCACTGAATGGCTTTATTAACAGTGAATAGTTTGCAAAATTTTTTACATTTGATCAAGGTTTTTCTTTTCCTTTTTTCAATTAAAATGTGAAATCACTAGAGAAAACACATTATCCTTTCTTTGATCAGGATCACCTGTATCCTTCAAAATCTCATCCTTCACTATGCATATACATAAAACTAGAGGGATGGATCTTGGGTCTGCTCTCTCATTCTCTCTTGTTCACCCATGCTCAGATTTTTTATTACTTGCTAAGTTTTTTCCTGACTGATAATTAAGTTGTCAAAATCAGCAGCTGGCCTTGAAATGGAAACACAGCTTCCCTGTGAACAGGGTGGAACCTTAACATCGTGTTTTATTCAGTTCTTTGTAACCAAGTTTCAGAATAATTGATCCTTTTGTCCCTGTCTTTTAAGGAGCCATCTATTTGGAGAAAAAGACCAGCAGTGTGGAACTGTATTCAAAAGTCACTGATCTAGCTAGGGAACAATTGGAAGAGAGGAGGTCAGGTTTAGGCAGAGTATGTGATGTTTGTCTCCTGGGTTTTGCTTTCAGATGGTGTGTGATGTACAGAAGCATAGTTTTTTGAACACTGTTTACTTCTGTTCTCTGCTTTTACAATAAGAAATGGAGAACAGCATGGGTGCAGGGAATGAAAGGAAAGGTAATGAGAAGAGAGCAAAAAAAAGGTCGAAGAAAGACAATATACAACCTCAGCAGCTCAAATGATGTTATTGGCAAGGAGGCACAGATTGTGTGTCACATATTACAGTGACCTGAGTCACTCAGCGCTAGCTATTAGAAAGAAAACTGTAAAGGGTCTCTGTATCAAAACAATAGTCAAGTATGGTATAATTTCAAAGCTTACAGACTGTGTCTTTCCCTCCATACAACCCCAGATAGCTCCTGTGTTGGAAAATAAACTGCAAATACACACTTGCACCAACACTTGTCAGAAAAACAAAAGCATTATGCCTATTGTTTAATATTGATATCAAAAGATAAAACTGAAATATCTGGGGTTTTTTTATGTCTTTTTCACAAACTCTGTATGACATGAAATATGTAAAATAAATTACTTCTTATTTAGCTTTCTCCATGGTATGCTGGGAACTGTTAACTGCACAAGTCCGTAAAAACTTCTGCAGTTTTTCAAGGAAGAGTTAAGATTTAAAGAGAACATTTTTCAAATCATTTTTAGGATCAAATGCTTTGCTCAAATTCCATGACATTATAATGTACCTAGAAAAAATGGCATCCATGTTTGTCAGCAGGGGCACAGAATCAAGGAGAGGATCCAAAAGATTCATTGAGATCTCATTTTTACCAGTGGACTTCTTCCTTTTCTCCTTCCTGTACATTAATGCAAGGGATATTGAAATGAAGTTCTTTCAGCCTTTGGAAATTTTCCATATGAAAAGCAGTCAAGAATGACACAGAATAGGGCATATTTAATAACTTAAACATATTATAGGCTATATTCTGGGTGTCTCTGCTTTCATCACTTAAAGCAAAATGTTCTGGTTCCTTTCACCGCAGCTGTCGTTTACTGCTGCTCCACCTTTAACAGCCCCATCTCACCCTTTTTATTGCTTTACTTCCTTTGTCATGCTATTAAACTTAATATAATACCTTTACTGAGGCCATATTCTCCGCTGAGGGAACTCTCTACCACAGCTCAAGATTACTCCATTCCTTTCTTCAAATCTTTCTTGTACAATGATTGCTGAGCAAGGAATTTACTTCACACCTCTCCATTCAATCTGATTCTTGATCTGCTTTGTAGCTGCCCATCTGACAAGTAGGTTCCCCTAGACTGACAGTCTCCATTTTTCATTTGCCTTTAAAGCATCATGTGCACCCCTGGTAATGTATCAACAGTAAATGAAACTTTCCTTACTCAGGCAGGAGCTGCAGTGTGCTTTTTCCATTTGGCAGTTATTTTTTGCCTGATTTCCAGGCTGAGATGCTAACACTGGGAGGGTGAGAGAGGGTAAAGTGTGCAGGGGTTTGTGTATAAAATATCTGATATTTGACTGAACGTGCTCAGTCTCAGGCAAACAAAGGGGATACGACTGGAAAGTTTGTGAGAGGATGAAAGCAGGATGAGGAACTCCTGTCTCAGCGAGTTTGGCTGCCATTCTATCACCTACAGAGTTATGGCTCCTGAAAATATGTCTTGCCTATGTACATAGCAGAAACAGTGAGCATATCACTAAAGAGCTCAGTATTATTCACTGTTACTATGTTTTGGCATGTGTTGTATTCCGCTTTGGCCAGACACCTGAATAAGGAAGATACTAGGCTCTGGTTTGTTTGATGAAGCGGCATCTTCACTTTTCCATTGATTCAGTCAAAATCTTCGTGATCCCAGTGTGATAAACTAGTGCCGTAAAGTGTAAAGTGATGAATTCTGTGTGCTGCAAGGGCCAGTTTTGATCCATCTCTCTTCTCTCTTTGCAGCTCCTGATGGTCCACCTCAGGATGTCCAGCTTGAGCCTATATCTTCACAAAGCATTAGGGTCACCTGGAAGGTAAATACATGCAGCCAAAAATATTGACTCTGATGGTATTTTGGTACATTTGAAGAGGTTCCATTGGGAGCATTATAAAAACTGTGGATTGGTTATTTTATTTGGGAGAGACCTTGCAGGTACCTTTGCTGTATATTGGCCATTAAGGTTGGTGAATTAAGCAAAGAAAGAAACTTCCATTGAAGAGTGGGAGCAGCTTGCGTATGCCAATGACAATAACGTTTCCTACTTCTTCTGATTTCAGAGATAAGGTTATGTGCTTGGAAAATGGGCACTCACAGAATTTCACTGTGGTTTTGGACAAAATTTCACCAAACCATTGGAACGAATAGGAGTTATTTCCTGTTGCAATGGACTTTGGGACAGAGCCTTACTGAAGGCATGTCTGCACAGAAAGAGTAATACAGTCGCTCACTATAGTCCATGACTATTGATGAATCAGAACAACTGATTTAAAAATATCAGCAACTGATATTATTTAAAAATCTGGCATGTTTCGTGACTCAATTATTTTTTTCTATATTTTGCCAGTTGTTTTGTCAACCACAGAATGTTTTAACTGCTTTTGGTATGATAGCAGAGGTATTTAAACAGTGTTTTAAATGTTTTTGTGATATATACTGCTTGTACATTGTGGTGGACAGAATAAAGCTGTCTAATAACAGTAGTGTAATCTCAACATGAATGGCAGTTTCCAAATTGTATTGATAATTTTGTATAGTTAAGATTCTGAATTATGTGGTATCAAATGCTGGAGTAGGATGGTGGCATAATAGTCATTCGTTTCCATAGTGATGTCAGTTACTCCTGCAAATGTGGATAATGTGTATTTTGGACCATTCAGAAAGTCAGGATAGTAACAGGGAGCTACTGTTTATTAATCATTCATTTTATCTATACAATAAATAAGCAACACAATCCTGTTAATTTTGAATTTGCTCCTGAAAAGACACGTTTTTAGAGTGCACAATTTCTGTACAGTGTAGGTGGACTTAAAACTACTGAGATGTCCAACTAGTACAGAGTGACTAGATTTTTTTTATTAGTTCAATGGTATTTTTAAAATGGTAAATTAAAAATTCTATTTCGATGAGATATTCAGTATTCAAAAGCAGTGGCCTTTGTCAGACCCCTTATGCACAGGTCACAAATACAGTGCTGATTCTTACATCTCATCCACATCTTAAATTTATATCAGTGGTTTTTTTCATCAGATGGGTTCTAGAAACAAAAGGCATGTGGTCACTAGCCACAGGCTTACCTGGTGGTTGATGTGAAACACAACGATGTATGAAGGCATACATTAAGCATAAATTTAAATGCAGCACACAGTCAGTAGAGCAACGAAATTGAAGCAATGCAGAGTATACAGTCACTCGCAATAACTGAAATAAATGCTTACTGAGTTGTTTCTATTTAAAGCACTCAAGAAGTGTGGCTACCATTGGATCTAGTCAACTATAATATCCGAACCTCTATGCATGAACTTTTTTTTATGGATGTATGGGTAGGCAGATTGAAAGGCTTTGCTTGCTTTTTAAAAGTTCGCTTTGGGGCATATTTTCAAAAGCAACAAGAGATTATAGGCACCATTGGTTCACTGCTGGAGTTTGTAGCTGCCATTTGTGATTTTGAAGATTTGCCATTAAATTTTATAGATGCAGATGAGTGCAGACAGCTACAGGACAAATGAAATTCCCACACATACATTTCAAAAACATTGTCTAAAATATGGTTCGGTTTGTACTCTCAGGACATTTCAAGTGCAGTTTAAGTGTTCTGATCACTAGGTATAGTCTGGGGAGTAGAAGCATATCAAATGAGCAGCTAGAGTTGTATTCTCAAGGTCATGTTTGAAATTTGATTTGTGAATACTTGTTGAGTAATGATCAGTATCTAATATAACAAAATAATCAAAGAAACAAGCTATATATTGAATATATACTCCATTGCCCTTGCATATTTTGTGAGCTGAGTGAATTTTGTGAGAGGTGAATTTTCACAACTGGAGTGAGCTTAAGGTGTGAGATACCTATGATATGGAAATGCCTGATTGTACCTGTGCAGCATACTTCCAGATCAGGAAAGGTGAGTCCATGCTCCAACATCTCTTGTACCACCACGTGAACCTTGTGCCATGCACCTGTGCAGATGCTGGCTAGACACAGTTTGCTGTGGACTGCAGTGCAAGACTGCACACCCAGACTCCAACGAATAATCAGTTTCCTGTGAACCTTCAAGGTATTATTTCTGTAGACTCAGTCTCTGTTAAATCTATTAAATGTTTAATTTATTGACCAGGAGTGTCAGTGGTCAAGCAGCATGAGAGGTACTGTAGCAGTGTCCTCTATCAAAGTGCTAGGGAGATGGGTGTGGCTCTTGTCCGCAGTAGCCTAGGGCCCCATCATGACACAAGACCCCATGAGGTGCTGTTTTCCAAGCAGCAGGAACTCTGAAAGTCTCCCTGTGAAGGGATGGACAGCAAAATGCACCACTGGCACTTCACTGAATTTACGCTCGTATTCTTTGTTCTGTCAAGCCCCTGTTTGTTCAGCTTGGAAACTCTTTGCCTTGATTTTCAGTCATAGCTTTATCTGCTGGGTGCTAAGTTTCTCTGTGGTGCTAGACATAGTAGAAACCTAATTGTTTTCCTTGACTTGAAGCTCCTTTGCAGACAGAAGTGAAGTCACTGAGCTGCCTTCCTGAAAAGTTAGTCTTTGCATAGGCCTACCTTCACTAGAATAATTGTTTCCTGAATGACAAATGGTAAAAAATTATTAAGAAATGCCCCCTAATGAAGAAATCGCAAACCAGGAGTGAGCCATTTACTTCCCTTGATTTATTGCAGTTCTCCCCTGGCCAGAGCACTTTTAGTCCATTACTCAAAAAGCTTCTTTAAGGTGGTCCCATAGACATGCCATAGCTCGGTTCCATGCTGAATTCTACAATACACTGCTGAGGAGAAGACACTCATTTCATTATGCAATACAAAGTACTGAAGAATAAATACATACCGCATGAGATCAATGCTGTATTGTCATAGGAGGCAAAATAGGAAGAAAATGAACTCAGTAATAACTCAGTCATTTTTATTTTCAAGGTATGGAGCTTTATCCATGAAAGTCTATGATATTAAACAAAAGGGATTGTTTTGAGAGCCATAGTTATATGTAAAGTTGTCATATCTCATTCAAATACAGATAGTGTCAATAACAGCAAAAGGAGCAAAAAATAACACATCGATTATCTTCATCTTGTATTACAAGTTCCATTTCAGCATCCTGCTGCAGTCTTCCTTGCTGCATCTTCCTTTAAAGTTTCACTTTTAGAAAACCCTAGTTAAGTAAAGTTTTATAAGCCCGTGATCTATTCAATCCCATTTCTATGTGTCCACGCATATGGGTTTCATATAGAATTTTTAAATAATATTCAACAATTTTTGGTACTTTAAAATGGTGGCGAGAGAATGGGAATTGAACAGGAATTCTCATTTAGAAAGGAGCATGGAAATAGTCTTTTTTTTTTTCTTGTACTAATTTACAAGGTAAATGAACTCATTAGATTTAGGCAAGGGAAATATTCCTTCTCTTTACGCATATGCACATGCATACAACTATAAAATGTCTTATTTCACAAGTCATCGATACCCTGTTCTACAAATATGCAGTATTATGAGATAAGGAGTAAGATCATGGACTGCAGCTTACCTTTTCATAATGTAAGTAATGACTACTGACAAGGTTAACCGTATTTTTCCCTGTGAATACTTAGTCATGGACAAATGTTGATTCACTGAATTTTCTACTAAAAAAGTGTCAATGGACAAGGAGGCTTATATATCCAATATTATTTATTTTGCAAAAAGTCAACCCAAAATGAAAAATTTAGATACTAACAAGTAACGTTTTAAGTTTTGTGGAGCAAAACGTTTCAGTGCTTTGTTCTGAAATGACTTTGAGCTTTGTTTATATTGTCTAATGTTTCCAAGTGGAAAAAAAAAGTAAAATGTTGATATTTTATTTAAAGAAAAAATTCTCTTGACCTATAACAATTCTGAAGGTGTCTCATGAAAAATGTAAAATCTACTATTTTATTCCAGTTCAAAATCAGAAAGTATAAAATTGCAGAATTCCCATTAAAGAGAGTATTATGGCTATAGTCCTGCTCTGAGAACATTTCCATCCATAATAAATGCATGATTGAGTTTTATTATTATGATCATCTGTTTTACAGTATATATGTTCCAATATATGTACTATAGGCTTCTGTAATCTATTACGTGCAAGGTGTATGCTTACTTTTTCTTGATGCATGCCTTGCAGTATATAGTGTCCTTACATACAGCATCTTAATTTATGCTGTGGCGTAAATGTGGCAGTAGAGAACATATGCCATTCACAAAAAATACATCTGTTACATGTTGCTTGTGAATTTAGTGTGTGATTAGTGTTTGTGACAACAATCTTTGTGCAAAAGCCACTCATGGTAACTCATGGGAGTGTTCCAGTTGCAGCCTTTAGCTAGGAGATGTGCAACAGTGCACATGATAACATTTGACATAAGAAATCTCCACACAGACGGCTGAGGATTTGCCAGACTGCAACGGAATCCAATACCAATGGAGAGAAGTGGTGTCCTGGCATGATTAAACTGGTGCCTCCACACTGATGCCTCCACACATTTAGAAAAGAGACAGAGACCTACAATGTTGTTTGAAAGCAGTCCTCCCTGTAATAACACTTGAGTTGTCTGTCACTTTGTCCAAACTGTTTGCCCGTTAGTTAATTCAAAATATTTAGATTATGTTAATTCAGTCTTTTTGCCCCTTATCATCAACACTGACAATGCATATAAAAATGTATGGGCCATGCAGGATGCTATGGCTAATAATAGAATTTTAAATCCTTCAACTAATGAAAAAATTCACTATTGAAATATTTAATTATTTAAATGTACTAATTTATTTTATTCTTGGATGGATTGAAACAGCTTCATTGTATGAAGTTATCTGATTCTCAAACAAATAAAAAACAATATTACATTAGTTTCTACCCGACAGTCCAGCTTGAAAAAACCCATCTTTTGCAATCATTTAAAGATTGCGAAGCCATGGAGTTGTTTAGAATAGGTAACTCATTTACAAAATGTTTTCACAGTAAAGACCTACATATTACTAAAGAAGCTGGGGGGTGGGAGGTTGACAGTAAAACACAGAAATATTTAAACAGGAAACAACTACACTCTTAGATTTGAAAGACACAGTTCTAATACCTGCGTGTGCTTTACAAGGCACTCAAGACCTGAATCTCCTAATTCAGTCATCTACATCTGAATGGACAGCACAACAGCTTACAGAGATATTATTGGTATCAGAGGAACTGAAGTAGTACAGTGGAAGTTATATCCTTGCTTCAAGTTTTGTTGGTGTTTCTGAAGGCAGGGGGAAGCGAAAACAAGAGATACTTCAATCATTCAGATTCATCCAGTGATATATTTTAAACACAGAGAGGGTGCTGGTTTTTGCAGAGCAATGATTTGCTGGTAGTGGATGAAAGGCAAATCTTATGTTGGTTTTATTAGATTCAGTGAGACTTTAGTCCAGTGGACTATAAAGTCACTGAAACAGACAGATCCTTTGACAGAAGAGTATTCTCCTTGAGAGTGTGTTCCTCAGTAGATTTCATGGGATATAGTAACAACAGAAATTGCTGCCTTTGCCAGTTTAATTTATTGCCAATAAACAGCGTCACAAAGTCCTCTTTTATGGGTCACTGGAAGAGATGAGCTCATGGGCATCTAGTGGGAATTTGAAAGAGGTTTGGAGGATTTGAAAAAGCTTTTTTTCCATGCATTAAAATCTGTGCCTTAAAGTGTTTATACCTCATATGTGTAGAATCAAACAGGAACATTACCACATATTGAAATTAGTACAGGGCTCTTTAAATTGAATTGTAATAGGTATTTCTGTCAATAACAGTTTTTTCCCCTGAGATCTGTTTTTAATCTGTTCTACATTTTATATTACAGAGTACAGAAATTATTTCCACTAGTCAGGTACAGGGAATCTTAGATTGTGACTGAGAAATACAGTATATAATTACGGCCAACCATTTTGTACTATCCATATTCTTGAATGCCTGATACTGTACACCATGTTTTAGCAGCTATTCAGTATGCAAATCCCTTTCCAATTTATTATTGCCTTCAGCACTCATTATCTAATCATCTTTGCACACTACACATGGAATGAACAGAAGCATATTTCAAAGCACAGCATAAAATTTTCCTAATGCACCTAGCTGAATAAACTCATCTGACTGCCTTCCACAGATCACTAAATGCCTTACTAAAGATCTAGCAAGTGAATGGTAGGGGCTTCTGGCAAAAACCTAGTTAGTAATAAAGGGTAGGCCTGTAATGCAAATATACTCTTATCAACTCACCTTTGATTGATTCACCTGGTAAGAGAACAAAAAAGTATAAATTCAAGTTATAACTCAAGAATCTGATTTTTTTGTATATGAACCATCACAGGAATGCATGAATTAGAACAAATACCACCTAAATTCATATATCATGGTAAAAACTTCTTATTTTATGTGCAGAGTATTTTTTAAGTGTTACCTAGAAATAGACTTGCATTTGGTAGGAAAAAATGTTGATTCTGTGTATGTTTCAAAAATTTAAGTGGAACAACTTGATGCCGGAGATGTACTAAATGCATAATCTTTCATTTTTTCTTTAGGCTCCAAAGAAGCACTTGCAAAATGGCATTATTCGTGGATACCAGATAGGTTATCGGGAGTACAGTGCAGGGGGTAATTTCCAGTTCAACATCATCAGTATTGATACCACTGGGGACAGTGAAGTTTATACATTGAATAACCTCAAAAAATTCACCCAGTATGGCATGGTAGTCCAGGCTTGTAACCGGGCTGGAATAGGACCTTCTTCTCAGGAAATCATCACCACTACTCTTGAGGATGGTAGGTCCTAGCCAAAGAGTTATCATGGGATATATTTTTATTTATTTATTTATTTTTACCCTTTTTTGTTATTATTTATGGCTGAATTGCTGGTTACTATAGTGGGGATGTTAGAAGATCAGACTTTACAGGTGCTAGATACAGTAGATGGCTGGATGGAAAGACACTGGTCAATAAGCATGTACAATTGTCATTCCTAGAGATGCAGAATCATCCAGGTAAATAAATATAACTCTACTAATGTAATATACTGTACTGTGAATGATACTGACGAAGACCATAGCTTTCATTAAGAAGCCTATTGCTCTGGTGTTCACCTATGTGTGAATTTTGTGATCTCATCATAGCTTCATACTGATACCGTAGGTTTGAGATGCTAAGAATTACAAGTCTGAAAGGTGAAGTGAGACTATTGATTTTGTTGACTTATGTTTTCAAGTGAATCTGCTGTGAAACCTAGAGCTCTTGTGCTGCACAAACCCTTATCTAGTCAACCTAAAGAGAAATGTGTTTTTTTCAAGGATATCCAAACTAATGAGAGAAAAATCATCATTATTTCAGACAAGAGTCAACCTGTCTGATCCAAGGAACAATTTAGATTTTTTTTTTCCAAACTGCATAAAAAGCACTTCTCAAGCAATGAGAGGGAGTCCTCTAGTGGAAAAAGAGAAGAATTCCCTATCCAAAAGGAGGCCAAATATTTTAGAGGAGTAGAGAAGCAAATAATAGTCCAAAAGAATAGTGCGTTTCAGATTTCCAGCTACTCTAAATTGTTATCAATGTACTGAGGTCATTACCAGCCAAGAATATGACTTTTTACATGGGGAAATAGAGTAGCATACATCTAAAATTCTCTAGAGCTACAAGTTTTGAGGCATATGCTTCATGAAGGCTGATGTTTTTCATTTACTCTAAATGTTTCTAGGCCTACACAGATCACCACAAGGCCACATAAGTCAGTATGTCCACACTTGCATATATTTTATAGTATAATAAATAATTTTTATTTTCTTCAGAGTCCAGCATACTCACTTTTTCTGGTAACTTTTTTATTTTATTCATTACCCAGTTTAGGGTCCCCCTCAGAATTAAAGATATAATGAGCTTTAAAAGCAATACCATATACTAATACTGCTGTATTGCTTTGACAATAAATGGCCAACAGTAAATACCTTAGATTTGACTGACTTTTTCCAATTTTTCTAAATGCCACTGAAAATATTTAGGAACTATTTTTTCAATATTTTGAACAGAAATGTCTGCTTTTCACCCCAACAATTTTAGAGAGACATTAAGATTGTCCAGAAAGATGGTAATTTGGCTGCAAATTTAAAAAAATATATTTAAAGTGCTTATAGAATATTCTTTATATTTCAGCACTAGGACACATTTCTCATTCAAAACAAGTGACAAAAAAACTATTAAAAGACTAGTCAGCAAGCAGGGAAGCAGTTTATCAAAGGTCTTTCCAGGGAAAATAGCAGCATTTGCAGAAATGTGGACTATAGCAAGAATAAAATTTTTGCAATGTTAACAGTGTTTAACTGCTAATTAGATAACTGGTGATAGGATGGTAATGAAAATTGAAAGTGTAGGCAACAATAAACATAAAGTTGTATTCATTTAGTTAAAAATGGTGAATATTTTATTCCAGTGCCTAGTTGCCCTCCAGGGAACGTGCAAGCCACTGCCACATCACCAGAAACCATCTCTATTTCTTGGTCAACTTTGGCGAAAGAGACACTGAATGGGATTCTGCAAGGGTTCAGGGTTATCTACTGGGCCAATCTCCTGGACGGAGGTGAGGGAAATCAAGCTATTACTGAGTAACAAGCCATATCTGGTCTTTATATCATTTATGTTCTGCGGTGAAGGCATTGCACTTCCTTTTCTCTTTGGTTTAGAGAAAGTTTCATCTGCCTTTGAATGAAACCATTTTCCATAGAGCTTTAACATTGTGGCTGACATTCCAAAGCTGCCTGAAGGAGCCCTCAGGAAAGGCTTCCATTGTAGGTTTGCAACACTCCATAGACCTGGCATAGTACTCAAAATGACCTGAGCAGATTTCATCTGTCACAAAGTTCAACGGGTTTCTTATATAAAGAATGATGGTACTAACTTAGAACATACCTGTCCAATCATAGCTTTTATTTTGGTTTGGTTGATTATCTATTTAGTTAGCTAGTTGACTTCTTGAAAGGTTATTTCTTATTTTTTGACAGGATGCATTTCTTCTCCATAGCTGAGGGAAAAAGAAGGAAACATTTTTGGAAGACGCTTGTTATTTTCATTCCAGCCTTTTCTGTTGTATGTATGTTTTGTATTCAAGGGAAATTGACTTTTGAGTAGAGAATGAGTGAAAATGATCAAAGGATAAATGAGATACCTTACTAATCTGCAATTTGTTGCATGATGGTAGTTCTACGTATGGGGCTTTCCTGTAAATTAAATATTAGTAGGTTTGAGATGCACATTCCTGTTTGCCCTGCTGAATTTTCACAGCTCTAGGGCAATGAGCTGTCTCCCTTCTTTTGCTTTCATCCATCAGGATCATCGTTCACTCTAATATGCAATTGTCTTGCAGATCCTGACCTCTGTTAATCTGGCAAGGGGAAACTGAAGTGGAAATGTAACCCAGAGGCCCATTTTACTGCTGTTAATATTAGAGTAAAAAATATTTGGAAATAAACCACCAATTCCTTTGTGCATTTAAAAATAAAGATGAAAAATAAATGAGAAACATACGTAAAAATGTAGATACGACATGCATAAAATTAAGTGTTTTCAGTGATGCCTGCAATCTTTGGATCAGATATGACTATTATCAATGTACGTCTAAGCTCCTATGGTTTGTCATACAACATGATGAAAAAAATGATGTTCATACAGTGCTTAAAACTGGATTTTCTTCGTTTGTGCAGCTTTATTTTCTGCCCTAAATATGTTTAAATGTTTTTTACCATATGGGTTGTATTTCTTAGCTTGCTGAGAAAAAGATTCATATGAAGTGCATATCTTTCTGCAAGTAAATCTGATTTTATTGTGTTTAAATCTGTTGTTAGCTGGTATTACTGCCATCAAGTGCTTTGCAGCAGCACTTGCTACATAATTTAAAATGAAGGGGCCTTTTTTTTTGGTTTTCCTTATGAGAAATGGTCGTTCCCAAAACCAGAAAATCTGTTTGAAGATAACTGCCCGTCTTATTTTTGCTCTAGGGAATGTTTTACAATAATCTCTGCTTGATATGTATTCTTTATGAAAAATCTTATTACTTGTAGAAATTTTCAGTTCTCTTCCCTGTATTTAAAAAAATTGCCAAAAAAAAAAGTTTGAAGATGAAAACTGGGTCTGCTTTGAATGGTAAGAAGTTGAGACACAAAGGAATTTATTTTATTTTATTTTATTTTATTTTATTTTATTTTATTTTATTTTATTTTATTTTATTTTATTTTATTTTATTTTATTTTATTTTATTTTATTTTATTTTATTTTATTTTATTATAATTCATTGCTATTTTATAACAATGAAGCATTACTTCTCTTGTGCACTCTGTAATCCCCAAGCTTTCCACAGTAGGTATCAATAGCTGGGAGAAGACTGAATTCAGCAATAACTCAATTTCCTTTTTATTCTATAGAGCTAGGAGAGATAAAGAATGTCACTACTACACAGCCATCCCTAGAGCTTGATGGCCTGGAAAAATACACCAACTACAGTATTCAGGTGTTGGCTTTTACTCGAGCTGGAGATGGAGTGAGAAGTGAACAAATTTTCACCCGCACTAAAGAAGATGGTAAGGACTAAAACATTTTCCATTCCCACTTCCACAAATGTTTTTATGTCTCAGGCTTCCGAAACAGTGCAAACTTGCAGAGTGAAATTTCTACCTGGAGGTCTTGGGTTAGGAAAACGTGGAAAGGAATAGTTGTCCACAGCTTTGAGAACAATCTTATTGTTTCAAAGACTCTAGTTCAAGTGAGCCAGAAATTTGTAGATAACGCTAATTATCTGAGCATGTTTATCTCTTTTTTTTTTCTCCTAGGTAATTTGGGATTTTATTTGAGAATTTTGAAAGGATTTGAGTTAATTCTTTCAAAGTGAATAAAAATGGGAAAAGGAGAAGAGAATATTCTAGGATGATCGTAATATAACATATACTTCTAAGAGGATGTTTTTCAGTGTATTAAAAAAATTCCTCTAAACACCTCTTGCCTCAAACACCTTGGTTCATAGACCAAGGAATGGAAAATTTAAGCTGAAAGTTTAAGAAATTTTAATCACACACAGACACACACATGCGTGAGATTTTATAATCATTTTCTTGTAACTTTAGTTGTGAAAATCACTTCAGATTGCCTCAGTAGGATGCCTACTGATGCCTGACTATTTCTCAAGGACTAGAATTTCTGATTCAGGAGGAGTTTTGTCCCTAACTTGTTTAATGCCTTGAAAACCTCATGAGATGTAGAAATACATCCTTAATAGTCCTAAACATTTTTGAAAATCTGGATCAAGATTTTTTTGGCAGAAAGAAAAAAGCATACAGTGCTAGCAATGAAGTTACTTGAATAATATTTTATTGGTAAATTCTCCTGTGAGTTATCAAATGTTTTTTCAAGGAAATTAGTAAATGGATAGCTTTTATTACTTTTCCAGTTTACTGGTCATTCATGAATATATGAATATATTTTACATTCTTTTTATTTGTAATGAGATTTGCGAAAGTGCCATGGGAGTAGGTTCAGTAGATTAACTGACTCGATGAATGTTTGGTGGTGTTTTGCCAATAAAAAAATTACTTGATTTTTTTTTTCCCAGTGAAACATTAAGGGACTCATTCTAAAATTTACATACATTGTAAGGTCACCTGGCCCAAGTTGTAGTTGTGTCTAGGGGATGCGGCATAGATGAAATCGGACTTCTAACATTTTCTCTTACATTATCAAATGACTAATTTGTTCCTAGTTATATTTTCATGGGCTTAATAATTTCCATTACTTTGATAAGTGAATGTCTTATAGCTGAGAAACATGAGGAGATTCAGGCATATATCGATGTTGGTTAATGTTGGTCTGCTTCCTGGACTTCCTAGGTGTAGGTATTGCTGATATCCTACATCAGCTTGCAATATGGCTTTATTGCAAACTGTCTCAAGGTGCAACAGTTAGTCTGCAACTGTCAAGGACA
Source organism: Dromococcyx pavoninus (assembly GCA_033558185.1). Taxonomy (NCBI): domain Eukaryota; kingdom Metazoa; phylum Chordata; class Aves; order Cuculiformes; family Neomorphidae; genus Dromococcyx; species Dromococcyx pavoninus. The sequence goes on along the minus strand of JAUMJL010000395.1, from coordinate 322,865 downwards.
ATTTGCTCAGCTATGGACTTGTGTGTCTTACACACTGAATGTTAGGTCATTCTGATCCCACCCTGAAGTCCTTTAACAGCTACTTTGGAGCACCTAAGTCCTAAATCAGATGCTCTTGAGACACTGAGTGCTTGGAGCTAGATGATTTTGTTTAAAATATCTAAAAAATAAGAGAACTGTAAGATCACCTGCTGCATTCTCAAGTTACCTTCTGTTACATAGATCCCAGCATGGCAATCTTTCTCTGAATGCTCTCTGAACACAAACGCTCTCTCACACCAACCAGAGCCTTCAGCCTGGGACTGAAGCCACCAGCAGAGATGGGGATTGTCCCACACTGCTCCAGGAGTTCAGGGACAGGCTGGTCTTGGGGAGGCACATGTCAGAGCAACCCTGAAGACAAGCAAAAATGTGCTTGCTGGTCTATGCCTTTGAGGAATATTGCAGCCTGCTGCCTTATGTGTGGCCAGCCATTTCAATGTCAGGAGACAATAAAGAGCATTCTTCCAAAAATGCCTGAAAGCCAACCTGCAGAGACAGTGCCTGGCTCCTGGGTCAGCACTTCATGGCACATGTGCTGTAGAAGTCATAACAGCTGTTTGGGAATGCTATGCACTGCTTTGTGTTGAGTTAGAAATTTGATGGGAGCTGCAAGCTACCTAAACTTAGAAGGATGCAGGTAGTACCCTGTCTCTGTGTAAAGTTCCTTCAGCTTTTTGGGATAGATCAGATGGCAGAAGTGGTGCCAGCAATACCTCTGTCTCACATTGTGGACAACAAAAACATGGTGTACTGCTCCTGAAAGGTTGCCGGCACCTTACCAAGACCATTCCCCTGCTCTAAAGAGGATCGGATACATCTCAGCCATTGCTGATATTAACTAAGCTGTTCTCCAGAATTTGCAGTGATAAGGACTCCATAGCCTCCCTATGTATCCCTTGCCAGTTAAGGATCCACCATAAAGCTGACTTATAAAAAAGAAGGGAACAATGTTTTTAGCAGGGCTTATTCAATATGACGAGGGGTTAATGGTTCTAAACCAAAACCAGGCAAATTTAGACTAGATAAAAGGAAGATGTTTTTTATAATAAAGGTAGTGAAACATTGAAACAGGCTGCCCAGAGAGGTGGTATATGCCCCATCCTTAGAAACATTCAAGAGTCAAGTCAGATGGGGCTCTGAGCAACCTGATCTAGCTGAAGATATCCCTGTCTTATTGCAAAGGGGTTGGACTACGTGACCTTTAAAGATCACTTCCAACACAAGCTATTCTGTGATTCTATAATGCCATCTCTTTTACTGCAAAGTGTGTTGAATACTTCCCTCTGCACTGCTGGCCAGGGAAGGTGATGGATAACTTGCTGCGTTTTAACAGTATTCACCATCAGAAGGGTTACTGTGCCCATTGTTCCCTCTCCTGACGCATACACTCGTCCATCTTCTGTGACCTGTTTCCAGTTTGCAACAGTTCTGAACCATCAAAAGCCCCATTTTCTTTTTCCTTGGTGGCACTTTTGCGCTTTCCCTTTCTGAGATCAGACAGGCCCCAAGATGTGGGAAGCACATAGACTCTGACTGTGTTTGGCTGCTGTGCAAAGGCTCATCTCTCATCTTTAATCCTCCTGACAGTTCAGCAATAATTCACCCTGAGGCAGAGTGACTAACCTTTTCAGATATTTTCTGATGCCTCACAGTGGTTTCACTCATTAAATCTTTTGTCCAGAAAACTAAACTGCAAGGTGTTTCCAGAAAATAAAATGATTTCATGTTTTGTTTCAACTTCACAACTTTTATTAAAGGCAGTAAAGGTTTAGAGTGGAATACATAAAGGGCTGTGGTTATACATAAGCCAAAATCAAAGTCCTGGATGTAAACTTCCTTAAAGCTGTGCAAGTTAAATGGGAAAAGAACATTCACATTGACAAAATATACGTATCTAACAGATGCGTCGTTCTTCAGAAAGAACAGACATTTCTTCTGTAGTTTTCTAAGGAAAAGGGGCTCCTGTAGAGGATAATTCAGTAGGACTAATTTCATTGCACCTAAAAGATACTGCTCTTGAGCACTTTCTAAGCATGTGAAATATAAAATAATTGTAATCCTAACAGAACTTAGATCTGGAAACCTTATATGTCCGCTCTCAGACCTTCTCTGCCTAAAACTATGACACAAGATATTCCACCATCCTCTAATTGAATCTGTGTATCTGGGATATTTGTAAGTTGCTCCCAAGGCCTCCACATCATTGTTACTATGAGGTCATATCATGCTATTAATTTCTTCTTCTTTTTAAAGTTCTTTTACATTAGGAGAAACTTTTCTTTGTAAAATCAATGGTGCAGTGTGTTCCACTGCAGCAGTTGAAAGGCAGATCGTGGCTTCCTTCTCTGTTGCTGTTCAACTTCTCTGTTGGTGTTCAGCTACAGATATCAAGCCAAAATTTCTGAAGCAGACTTTAAATCTCCAGTGTAGGAAAAGAAGAGTAACCCAGGGAGTGAAGTGATCAGCCTGGATTAAGTGAGTTGATGCTTTTATTTCTTGTAATGTTTGATACTGATTTTAGACACCAGAGGTCAGACACTGCTGCTGGTCAGCTTAGGAATTGGGAACAACTCTAGCAAATAATAAGAAATCAGCTTTCCTTTCAATGTGATCATATTTATAGGGCTTGCTTTTTTTTCTGTATTAGCCTTCAGGAAAAGAAACTACCATTCTCGAAGTTCCTCCCGTCAGAAAAATAAGCCAACAGAAATGACCAGTTTTTAAGAATTCATTGTGGTTTCATCCCCTACCCTGCTTTTTACTGAGTGTCTGGCAGAGGTTGCTTCTGAGGTTTCTGTGTTGCAGGGGGATACATGTTTATCTTTTCAATCAGCTTGCTTCAAGAAAATGCATTCTTATGCACAGCAAGCTGTTTGTGTATCACAAAAGACTTAGTTCTTCAGAAGTGCTGTCCTTCCAGCTCTCCTCTGCTACTGAGGTTGATGTTCAGAGCAAGGGGAAAGCTGCAGCAAGGGAGCAGCAGGGACTAGCTGCAGGCAAGGAGGAATAACACTAAACCTCTTTGCTAGCCTCATTGTAAGACACTGCCTCAATTCAAAGAGATTTCATCCTCTCCTTTCTCTTTCTGGACACCGGGCTTCCTGGTGACTGATGTGAGAGATGGAAGTACAGATGCCGTCTGATGAAGCTTTATATTTATTCTAAAATGAATAAGCATAAATCCAATCAAGAGCATGTTCAGCAGTCTTTGGAACAGAGCTCTGATTGGGCTTGTTCAGCTTGGTGAAGATGGCTGTGCAGTTCATCACCCATTGTCAGAGATCAGTTTTGACTAACAAAAAAATGGAAAAGAATAATAAATGTTTCCCTTGCAAAACTGGTGGGATTTGATAGAAAAGGTGTGATAAGTATGAGGTCAGTTCAAAGTGAATGAGAGGTAGACTGCACATGTGACTATATTTTGACTACCGTAGGTCTAAATTCTGGGTGGGATCTCTACATGAACAAAGGCACTACTGGCAGTAGTCAGGATTTTACTTTGTTTGGTTTTTTTTTTTCATGAATGTTAACAGTTGACAAGAGAGTCTTGTGTGGTGCAGGATTAAAAATCTCTTATAGAGCAGGGTTCCGTTTTCTGATATATTGGTGATATAGCTGTTAAATGCACTGCACTCTGTGCATTTACTTCCCTGCTGTTGAGTGCTGTAAAGAGAAATGGTGATAATCTCTCTGCTTATGAAAAGGGAAAGTTCCTGGAGCTCCTCCCCATTATCCAACATATCTAAATGCTGTTTCCCAAACTAGTTGTATCAGTATAATTGCTTTTTCTGCGTTAGCGTTTCGCTTGCACTGTCAAGAATACAAAGTGTTCTTCTCCACATGAAAGCAGCATGCTGTTTCTGTATCTTTCAAAGACTTGCTAGCTGGAGAATGAGGCCTTTTTTATCTTAAATTTGCTACCTGAGAGGTTGCAAAGTTGGCTAGTTGTTGGCTAGTTGTACTCTGGCTTCATACCATTATTTTACTCCTGGTGACCATAGAAAAAAAGAAACTATGGTATTGTGCACATTTAGTTTGTCTTTGCTGGGATCTGTGGGAATCCAAGTGCTAAATAATGATCCATGGAGAATTCAATAAAACAGCTCAGGTCTCCTGATACTGTTGTCTCATAATCAGTGAAGCTAGGAAGGCTGTGGGATGCAATGGCAATAGGAGAGAATTCCTTAAATTAGCATAGCAAGACTGGGGCTTTTCTTTGCAAAGATAAGGCAGACATTGCATTCCCCCACCACAACTTCTTCAGATGCTCAAGGAATCTATGTTTAGTAGCAAATGTTTCAGTTTATGCTGAGCTAACATATAATAATCTTGTTTAAGTCCAGGGGATGAGTTTGAGTAATGACTTTACCCTCTGGACAGAGGACAGTGGTGGTCTGTAAGGCATCAGGTGACAGTCTACAGAATTCTTGCTAAGAAAATGTAAACACTTTCCCACACACAGTCATTTCCATGTGCATGACCCTGCAAACAAATCCAAAAAGAGAAGTGATAAATGAGCATTCAGAATAATTTTAGCACTACTGCAAAAACTGTTGCCTGTTTCCAACCCCTCCTTAGGAAGGCTTCAGAAATTTGACCATATGATTCCTTGACTTTCTTTCCAGCCCCTCTTTCTGCTGGGCTGTATACTAGGCTGAAATTCAGCAGTTCACTGACAAGTTATATTTTCACATATATCCATTGACTGGAAAATACTAGATGAATTTTGAGTTAATCCCTCAGCAGTTGACAGCCATGACCAATTAGAATCAAAATCTATCCCTATAGATCGCACCCTAATTTAACAATAAATTACTTTAACCTCATACAACTATTTGCAATGATTTCCAGAAAACATTGTTAACTGTAAAGGAATCCTCCGGTGGGTTAAGTAATTACCCTGGAGAGCTAGCTTTCACTCTTCAGCAGCAGGAGCAAATAACATTTCTAATGAGTTGAGTATAAATAACAAGTTGAATGCTGTCAAGCATCAATATTTACTCTGCATTGGATAGAACTGCGAACTGAATTACCCCCTTTGCAGCAAGGGGTTGGGTTTGCATGCAATTATAATCATGACATTCTCTCTTGATGCCTTACTAGCTTTCTCAACACACTATAAATAGAAAATGCATATTTGGAAATGTTGCACTGAGTGGTGCCTATCTGTCATCTTTCTTATTTTCATACATCTTCTGGCAGTATCTGTACAGATGTAAAATTGAAGTTTCCCTTATATGTTTTTTACTACCTGAAGTAGTTAGCTGCAGAGCTAAGCAAATTTTTACTCCAGGCTGTCTGTATTTTTTTTACTGGCAATTTTTTTTACCACTATACCTGTTCTCTTAAATGAGGCAGAACCAAGATTAAGGATCCAACTACAAAAATCAGCTTCCTGGACAAGGGTTTTTCCACCTGTATTTCATAATAACTGTTTCCTCTGAAAGTGAAGAAAACTGATCAAGCATTGGGATGGTAATTTTACTGCAAATTCTAACATTTTGGTTGTTTTGCTTGAAATTAGACAAAAATATTAGATTTTACATGAACCAAAGGTTCTGCAGAGAGAAGTCCATCAAAATGTCTCATTTTATCTTTGATGCCCTATGTAGTAATTGCCAGTACCACATATCTATTTTAATTATTTAACAGGAATATTCACCACATGCAGTATTAAAAATATATTTAAAAATATTTATTTTTACTGTTTAAAAATTATTTTAACATAATTTCCTCTTAACAAATGCGCTGGGCTTTTTCAGGAAATTTAAAAAAAGTGAAATTAATTCAAATGTTAATTGTAGACCTGTTGTTTTGTATAAGTATCAGCTTATGTGTAATGTCATATTCTAGCATGCAAGAATTTTTCCACATTAGGATAAGATCACTTTCAAAGTTGGAGAACATTGTACAGCATAACATGAAGTCTTTCTCAAAATGCAAGCATGCAGACATCAATTAAGATTACGTACCAGAATTTTAACATCTTGTGGCTGAAGGTTTGGTTTTTTTAGAGGAGTGTTTTTTCATCTTTTTTTTTTTTTAGTGACAGTTTTTGTTGGCTTGTATAGATAGCTGCTGTAATTAGAGAAATAGATATGTGTTCACATATTGCAGTTCCAGATAGAGGTCTGAGCTGCTCAGGGCAAGGTTGTGGGAAAGGAGGGTGTGTGGCCAAATGTCTGCTCACATGCTGTGCCACTATCTAGACCTCGATCACGTCAGGCAGTGATAACTGCATGGGACTACAGCTCATTTGCTCTCTAGTTCATTAAATTGGCAGTTCTGCTGTATGTGTAGGCATTAAACTGTTCACATGTGTATTATGTATACAGCAAATAATCATTTGGCGTGACTTATGTCTTCAAAATTGACAATTTACAATACGTGGTTTGGAAATTTTTTACTGGCCACATGTTTTCATGCCTGTGGGTTGGAGGTGATACTTCACAAAAGTTTAACCATCAGAAGCATCTTCTGCCTCCAGCCCCTCTGAAGCAGAGTCTGTACCCTCTTAGGGGTGGGGGTATAGCCCTCCAAACCCTGTCCTCTGCTGTGAGCAGCCTGGAGTCTGCTTCCTAACACAAGGTGTCCTCCTTGGTCCACAGGACCACAGTTACCAAAGTAGCATGCTGTGCTTTTCCTTTTTGATCCTCTTGTTACATTAGGATGGGATGAAGTTTAACAAGTCCAAGTGCCGGGTTTAGACACAACAACCCCATGCAGAGCTATAGGCTGGGGACAGAGTGGCTGGAGAGTAGTCAGGTAGACAGGGACTTGAGAGTGCTGGTGGGTAGGAAACTCAACGAGAGCCAGCAGTGTGCCCAAGGGGCCAAGGAGGCCAATGGTATCCTGGCCTGCATCAGGAATGGTGTCGCCAGCAGGACTAGAGAAGTGATCATCCCCTTATACTCAGCACTGGTCAGGCTGCACCTTGAGTACTGTGTCCAGTTCTGGGCCCCTCAGTTTAAGAGAGATGTTGAGATGCTGGAGTGTGTGCAGATGAGAGCAACGAAGATGGTGAAGGGACTGGAGCACAAGCCCTATGAAGAGCAACTGAGGGAGCTGGGGCTGTTTATCCTGGAGAAGAGGAGGCTCAGGGGAGACCTTATTGCTCTCTGTAACTACCTAAAAGGAGGTTGTAGGCAGGCAGGGTTTGGTCTCTTCTCTCAGGCAACCAGTGACAGAACAAGAGGACATGGTCTCAAGCTTGGTCAGGGGAGGTTTAGGCTTGAGATTAGGAAAAAATTCTTCACTGAAAGAGTGATTGGCCATTGGAATGTGCTGCCCAGGGAGGTGGTGGGGTCATCGTCCCTGGAGGTGTTTAAAAACAGATTGGATGAGGCACTTAGTGCCATGGTTTAGACGATGAGTAGGTGTTGGTGTTGGGTCATAGGTTGGACTAGATGATCTCAAAGGTCTTTTCCAACCTTGTGATACTGTGATACTATGATACTGTGACCACTGAGTGCCTGCTTTGGACCACTCTTAACACATCTTGTTTTTACAGTTCCAGGTCCTCCTGCTGGTGTTAAAGCAGCTGCGGCTTCGGCTTCCACTGTCTTCGTGTCCTGGCTCCCTCCGCTCAAGCTGAATGGCATCATTCGTAAATACACTGTCTTCTGCTCACACCCCTACCCCACAGTAAGTCTCACAGGCTGACCTCAAAGGGGTGCACTGGCTCATGGGGCTGAAATTTTGTGTCTGCAGGTGTTCAGCGTTTCATGCTTTTCTTACTACTTCCTTTCCTGCTGTTTGGTCTTTCCCCTAAGCAAGGGTGAAGGAGGATCCTGATGCTATGGGGTAATTGCACATTGGTTTTGTTTTTTCCCACCTATAAAACTTTTGCAGTATTTAAATCTTCTTGCACAGTCAACTTATTGCTGACTTGTGAATTATGTCAAAACTCATAACTGAAGTTATCTTTTTTGTCATAATTGAAGTATCTTTTAAGGCTTGGGGTTTTTTAGAGTTTACTCAGTGACCTTTTACAGGACTGGCTGCAAGCTATGTGGAGCCCTGTGGTAGCTAGAGGCAGGTATTTATATCCCCAATTGCTGAATATAACTTCTGTTTTCATTTAAGTTCCTACCTTTTGGGCTTGTGTATTCATGTGTGAAGGAGCATAATGACTTATGAACGAACATGTTTGCTTGTGAATAAACTTAGTTCTCCCTGGAGCATTTGCCCACTCTAGGTCAACATGTTATTACTTGATGAGAAAGTGACAAGAGAAAAATAGAATTGCGTATCTGATATCTTTCTCTCTCTTGAGTCACAAAGGAATCTAGCTGTCTTTAAATACAAGGGGCAATTGCTTTTTGTAAATATCCATGAGTATTTACTTTAATATGCATTGAAAAATTACTTATTAAGATTTATCCAAGGTTTTGATTTTATTTTTAAGCAGGACTTCCCACCAAAGGTAGCATTGCAAGCTGAAAAATGTAATCTTATTTTAATATAGAAGGAAAATATTATTCCAGAAGTAGGAGGAGTTTGACAGAGAAATTTCCAGAAGTGCCTCAGGCTTGTTTTCAAAGCTGGCAGAGAGAGAGGAAGGCCTGAGGGTGTGTCTGAATGGGATCCTGAGGGCAGATGCAGCCTCATCCATCCCACTCTTCCAGCAAGGGAACAAATTCTGCAGGTACTCAAGGGGACATGAGGCAAAACACACACATCTTTTCATGGCTATGCTTAAACTGATATCTACTATAAGCAGAGTTTATTATTCATACCTAGAGCTAAGGTTTGGAGATCTTTGCATTATTTTATGTCTTCTAACTCCATTAATTTACTAATTGTAGGCACGTAACCCAAACTATCTTGAGCATGCTGTTTAAGTGTAAACTAGCTAGAGGTTTTTCTATCATGGTTCTTACAGTTCTGTGGCACACAACTGGTTAAAGAGGTCCGAGTTTACAGAACTGGCCCTTGCTATTAAGGCTCTGGGGACCAAGCACTTCTCTGGGCGTTTAGAGAGACCACCAGGTGGTGCTGCTGCCTCTTGCTAGTTACTTGCTATGCAAAAAGCTGCAATGTTCCTTCCCGAGGCTTTGCTAGCAACGACTTTTTGTATGTTTACATCACCAGGAAAAAATCATCCTTGGCCAAATTTTTTTTCTTTGTATGCAGTTCTGTCATATACAAATTTTTTTAAGTCTGCTCATTGTATGGTTACCTTTTGGAGTACCTCAGTAATGAGCAATGGCAAGAATAGATATTAATTTTACTGGTGTTGACCTTTACTGAATTTTACTGCTATATTTTTATGCAGTTCATTATGTTATTGTGTGAGGATGTCTCTACATACCTTAGCCCAAGGTAGAGGCACTTGAATGTGTTTGTGTTTTCTGTTGTTAATGTGTACAAGTATAGTTATCCTGTTGTTACCTGTATGCATGAAGGGGTGTATGTGTGTGTATATTTAAATATATATACGTATAGACACATGTGTATATATATATATATATATACAAGATATACCCATAAGGACAGTCCCTGTACCACTTCTCACTAGTGTTTTGAAGATCATCGTGCATTGTGGCTTACAGAACAATCTTCTGTATCAGTGAGTCAGGCAGTGATCACACTCGGTAGCCAGTTTGCAGAAGCCAGCTTGGACATCTCTAAATAAGTGCAAGAGCTCAAGACATTTAATATAGGACGCACTCCTTGAACTTTATTTATAACAAAATGCTTTGTTATCATTGATCCTTAAAAGGATTGTCTAATAAAAAGTTATTTTGTTGAGCGCTAACTTTGCAGTGAAACAAGTCTGCTGCAGAGGTGCTTGAATGCTAACACTCCTGTGCAGATATAGTTTATATATCCCAAGGAAGTTCCTGTATGATTCATTGTTGGCAAAGAGAAGTAGTTCACAGAGAAAGTAGTCTTGAGGAGGGGAATAAATAGAAGACCTGTGTCTATATCATCTCTTCTGCCACCATAAGTAGCAAGTGCTGTAGTTGGATATATAAAGCCGTGAAAATTTCCTGAACAGATTTCTTCCTTCAGTCAAAGCCCTGGTTGCAAAATAACTTTGCTAAAAGTCTGCCAGAATCTGCAGAAAGGCAAATTCAGCTTTTAAGCATCTGTGGGGAGAAAGAGAAAAGTACAGCAGTAAAGGTAAACTTATGGGAAGGATGTATTCTTTGCAGATTGCATTTAACAAGCAGAGTGTGTTTATGCTGCGATCAAGTCAATACAGTACACTTTAGTCACTTAGGCTAACAAGGCAGTCCTTTAGACAAGAACACTGCTTTGGTGTTTAAGTCACCAACAGGAAAGCAAATTAAGTTTGTTGATTGTATTGTGCATATTTTTACTACAAAGCACAACCTTCATATGACCCTGACATATTGTGCGCAGTTCAGATTGCTTTGCAAGGGCAGAAGATGTTAAAACTTCTGTGGCCCTTGTACAGAAGCATGCAGATATTTCCTTTTTAATTGTTTTGAGTTCTAAGGGCAATATTTGCCTGGATTGTTTCAAACAACAATTATGGTTAATGTGCGAAATGTATGATTCTCTACTGCAATCTATTTTCTAGCCAAGAAACAGGGAAGGCAAGGCTCTAATGTCATGCTGTTTAATTGTTGTGCCTGTCCTATTGTATAGGCATTATTAGGCAGAACTCTTCCTTTCTTATTCTTTAAAGACAGGGAAAAATACAGAAATATTAATTAATAGATCCTTCATTCTTTAAATGTAAGAAACAAAACATACTGGAATTTAAATTAAATAATTATTATCTCTGCTAATTCATACCCCATGCTCCCACAGCTCCTGATCCCACTTTCTCCCACATCTGTGCCCAAGAATGCTGGCTTCTCAAGATCATCTGTAATGGTCCCATATTGGTCAGATTGCTTTTAGGTGTGCTTATCCCCAGTGTACTGGCAGGGTGCTCATCACTTTTGTTCTCCTCAAGCATCAGGGAAGAAACAGGCAGTGCTATCAGTTGCAGCACAAGCTGCCATCCCATTCTGTCAGTATAGGTGTTCCCAGTGGTGCCGTAGACATTGCACATGGTTTTGAATCCTAGCAAAAAGACTAGTATACTTTAGCTCCTAGCTGACTGTGGAGGGAAGCTGACTTAGGTGGCTGCTCCATCACCTGCTACTGTGGATTGTAGATGTGTGTTGCCAGGGCATTTAAAAGGGCAACAGAAAATGAGATTTAGGTAATTTCTGAAAAAAAAAATCTACCACTGACTTCTTGTTGCATTCAGGTCAGTGCACTCCATAAGGAGGAATCGATGGAATTAGATTAAATAAAATTTAGATGGCAAGAAGTGGACGGAAAAGGTCATTGTGACAGAAAGTATGCAATGGCTAGCCAGCCTGGGAACTTGTAATCTTGGAACAGGTAAAAAGCAACACAAAAAGAATAGTGTGTGCTGAAGGCAGGAGAGTGAAGGTTAAGAAGCAGGATTTCCTGGTGCAGGTAGGGCTGAAAAAGTGTTAGTATGAACGGGGAAAGCAGAGAAAGATTAAGAGCTGAGGAAATACAGGCCAACTATATCGTTTGGGTGTCAATGAAGAGTATGACATCACTCATTCAGAAATGCACGTTAAAATCTGTTTTACCCTGTTGATTAGAAAAGTGCAGTCTTTGTTGTTGCTTTTGGACTTCCTTTGGGTGATCTATTAGTCAGTCATTCTCCAAGAGGAGCCAACATATTGCACGTTCTTATCCTGGTGTTTCTAACAAAGTAGATCATTGGTCTTCTGATTTCTCCGTGGGATGCCTGGAAAGGAGTCATGTATGTAGAAGTGTGCTATAAAAGGATAATAAATGGAAACTGCTCTCCTTGGTGATTTTCCTTTTCAGGACATTGTCAGTTGTTTTTTGTCTTTGTTCCATGCATATTAAGATGTGAAATAAGATGACTTCGCTATTGGTCTCTGATTCCCTGATAGTGAAAGCTAAAAGCAGATCTTGTTTGAGCAATTGTGCATAGAATGTTTTAAGCTGTGAAAGACATAGAATACTGCCAATGGTCTAAATTGTCATAGAATTTTTATTGGAGCCTTTCCTCTATCTAACTTAGGAAACATCTTGGTGGCAGTCTAATGTGTTTCTTTTTCTGGGAGAGTTGCCCATTATCTCTACCAGTGTTTGGTTTCAGTTGTTGTATATATATTTCGGCCAATTGGATTTCCATTTTCAAACTTTCATAGAATAACAGAATTTAGGTTGGAAGGTTCCTCTGGAGGTCACTTAGTCAAACCCCCTTCTCAAAGCAAGTTTATTGCATCAAGTTTCTCAGGGACATGCCTACTGAAGTCTAGAACACTTCCATCTATGGAGATTCCACTGTTCATCTGGGTCTTGGTTCCGATATCTGACCATGGTCTCATGATAATTTTTTTCCACTCCCAAATATTCTTCAAGAAGGTTCACGGACGTGGAGGCCTGAGACAAATTTTACCAGTGAAATCTGAGGCAAAAAGGGTATTGAGTGCCATAGCTCTTTACAAATTCCTTTTCACAAAGTACACTGCCTTGCTGAGCAATGGCCCCGAACTTGCCTTAATCTTCATTTTGTTACTGGTATACTTAGAGAAACCCTTCTTGCTTTTGTCCTCCACAAAAAAAAAGGTGTTCGAGTTCACTCAGGTTTTACATGTTCGTCCATGCTGGCCTTCTGCCTTGCTTCCTCAGTTTTCCATACATCACAGTAGACCATTTTGTGCTCTGAGGAGGTTGTCTTTGGGGATTAGCTTGCTGTCCTGAACCCCTTTGCCCAGAACTGCAGTCTTATGGTCACAACAGCCAAATATGTCATAGACCTTCACATCTTCAACAAAGTTCTTCCTTGTTCTTCTAGCTTAGGGTTCAGATGGCTCTGATGAATCCTATGATGGGTCTTATTCATCCTTACTGGTGCCCAGTGCATTATACATATTCTGATTTTGCAGATCTGCAAGTGGAGCAGGTGCCTTTTTCCTGTTGTCAGAAATCACAACTCCCAGCCTTCTAGTATCCTGACTACTACCTTCCACTACCTGTTTGAGCTTGTTGTCCTACTGTCCTTCTTTGAGTAGTGTCACTCAGGTTCTCATCACCATATGGAGCCTTGAATAGATTTGCTGGGCCCCTCTGCATACCTGCTCTGATAGCTGATATGGTAATGACTCTACCAGTCAACAGAGCTCTGGCTTCCCTCTCTCCCCAGCATGTCTCCTCTTGCAAGACTGTGAGCCCGCTCAGGCTTTATCCTTCCAAATAACACATCACTTCGCTTGTGAGCATTATTATTGTTACACACACCTTCTGCCCACACCACACCTACAGCAAAGGGAAGTGTGGCACAAGCATCTTATGCTTTGGGGAACACTTTCACTGACGTGGCGTATTCCTGTGTAAGCAGAGTGGATTGTCTTGTCCATTGTTAAAAATTTTCTCTATTTTGCAAAGGTGTGGATATCTGTTTAGCTCTACGTGTGTGTCCAGTATATGATTTCTCCATCAGAAAAGCTGTATGACCAAAACCGTAATTATTCTCGTTAGAAAGCAGAAACTATACTTCTTTCTTCTGAAAAGCTGTCAGTTCTGCACAAAGTTGTTGCTGGTTTCTCTTGGGCATGACGTTGTATAAACATGTTATTAATACCAAACCAAACCCATGACTGTGCAGCATATTATGGGAGGGATTGTGATTCTTAAATGTGAATTCGCCTGTCTTTGATTAAATGCTTCATATCCACTTAGTTTTCCAGCTGCTCAGTAGTCATATCTCTGCTAGGCTTGAAATCTTTTTCTGACACCAAATCCCCTACTGCACAGCATGTAATGAGTTTCCATGGAGCAGAGTGCAGTGGCACCTCTGTGAAGCTGCCCCCCAAAGCCCCTGAACTAAACTGCAGTCAACTCCACAGTAAAACTCTGCTTGAGGAGGACTACAGATTGCATTTCACTTTCTAGCGTGAGTAGCCAAAGACTAGCAGGTATTACAAGAAGCTTGCAAAGCAAACAAGTGCAAATTTCAAAATATACTTTTCTGGTAAGAAAAAACAGCTTTTTCTCTGGTCTTGAATCCTGTCAATAATTTTGAAATTTTAGTTAATCAGGCTGTTGATAGTTGTGTGATTCTGCTAAGAGATATGATTTCTCCCTTAAACCCATTGTGACTGAGGTCCTGAATGACCAGAAGCCTGAGGACTGGAAGGAGAAGAAATTCCAGAGTGAGGTGTTGTTGAACCAGATGAACAGAGTGAAGATGTTTGTGCAATTACCCTAGATGATGCTGTCATGATATTAGCTGGATCAGTCAGGTGACGAACCAGAACACATAGCAGACCCCAGTGCTGAAACAGGGGTGATGAACAGGAGTTATCTCATAGCACAAAATGTACAGTCAGCCCTTAGCAGTGATCTGTGTCTGAGAGTATCTTTGGAAACAGAAATTCTACACTTTCAGACTTCTCCAAAGGATTTAGAAAGATCTGAAAGCCCAGCAAAGATTCATCTTGGCCTGGAAATACTGAGAAACAGTTGCATTTCGAGGGTGGGGGAGATGAACAGATGTGAAGTAATGATGGAAAAGCAGAAAACTATCTTATATTTGGCCAAAACCCAAGTCAATTTGCTTCAAAACATAATTGATACTGGAAGCTAACCAACACCTGGGACCCTTTGGGGCTGATGGGTTACTGATCATTTCAGTATACTTATTTTCCTCTGAGAAACATACTCTTAAAACTACTAGACTTCTGTGTTTGTTTCATTTTTTTGCTTTTAGTTTAAAACCATGAGAGAAAAAAAAATATGCATGGTTTAACCTGCTGTAAAATGACACAACAGGCATAGGATGTCTACACAACAACCTTCCCAGGTGCATTCTCTCTGCTCAGTCCTTGGATAAGATAACCAGCAGCAGCAGTAGTAAATAGACTGTTCATTGGTTTCTCACATCTCTATGCATCTTTTTCTGTCAATCTGTAGAGCATCATATTAAGGGAAAAACTATAGTCATATTTCCCCAGTAAGGGTGTATTACAGTGTTTTTTCCTATTCAGTGGAAAAAGTGGCATGAATCAAATTCTTTCTCCAGGTTTCCTTTCTCTCTTCCACCACCACATAGTCTGCAGCCTCCTAACTCTGGTCGCATACTTTTTAAAAGGTCCAGGTGGAAAACACTTAGGCCAAATGTCTTGGTTTCTTATGAGATCCTCTGTTTGAGATACATTCCCCAATATAAAGGCTTAACAGAATCTTCCAGAAAACAGCTGGAGGATATTCTTTGCAATGAATTACTGGTATTCTGTCAAAAACATACACAGGAGACTCTCAGATGGCCCCGTGAAAGAAGAGTCATCTCTGCTCTGTCTCTGTAACTTACAGACTCAAGGTTAGGATCACCTAACCAGAACATCTCGAAGAAAGGTATCTATACTCATTCTGGGGTCATCAAGGCTTTTGCTTAATCAAAGGAAAGAAGCTAGATGTCTATGAGAAAATGGATGAATCTTCTTTGAAAAGCTTCCCTTTTCTTTGTTTTTTCTAGAGAAAGTATACATGGTTATCTTAAACTAGATGATATGCATCTTAAACTAGAATATACAGAAGTATATACAATTATCTTAGCCTAAGAATTGGCTGACATAAAATCCCAGCATCCAGGTGTTTACCACACAATTGTTGCAGGTGGACACAAGTCTCTTCTTGATTTTGCATGGGGTGTGCCAAAATTCTAACTCAATGTGAGGCAGCTTTGCAACATACTGTCTAACCCCCAGGATAGAGGCTTCAGCAATTGAAGGAATGCTGAAATTCTCTTAAAAGGTAGGGGAGGTAACTGGCAGAAATCAGCGAAGCAGATAAAGTTACTGTTGAATGGAACCTTGTTTAGAATTTGTAAGGTTGAGTTTAAAGTATATGTTCATATATTTGTGTGCTATAAGCAGTGTTTATCACTACCTGTACACTACTTTTTACAGCATTAAGATATTTATGTTTATTAATTCTTGTTCTTCATGTAGCATAGAATTAGTGTCGAATTTTTGGAATATCTTAGAAACTGATTTTGAATGGTATTTAAAATAGGTCTCTTTTAATCTACCATATGTACTGTTTACAGCTTTTTGATAGTTATTTCACAGCTTTGTTATCAGCTCTTAGACATAGCACATTCATTCTTTTAATTGTTTTGTCACCTTTATGGTTTTACCTATCTTATTTTTGTCATGGAGCGAATCTCAAAAGAGATGTGATAGAGTGTAAATTAATCCTGATGATGTGCTAGTTTATACCATTTTTAAAAGGTCTCCTTGCAAAGCCCTGCTAAACCAAATTTGATATTGATTTTTTCATAAAACTCTGGTCTTGTCTCACTACATAGTCTCATGAACAGGTATATCAATATAGTCTAACAGTAAGTCCTTGGTGTCAGTTGTAGCGTATTTCACCAGGTGTGAATTCATCCTATTCTCTTCTGTATCATGTAAGGGACAGTGCACTTGGGACCAGATGGGGTCATACAATTTGTGAGTTGACTGAAGTGCTCTAAACAAACCTGGTGATTTCTTGCTGCCACTAAAGCAGGCAACAGGACTCCTGGCAGCCCAGTGGACTGTCTCCTGACCTTCCTGTGGTCACCAGCCCGTGACATCACATGCTCCTCCCATCACGAGCACCAGGAGTCTGATGGACTGACTCTTTGTGAGTTGCTGCAAAGGAGTAAGCCCGTGGTGTACCTCAGTGCCTCCCAAACAATAGACTCCTTAACTGACATGAGCTACCTGGAAGTCCAGGCAATGGGCTGTCTTCTGGGTGTAGTTCATGGAAATGGGTGTGCAAGATTTTCCTGCAGGTGAGAAGGCAGGGAGCTGCCTCTGCCGTTTCCAAAATTTCCGACTTGCACATTTCAGTTTTGCATTTAAGAGAAAAAAGAAAAGATAAAATTTTATATGGAATTTGCATTCTGATTTTTGTGCACAGCTTCTGTTTACAACAGTTATCTTCAATAATACTGAGTGAAAAACAGACGTCATGTTTCAAAATATGAACCAAGCCAGCAAGAACAGAAGCCATTATATGATCAAAATGCTATCCAGAGTCTTACTAAAGACTGTGGTCCAGGACTGGTGGTTGTTTGCACCTCTGAAAGTCTGTCCAACTGTGAAAGGAAGCAAAGCAAAAGCCAGCAGTCCTGGAGAAAATTACTAGTCCATGACCTCAGGCAAAGAATCATATCTTCAGGGAATTCACCGAGAGGCAGCATCACTGGTCTTCCTGCTCTGTTCAGGGATGCAGAACTTGAAGTTCATTCTTTTAAAATAATGTATTGTTTTCGTATTAGCCCTTTTTGCTTCCAGGTGGAAACAACTCGTCATAGCCCCCATTACTGGATAACTTGTCAGTCCAGGAGAATCTAAAACATCATTTCCAAGAGCAATGAAGGTCTGAGGTAGAGTAGGGTAGATGATTCTGTGATGGTGTTGTACAAAAAAATATGGAGAACTCTGTATGTCGACCTTGTAGAGCTAAAACTTACTTTAATTGTTGATAAGACTCAGTGCTCACTGTAGGTCTCATCTGTACTGAGGATTAAACAAGGGCCAAGGAGCAGCACCTGACCCCAAGAGTATGAGGTCTAATACAAAATATGAGACTAACCCTACAGCTTGGGAACAAAGAGTGGAACCTGTTTGCCAGACCTGGCTCCCTGCAATTTTTACCAGTCTTAAAATATCAAGTCAGTGCTCAAAGGAATCCAATTTTTATCAGTAGAAGAAGTGAAAATAAAACCACCAGAGATCCTCAACAGCCCTTCAGGAAATGATCAGCAGAATTGCTTTGAGCATTGGCAGCATCGTGTGCAGCTGTGTGTCTACTCATAAGGGAACTATTTTGAAGGTGATCATAGCTGGTTTTCTTTATGTGTTAAATAAAAAGAATTACAGGCACAATCTTGGGTTTGGACCTCCTATGTGGTGTTGGCTGGTGTCTGTCTGCACTGCTTAGTACTATCCCCTCTACAGCAGGTTTGTTTTGAAGAGAGCTATTGCTTACAAAACTGAGTTAGAGACCAAGTTACAAAGTGTTGTGGATCACTGGGTGGAGTGCTCAACACCCTCCCTGACTCTCCCATTTAGCAGTAGAGATAAATAAGGACATAAAATCCATATTTGTTGAGAGAAACCTAGCTAGGCAAACAGGGTTTCACTGAGACAGCTCAAGGTAGGTATAAAACTGATTGATGTTCTGTAGGAGACTATGAAGTCAGTGGTTTGTTGTTGTGGGCAGGAAAGAGCAGCTTCAGTATCTCTCTTGAGTCCTCTTTTGTCCAGTGGATCCATTAGTCACCTGGATAATGAAATAGTGAGAGTGTCTATTAAATTTACAGAGGGTACGAGGCTGGGAGGGATTGCAAGTACACTAGAGACAGAACTAGAATTCACACACATCTTGATGAACTGGGAATCTGGTCTGGAAAATTTTAGATAAAATTTACTATGGGTAAGTGCAAGAAGATGGATAATATGAACAGCCAACTACTGAAGTCCTTGGTTACCTAGCAATTGGCTAGATTCTTCAGGAAGGGATTTTGAGGTTATTGTGCATCCCATGATGAACATTACCTACCTTTATAATCCTATTGTGAAAAGCCAAGTGCCTGGAATTGTTGAATAAAGGTTAGGAATCTGTATTTGAGAAGACTGTGGACAGCTTTAGAAAGTCTGAAGGATAACAGCAGATATTATTAGAGAAACTGTTAGAGAAAGTGATTTCTGTGCAATGTTGAAAGCGTCAGGGTTATTAAGTTGTAAAACGAGAAGAGTGCTGGTAGGGAAAGGAATGATAAAACTTGGAAAGGAATGATAAAACTTCATGTAGATTAAAGACTGATGCAAAGATGAGGGTAGTGATATATTTTCCATGTTTCTAATAGACTGGAAAAGAAGATATATGCAAGAAACTCAAGCTAGATTTCAGGAAAGCTTTCTAACAGTAAGATTATTTAAGCAATGGAATAGATCTTGCAGCCTAGGGATTTACCAGATCTCCATTTACTTTAAGTCTTCAAAATAAGATTTTTATAACTACATCTGTCTTAAATTGTGCAGATGTAGTTAACCATGGTTCAAAGAAGGAGGATAGACTTGGGCAAACTGTCAAGGTCCTTCTAGATGTTTCTGTGGCCATATTTTATACCTAAATTCAGAGTGAAAACACACATGCCACTCTAGGTAGTATATCATGTATTTTAATTTTCAAGACAAGGCAGCCAATATACAAGTAGCCAACTCATACGTGTACAACACATACCTTGGGTGGTTTTTGCTTTTCTCCCTTGTCCATAAAGTCTCCATATGGATTTCTCAGTTCACCTCCAACTTTCCTCACAACTGGTAGAGAACGAAGAGATAGAGATCTTCAGTGCACTGATTTTACATCAGAAATTTTGTAGATGCTGTTGTAGCCAAGGTACAGAATTGCTTTGACTGAATAATCTTCCAGTGTACAGTAAATGCAGACTGTTTCCTTACTTCTCTGCTTGGGATACTCCCTGATTGCTTGGAAAACTGTTGAAAACCTATTTTTCTTTTAATGCACCCTTTTGAAATTTCCCAGCTGTGTTAAAAAATACAACAAACAAGTAAACAAAACAAAACAAAAAAGGGCTCAGGGTTTGTGCACACTGCCTATCTCATCACTTTCTAAAGGAGTCAGAAATGCCAGGAGATGGCATTCTGTTTCAAAGCGGAAATATACCAGTAGAGCTGAAGCTGCATCAGAGGAAAATGATGCTCCCTGCAGTGGCTGTTCCACAGCATCTCTTGCTGTTGCCTGGTTTGAGAAGTAGATTGTTTGCACCCAGACAAAGGACTTTGATTCAATTTTATTCTTCACAGACTTTGCTGGCTTTTTAGAAACATGGCCCTGTCTGTGCTTGTTAGACAGTGAGCTAAAGACAGAAGAAAAATTGATGTGTCATCTATAAGTTAAAGAAAAAAAAATCCCTTAAGCAAGCATGCTTTTGGGATAAAACAGTAATGTATGTTTCATACCGGTGCATGCAAAGACCAATATGTGACAAGGTGACATTCTTTTAAAATATTTATTTCAGTTGTTTAATCTTTTATTTGCTGACAAAGTTCTCTTCATTCTTCTTGTATAATGAAAGTCTCTGGCATGTTAGTGTAATTGAAATGACAGGGAAAAGTAAAAAGCAAAATTGATTCTTTGTCACGGGAGCATCCCGAAGTCTTTAAAAGGGAACATTATCTGAGGAAACAGAAGATGTATGTTAACCACTTAAAAACCAAAATATTTTGTTAAAGTAGTTTGTTTTCAGAAAATAAAAATCATTAATGTAGTGAAGATACATTTACCAGAGTAAATTAATAAATTAATTCAATGAATAATTGAATTTATATTTGAAATAGTTACAGTTGCAAATATGAGAATGATGCTGCTTCTCTGTGAGTGAAAGGAATTGCAGGCAGGCATTTTAAATGGCATTAGAGAAGGTAATTCTGTGATTATTCTTTCCATGGAGAGAGAAATTCTCTGTTTTGAGACAATACTGCCCGTTCTTCTAGCTGACTACATTGCAACCAGAGGAATTTTGGACGGTGGTTTGTTTTTTTTATTTTTGTCTTTCGCTTCCATCCCTCAGAGCGGGAGCACTTGGTGCCAGTGCTGTAGTTCCAAGGCTGAGATTTTCCTTTTCTGCTTAACTGCTCACCTTATCCCAAACATGAAATCTCAAACCAGGTTGCTCCAAGTGGTGTTTAGGAATTGTATGCAGGGTATGTCTGTCTGACTCTCTCAGCCTCTCTCATTGCAAAGAGGAGCAGAGCAGTGAGGCATTTCAAGCAGGAGATCTGCAGTATTAGGAGTGGCTTCCAAAGACAGCCATATGTTTTTCATGAACTACAAGAGTCCTGGAAAAAACAGTGTAAATTTAATTGTATTGATGCTTGCTGGAATGAAGGTTTAGAAATAAGGAAGTCTGTAATGGCTAGTTGTTCCTAAATGCTATATCCATGTCCCATGTTAATAGATGGTTTAGAAGTAGCTTTTACTGGGTATCTGCATTAATGAGTGGAGCCTAAGTGCCAGAGACAGCCAAGCCTGTTTGACTTTCAAATTAAATCTAGGAAATGCTGCCTCATGAATATTAAAAATCAGCCTCCTGTTCCCTGCTCAATATACTAATTTTTATGTATAACCTCACGAAGATGCAGCCTGTCAAGCCATGGTCTTTTGTCCAATATTCTTGTGTAAATGTCAAGACAGATGAGTCTCAAAACCTACTGTAATATTTCACATAATAATAGAAGTGTCTGCCTGCAACTGACCTCTTCATATCAGAAGTGAAAACCCAGGCGAATGCTTGCTAAATGGTACAAACTGACGTGGCATTTTGACAGGAGCAATGAGATTGGCTAGAAAGTATGGCAAATTCTCTACTGGGGCTTGTGTTGAGCCTAGGTAACTGTTAGCTTGAGCAAACCAGTCTCCCCAGAAATGTTAATCTCCGTGAAGGAGACAGCATGTATTCTTGTAGAAGCAAATAAAGGCACACATCTGCATAAAAGCCAGAGAGTTAAGTATTTTAGTTAATAAGCACATTAACTTCTGATGTCTTCAACACAGACAGCCATACCTGGACTAGTTATATGGACACATCTGTAACTGGTGGCGAAACATAGGTGCATGGTTCATCCCACTGCAATGTCTGTGTCTCAAGAGGTCCAGAAGAACCTTGCCTCATAAGTTAACTTTTCTTTGTGTGGTGTCTAAAGCAAGTCAAGGTGAATGGCTTTTAGTCAAATATCTTAACTCTAGATTGCAAAAGTGAGAGGAGATGAACTCCTCTTTTCCCCTAGCTATAAGAGGTGCCAGCTCAAGAACAGAAATGCAGTGACCCATTCACTAGCTGAAACTGGCTACTCATACGCACTGGAGAAGTGTTTAATGATACCTCAGAAGCATCTCTTATTTATTTCAAATTCACTTTGAAGGACTATATATTCCAATGCTTTCAGGTCAATGTACCTTTTGAAATGCTAATCAGATAAAAATGGCCTTTACCACCAGCAGATATTTGTATATCAAAGAGACTCCTTGCACATTTTCTGCCAGCCTGAATCAAGTTTAGATTACACTGATGCATTATTTTTAATGCTGATTCCTAGTAAAATCTTCTTTTCTACGTCATTAACATTATAATTATTTTTAGCCTAGTATTAGTTAACCATAACCATGCTCAGTATTGCACAGGAAAGTGAGTCTTTGTTATTCATTCTAATGGTTCATTATCCCGCTATTTTTACATACAAGAATCACAAACCCTATGTCAGAAATAAAACTGGCTATGCTGAACATTGTAATAATGTTCAAGACTGGTGAGGTTTCCTCACCAAGGAGTGGAGTATGCTTTGGAGGATGTGCTGAGGTGCACAATATCCCCATACTCTGGAGGAATCCATATATTCTTCTACATTTTTCCTCACCAGGTCACTTCAAGTAGACTAAGATCATCTCACTGATAAGCAAGTACTGCTTTGGCAGCCCATTGGGTTTGCTGCAGCCCACAGCCCAGGGGCTTGAGTGACAGTTCAAGAGTGTCCTGAACTGGCATTTATTCCAGAGCTTGTCCTTCCCTGCTAATGACGCTAAATAGCTGAGATGACCTTCTGCTGGAAATCTTTGAACGGAAGTAATTTTGTGATTAAACAAAATTAGACCTGGAGGAAGTTTGAATCTGTTACAGAATGCAGTTATATTTCTTTAATCACTCCATTACTGAAGGAATAAGCCACCAAACCCAGGGATAAGGAACACCAGAACAACAGTTCTGGCTGACCAAAAACATGTACTGGGTAGCAAACTCCAGATTTCACAGCAGATGCAGGACTGAATCTTCTATTGAAAAAATTTTGTATAAAATAAAATTGTTGTTCAGACCTGTCGATGGTAAAAATTTGTCAAATATATTCACTTAAATTGCTTAGCCAACCCTGTAAAATAAACAGATACCTAAGTGTCCTAATATGAAAAAAAAAACCCAAACCAATTTGTAAACAAAATACATGCCCAAATTCACTGAATATAAATTGACTGCAACAGGTTATTGTGTCTGTTCTGTTTATTGACACATGCCATCTGTTGGGAGCACTTGATACTCATTCAAAGTACCCTGAGGTAACAGGCTTTGTAGTACTCAGCTTAGCAAACTTTCTCCAAATACTGTTTATTTTAGTCTGGAAACATTTGTCTCTCCCACCACAGGTAATCAGCGAGTTTGAAGCCTCTCCTGACTCATTTTCCTACAGAATCCCCAATCTGAGCCGGAATCGCCAGTACAGTGTCTGGGTGGTTGCAGTGACTGCTGCAGGAAGAGGCAACAGCAGTGAGATTATCACTGTGGAACCGCTAGCTAAAGGTATGGTAACTGTGCTTTTTAAAGCAATCCAGAAAATTACAATGCTAATGACTGTTATAATTAGCACGTGGCTTCTTTATGCCTCATTGCTTACTGAGAGTGGCATTTGTCAGGAGTAGCTTCAGTTCTCTCCAAAAGTTAGGTGACAACTCTCAGCTAATTGCCCAAGCTTTTACTGTAGTCAGCAGAGAGAGAATGACGTGCTCCTCTAGGAGGCAATTTATCCCACCTACATTAGAAGGAAAGAAATTGCTTTTTGGAGCAATTTTTATCTTCTTTTTTTGGGTACAGAGGGTTTGCAGATGATCCTCCTCCCCTTCTGGATGCGTCTCTCTTTTTTTTCTTGCTATACAAGATAATTCCTTTATCATTCTCCTTACTAATATCTCTTGTGTACTCCACAAGAGCTATCTTCTGTATAAAATGGTCTGATTAACATATCTAAACTCTGAACAATTGTTCTCAACTTGCGTTAGCTTTGAAGTTTGCTACTTCTGTTTCAGATATGAAGAAGGAATAATGTGCCTCAAATCCTACATATTTTTTCCCAGCTGTATTAATAGTTCTATTAAAAGATATTGCTTGGGCTCATGGATTCTGCCTTACCTTTACTGTGAGACATGATGCTTTAAACACTATAGCACCTTAGCTTGGAAATAGAGACCTACTGTTTTAGACAGCAAGGTAAGAGAAGTCCCATCAGCACTCAGTCCCTATATAGGGTCTGCAGACTGATAGGCAGATTAACTATCGTGGATGGGTAATCATCAGTAATGTCATGTAGACCACAATGGAAGATTTAATAGCATAAATGCAGAGAGGGCCTAGCAAGGCAAAGAGGCCTTTATTGAGGTAAAAAGTTTTGAGGTATTGAGGTAAAAAGTTGGAACAAGCAGGAAAGTGTTTTCTCCCCACACCATTGCTTACAGATTTATTTTCTGTCAGCTAAAAAGATTCACCTTCACTTTCAACTTCTTTTTGGTATTTTTTGCACAGTCTTTCAGAATTTTTCTCTTAATATCTACACAATGTTAGAAGAATGACTTAAGGATGACAGCTCTGAAAAATCTGACGGATCTGAAAAACCTGCAGCTTTCCGTTCTTGATTTCTTGTAGGATAAATGCATACTGCATTTTTAATATTGGTGAGAGCAAAGTTGAGATCCTAAAGGTGGATGAGGAGTGTAAAGGATATCTGTAAAGGAAGACCATGAGAAACATCTTAAGGAAACAGGGTAAAGGTTTCAGTGTGATCCTTCTCTTAGGCCAGTTGTTACCTGTGGGTAATGAATGTGGGGTGACCAAAAAAAAAAGGAAATAAAGATAAAACAGAAATATTGATGCTTGAGTAAGGGCAAAACCAATTAGACAACAATATGGTGCAATACTAATAGTTTGAGGATGCAAGCAAAACCAGGAGCGTGAAGGAACCCATGCACATAATGCACTAGAAGTTCTCTTTCTCCATCTCCTATACATTTAAAAAGTGGGAAGAGTTCAGAGAAGCTGAATGCAGAACAATGCAGGGTTTGCAGGTTCCAAGAGGCATAATCTCTAGTTATGAGGAAATGTAGTATGTGATTGCTCTTGGTTTGTCAAAAATAGAGAAGTTACAAACTGACCTTTATGTACATCAACTGAACAAGCTTCCAAGAAATGGGAATTAATTGTACTCTTCCAAAGTTTATTTAATATGATCCATGATGACAAATAAGTGAACTTAAAAATAGCTTGTATGAAAAAGCAAAGGGATTTTAAGGAAAAAATAAATTAATTTCTTCGATATAGACAAGTCAGTGTGAGTAAGACTTCATTATGAAGGGTGATAGAATGTGTCCAGTCAATGTTAGAGCTAGTGGTGATATTCCGATATAAAATCTGCATTAGAAGATAAGGCCTAGCCTCTTTTACATGCCCTTAACGCTGAAAAAGTGATATATAATCCATTTGTGGAGATTGTAATGGACGCTAGGAATACTGAGAGATAGCAATTTTATGAACTTTGGATATAGCCAGGTTAGAAGTTATTGTATCACCTACAAGATTTCCTATATGAATGTATCACTGGGACTTTTAGAGAGCTAGGAGAAAGTTGTGATGAGTGATAAGGGCAGTGGACACACAATGAAGAAGGATGGGCAGAGCTATTAGCCTGGAAGACCTTTCTTACCCCCAATATATCTGAAGCAAGTAGTGCATCACAGGGTTAGAAGCAGTTATAGCCTCATTTTGCCCAAAAGTCCCCTGTGCAAGAGAATCCAATGTGCCGTTATTGTGAAATTATTTGCTTCCTTTTTTTCTCCACTTATTTCATAGTAACTGTCCAAGTAATGATACCATCATGACAGGTAATGAGAGTTAACTTCGAATTGAATTATGTCAACTTAATTATAACCCCTGTAAGAACCCCTCTGAGAATAATGAAAATGTCTGGATAGGGGTTTGATGTGAAATGAATAGTTCAATTTAAATGAAAGCTTAATTCAAGTTAACATTTCTTTCTTTAGCGTCTTCGTTTCTTGGAACAGATTGTTATTCTCTGTAATTACCTGACAAAAATAAGCCAAAAATCCCAACAAACAGAAATGAAAGTTAGTTCAGTCTCCACGCAAACAGGCTGTGCCTCCACCCTCAAGTTTAGAGTCATTGTTGACTTGAGAGGTGTGAGTTTAATCTATGAAATATATCTAAAAGACACAAAAGCTTGCATGTACCTTGTTCCTCTTGTTTCTTGGCCACGACTGATGGAGAATGGCATTTGCAAAAAAACATGACAATAATAGATCTAGACCCATGGCAATCAGATCCTCTGAGGAAGCGCTCTGACTTCAATGTTGAGTTTCCATTGTTCTTGTAGACTATCTGAGCAATATTATGGAGCAGATTTGCCTCCTATTCTATGTTGCTTTGTGTGTTTAATGTTTTTAAACAACATGTGGGTCTCACGTGATAGTACGCAGGCCTCATTTATCTGGTTCTTTGATGGTTCATCATACTGGAATACAAAGGATATTATTCTGTGACAAAGTAAATGAAAAAAACTCCTGACCCAGGGTGTTCATTGATGACTCTTGTATTTGGATTAGGCTGAGCTGCCGTGTGATAGCTCTTGTTCAGTTTCCCTATACAGTTTGCCTTTAAAATTTGGTTGTGTCATCTAGATAAAAAAAAAAAGCATGTTACAGCCTCTTGAAAAGAATTTCTGCCTATTTCTTATTCTGTGACAGTAAGCATAGGTAATAGGATTCATAATTCAAACAAATAAACACACAGAAAGCTGCATTAGCATAAGAGAGTGCACTGTTCTGTGAAGGTACCTCTTTATCTTCAGTTAATGATTGGGTGATTTGCAAAAAATAGGAACAGACAGAGTCCTAATCCAGTGCCATGCCATCTCATATAAGGCCGGTGGATAGTCGACAAGCATTTGGGTAGCTTCAATTACAGAGGTAAATCCCTGCAGCTGAGTTGCCCACATGCTGCGTAAAGCTCCCTTGGTTCATGGTAACTAGCAGCAGCTGGGAATAGCTGGATACTTTGAGAAACAACGTAGAGGTGGAAAAGCCAGGGTGAAAAGGATTAGTAGTTCATTTTGAATGATTTTGCAAGTTTTGTGTTCAGAGGGAATTCTGTGTAGAATAGGAGCTTGAGTTTTTAACCGATTTGCTCAGAATGCACTGCAGCTACTAGGAGTAGTCCAGATGCTTTTAGATGTGTTTTATAGATAATCACATCTGACAGCATTTCCTGCTGCTTTTTAAAGATGGCATGAGTACCATTATGCATCTCCTGCAATGAAAACTTGGCACCACTGAAGACAAATGAGCTTCTAACACTAATTTCAGTTGAGTCAGCATTTCACACCATTCCTGAGTATACTGACCATTTTTCTGTTTCAGTTAGCTTGTTTAATTAGCCCATGGCTTGTGACAGCACAGGCCCGTGTAATTCTTTTCTAGAAGACAGAGTGTTAGGAGTGCCACAGTGGAAAACAAGGCTGTACCATGAAACTTACTGACTGGCCAGTGTCTTTGCATCATTCTGGTGTTCCGCCTTTTCCTCAGGGCAGCACACGCTGCAGCACCCTCCTGCTGGGGCTAACCATCAGAGCTGCCAGAAGGAGGGAGATAGGGTTCTTCAGCTGCTGTTTAGCCACGGTGGAACATGTCAATGCGTGGCTGTTAGGAAGGTAACGTTGTCCCATTACCTAGCATGGACTTTGTCGATTACCCTGAGTCTTTAAACAGCTTCTTCTTGTGTTTTCAGTTAAAATTTTGACCAGAAAAGAATCTGTCAAGAAGCTTAGTCTTCATCAACACTTGGAGAGAACATAGACAACACAGTCCAAACTAATCATGTAATTTATGAAATCTTTTCTTTTTATTAATACCTCAAGTCCCACTGCAGCCTACTCAAGTAATTTCCTTCTACTCTTCAAGGCCTCTTCTTTTCTGCATGTTTGGTTTTTTGGGTTGTTTTTTTTTGAGATGAACTGTCCCAGTTGTATTTGATGCAGGCTCTCATTTCAATGTTTTTCTAATTGGTTTCTATCAAGGGTCATTCTTGTGTAGTAACATTCAGTGAAGCTCTAACACAACCCGAATGTTCCTGTATTTTATAAATTGAAACTACAGGAGTGATACATTTGTTCATATATTTAGGTGTTAAGAGAGCTGACAAACTGACTTCAGATTTTGTTCATATTTGTGGATTTCAGATAGACTCTTCGCAATGTATTAATGTGTTCATACATGAAGGTTGATTTTGCTTAATACCATAGCTGTTGTAACAACATTGTATCAATAATTTAGCTTATGTAAGATACCTGTGTAATGTGGACATTTCCTGCAAGAAATTTTGAGAGAAGTGTTCCTTTGACATGATTTTCATCCATCATTTCTACTATGAAATATAAAAATCAGCAAAGATGATCAATAACTATTTTTGCTCTTCCAGTCCTCCACCTTGTCTCTCTTTTAGTTACTTGTCTTTCACATGCTAAAAGTATAATATTTGTGCTTGAATAAATGCTAATATTATGAGTTAAAAGTAATTGGTTTCGTGGAAGTACAGCTTGAAACAGATTGGTTTGGTTTTCAGTGCTTAACTCTATATATCTGTGTTTCCCTTTCAAGGCTATATGAATGAACACCTCATTACAGTATTTCTTGTTCTGTCTTGCTCAGCTCCTGCCAGGATTTTGACATTCAGTGGCACGGTGACAACTCCCTGGATGAAGGACATTGTCCTCCCTTGCAAAGCTGTTGGAGACCCAGCTCCAACAGTGAAATGGATGAAGGATAGGTAACCAGCAACTAAATGTATAGCTCAATTAAAGCCCATTTGCTTAAAATCCTAAGGGTTGTGATGTAGGACCATTTGCAGAGACTGCACACAATCACAGCAAATGAGGAGTTCAGAAATTCTTTGAACTAAAACTAATTGTCTGTGGTGATTAGAAGGTATCAAAATGGAGAAGTTATGATGAAGGGGTGAAGGTAAAACTTTCAAAACATAAAACCTGAGTCTTTTCTGTTTCAGGCTCAAGCACACTAAATAGGTCTGAGCTGAGAAAGCAGTATCTCTGATGCATTGAATTGAGCTGTGGAGTGCAGTGTACATGACTTGTACATATCTGGTTTTTCCATTATTTTGTGTTCATTTTGACAGAATCACTAGGTAATACACATGGACAATAATTTTCATCCTGGACATTAATTTTCATCCAAACAGTGTGTAAACAGTGATACTGCAGTACGTGAAACTATCTTGTGCATTGTTACCAATAGCTATAATTTTTTAAGCATGGACTTTATGGCCAGGAACTTCCTTTTATTCTTACTTTGGCACTTTATGAAATATCAGATAATTAAAGGGGAAATGAGTTCCCATTTTACTCAATTTGGGGCCAGTATATGTGCATTCTTTATGCAAATGTCAGGTTCTTCCCAGCAGAAAATATTCCTTTATTGTCTTTAATAAAGGAGGACACCACTCCCACACCCCTTTTCTTCCTTTCCATTATTAGTTGCTTCAAAAGAAATTCCAGTTCTGAGTGATTTTGATTGTAACTCCTTTAATGTATGCATTTTGTTTCCTGTGAGGTAGTAACGGGACACCCAGTCTAGTGATGATTGATGGGCGAAGAAGCATCTTCAGCAATGGCAGCTTTGTCATCCGTACTGTGAAAGCAGAAGACTCTGGATACTACAGCTGCGTGGCCAGTAACAACTGGGGATCAGATGAAATAATTTTGAATTTGCAAGTACAAGGTAAGACTGGTTGATCCATCCAATCTGTCTGTAATTGTTAATCACAGCTATTTACTATTATGTGCTGGTAGTGCATAGATGTGTCTGTTCACAGATATATGTAAAATATTAGTATTAATGTGTATTAATACAAATTTCATTCTTCCAAATGAATGCATGAAATACTATGCAGGCCACTGTGACTCAGCCATCAGCACTTCTGATACAGTAGATGTTTCACTTCTGATGGAATGTTTCACACACTTGCAGTTAAGTCTCTATGTAAACTTTTGTAGGGTTGACAACTGCATGTTTGCCTTCAGTTGTTTTCTATTTCTTCACACAGAAAATACCAACTTATGCCTTCTCTTCACAAATATTACATGTATTATTTAAATACTGTAAAATTCAGAAAGAGCTGAAGGCCTTTTCTTCATCTTCCGAAAAGCTATCAAAAGAAGTTTGCCTCTGTACTAAAACCTTGGAAAAAAAACTTACGCAAGTGCAGAATTTTACTGATGGTGAATTTGAAGAAACGCTTAGAATGAAACATCATTATAACTTCATCTACCGCGTATCACCACCTTTTTATATGCATGTTGAAATGTATATAATGTATCCAATATGGTGTTGATCTGTGTAAAAGCAATGATAGTATAGGGATACACATTAACATTAATGTGAAGCAGAGCATGTATAATCACATACCGAGAATTCACTACCCAGGAGATTTCCTGGCTCACTTACACTTAAGCAGATCCTGGGAGCTTCACTTGGCTGCAAATTGAGGTGCAACAGGGAAGCAAATAACTGAGTTGGGAATACGGGCTGTGCTACAGCGACCCACTCTCTTGTCCCTCGATATGCAATCTACATTTCCAGTGTCAAACATATGAGAACACAGATTGTCTCAACCAAAATGCAATTCTCTCTGTGTAAACCAGTCCACTAGAGCTCTAAAGAAATGCTGTAGTGTATGTTAACTTACCTACTATCCAACATAGCCTGAAGATACTCTTCTGTGATGTTTGAAGCATAACCACAACAGGAATTAAGGAGGTAGAATGCTCTGAAATGGAAACTTCATAGTTATATTTCACTATGTACTTTCAAGAGTATTCCTTGCTGTTATTTGCAGTAAATCAATATTACTTCCCTGAGGGACAGAGGAAAACTGGCATTCATTATGTGGGGCCATCATCTTTTGTAGGTAGGGTGAAGCTATGATGAAAGGTTTTATACTGGTTCTTTCACAGTGTAATGTATGCAGTATCTCTCCATGGATTCAGCTAAGTCAGTCAGAGGAATGAAACAAATCTGTCTCATATAGGGAATTTTCCTGTAAGAACATCAACTATCTTTTTTTGTTTTCTTCAGCACTATTTAGCTCTACAAAGGCAGTAAAATCAACTTCTCTTTGAACTAGTCCCTGTCTGTAAACCAGCAACCTCCACTGCACATCAGCACTCATTGTTTTACAGTGTGATGACTTGAAAGTGAACTGCAGCAGGGAGCTTTCCTGGAGTTTCACTCTGCAGCTCTGCAGGTAGAGCTACCCCTTAAACACAGGAAAAGCAGGCAGTGTCCTCTGGCAGCCAGCTGCTGGACACAACAGAGCATTTGTGACTTCTGCCCTGCCTTGCTTATGGAATGCTGTCTGTTGAGCAGGAACTACAGCAGAGAAATGGCAGTTCCTACCAGCAGTAGTCACTGACACGTCTTCCCCCTTCCCATTCTTGTAGTGGCAATGACCAGAGGAGGTGTCACTACCTTGGTGGCTCTCTTCCCTGGCTTTCCATCCCAGCTTTGCCACTGCTTCTCAGTTCCCTTCCCATGATGGACACTGTCCCTGCCTCACTCCTTCTTGAGGCAGCAAGCTCAATTTTGGCTATGTTTCTGAGATGCTTGGAGTAATTTCTAGTAACACATATTGAGAAAATAATCTGTAAGATAAATGAGACACAGTGCTGCTATGTCTGACCAGAGCAGTGCAAAGGATTTGAAACAGGAACTTCCGTTTCTCCCCCTTTAAATTTCTGAACTTAGAAATGCAGATGTAAAGCATGTGGATAAAGCGTGAATGAATATTTACCCTCCGGGTCTCTAATTTGGTGTTTGGTGTTTCACCTGCCATTCAGCTCTATTTTAGCAAACACTGTCCCCCATGGCCTTACTGGTTTTGTGCCCTCATTCTGGTTACCTCACTTGTAAAATAGGACTAGCTAAACGACTCAGGCAGAATTCAAAGATGAGCTCTCCAGATTATAACTAGGATATGGTCATATTGGTTCAGTAGACACCTTTTATACATTAGACTCATGACAGATTTTTTCAAGGTGAAGTGAAAGCTAGCTACTTTGCTCCTTCTCTCTACTTTCACACTGGATTTTCCTCTGAAAGAAACAGGACACTAGACAGAGGATGGGAGATGAGACCTCTCTCTTATTCCTGCACTCTGTAAGGAGCTGGTCCAGGGAACCGTTAGGTTCTTACATCCCACAGTTTAGACACAGCTATAACATTTATGGGGGAGCAGCAGAACTGAGATGTTTCCAGGTTTGTTCAGCCTTTGCTGATAGAGTTGTATCTTCTTTATGCTCATAGCCTCAGTGAATAGACAGTGTGATTTGAAAGAGTTATTGATCTACACAGAGGATTCACATATCTACCTATACTACCTGGTTATCACTCAAAGTTACACTTACAGAAACTGTAGTTACTCTTTTTTATTGTTCTTACTTCTGCTGTAATAGCCTGCAAGCACATGCATGAGGGGGTCCTCATATGCAAGTCGACATCTATTTCTCACCACTAAAATTCAGCTTCTCTCTAAAAGAAATGCAGAAATTAATGAAAAATAAGGGCTGGGTAGCTCATATGCTATTTAGGCCTGACAGGACAGATAAAAAAAAAAAAAAAAAAAATCAGAGAAAAGCAAGGGTTAAGAACTAAAAGACAAAATTGTGTACAAAATTAAATATAGAGCTTGTCTCTTCGTGTCTTAACCAAGCATGTCAACTAAACAGACATTTTGACAGAAATCATTTGCATTTTTTGCAACTCAAAACAGTTATTTGATAAATGACTGTTAGAAGAGTTTAAGATCACATTTAATCATTTGAATCTATTTTCTATTTTTAACTATTTCCCATCTAGTCCCACCAGACCAGCCAAGACTCACTGTATCCAAAACTACATCTTCTTCTATCACTCTTTCCTGGATACCTGGAGACAATGGTGGCAGTTCTATTAGAGGTAATGTAATTCAGGTTAATTACAACTTGTTACTGAACTATCATATGTTGATAGGGTTAGTATATGATTGTGAATTGCTCAAAAAATAGAAAAACAAAGCAATCTGTATTGCTGTTAGCTCTTAATGTGCACTATCATGGTGATAACAGCTTTGAGTAAATTACAGTTTCTCTTTGTGGTGGTTTAATCACAGATTTAATCACTTTCTTCCAGCGCACCCTCAGCTGTTATGACAGTTATTTTCTCTGGTTTGCCAGCATGTAATCTATACTCATTCATTTCTGAGGGTCCATGTTCATCGTCTGGTCTTTATTGCTGATTGAAGGGTATTTAGAAATGTCTATCCCTTTCTTTTCCCTTTGAAGTGATCCTAAAAATGATACTTAAGCTGTATGTCTTCCTATACATGGGGGTTTTCTAGTTTTATTGGGTCTTTAAAATCACTTATTACCTGTCGTATTACCTGTAGAATATGGGGGTTGTGTCTGCTTATTGTTGCTATCTGTGCTTTTCCTCCAGGTTATATTTTGCAGTACTCAGAAGATAACAGTGAGCAGTGGGGTAGTTTTCCCATTAGCCCTAGTGAGAGGTCCTACCGTTTAGAAACACTGAAATGTGGCACTTGGTACAAGTTTACTCTGACTGCTCAGAATGGAGTGGGGCCAGGACGCATCAGCGAGATCATTGAGGCCAAAACACTTGGAAAAGGTACGTTGATTTCTGTCCCTTTTGCTCACCTAAAGCTGCTGCATTCTGCTGTTGAACTTGATTTGATGAGAATGCACACTTGGATATTTTAATATTACCAGTTTTGGAAACACTTCCTATTGTGTCCATGCTGTGACAAAAGAGGCTGTCACTGTGACACTTGAAGCACATGCTGGCTGATATGCGTTCCTTATTTTTCTAATAATTTTTGTCTAAGATGGGGTAATAGATATTTGGGAGGGGCGTGCCTCCACTATCAGACACTATAGCATTTCTAACTACTGCTATGGCCATAAAGAAATTGTTTCCTCTACTGTTGTAAAAATTCATGGGTTTGTTTGTCTGGATGTCAAAGGAAGATGGGGAACACATATATGTGTGGAGGAGATGAAACCAATGTTGCATTTCTGCTCCAAGCTGGCACTGCAGGAGGCATGCAAGTAGCACCCTTTGAACAGGATAAGTGTCAAAGGGAAAGGAGAAGTTTACAAAAACCTCTGCAAGGCAAAATAGTCAAAATTTGTGGAATTCTTAGCTAGCTCAGCAATGGATCCCATGGTCCTGGTAGCTGATGGTAGTTCCACGTTGCAAGTGTATGTCAGGATTATGAGCAGATTTTGCAAAAGACCCTCTTCAAGATGTATTTTAGAATATCTTACCCCTAAGTCAACAAAGTGGTGTAACTTTGCCTAATGCTCTAATGATCTTGCATATTTTCACCAATTCTAAGGTACACCTACCCTTCTTTACGCTATTTGTCACACCTGTTCCATTGCAAATTTCCCAACCATCACAAAGGTGGACTCTTCATTTGATACTTAGTGGCACAGGGAAGACCTGTAAGGCAGTAGCTGTGATTGGTATGACTTGATGAAGCTCAGAGGAGACTGCAGATCAGCTGTGTCCAAGCTGAGATTATGAATAGTCACGAAGATTGATCTGCTGACATTTTAAAAAGAGAAATTTAGAGAAGTAGAAGTTGAGTTTTCTAGTTTTCTTTGCATGAAATGTAAGGTTTACACATGCTTCAGATGACATCTAAATGGTTCATGAGAAAAAAGATCTCCTGACCTTTTTAATATATATGCCTGGAAGCTGCTGTTACACTTACAGACTAAATCAGGTACTATGTGATTTAGAAAGCTGAGATCATTCTTAGTCACGAGAGCTCCTGAAACATCTCTGTCCAAAGCTATTAACAGAGACAGCTGAAATAGTTCATAATGCACAGCAGGAATCACTGGTTTCTTTTAGAGTCCTGTAGAATTTGGAAAAGAGAGTACATTTTTGGTACAGCTCACGAAGGCACAAAAATAGCAAAAAGGCTCTCATCGGTCAAGTTATCCTTTGTTATCCAGAATTAAAAACACATTATAAATACTTTTCGTCACATTAGGTGTAACCTCCAATAGTAAAAATATTTTCTTTCTGCTAAGCAAATAGCAATAATACTTTGAAGTGCTCTGCAGTGTAATGTAAATAACATTTGATGACCTGTTTTGTCCACTTAGTGTCATTATTTCAGTTCCAAGGTGCCATTTTTACTGTCATTACCTCTGTATTATATAGAACCATCAAAAAACTTCGATATGTATATCAACCAAAACCAGCATTTGATCCCAAAACAGGAAAAGTAAATAAAAATGTCATCCCCTTTCAGAATGGAAACATCTTAACGCAGGAATACAGATTTCAAAGTATATATTATTTTCAAATATGTCATGTGCAAGTCAACATATCAATATTTTTAAAAATTTGATTTTTACTTGCAAGTTCTTGAAAGTTATCATTTTTCACAAATAAGAACCTCTGTACTCTCAAACAAAATTGTGTTCAATTCCACTGCAAAAGTAGATCAGAAAAAAAAGATTAAAGCACCAGTGGACAATTTTCAAGTGTATTTGTCTTCTATGGTATTTCTACGTGGTATTTTGAACTCCTTCTTTTTTGCATAGCAGTGAGCAGAGGCATTAACTGATATGAAGCATCTGCACTAGGTTTACAAGTTGACTTATGCGAGTCCATGTAAACCAGCAATTCAGGTCCATGCAGGGATTTAGAGATACTTTTTTCACATATTGTTCTGAAATCTAGGTTTGAGAGTCTGGCAGGAAAAAAAGCATTTAAGTGGGGAGGGGGTGCGGAAATGAATATATAGATGTTAAGTTTAAGATGCAGTTAAGATTGTCTGAGAAGTTATTCTCTTAATTTTGTATTTTTGAGAGTCCGGTATCTTAATACTTAAGAATTTCACTTGAAATATATCATTGCTTCTAGAGCCACAGTTTTCAAAGGAACAGGAACTCTTTGCTAGTATCAATACCACGAGAGTGAGGCTGAACCTGATAGGCTGGAATGATGGTGGCTGCCCCATCACCTCCTTCACCCTGGAGTACCGGCCATTTGGGACAACAGTCTGGACAACTGCTCAGCGGACATCCCTGTCAAAATCCTACATACTCTATGACCTCCAGGAAGCAACCTGGTACGAACTGCAAATGAGAGTGTGCAACAGTGCTGGGTGTGCGGAGAAACAAGCCAAATTTGCCACACTGAATTATGATGGCAGTAAGTATATGTTTTTATTTACGTCTGAGATACTGTTTTTACTCTGTATTTTTATGAGATCTTTTTGCTTGTCTTTCTTTTTTTCCCCTATAAATCCCTCTTTGAATCTGCTAGCCGTGGTGACAGAGGGGTAACAGTCTCAAAGATGTAAAATCCCTCTGATTCCATGACGATAGGCTGCCAGTGAGAAAAGAGGAATTGTTTATTTTTCCTCACTGACGAAAAGCTCCAGCAACAAAGTCAATCAACCAACGTAACCATAGGACACTATGTATCATTAATTTCAGTGGTCACAGAAGCACTTGCTAGTATTTCATGTATTTCTTCCATGAAATATTTGTCTCCCATACAATTGATTCCTGCAGCCATTCACAGCAGTGACTGGCCTCATTGCTATTCCATGCAATGTCCTTGCAACACAACTCAAAACCTATTACATGACACAACAGAGCAGCTAACTAGCTTGTCTTCTGGGAAGGCCTCTAGATAACATCCTCCAAGGGCAAAGCAATGGCAATGGCAATGCTATTATCCCTATTTAGATACAGGGAAGGGTGAAACTAATGGCCCTGACAGATGGCTCTGTCATACCCAGCAGCAGGGCACAGGGGATGAAGGAATTGTTGCACACTGCCCTTCTGCCAGGGGTTACTGCCCAGCCTGAAATAGG
Organism: Dromococcyx pavoninus; assembly: GCA_033558185.1. NCBI lineage: Eukaryota > Metazoa > Chordata > Aves > Cuculiformes > Neomorphidae > Dromococcyx > Dromococcyx pavoninus. The sequence continues at coordinate 285,964 of JAUMJL010000395.1, read as the reverse complement.
CAGAATGAGAGGACAAGAGCAAACTTGCCAGTTTGTCACTCACTAAAGCTTGAATCCTGGCATATTTATTGAAAGTGATGGTGGCACATGTGTGCTTCTGCTGACTCTGTAGTGAGAAATGACTATTTCTGGCAAAAAGGCAGTACAGAGTGCTCCAGATGGTAATCTCTTGAATTGCTTTAGCGTGAATTGCCAGAGCTTTTCTGGAGACATCCAGTGTAAAATGTCATTGTGTTTCCAGGGATATTGTGCTGTATTGTGCAACCACTTGGTGACATATGTACTGTTAAATTAAACAACAAGACCTGTGAGCAAGTTTGAACGAGAACAGACAGTTGTCCAACAACAGCACTGAATTGCTAATCATTCATAACTGCGTTGGTAACACATCTGCCTGCCACAGTTTTGTCCCACACAAACTAGCGTTCTCCAGGACATTACCCATGTATGGCTCAGGGACGATCGAGCAACAGAGACCATTCCCAGCTGTAAGTATGGGATATGAATAAAAAATGAAATTAAAACCCAACAACTCACACATCCACTGATGCTATCCCAGTCTTTGTGCTAGGTACTCAACAGTTCTTGCAGATAATTCACAACACGTGACCTCATGGCTCACCGTTTTGCAAGTAGGACATCCTCTCCTGTTTTTCTGAGAAAATATCATTTTGACAAGCTGTCATCCAGTCTTCATATTTTTTCAGACAGTCTGAAAAATTAAGATGAAGATTTTTGCCTCAGCACTTTAGACACCTACAAGAAAACAAGATGCAAATAGTTATTATACAAATGCTACCAGGTCTTGCCGAGTACACTTACGACCTCTTTTACTCAACATTAAAGACATTGCCAGTAATAACTGTTTCAAGTATTATGAGTTAATTTATTGCCCTGTTGCTTCGCCCATCCTCTTTTCTTTCCAGTATGTTTCTACAAGCAGCATTCAACTTTCAGTGATCTTTTTTTTACTTCCACAATTATCATAACATATATATGGCTGGAGCAAACAGTCTTAATCCATAACTTAAAATGAGATTATATGAAAATACAGGTCCAGAGCCTTGAACTCCCAGTAATAGCATTGAAATCAAATCTGTGCTTACAATGAACCAGTTTGAAATGTTTTCAGACTCTGGGTTTTGGTTAGGTGATGATTCTTACACTGGTTTCACATACTGTGACCTGTATGCCATTTGATTTTGTGGGTTGCTGTATGGCATCTTTAAAAGTGAGAAAATAAAACAGTAAAAATGTTAGTAGCATTAAATTTCTTGCGCCACTGCTTCTGGTCAGCTAGAAAATTTCTCATTTACAGCACTGATGGTTTTGTTTGTCCAGCAAGGTCTGCCAGGAATCTGTTGTGCCTTAGAGAGGCAGCATGATCTCAAATACTGACCACAAGGTTGAGAGAGAAAAACAAGCCTGGGAAAGCAAATGTCAATTTTCAAGTTTTCTGAGTTTGTTACATTTGATGCAAAACTAAAATGATAAGTTTGTTATTATTATTATTGTTATTATTATCATTAATGAAAATGAAGATACTCTATTCCTACATAAGGAGGTTCACCGAAGAAATATTTCAGTGGTTCTAAAGCAAAAGTTGCCCTGACAGAGTCCCATCTCCCTATTCTTTTGTTCCTTGGTAAGATGCATAAGCTTAAGGTACGTCAGAGTTGGAAAATAATGTCTGATTATACTCCATGCATAAATTTTTGGTTTCCTAGAGAGTGAATTGTTCATTTACAGAAAGCATGCCAGTAGAAACTTTTTGGCCAACTCTTCTTTTGAGTGCTAACCCTACCTCTACCATTGATTTGTCTTCTGCTCTGTGCTATCCAGCTTCTAGGAGTGAGAGCCACCCTTAGGATAAAACAGATACAAGGATAGTACTTTGTAGATTAGATAATACACGTACGAAAGTTCTAGGACACCAAATGCTAAGAACAAGTGTAGGGGCTTTAGCAGTCTTAAGATGAAGCCTATGTAAACTTTGTAGAAATCCTTGAGTTACATGGTCTTCCTGTCTTTTTGCTTGGACTGGAGTAGCTGATTGTTATCTGTGATAGAGCTCCTGAGAAACAGCATGGCTACATACACTTTACCTTAACTCTCTTCATGGTGAATTGGGTCAAAAGGTTAAGGAAAGATCTATGTGCGACTTTTTGCTTTCCCTTCATAGACATTTCAGCTAACAATTTTAAGCTTACAGATTTTATGACCTTCTTGCCCCTTGTTTTTCAGAACATTTGCACTCAGTACTTAAGGAGATATTTTTAGCAATGTGCAGCTGTAGCGTGTACTGCTGCAAAGGAGCTTCCTGACTCAGAGATCAGCTACTCAGTAGCCCTGACATAAAATCAGATCAGCTTGGTATCTGCTGTAAACTGTGCTAATTGATTCTAGCTCACCAGGGGAGTTCCTACTGTGAAGAATAGTTAGGGTACTGGAAAAGTAGTCCTAAAGTCTCAAGGTGCAATAGGAGATGCTGGAAGGGCTGCAACACAGGGGAAAATGGGGTCAGAGGCATTCAAATTCAAATTCCTATAAAGCACAGATAAAATGTGTTGACAAAGGGTGATGGTGAATTGGCCTAAAAAAACCAAAACCAACTCTCAATTTGTCTGGGACTTTGTTCTGAGAAAAGCTTTGACTGTTTCACTCCTAGCCAACGCCTAGATTGACAAAAAAAATTTGAAATGTTTTTTTCTTACTGGATAGCAGGTTTAGTTTTTGGCAATTTCCAATACAATTGCTGAATATCCACAAATTGATAATGTGAAGGATATATAAACTTCCAGTGTCTTTTTTTTTTTATTTAATTAAGCTTGTGCTGCCTGTTTATAGTATTATTACACTTTACTTGGAAAAGCTGTGAAAAATTATAATCAATTACCTAAACACTTATGGTTTAACTGAAATTTAGGCCACCTTCAATTTGATTTGTATCAAAGCATTAAGGAGAGTAAGACGTAATTTTAGATAATATTGAACCCAACAGTCCTTAGCCAACGGTCTGTGTGACTTTAATTCAGAGCAAAATTTGATCCTTTAGTATTCAGGACAGTCTAGGAGGGTTTAAAGACAGTTATCAGTATTACTCTCATTAGATTGAAATTCTTTCCATTTCTTCATCTCATATTATTTTGCCTTTAAAGTAGTGCAAAAACTGTATTTCAGTTCAGCAAGATGAAAAAATCCTGCTGTGTGTTTATTCCAAGAGATATAAAATTAGAAAAAGAAGGAAAAGCATGGGGGAGAACTGCAATGGAGCAGTAGCAAAATAATCAAAATGCAATTGTAATAAAATAAATTTTCTGAAGTTTAGGCGTGAATGGTTGTAGTTTTTCTGCTTGTTTCCATCCTATAGGGGACTACTCTTCTCATTATATGCAACTCAAATAGCTCTTCTGAAAAAACATAGCTTAAAATTCTACTTTTTCTCTGTGGTACTCAGATTGTACTGCATCGTATCACTTTTTTTTCCCTGATACTGTATGGTACCTAACGAGATATAACTGTATCACACAATGCAGAAATTAAAATGTTAAAAAGGATGTGCCCATTTTTCTATCTCACCCTCCTATCCTTTTAGCAAGCAAGTAGCCACTTCTTTCATAGCTGGTTAAAATTGAATAGCTTCCATCAAAAGTCATCACAGATCACAATACTTGCTTTTTTTCTACTAATTTCGAACAAATCTACATTTTATAACCTCATTTGTGATTGCATTCAGCAATTTTAATAGTAATCAGAAAATGAGTGAGAAGCCTTCCATGACTAAACAGCCTTCCAAAGAAAGTGCTGCATTCTTCTCATGTCTTTTAGAAGTAAGGAAAAAAAAAGAATTGAAAAGTTCAAATATTATATATCACCAAGAGGCAAAGTATGTTCAAAATGCAGAATGAAAATGTGAGTTGCCTGCCAATGCCTGTAGTTTGTAGATGAATTTCCCTTGTTCCACTCTCAAAATTTGATTGTTTTTATCCAGTGTTACTCTCTTGTTTTACTGATGAGTATAATGTCAGACACTCTTTAACAAATTAGCATCAGGTTGGCTATCTGAATTTCAGATCAATAACACTGCTACGCCTTTAGAACATGATATAAGAATGTTTCTGTGTGAAGGATTCACCTGGTGTACATAAGCACAAAATGAACTTTGTCAAACACAGTCGTTATAAAGAAAAAACAAGCAAAGAGTATGACTATGTTACAGCACTGTTATTTTCTCATAGTAAGGAGTGATGTAGATAGGTAGTATTTCTGAGATTGCTTGCAGCTCTGCAGTCTCTGAAGCCAGCAACTCGTTGCCAGTGTGACTGTTTGTGTGTACGTGCCCATTATACATGCAAATATAGCATCCACCCTGAACATGACAAATCCTTCTTAATGTTCTGCATGCAGCTGAAGCAGATAACATGCCATATTCCCTGAGAATTCAAGCTTTTCTCTTCATTAATAGGCATCTAATACTGTGACACTGTTTCCAGGTACAATCCCTCCACTCATTAAGTCAGTTGTGCAAAGTGAGGAAGGGCTGGCAACCAACGAAGGGCTAAAGATGCTGGTGACCATTTCCTGTATCCTGGTTGGGGTCTTGCTGCTTTTTGTGATGCTGCTGGTTGTGCGGAGGAGGAGGAGGGAGCAAAGACTGAAGAGGCTGCGAGGTAAGATGAGAGCTGTTTCACTTACTTCTGCATATGCACACTCCCTGAACATGAAAGTACAAGTGGGGCTGCACGTGACCAAACTGTTCAATCATCAGTTACTGTCATTTTCCTGCAAAACATAACAGACATGAAGCAACAAAGCATATATATTTTCTACGGATATTCCATTTTTCATTTCATTAGTATGTTTTTAAAAAATTGACTCCATTGTTATTATTTTGCATGGGGGAAAGGAAAATAGTTCTGTATTGGTGTTTGTTTGTTTTCCTTTCTTTGTTATTTGTTTTCCTTGTGAATGGTCTTGATAACCTATAATCGTATTTTTGTCAAAGGCTAAAATAAGATATTCTGAAGATGGGGAAATTTCAGTTTTCCAGCACATGCAAACCATGAGTTCTAAAATATGAATGAAAGTAGCGACGTGTTAGTAGGCTAGAATACACAACCAGATATTCTCCGACTTGTCACATCTTTTTCCCTATGATGTGCTGGAACAGAACATTTCATCATTCACTGACCTTTCACTGTCACTGAACTGTATTTTTCTGTAATCCTTATTCAAATCCAGGTGTTTGCTGTGTGAATAAGTTTTAGGTATGTGAATTTATTCAACTTTATCAGTCTTCTCATAAATACTCTTGACTGAACCGTGGTTTTTGGCCCTTGCAGTCTGACAATTCTGCACTTGGCACTGTAGGTTTACCACAAGCACGTGACAGCAGACATTACACTGAAGGTATCTGGGAAAAAGCCTTTCAAATCACACACTGAATAATTAGTAAAGTGATTTGTCACCTGCAAAAATGAGTCTAATGATTTTCAAAAGCCACCAAATTGTTCAGTTACTTGTATTTTACCAAAATATGATTATGATGTATATTAAAACCAGGGCCAACCCTGTGTGTTACATCACACCTCAACATCTAAAAGTCTCTGTTTGGGGTTTCAGTTTGCCTTTTGTAACAAGATTTTTGATTTTTTTTTTTTTAAAGACAGAGATATGGGGCTTCTAGGCATGGGCAAATTTGTAGATCAAAGGAGACAACTAGTCTTGTGGTTCATACATGGCTCTAAATCAGGGCATCTGGATACTTTAGCTTGTGCAATAATTTTATCATTCAAAATCTTTTAAGTCATTTACCTCTGTGAATTTTTTTCATTCATTGCATTGAGGGTGAAGAAAGTGTTATCTTCTCAGAAATACTGTGGATTTACAATAAAATAATGAGCAGGATATTTTGAGCTCCTTGGCTCCAGGAAATGATGGCTGTGCACATCTAGATTTTTATGGTTAATTTACAAGTATTCTTAGATTTTTGAGTTACAGTCCCTTAAGAAAGGCTGATGATCACTGGCCAGTATGGCTTTTGTATAACATAATACTTCTCTGAATTATTTCCTTGCGAAATACAAGAATTTAGAAAAATATCTGATCTTCACTTAAGCATAAATAGTGCTAAAGAGTTCATCAGTACTTTTGATAGAAGTTGTCAGTATTTAACTACTATTTCTGTAAAAGTTGCATCTCACTTTGTATCTGAGTTTGTCAAGCTACAACTCAACATCCCAGCCATCTGGTCTTGTTATACTTCTGTCTGCCATACAGGGACTGAAGGGAGTTTTAATAATCATATTATCAGTCTCTGAGGATATTCCTTTCACATGGTCATAGGCAAGTAGTTTTTTAACGCTTTCATTGGTAAGTGAAACAGGTGAATTTTCTTTAATTTTTCTCTGTAGTTTTCCCATGACTTATTATTCTCAAGGCTTTTATCTGGTCTCTTTGATATCTTTAGGTAGCTTTCCTCATTTGTGTATGCTAGAAATTAACATAATATTTCAGTCACAGGCATATCAGCATCAGATAGAGAGGTAACAGACTTTCTTCTTTCCCTTTATGGCCTTCTGTCTACATCTGCAAGGTTCATCTTTCTGGTGAAGAGCTGAACAACTTATCCATTTAAAGTAATTGACAATTCTCTGATTACAGTGCAATTGATTAACATCCCTGATTGTATACGTATGATTTGTATTCTTGATATATGACCTTATACAAATACAGATACATTGCTAACTTGTGGCCGGGCCTACCTTATTATTCAGTTTGTTATGCCTTAGTGACCTGGAGTTTTCATTATATTTTAGCTACCTAATTCTTGCATAATTTTCAAACTTTTATCAGAGATTATTTCATTTATGCCAAACCACTAATCAACGTACCGATGGTCTAATGTCCCATGGTGCCTGATGAAAATAAATACTAAAATATGGTTCTGTGCTTAAAATTGTATTTTAAATATGTTGAAACCCAAGTAAAAATGCTGCTGCGTTAATTTTTTGCATCCTTAAAATATTATGTTATTAAAATATTTTCAGGCACCAAGACTTTGCTCTAGAGATATACATTTGCATTGTCATAAATTCTCAGTGAATTTTAATTTCATTTTTAAAACATAAACTTTATTTGACATAGCTGATTGACCACAAGTCTATATTCATTGACTTCAATTATTCTCCTTTAATTCATTTCATCAAGCTTCATTCCGTTTTTTCATCATTTTGCTCATCACCAAGATCAGATTGATAGGACTTTGGTAGCTCAGCTTTCTTTGTTCATTCATTTTGAAGATTGATCCTGTGTTAGCTATTTTCTGCTCTTCTGGATGTTGCTTCAGTTTCTAAGAGTGTTACTGACAATCAGTATTGCTGGTCTAGGGAACTCCTTAGTAAGTTCTTTGAAAAATAACATCCAGTCTGTAAGATTTTCTGATCTGCTAACTAAAAACAAATCTAGTAGTTGTTGTGTTCAGTTTTCATCTGGATTAGTTTTGGAATTGGAATGCTGTCATTATCACTTAATATGTATCATCTAGTGGGGTTTCTTTGAAGCACAAGTCTCATTTTTCCTAAATCACCATTCCACCACTGACTTCTCTCTAGTCGACATCAGAAGTAAGACTTTCCACAGTGGAACATTCTAAAATAATTTATACAAGTTACAAACATAATTCTTTCTTTTGTGGCTGCAGGAGATGTGATTTCTTTGAACCTGCTTGACAAAGAGGTGTGGGAATTGCAGATTTATTTGCAGTACATTCTGCATGCAAACATTTGTATCTGTGCTTCTAGACAATGGACTTGTGGTTCCAGTTTCTATGGGGCAAATGTAGCATAAGAACAGCAGTTTCTCCATTCTTAATCCTTTTACTCCTTGTTTCAGCATGTAGGGAGAGATAATTCTCTATCTTTCTCCTGTGTCATGTCCAGTATGATTTATTTCTTCAGGAGTACTCTGTTTGGAAAGTGTGGTTTTCAGCGAAGCCCTGATTTTTACCCAATTTAATAGTTCCACTGGTCAGGTCACAAGAAGGTCAATTGACTGCTGGGGTTCATGCAGCTATTCAGTAGGTCAACATATAGTATAAAAGAAACCTGATGACTTACTACTCTTTCTCCTTACTATCGACATAGCTCCACTACTACTGTAATAGTTTTCCCTTTGTTTTTAAAATGAACTCACCTTAAACAAAGCAGAAAGTGTCAGCAAGGCACGGTAGTTCAGAAGTGGCAGCATGCAATCTAAAACTGTATCACAGCCCCTGATTTCCCGGGAGGCAAGCCAAACGTGTTAAGAATTTTAAAGGCAGCTGGACCAGACGTGAGGGGTGTCGCTAGGTCGGTGCCTGTCGGTGCAGTCAGCCATCAAACTCATGGTGAGAAGTTTGTGTTTTTCACTAAGGCATGGGGTGACACTTGACTGGGGTGGTAGATCACCCCCTTCACTTTGTCATTCGTGACCTCCCCAAGCCCTGTTTTCTCTACTTCAAAGCTAGGACACTCATAGGGTTAGTGACTCATTTTATGAAGTACTCTCAATTTACTGATCAGAAGTCCAGTGTAGGAAATAAAGACTATAATCTGTAGTCTGTACTCGTCGGTTTGTGAAACTAGCGTTTCTCCTGCAGCTGAAGTTTTGGCCGCACTGTTATCAAGTTGCTTTTTGACTTCTTGATTTTGCTTGGACAAGTACCTAATACCTCTTATCTCCTTGCGACAGTTCTTGTGGTCCAGTCCTACACTAACCTTTGTGCCCAGTAGAGCCTCAATTAATTGCAGTAGTGCTTGAATAATTAGTACATTTAAACCCTGCTGCTCAAGTTACTTTTTTTCTGCAGTACTTCCTGGTTCAGCTTTTGACATGTAACATGCTCTTGCCTCATGTTATTTTTGATTGAAGGTGCGCAGTTTCCTTTGTATCTCTTTGACCAAGAATGCATATATTTTAGTATGTATCAAGTTTGCTGAAAAAAGTATGACTTGGAACCAAAACTTCATTTTTTTTTGTATTCTTCAAAAGAACTTGGTCACTTCCTGAGTCCTTAGAATTCAGTAGCAAAAGCTATCTCTAACGTCATTTGGGAGCAGTAGCAGTGGTAGTTTGGTTTATGATGATGATAAAGACATTGTCATCTACTATGTAGTAACACTTACGAGAGTGTTAACAGCAAAAGGTAATATCAAGCAAAGTGAAAAACAGAAAATCTGAATGCCTAAATGGAGTGCTCTTTGAATTAGATGAGACATCTCAAATGAAGATTCCTTCCCTACACCAGGAATCTGCCATGCTTTATGCTGAAAAGGGGTAGGGGAAGGTTAAAAATAAAAGAAAGGAGCAAGCAGACCTAGAGGAAGCATAGAATTTCAGCCTCTCTGGTAATAGATGAGAAATAAATCTTAAGACAGGCTCACTGGCAAAATGTCAGAGAAACAGATGTATAAAGCGGGTAGAAGAGTTTTTGTTGTTTTTTTCATGACTAGAAAGAGCCCTTTGTGCATCCCTTTTAAAAATGGATACAAATGTGGCCAAAGTGATGCATTAAGTTGATGGCTTGTTTCTGCCTACATCCTCTAAATTTTAAAAGCAATATATTTAATAGGATCACAAGCAAGGAAATTGTTGTAGGTATAAGAGACCCAAGAGATGATTAAGGAATAGAAAAGGTTTCAGAAGTGAGATGGAGAAAACAAAGAATTTCATTAAATGTCTTGACAGGTGCTGGTAGATTTACAAGCAGGAGGTAATAGAAGAAATTTAAAGTTTCACATAATAGGAGAGTTCCTTGAACACTTATAAAATGGAATTGTTTTCATCTCAGATTTGCTTCACTTGTTTGCATAAAAGTCTGCTTTGTTGCTGTGTGATATACTTAAGGACTCTGGAGTCAGCATTTTTGAGTGAATTTCTTTAGCAACAGACTGTAGGAGAACAAAGCGTAGCTGTCTATTTTTGCTGAATAATAATACAGAAATTATTATATAATGTTGATAAAGTTTTACAGAAAGCTACCTGAAGAGCACTGGATGAACCAACCATCAGCTGTGTCCTTTGGTCTGATATGTACCAGAATAAATGATATCCTCCAAGAAATTTATGATAATAGTAATGACAAGAGGAATATTTTTCCCTCAGCAGTGCCTCACTTTGCACAGCTGATCCATGTGAGAATAAGCTACCTCCTCTTTTATGTGTAGGCTGTCCCCTGAAGACGTGGTAGTAGTTTTGAATTATTGCTGGTGTAAAAGCATTTGTATTTGAGAACAACCAAACAAGTTGACTATTTGGAGACTTCGTTGCTCAGACCTTCCTGCAGCCAGGTTTGGTTTGGAAATGGGAGGTTGGCAATTGCTCATCCAGCTTTGATTTGGCTCGTGCCTGGAGGTAGATGTTAACATTTCTGTCCTCTTGACTTTTCCTCCTTCCCCACCTGTTCACTTGCTAACCATGACATAAAGGAACAGAAATCCGTGTCATTTATTAATCTGTTTCTACTTCTACTGACTTTATGTAGTTCTTTTTCTAGTTAAACCAATGGTAGCTCGTTCTTCTGTAGGCATTTTTGGTGCTACTGAGGAACTATACAGGGCTGACTAGGGCAGAAGGATGTAATACAGTTTCAGCAAAAGTAGGAGCTTTTACAGATGCTTTTATGCCTGCTGTTGATCTGAGAAAGAGCAGTAGTTTTACATGTGGCTGATTCAAACCACTTACTTCGTAATAATCCATCTATCAAATAGATTTTCATTTGTAATGACATTTCTTCTGTTTTCTTTTAGATGCAAAGAGTTTGGCTGAAATGCTTATGAGGTAAGAATAGATCTAATATTTTTAAATTGAAAAATGTTTGTCAACTATGGCATTGTATTTAAAAATTATTATAGGGACAAATAGAGAAGTAAGCCTTTTATTCCTAAATCCATTTTCAGAACACTCCATTTGACTGATTGTTAAGAACTAGCACATATTGTTGGTTAGAAATGGATGAAAAAAGACAATTTGTGGACAGTGTCTGTGAGGAAATACAGTGGTAAAAAATGAGAACTCTTGCATTAGCAGATTAAATTATAGAAGCTATGTAGGTCCATTTGAACATTTTTCCTATTCAGAAAAATGTTTTCATAATATGTACCAAAGTAATTGTTCTTCAGAGATCATCTGATTGAAGGCAATAAGTGCTTGGATGTGAATATTCCCTAAATTTACAGTTATATTTCTATATTTCACTATTGCTAGCTGCTTATACCCAAAGGTATAGAAGAGCAGGTAAATCCATTTATTATTTTTCAGCTCTGTTCCATCGGCTCAGCATCCAGAAATCTAATTCAGTTGTTGAATTGCAACAGAATGACTATTCTGGCACCACAATTCTTTCAAAGATGGAAATTTCTTATCTTCAATGCTTATTATTTTGTCTGGGGAAAATATTGAACTTTAAAACTGCTGCATATATTTTAAAATGGGATCACCAAGGGATTATTTTCAAGTTCAAATTAGTTTTGGTTTGCTCGAAAATCTTTTTATTTTTAGGCAACAAATTTGAGAATGTCATAAATGTTTTACCAAATGAACACTACTCCAAACTGCCTCACCTGTGATAAACTTCACCTGCTGTTGTAAGAATATATTTACCAAAGACACAGTGACAGATGGTTTTAGTGTAAACTTAGCTCTACACCGTTATTTTGCAACTATATCTGAATAGTCCCACTAATGTTAACAAGACTGGTCATGGAGGTCATGTCATACACTTCCTTTATGCCAGTTAGAAACCCCTGCTAGAAGCAGACTGCAGGTTTAATCAACTTCAGGAAGATATGCTCCGATATTTTTTGGTGTTACAGAAAACAGCACAGATTAACATATACAGCAAATCTATTCCCTAAAGAGCATGGACTGGCTGAAACTCCTGGATAAAAATACTCAATCGCAGTGACAGCTACACATAACACCTCTGCAAAGCTGGTAAACTTCTGTCTTAATCCTGGTTAGCTTCATTAGTCTTGTTGAAGCCTCTGCGAGGCCATTTGAGAGTCTCACTCCTCTGACACCTAGAAATCTCTATCGAACTGCCAATGTGAGTGCCCAGTTTTGACTTATTTTTTCCTCTGCTGATGGCAACCTTCAAATTAAAGAGCTTCTTTTGCCCTCCTCTCCAGATGCACTGAGAGAGCAGTCATGTCCCTTCCCAGGCTGTTTTTCTAGGTAGCTTTTTCAGAGCTGTTTTTCCAGGTAACTCCTCTGCCACTGTTTCTTTTTGCTTTTCCTTTCAACGGCACTGAAATGTGATCATCAAGTCAGTTTCTCTTGTCTCATTTATTAACAAATAATCTTTTTTTAATTAAATATTCCTATTATGTGTTTCTCTTCTAAAAGTGTGAGCAAAGCCAAATGACTATTAAAACAAGACTTGAGGAGAAATAGAGGGTATAGGCCTACATTTGCAGATGCTTTATAACTTGGAGCTCTCAGAGTGATGCTGTTTTGGGGAGTACTGCTTTCAACAGCCTAAATACTCTGTCATTTATGATAACTCCAACCAAAACCCGAGCTACTCACCATCACTAGATGTTCCTGAAGATTTAGCACGTTAATAATCAAAGTATAATAAGCCTTCTCCAAAGCAATAGGCACATATTAAAAGCTCCCAATGTTTTATATCTGTTAGATTTCACCAAAATCTACTTTGATACGAATATCAAGAAGAGAGTATGCTGTGGGTTGTGCCTTATCATTTAAGGATTGGACAGAAAACAGAAAAGATGATTTTCTGCTTGGTAGGAAGGTGTGAGGGATGGAGAGAGCTTTGTGTATCCTTCCCCTTAAGGAGATTTTTATGAGCATGTGTAAAGCAGATTAAGAATGGAACTTTAGTGTTTGCTTTGAACGTCGGTAGCTTTGGCTGTGTAAGTCAAATGTTTGGGGAGCAGGATAAGCCCCAGCAGTTAGTAGTTTAATGGGAACTGCATAACTTGTTGCTGATACTTTAAACTTGCAAATGAAAATCCCTGCTACTGTTTAATCACAGCTTTTTGATGTTTCTGTTGGGTGAAAGCATCAGTCCAGACCACTTCTTTGTAACAGTTCACTGTGAATCAGTATAGCAATTGACTGAGCATTCTGGCTTTGAACACAAGGTGAGGAATCTTTTTTCCCAAAATATTCCTCTGTGAGGCTGATTACTTACAAGATTTAGTTTTCCATATGTTTGTTACAACAACCAGCTTAGATATCAGGAAACCATGAGGTGGCCTGACTCTCTGCCAAGGACCCAGAATGACTTTGGATTTGCAAAGCACCGTATTTAATCCCATTACATAACTAGCTTCATAGGGTTAACTGTCCCCTGTTCATGAAGATATTTTCAGTCACTCAAGTAAGTACTTTTTATTAAAGATCCAGAAAGATTATTGAAAAGGGGGTATTCTTTTGACTATGCACACTCATTCACAATACCTTATACATTGTACTTCCTCTGAAAAAAGGCCCATTTATCCAGAAACTGTACATAAAAGCTGTACTCAATCAGACTCAAATGCCGACATACCCAAGTATCTGTTTTTCATAGTGGCCAGAAGCAGCCACCTTGGTAGAGTGAAAGACTATACTATTCCCCAGACAGACTCCCACTTTGTAATGATTTAGAGCTCAGAGATTCACTGAACAGGAGGGAATTATTTGTAATACACACAGGTTCTTACAATGTCTGACAGGTAAAGAATAGCCATAGCACATGTTTAAGTTTGGGAATTTTATGTATGTAGTTTACGAAAACTATAGGTGGATATGTTTCCTCCCTTTAATAAATGAATCATTGGACTCCTCATCCACTAGGCTGTTATGATACTTCAATATCTTAATTTTCCTAGGTTAAAAAATACTTGGGTGCCAACTTCAGAATTGCCATCCTTAAAAAACTTTGCCTCACTGCCAAGTCCTAGAGGCACTTAAGAACTTCATTTTTTTTATAACCTGAAAGTTGAGCCATTGCACTCTGTAGAAAATAATTCAAAATTCTGTAAGCCAGAAAGAAATATCATGCTAATCAGCAGCAACCCCCTTGCTACTGCCAATTGCTTGTTCTGTGTTTGGACACTTCATGTCATAGTGCTGCTGCATACAGGAGAATTAATTAGACCAGTAAGGAGGAGGAGAAAGATCACACAAAAGGAGGTACAACTCTAGCGAAGTAGGGAATTTTCCTTAATATAGAGAGGCCTGGCTTCCAGTTCTGGCTTCAAGGACATGCCACATATTTTGCATAAAGCTATCCCTGGAGCCAAGAATGGGATTCAGAATTCTCTCTTGGGGGTGAGCAAGATAACTGCAAACCTGGGAAGCTGCCCTTTTGCTCCCTATGGTCCAAACAATACTTTCTGTGCAGTTGAGTACTTTTCAATAGTAGGAATATAAAGCATTCACACTGCAGAAGAGCTTCTAGCTCTCACTGCATTTTCAGGGTCTACATTCTCTGAGGAAGATGTCTTATTTGATTCCTTTGTCTCCTGTGTCCTTGATAAGCAGAGGAAGCATGCAGTTTGTTAGAGTCAATTATGTATTGCAAAGGTGCAATATGTATGTGATATTGCATGTGTCAAACAACTCTGGATTATTGATTATTAATTGAAACTGGACCTCAGACATTCGGTTTCCCACTCAGTCACAGTTTTGCTCTATGATCTTGGAGAAGACCAAAGTAGTCCAGCTTTTGAAGGACGTGTATTCAAGCATATTTGGCATGCAGATAATATATCAGTCTCTGATTCTCTTAACATTTCAGCAACTTGAGTGGAAACCAATAGGAAAATGGCATATAATCCATGAGGAGACTTTGAAGAGATTTTGAGACTGTCAGTGTTGAATTTATACGCATTTTAGGATCCCAAATGTCTTTGAAAATGTATGTGCTTAATAAGACATCGTGACTAATATTCTCCACTGATTATAGTCTGGCAGCCCTTGAGTAACTCTTGTGATATTTTGCGTCCATAATGAGTAAATGAGGCACCACTTGTAGGCTGTTAGAATGCATTTCAGCTATCTATCTGTACATGATGACTACAGTATCACCTAATCACCCAGGTAAAGACAGAAATGTTAAAGTGTGAGATGCATAGATAGTGTTAGTACCGGGAACCACCAGAGCAGAGAAAGCCAGACAGTGTGAATTAGCCAGAGGTGTGCCTTGCGGATCTCACCCTTGGATTTGAAGTGGAATTACTGATCACATGAAAAGGAAATTCCTCCTAAATAGAACTTCAGAAGACCCTCCAAACCTGCAGTAGTTAGGTCTTGCTCACATGGAGACAGAGTGGGAAGTTAAGGGAAATTGTCTAGAGATGTGAGCTCATCACACATGCATTAATTTCTTGTGTAAAGGCCCACACTCAAGGAAGAAGAGAGCTTATCATCAAGTAGGTTAATAGTCCTCTGCTGATTCCACTAACAACAATAAAAATTCATTGCTAAAGGAGAATTAAACTGAGTGATCTACAGCTATTTTACACTAGAAAAATGTCCTTCCCTTGGATTTTAAAGCTCCTGGAAGTGTGATCACACTACTGGCTGATTTGTCCTAACTTTCCTCAACCTCTCTGTGTAAAGAAGTATTTGCAAATATTTCCTCTCATCCAAACAGTAATTACATCTAAAAGGGCAAAAAGTTCCTTGTTTTTTAGTGCAGTTTGAAGATTTCTTGGTACAAGCTCTGTACTAAAAATTATTGCAACACTCAGTTTTACTATCCATTTCCATTTGCTTCGGTAGACAGCTCATTTAAGAAGTAATTTTCTGGTACACAAACTTCAAAATGAAATTGTTTCAATTTGCATGATGATAGAATAATTGGTTTATGTTCTTTTTTAGAATATTGCATCAATCAATTAGAAATAATCCATGAATGTAAACAAGATTTGCAATTTCAGACTTTGAACATCAATGAGACTAAAACTTTTATTTATTTTATGCAATTTATTAATGAAATCCCTAGTTGTAATTTTGCTTTTTCATTTATCAAGTGTAGTGATATTTTTAATGTATCTAATGAAAAATAATGAAAAGTTTTAAAACTCAAGAAATTACTCAAGATGTCCTTTTCCTACCAATTTGTTTGATCGCCTGTGGGTCTTTCTGCTCATATTTATTCGGAATGAAAGAAAAGTTCTAAATTGCAAAGTTTTTTTAACAATTAATTTCATTGCATGAAAACACTTCAAGAGAACTATATGAAATTTTCAACAGGTCTCTACTGATAAGGAATAGACCAAATTCCTTAGCAATGTGCATTCATGTAACTGCTCATCATATACAATAAATTAATACCATGCACTGGTTCTAAAGAGGGGAAAATAAGATATATGAGTACTTTGCTTATCATAGTTATGGGGTTTTTTTTGTTGTTTGAGCCAGACAGAACTAAATTGAGGAAGTTTGCAAATATCTTTTCATTTAGTTTGAATGTTAATGTTTTCACTTTTCTTTTGTTTTTAGCAAGAATACCAGGACATCAGATACACTTAATAAGCAGCAGCAAACACTGAGGATGCACATAGACATTCCCAGAGCACAGCTTCTGATTGAGGAGAGGGACACAATGGAGACCATTGGTAAACTCTTGTTGGGCTTGTTTTCACTTGTTAAACTAACAGGCACTTCAGGTAGACTTCCTTCAATGCGCACCTTTTCCCCTCTGCACACATCAAGAAAAAAGTGCTACAAAGTAATTTGCCACGTTTGAAAACTGAACTGAGCTTCTTCTTTCCTTTGAATTAGTTTGCACTTTAAGTAATCTCAGTATGGTATTTAATATAATGGGACATTAGGAAAATTAAGGTGATGGAGAGAGCCACTTGAAGAAAATGCAAATGAAGACCGACAGTTTTACGATTTTCATTTTTATTACTCTTTTGGCTTTGACTGGACCATTAGATCGCTGGCATTAACTATGATGAAAATGAAATTCTGAAACTACAATATCAGTATTTAAAGATTTGCAGCAGCCAACTTCTAAAACTTACATGTTGCATATTGTATCCACCTGTTCATAGCAAATGACGTTTCAACATTTTGATCAGTTTTCAGCTTTTGCATGTTTATGCAAAATTCTAAACTGTTTTCACAGAACAGAAATCATGATTTCTCATGTGGCTGGCACACAGCTAAACTGTCATGAGAAACAGAATTGTTTGGTATTTGCTTTTTTCCAAATAATTTAAACAGAAGATGTCTGAAATCTCAACAGAATAAAATACAACCTGATCTCATGACTGTATAGGTATACATTGTGGCAAGACCTTCCAGAATGACTGGCCTTGTCAACTATTTTTGATCAAAATCTGTGTAGAAGCCTGTCGTGGCTGAGAACGTAACAGCATCCTAGTGACAGTGTGAACAGAGAGGAAAGCTCCACAAGCTGGGAGCAGCATCTCTGCATTTCCTGTCCACGCCCACACTTGGGAGGATCAAGCTGCTTTTTTTCTTCATGCTATCACACTTGCTGTCAGTCTGGCATGAGAAGGTGGCTTCAGGGGACATTTCACAATTGGCACTGCAGATTTGAAAAGGAAACCTGTGCTTCACCTGAGATACAGAACATAATTTAAGCTCCTCTAAGTTTACCTCTGTGATGCAGTCTTTTGTGCCAGGATTCATCCTAAAGACAGTTTTTACTATTGAATTACTGTTGCTGATCAATAGGGGGTTATCGTAGAAATACCGTTAGTGCCTTAATTGTAGCAAAGAAATCAGTGTCTTGGTAATAGCCAGCTCTCCACAAAGCACTCAGAATAAGCAGGCACTTTGGCAGTCCTTGACATAGTTTTCTGCCAAGAAGCTTTATTCCCGACCTGAATAAGAGCTCATCTTTTGCCAGAGACAAAGTAATTTGATTTCATAATCATCATTCTATTTATGGCCTTCTTTGGGTAAGAAATGTTAGTTATGTTATTGTGCAGAACTGTTTGCTTTAAGGGTGTCTCGTAAAGCTGAAAAAAAAAAAAGACAACAAAACCCAGGAATGCTTAGAAGTGGATCAACCTCTTCTGTATAGTAAATTCACAGAATACCCACTGTTGCCAGTCCCCATTGAAATACATTACAAAGCTAGCCGGGTCTTCTTGTGGGTTTTTTTACCCTTATGAATGGATAAAAACACTGTAAAGAATGCAAAAGGAAGTCTGGTAACATGGATATAGTTGTTTTGCAATCACAAAGTCAGTGGAAAATCTATTGTTCTTAAACTTCCCATGATCAAGTGGACCAGTTTCCTCTTTGGAGTGAAAGAAATACAATACAGAGATCACAACTGGGGGCAGGGTGGGGGGAAAGTGCTGTATAGCACTGGCTTTCTGCAGAGTCCAAGGTCCGTGTAGAAATATCCTACTCTAAAGGGAAGCAAAAGGCAGCAGAACCATAAAGCACTAAAGGCTAGTGCTCATCTTCTTCCCATCTTTCCCAAGGTCAGGCACCTTTCTTTGTAGCTGCAGGAAAGCCTATAATCAGCTAGGCTGACTGTTTTGAGAGGAACTCACACAAAGCCCTCCAAAGCTTCTTTTTCAAACCTATGGTAGTGAGAATTGGTGCAGAGAGAGCTGGTAGGACTTAGCCCTTAGCTTTCAGAACAGATAAACACTGGACTTCAGGGTGCTTAGCTGCCTTGGAAGTGTATTTCCATTGTGTTCACTATGGTGCTCGCATGCTCAAAAATAAGGAACTTCCAAAGAACAGTTTGGAGTTATGACCATCCTTTCTGCAGTATTTCTTCTCTGGAGAAAAAGCAGACTGGTAGAGGTTTAGTTAGCAATATTACCTAATGAACTCCTTTGGGAAGACATGGGTGATTTCACTAATTACTAATTACTAATTATGTTAATAAAAATAAATAAATCAAATACATTGTTGAAAAGCTCAGATGACCTCTCTGAAAATGAAGAGTGAGAGGGCAGTGTTCAAAAGATGGGAAGGAAGATATTAGGGTCCAAATAATTACACATAAATTAGCTTTTTGAAGAATGCTTAGCTGCACACCCCTAAGGTGAAATCACAGAAACAGACATGAAAATTACACTTATTCTTTAGTTTTGTATGAACTTTGAGTTTAAACCCAGAGGCTGTGGTACACCCTTACAAATCCTGTAGAGAAGAGAGAGCTGCCATTATTAGTAGTGGTGCCCAGCTGAAAGTAATTCTGAGATATGAGAGCAAACCCAAAACTCGTTACTCATTATCTGATGGGATTTTTCATTTACAGATGACAGATCAACAGTTCTGCTCACTGATGCTGACTTTGGAGAGACATCTAAGCAGAAGTCACTGACTGTCACCCACACAGTACATTACCAGTCTGTGTCACAAGCTACAGGACCACTGGTAGATGTTTCTGATGCCCGGCCGGGAACAAGTAAGCATATAAGAGAATATGTTTTCTGAAGAGGAAAAAACTATAATAAAATGCATAGTGTGCTCTTGCATTTGCCTCCTCATGGGTTTTAATTCTTCAGTCTGAAAGCTGAGAGAAATCTATTTAGGTCAGCTGAGAACATTTCTTGTACAATTGCTTTTAGTGATTCAATATGGTAAAAATTGCATATGCATCTGAAAAGTAGGTATAATTTGAAATAATTCATACCTGGCTTTCATTAAACCAAATGCATGCTGGATTTTAATTTCTAGATTTTATTAGGTAGATTAGCTTAATAGCTTTCAGTGTCTAATATGTTTTTTTTCTTAGTGATCAATCTTTATTGTATTTCAAAATACATCTTCCTTCCTTACTTCTCCATCAGGCAAGAAATGCATTTCTTATTATTGCTTTTCTGAAACAGTTATATTTCCAGTTTTAGTTATTATGGTAAATTACTTTTCCTAGATGTATGCATGCTGAGTTATTCTTATACTGATTAAAATGCTATCATAAATTAATATATTGCTGCAATCCATTCTTCTTATTTCACTCATGAATGTGTTCCATATCTATGTAAATGGAAAAGGAAATCACTAGATCAAAGGGATACTTATGAGTTAGGAATATTACCAAAGTATAGCTCGCTGAAAGTGTGCAATTTCTAAAATCTCCTGGATTATTTCTATACCTTTACCATTTCAGAATTTGTTTACTTGGTGAGTTCAGTGAACATAAATACTGAAAGCTCAGTTGCTGGAATGCATATTATTTGAAAAAAATCTTCATTTCATCTCCATTTTCACCCCAGTCTTTTTAAGTGCTAGCTGTTCTAACTCTGACAGTTTTAAAATATGGTTAGATATTTCTTGAGAACTAGATTAGTACCACAATTTTTCATCTATGAAGAGTCATGGCATTTGAATTGAAACAGTCAAGATACAGTATTTGTTTTCTTCCTGGCAGCACTCTTGTCTCACTCCTTTAGTTAATGTACATGCTGGCTATCCTGCTCACTAAGAGCAAAAGTACCATCGTAAAATTTTTTTTATGTTAACAGATCAAGATTGTCAGAGTAAACAATGGGCTCTTGATTGTTTACCAACCCTGCCTTTTCTAATAAGGAAAGAGGTACCACCTCAAAATTGCCTGCCTGTATCATACCATAACATTTTATAGCACCAGCACCTTCCATGCCTAATCTCTTTTTTATATGCAGTTATGTGCTCTAATCGAGTGAAGTCAAGGAGAGACTTCCTTCAAATTAAACTTGAATTTTACTGTGTAACAGTATGATCTGTGTCTAGCCTAGCTTTGGAAACAGAAATTCACCATCACCTTTATTATGCGGTAAAGTTCTGATTGCAGCAGTGCACAAGACTAATTCAAAGACTTTTAGGTAGTGCTCTCTGAATTTAAGACATTAATATAGCTTTGACATAGGCTAGACTATGAGATTTTGTCTAGACAGCTTTCTCTGTGAAGGGGGCAGCAGTGCCCAGCTGAGTGTTTTGTAGGTTGTGAATCTGCCTGTATGAGCACAGTCACACTCACTGGTTGGCAAATATTCCCTTGCAGAACTCCTTGAGTTGTTGTCTAGTTATTTCATATTTATTTTTTAAAAGGTCTGCTTTGTGAAACTTTGCCTTGCTCACCTCAGCTCTCTATAGTTGTGTTGCAGCACATGAGAGCTGACTTAATAAGCAGGTCATCAGATGGGCACCATTTGCCATCACACAGACAGCTCTGGAGCTTGCTGCATCTGTGCTGGAGTCCCTTGTGAAAGCACAGCACAGCTGGTGCAGAGCTACTGCTCAGCACATGCTCAGCAGGATGAGCACTGCCCTCCTGTGTGCTGGCAGCAGGCTCTCCCACTTCCTTCAAATTGCTGACGAAAGCCTGCTGAGTCATGGGATCAAAGAACAGTTAAGGTTGGAAGGTACCTCTGAACACTGGCTAGTTCAACCCCTCATGCTTAAATAAAGGTTGGAGCCGGTTGCCCAGTGCCGTGTCCAGATGGCTTTTGAATATCTTCCTGAATGGAGACTCCACCACCTCTCTGGGCAGTCTGTGCCAGTCCTCAGCCACCCTCACAGTAAATAAATATTTTCTGATATTCATAGGGACGCTCTTGTATTTCACCTTGTGGTCGTTGCCTCTGGTGCTTTCACTAGGCACCACTGAAAAGAGCCTGGCTCTGTCCTCTTTGCACCTTCCCATCAGGTATTTATATGGACTGTTGAGATCCTCCTGATCCTTCTCTTCTCCGAGCTTAGCAGTCCCAGCACCATGCTGTGAGTTTTCCCACCAGCACTCTCCTTCTGTTCTTCATGTCTTCCCTCCAAGCAGGCACAAGGCTCACTTCTTACTACACGACAGCCACGTGCCAATGTTCCACAGCTGGTACAAGCGGTGGTTTATACTGACAGGTTGGTCACATCATGCCAAGTGGGTTTTTGGATGTTATCCATGTGAGGCGGCTATATCTTGCACTGCCAGAAGGATCAATTATCAGTGGCACTGGGTTCATATTTTTCCACTGCTGTAGGAGGAAGATGTAAAATAGGAGAAGGACTGGACGATAGCTGGTATCTGTAAATAAATACCTTGTTTCTATGAAGCATCAATATACAAATTCTTAGGGGGAATTCTTAGGCAGAAACAGGGCTCGGAGTCATTATCTGGGTATTGTTTTTCCTTTAAATTGCTTCTGCTGAAGTCTCTTACCTCAAAGACTGGCATCTTCGCCATTTGAATGTCAAAGAACATTTGAATAGATTTGAATTTTTCATTTCTAATACCCTTTTTCTCTATTGTTAGTAATATCCTTTCAGAAGCTTCAAAGATAAATCCTTCAGTGATGATTTAGTCACTTTCTGTTTGCCACATAATGTTTTTTTTATTCCACTTGCTTTGTTGGGGAGTACAAATCTCACTTTACAGAAGAACTATTTATGAACAAGATCAGGGAGGCAAGTTTTGGCAGGTAGTTTGCTTTTACTCCCTTGGTCATTGTATTGTCTCTGAGATAATAAAAATTAAAACATTGCTGAACTTAAACAAGGAGCAGGTGATTTTTAAACTTTAATAGCTTTATTCATTTACTAATTGTTTTTAAACAGTCATATCTTTATGAACCTGTTCCAGCTAAAACTCTAATGACAGCATTACAGGTTACTTTTTGTGTCTTTACTTGTAAACAAAAATAGGGAATCTGTAGCCGATTAATACTGTAATATAGTAAAGGTATTAGTAAAATGCCTAGAGTAAGAAATTACATCACCACATTTCTGAGCACATGTTTTTACAAACTGAGAGCAGGTACCTATTGTAAAGTGTTTCTGAGGGCACATCTGCACTGGTAATTTATCTTCACCTGAGATGTGGTATGAAATCCCTGACCAGATGTACTTGTCTTGTGCTCTGTCACATCTCAAAGTGGGTTTGGCACTGGAGAACAGCTTATGTTGGAGTAAAGGGCTAATGGATGCATCAGTGGGAGATTGGTGGGGCTCTCAGCTCTTCAGTTGCACCCTTTTTAAAATGTATAGTTTCATTAGAAAGAGGATATTAAAAAATGTGTTGGCAATTTGGTAATGAACAGCATTTTCACTGCATTTTTTTCCCCCAAAGAATATTTGTGGTGGTTTTTTAACCAACATTATTGCAGTGGCCATTCTGTTCTGACAGGGCTTGTTTCTTAGCCTAGTGGTAAAGACCCTCTCTGTTATCCAACACAGATCCTACCACGAGGAGGAGTGCCAAAACTGGACCCACAGCTCGCAACCGCTACGCTAGTCAGTGGACCCTCAACAGACCTCACCCTACCATATCAGCTCATACCCTCACTACAGACTGGAGGCTGCCCACCCCCAGGCCAACAGGCTCTGTGGACAAGGAAAGTGACAGTTACAGCGTCAGCCCCTCGCAGGACACAGGTATGGGGCACTCTGCAGGGCTGCACTGTAAACATGAGACAGCAGTAGCTGCAGTAATCTTGGTCCTTGATGTACTTCATTTTGTGTTTAGGTGTCATTGGTTTTCCCTTGCTAGGGTGTTTCTCTCTAGGGGTACCACAAATGCATATAGTGCTAATGATAACAAATATTGTGCCACGTGTAGTGGAGTCCTTTGAAAGATATGGTGGTATTTATTCCAGTAATTTATAGGTTGGAGTTCTCATCTTTTCACAATTTGTCCTCTTAAACTTTCTATGTTGTATCTGTAGGGTCGATAGATATGGCCCTCAACAGATACTTCTAGGCAGCTGGCAAATTCATCCTGATTTCTTCTCATAAGGCTTTAAGGATTAACTCTAATAACTATACAGATACAAATGTAAATGACAAACATTATCTCAGAAACCCTTTTTGTAGACATTCCATCTTTCAGATGCACTTGCGTGTGTTCCAACATTTTGTCACCCAAGGATATTTTCCAATGCATGTGGCAAAGGTCAGAGAATTCATTTTGCTTTGTGGTTTAATAGGCAAACTATACATAATTTTGTAACCAGATTTCATCATCTGTGTTTTAACATGGCTTCTTTCCTGCTCTGTGTCTACTCTTGAACACACAGTGACTTATGTAGGTATTGCAAGCTTTAGATCATGCCGAATAAAAGTTTTCTTGTGCCAAAGTGTAGTTCTATTATGCCACTTGGTTTCTGGGAAAAGAATAGAGTCAGTTTAATCTAAGTAATTCAGAACTTTTAAATTTCCAAATAAACTTTAAAATAGATTTAGCCAAATTATATCTTTAAGAATTAATTAAACTAATGTGCATATTTGATCATTTTTCGAATATGGAGTTCAGATTTCTGAATCTAGTTTGATGCAGTTGATATTTGGCAGAATTTATCACTTCCTATCAAAACAATTCCAGGTTTACAAAGCAGTAGTTTTTAAGCTTAGGAGAAATGTATTGTAGCATTTCATAACTGTAACTAAGTTCAGATGTTCTAACTAGAGGCCATCAGGTTTCATGAAGTTCAGCCTGGGCTTGGATGAAATTTAAGTGAGTGTTCAAGCATAAATTTCTTGGAATAGTCGCCCCAGAGAAGGGAAAATCGGAAGCTGCAGGTCCTGAGCTTCATGAACCAAACTGGGACTTTTGTTTGAGCATCATATTTATAGACACTGCTCTATGGCACCAGGCAGCTGCAGCCTTTTTGGAGTTTCCAGCTGATCAGAAATTTGGAAACACATTATTTTGGTCTGATTTGTAAATGAAATGTGAAAAACAGAATGATATTCCTAGGGTTGGGGTGGGAGGAGGAGAGGGAATCCTTATTTAAATTCTGGCCAGCTCAAAATTTTAAGCAAGTTACAGCACATTGTAGAAGTACTTATAATTTTAAATAACAGGTGGTCCTATTTACAAGTGGCAGGAGTGCGCAATGAAAACTGATGCAAGGATTCTAGCACACAATAAAAAAAGATAAAAATTGGTAATAATAACACAGTTTCCTCTGGCTCCTATAAAAATCCTGGTTTTATGCATTAGCTATTACATTGTACCTGATTATTGGATATAACCAATAATGTCTGAAATTGTACAGATCTTGTGATGAAATATGATTTCTACCTAATGAACTTCCGAGAGTTCTCTGCTCTTACAGCCTCTGAAACAGAAGTGCAAGGTGCAACAGACCAGTGATTTGTCCCCTCAGAAATGAGCGCTGTGTTTCCAGAATGCTTTTTAAAGTATCGGTAGCCATTTACATCTTCAATAATAGCACTTGTTTTAAAAATATTGATGTTCTCAGAAACCCATCAGCAGAAAAGAACAGTGTGTAGGTCATAATAGCCTGTGTGTCAAATACGAACACCATTAGCGTTAGCAGCATTGAAAAAAGCGCCTGAATGACTGCAGACTGGTACCTACAAAACAATATTGTCCTTTCTTCCCTATGAAATGAGTTAGTACTTTACCTGGTGTCTGAGACAGTTAGAAACACTGTCTGAGAGACACTGACTTTATTTTTGACCTTTGTCCTCAGAGCTTTCTGAAAGGAAAGATCTAAGATTGAAACAGGTACAGAAAGAGTACCCTTTCTCACATAGACATCACCTCACAGAAATATTTGTGAGATGCATTAAAAAGACAATGTGTGGAAGCTTCCTTTTTTCCTCATTTTGCTGTTTTGTGGGTTTCTAACATTTTTATGGCATTCAACTTTTAGAGTTCTGTAAAAAAAAAAGTAACCTTTTTCATCTATTAAAGGTTTTTGCTTCTAAACCATGAATTTAATGGAAAGCCACATAATGTTGCTAGCAGAATAAGACTTTACTTCAGATAATCTGTAATTATCAACTGACTGACTAAACTAAAAATTGTGCAGACAGCTATAGTGGAGCAGACTCATTTAAATTGCCGTGATAATTTCAAAGGCTCTGCATTTTATGAAGAAATATTATCACATTCATAGCTTTTCTTCCAAAAAAAAGGATTGTGCAGATCATTTCTTTCTCCTATTATTTATATTTATGATGTTTAGATCGAGCAAGAAGCAGCATGGTCTCCACAGAAAGTGCCTCCTCAACATATGAAGAGCTGGCAAGAGCATATGAGCATGCAAAAATGGAAGAGCAACTGAGACATGCCAAGTTCACTATTACAGAATGCTTCATATCAGACACATCATCAGAGCAGCTCACAGCAGGGACTAATGACTACACAGACAGTCTGACCTCAAGCACACCATCAGAGTCGGGGATCTGCAGGTTTACCGCATCCCCCCCGAAACCTCAGGATGGAGGGCGAGTGATGAACATGGCAGTTCCAAAGGCACATCGGCCAGGTGAGACATTAGAAGTAATATGCTGCAGCCATCAGGCAATAGATCCTTCTGGGATAAATAAGACCATGTGGGGTACATATGCCCATCTCCAGTTCAAACCACCCACTAATAAAATGTGTCTTACAGCAACACTTCGTGCTTGAGAGCAAATGTTTGCTTTCAGAACAGTTTATAAAGACAGATTGTAGAAGACGTACTATCTTCTGCCTTGTAGTTTGTCAAAGATGTCATAACCCTTTTTTTCTGATATTCTGGAGTTGTTACACTCTCTCTCTAACATCTCCTAACATCAAACTAGGGTTATCTAAAGAGAGGATAATTAAAAATGGAGAAAATGGAGACAGTGCAATAGCTCAATAAATATGGGGCCTTCTACCTTCAGACAATTTAAACCTGCTCCAGCTTCTTATTGACTGAGGGGCCTGAGGGACATCCATGTAATAGGTTCAATCAGATTTCCAGGTCACAAAGAATGCTGTTTCTAGTGATAGCCTAGTGCGCAATAGCGTAGGTAGATTATTTGTGATACTCTGGGACCAAATACATGATAGAATGTTCTCAGAAGATTTGTCAATCTTTGTTACAGAATATATGATGTGACATCATGGAAGATGATTCAAATCAGAAAAAGGAGCAATCATATTTGTGTGCTTTCTGAAAACTCAATTTATTTTATTTTATTTTATTTTATTTTATTTTATTTTATTTTATTTTATTTTTATTTTTATTTTATTTTTAGTTAGTATATACATTTGCCAGTGTGGTTGGGGCTACTTAGGTACACAGAAAGTAATTGGTAGTGCTCATAAATGAAAAAAAGAGTAATGAATAAACTACAGTTTTTGCTTAATATACACCATAAATGGAAAAGTGGTTGTTGTGAGGACAGAGTAATGGCAGATAGCCAGTGGTATCAGGAAGGTCATTTAAAAGCGAGACCTGACACTGAAAAAAAGAGCATAAAGGACTTTGCAAGAGAAAACTGAAAGAGCAACATGGGAAGAAAAGAACCAAACAGAATGTAGGAAGTTATAATAGACAAGGCAGGAAATAGATAAGAGGGAAAGTAAGTAGGAAATCAAATAGTGAGTGAAGTAACTGATTTCTATATAGTCACAGAGTAGAACCACAAATCCAGGAGCTGTAGAAACAGATAAAGATAGAAATAATTTTCATTTCAAGTAAGATAAATATTTGCACTTGCTCTGCTAAAGGGTAGCATCTACATTCACAGCTAAGTCAAAATTGCAGCTCTCCCCTTCCAGTCAGTCAACAAACATTTTTTATATTTCTTTAGCAAATAGCTCGCTCTCTTCCTTTCGTGTTTCAAATACATTATTTATGCATATTTATTATTTGGAAATATTCTAATATATTCCATATAAGGCTGATTTGCTTGAGGGTATACAGCACCAAAATTTGGTCCCTGTGCTTGAGTTAAAAGCTTCAGGGACTGGAACATCATGAGTGCCCCTCTAGTGAATTGCAGACTTGTGACCTTCTTTAGTTCTGTTAGTTTAAATGGCTTGAATTTGTACCTACTTTTCTTGACTGGATTTAGCTTTTCTTTCCAGTAAGATAAAGAAATGTATTATGAAATTCATAAGTAGCTTTACAACATTGAAAAAAATTGATTGTTTCACTGGAGCAACTTGAGTGGTGGCCCATAAATATTTAATGATATGTTATTAAAGTTTACTTTATGAAGGGCTTTAAACAAAACATATGGACAAACAGAGTTTTCAGTAGTAACAGACAGACCAATGTTCTAACAGTGTGTTCTGTGTTTTTGTTTGTGCCCATTTGCCTCCAGACATATCACTGGACACCACTGAGAAGGGTCTAGCTCCATCCATTCTTACCTTCCCGTCAGGCATTTGTGTACATTGATGAGATCCCCCTTGAGTCTTCTCTTCTCCAAGGTAAACAGCCCCAGCTCTCTCAGCTTTTCCTCATAGGAGAAATGATCCAATCCCTTAATCATCTTAGTGGCCCTAACGTGACTCTAGATGTGGCCTCACCATTGCTGAGGGAAACATCATCTCCCTTGATCTGATGTCAACTTTTGGTCACAGCTGGCCACCTTTGTCATAATGGCACATTGCTGCTTCATGTTCAACTTGGTGGCCACCAGAACCCCTAGGGCTTTCTCTGAAAAGCTGCTTTCAAGATGGGTGGCACCCAGGATGTACTGGGGCATAGGGATCTTCCTCCTCAGGTTGGTGAAGCATGACTTCCTCTTGGTGAATCCATACTGATGACTCCTGATCAACTTCTTGTTCTTCATGTACCTGGAAATGATTTCCAAGACTCCAAGCTCTTTCACCTTCCTAGGGATGGAGATGAGGCTTGTAGGTCCCTGGGTCCTCCTACTTGAAGATAGAGATGATATTTATTTTCTTCAAGTCTTCGGGCACTTCTTCTAACCACCATGATCAGTTACTGAGAGTGGCCTCACAATGACATCTGCCAGTTCCCTTAGCACATGTAGGTGTATCATATCAAGACCCATGGATTTACATATGTCCAGTTTGCTTAAGTGTTCCATGACCTGATTGTTGTCCACTAAGGGTAAGTCTTCGTCGCGCCAGACTGTTCTCTTGGACCTGACATTCCTGAAGGCAGGTCTTGCTACTAAAGTCTGAGGCAAATAAGGTATTCGGTACTTCAGCCTTTTCCATGTCCTGTGTCACAGGGTTCCCTGCTCCATTCAGTGGTGGGGCCACATTTTCCCCGGCCTTCCTTTTTTTCACTTATATACTTACAGAAGCCCTTCCGGTTGTTTCTGACATTCCTGGCTAGGCTAAACTCCAGCTGGGCTTTTGCTTTCCTAACTGCATTTCTGCATGCTTGGACAGTATCTAGGTATTCACTCCAGGTTTCCTGTGCCTGCTTCCACCCTCTTTGTACTCCCTCTTTGTCTCTGAGTTTTGCCAAGTGCGTCTTCATCCATGCAGGCCTCCTGGCATCCGTGCCTGAGTTTTTGCTCATTGAACTTGGAGGAGGTGATCCTTGAATATCAATCAGCTTTCTTAAGCACAAGGCTACTTCTAGCTGCCTGTACAAGCAGCTGTAGAGGTTTTTTACATCGTTGTCTTGACACTAGGCCAAAACTTTCAAGTATATAAAGAAGGTGTTATTAAACAGTCTTCAGTAAAAAGCATTTTAGGAGTTGCATTTTTCTTAAACTTTTGAAAGGTCATAGCTACAGGAAGTGTAACAGGGAAGTAAGATTTTTAATTTAGTTCTTACATTCAGTGTTTTGAAAGTATGTCTTATGCATCCTTGCTTTCTGACCTTTACAACTCCTTAGACAGATTTTTGGAAAACAATGAAATTATTTGTGGTTTTTTCTTCAGCATCAACAATAAGATCATTATTTTTCCTTTTAGAATAACACATTATAAACCACTAAGCAAACTGAAATTGCTGCTTAACAACTGCTTCTACATAGGTTCCAGAAAATGAAATGTAAGATGCAGACATGCGTGCAGGTTTTCATGAACTTTACAGAGCTGGCAGACCTGATCTGAGCAGGTTTTGAGGCTGACCCACTGAAGATGGTGACATTGCTCACTAAACCACCAGTGTAGTCATGTATCCTAGGAGGCGTATTAAAAGAGAAAAATGGAGCAGAAGAAATAGCACAGCAGTATTTTAAACACGTGGGATAAATCACACCCTTTAAAAAAGTGAGTCTTCGATTCCTAACCTCTGTGCAGTGTTAAAATTCTTCATGGTATAAAAATCGTGTTAATACATTGTTACAATTGCATCTTTCCTGAAGTCGAAACTCTCCAAAGTTTGTGATTATGAATATTGTTCTCCTTCCTACCAGAAGTTTGGTTAGCAAGATCAGGACCTCAGGGAGCAGGCTGACTGGGCAACTATCTCAACAGTCGTCTGGAGGTCCTTCCAGATCAAAACTGAGGCAACTTCTCATATTAATATTTAGAAATTTCAACTATTGTTACCCAAAACTGACCTGGAAGGTTGACAAATGAGGCAGTCTGTCATCACCCAAAGCTGTTGTTCAAATCTTGCATTCAAAAACTTGGTTGGACAGAAATTAGAAAGACATACACTGTCTTCCTCCCTCATACTGTGCCATCAAAGAGTCTGTAATATAAAGGAAAAGAAATAATTGTAGATGTTGAAAAAAGTTTTCTAATAATGTTTCTCTTTTCTTTTTAAAAAAACATTAACCAAAAATTGAGTTACTGTAACAATTATTCTTAACTGCAGTAAACATTGCAGTAGCAGTTTATTAAAAATAGATTCCACTTATAATAATTTTAAATCTCAGTAATAGCCTCAGCCAAGAAGCCTCTTGGGTTTTTTTCCTCTCTTTACTCCTAAATTATTGTGCCTGAGAAAAAAGAACAGTTATTAACTGGGAAATAGTTTTACATTTCTGTGCTCCCCATGTGCTTTCCTTTTTTTTTTTTTTTTTGGACTTACTTGCATTCTCTAGCAATGAAATTAATACTTGGAAGAAATGTGTCCAATGCTTGAATAGGAAACATCTAGAAGGTTTCATCAGTTCTCTTGCTATTTGCAGAGGTTTCGTTTCCACAGGGCTACAGTAAAACTGAGACCCCCTAGATTATATTTTTCTCTGATGCTGAGTGCTAAAAAGAACCTCTTTGATTTTATGACATTATCCTTAAGAGTTAGCTTGACTTGATGTACTGAACAGTGTCTTGTCTACCTTATGTCTGATTTTCACAATCTGTCTTCCATTCCTTTTTGGAGATCACATTAATATATAAACCCTGAAGGTCTAAAATCATCTCAGATATACTTTCTGAGAAGAGATATCGTTCACTGGGTATACCAGACTGAGAGCTTTTGAAATCCATTTAAAACACCCTGCGATTTTATATCTCAAAACCTCCTCTACAAACTTGCAGCTGATGAGCAGAGTTAGTTTGAAAGAAACCCACATGTGGGTGGAGAGAAAAGGTAGTTGCAGGCAGGCAAGCCCTGAAAAAAAAAAAGATCTTCCTGAGGCTGATTTCCCAGCCCTGAATATGGCAAGGAGACTGTGTTTCTCCATACGGATGGTGAGTGCTCTCCTTGATCCATACACCTGCACATAGCAAGAGCATCAGTTTGTTAAGCCCCTGCTCCACTGAAAGTGCTGTCCTCTTGCTGTCCTGGCTCTGTTGATGCACGAGCTCTGCATGAGGGCAGAGCTCTGTCCTTTGCCTGCCAGTCCTCCTGCTTAGCTTCTCTTTCCCAGTAGAGGAGATTCGGCCAGCAGCCACCACCTTCTCACAGCAGCCAGAGGAGAGGACAGGCCTGTTCTCAGTCAAACTCTCAGTAAACAAGTATTGACACTTCTTTGGTCTGGGTTTTTCAATTGGGCACCTAAGTCAAGCAGCCTGAGTCTAGCCCTAAGCCTACTGCATATTTACCAGAGAAGATGTGAACACTAGTTAACCTCTCCAGCTTTGCTGAATGATCAATTTTCTTCAGTATTTAAGATGCCTTAATTAGCATTCTTGACCCAATTTACAAATTTCTTGCTACTTTGACTAATCCTGCAGACTTGAACAGCAAAGTCTTAGCTTGCAGACAAGCCTTAAGCTACAGAATGCAAATATTTTATTAAGGAATTGTTTATAAGAGTCCCTTAAAATAGAGGCTGGGCATCACCTGCAGTGCATAAGTGTTGTTTTAAGCACGCAAGTCAAGACACAAATCTTCTTTTCCCGTATTCAGTCACTACAGCTAAAAATAAGCTGCTTAGCACAATAAGGAAAATATGAAACATGCAGTAATAGAAAGTACAGTATATTTCCAGTGTCAGCCCTGTAACCTGAGATAAAAAGATGTGAACTGTTTTCCACTGATCTATGAGTTCAGGGGTGAAGGAGCTGTTTCCATCTTCTACCCGATGCAGACAAGTTTGACATAGTGATGGTGGCTATTTAGAGACTTGCTTTTTGTTGGAAAGTTGCTGACAGTGCTCCATAAACTGCAGGAGTAACTGAATCCGATACAAATTCGGCCACTGGGGATTCAGTAATGGCTGTGACTCTTGACTTAGGGTCTCCACCTCACCTTTTGCCTCTTTTTTCCCATGCCTATTATATTATTCAACATTGACTGAAAATAGAATTGTACAGTTCCACAGTTTCCAGATCCAACACTGAATTTCTTGAAGATATGGGGGGATGTATATTTGACCTTCTTTTTCTCAGAAATCGCACAGCAAAGTAAGAAAATTATAATATATGGATGTTTCTATTTTTTTTTAGTTTTACATTTGCACTGTCTGGTTTCAAATACAATGAAATATATACATATATATATATATACACACCATATATAGTATATAAAAGTATATGAAATGAAAAAATCATCATCGTGACTCCACAACAGGTGACCAAAGCCAAATTCTAAGAAAACTATATAATGAGTCAAATCAAAATAGGAAGGTGTGAAAATAACAAGACAGGCAGAACAGTTGTAAATACCTTCCCATCTATGTTTCTAACTGCAAGTTTTTTAGCCTTGCTAGGTCAACAAAAATGAACCTGAACAGGTTCAGATCAGAACCTATAATATTATGAAATCAGAAAGGAAAACTGTTTTAGTATGAATCATGATTTTAAATAGGGAAGCTGTTTGGTTACAAGTATAAAGTTTAAGTGCAATTGTAATGTGAAAGTTGCATTTCAGATAGTGTACAAATGCTTGAAAGCTAGATTCAATTAATTGATGAGAAAAGTAGTGTTAAACAATTTTTACAGTGGTCATCTGGAGTCAGTAATACTGGTGTTAGGAAGATTTATTAGATTTTTTTTTTTATTAGAAGAGAGAAATAACTGTTACCAGTTCCTCAGGGACTCTGGTAAGATCATGTAGTAGCACAATTATCTTTTCCTGTTGCTATCTAATTTATTTTTTATTTTGATTTCAAAAATAACATTGACTTTGAAAAATGCAGTATCCCCAACGGTGCTGCTTTGTAGTACTGTGGGGTCTCTCCCTTTGCATGTTAAGGGAAATCTCCTTTCAAGAACACCAATTTCCTACCTTTTCTATTACCAACAAAATCTTTCGTATTAAAACTGAGATTTTTTTTAAATTTGAATTTAATTTCATTTTTCTAAAGCTAATTATTTGCTTTGTGGTCTTTTTTTCCATCAGCTACAACTATTAAAATAGCTTTGGAAGCATCAGATTCAACTGTAGTTAGTGGAGAGTTTTATGCCTAAAGCAAGGATGACATTTATCAGTAGTCTTTTAGCTACTGTCATGTTCTTACAGTCATTACATGTTTAATTCCTAAAACTACCAGGAAATGTTCTAAATCAAACAAAAGATGTGGTGTCCCATGCAATTAGAATAACAGATTTTTAGAGAAGTCCGCATCTTAAACCTCACTGCTACAAAAACTAGATTTGGCTTGCTCATGCCATTTTAATTTTCAAAATGTTAAATAAAGCGTTTCACTTGATAGTGTTGAGACATAGCATGTGCTTTGTGCGTGGCCTTTCAGTCAGCTCAAGGTAACCTGAAGCAGTTGTTTCCATACGGGCAAGAACTCATCTAGCATCGCTGTCAGGTTCTTGCATTCATTTACTGTCTTGCAGACATTTTACTGCTTTTACTGCTTTAACTGATTTCACACATAGCAGGCTTTACTCGTTTCCTCTGTGCCACAGGACCTTAATGTAATCTGAGCTCTATAGAAGATCTAAAGGCATCAGGAAATGTAAACCAAATCTTATCTGCAAGAAAAGTGCTATTTTTTGAAAGTAAAGTAGAAATTGATATCTCTAGAGAAACACTTCTAACAGTACATTCTTAATCTGACTATAGTGACAGTCCTTGCGATCCATGTAAGAACTTCTTTATATGCTAGTATTTAAAGCGTAGATGTATGCACATATGAATGTGTTTCAGTATTGTTCATATTTTTGAGTCAGCATCTTTAATTTAAATGTGAGAGTTGGACTTCTGATCCCAGTGGATTAATTAACAAAAATGCAATGATGCACCTTGTCAGTGTCACTCAGGTGAGTCAAACTGATGGAAATGTGGAGACCAAGTTACAGTAATCAATCCATGAATATATTTTCAGTGGAGCAGCAGAGAAGTGCTGATGTTCGTTTCTTTCTTGTAGCCTGACCACCTTGTAACTATCAGTAGACTGTTATGCTTACCCGTTGCCTTGGCACAGTCAGGTTTAGCTGTGAATTTATGGCCGTAGTGCAGAGACTGTTGAGGTCAACGGAGCAGCTCCCACTGATTTCAGTGAACCATAAATACAGTTCAAACTCCTCACCTCTCCGGCCTCTCTGCTGCATCTAGGCTCCCAAGATATCCCAGAAATGAATTCGTGAAGGATGCCAGTTTCCTGGAGTCACGATCGATTTAACCCTCAACTGAAGTGATGTATAATTGAACAGTTTCCTTTCACAGCAAAAGAATCTTAAAACTCCAGCATTGCTAACTAGAGGCACCTGAGTGAGGGCTTAAGCACAGCTTTCCTTGCTCAGCCAGTGGGTAGGAAAGTGCTCACTGTCTCAGAACATCCTTAAAAATGTACGAAGTGGTGGATTGCGTGATAAGGTGAAGACAGAAAAGCGAAATCTCCCGTACTTTACTTGCCTATCACCATTTCATTATTTATTGACATTTTTTCTGGCTTTAGTTTTTGAGTGTATATTGATTTACGTAGTGAGATCCTTTTTACAAGGTTTTATACCTTAGAAATTGCATTAAGTCAAAACAGGAAGGTCTCAGTTCTGCAGGTGCACCAACCCTGTGAGGCTGAACATCTACATGGCATTTCCATGGAGTCAAAATCTTATCTGGCCCCTTGGGTTAATAAGTTTTACTTCCTTACATTATCAGCTAAGAGACCCTTAACAAGTTGTCAGTTCTCCTTAAATTTACTTCTAAAAAGTATGAAGCATCTGACAGGCCTTTAAAAAGTGCAGCACTGTGTGAAAGACCAAAGTTCTGCTTAGAGATACAAACTAAAAATGTGCTTCAATTCCTGTTTCACTAAACGTTTAAGTAGTAAGCAACAATGCAATAATCATGTCTCCTGGCATCCAGCTGGACAGATCCACAGTGTGTTACGTTGATGGATTACAGATGTATGATCTCAGTTTAACTATGGCAGTCATGCTTTTGCTTTAAGACACATTGATTAAGTACTTCTTCTTGGAATTAGAAGGCTTAAATCTAAAGAACAAAATGAATTATCTTTTAAAAAAATGATCCACATTAGTTGGAATCCTCATTTTCAGTCACTTAAACCTAATCTTCTCCAAGTATAAATCATTTTATAGTCTTGCTTAAGTCAATATAGCTACTCTGATTTATACCAGTAGCAAATTTGGCTCACAAACTACAGTTTTACTGATACCCTTCTGTTTCTTAAGAGATAACTCCAATGATTGTAGTCCACAGCAACTGTTGTTTTTATTTTGTTTTGTAAAACATAGCTGGTATTTTTAATGCTTTTATGAAAATGTCAGTTTTAGCAGACTGCAATATGCAACGTTTAACTAAGTATTATAGCTCTTCAAATTATCTATGAGGGTGCAGTTTTAATGGAAAAAGAAAAATGAAACTCGCTGGTTATAAGTACAGCCTTGCAGGGGTGATAGGGAATTCTGACTTCTCTGGCTGGAAATGGGAAACTTGGCATATTTTTCTTAAGTGTTTTGGCTGTTTCCTATCTGAATGATCATAAACATGAGCAGCATATAGATGTGATTTTATGTAGTCTTCCAAAACACTGTGAGCAGCCCAAAATATGCAATGGCATGAGTCACAAAGCCATGGAGGGCAGAGCTGTGGCTATTGCCCCTATGGCAAAGGGAAACTGACAGGCGGCTGAAAGGCACCCAGACACTTTGTTGGCTTTGTTCAGCATTAGGCCTTCAGTCAATGTAAAAGCATCTCCAAAATGCTGAGCACTTTATTCTTTTTTCTTGGGCAGACAAGCAGAGGTTGAAGCTACTCTGAAGAAGGGAAGAGCACCTGCCTGCTCTCTCAGCAGCTCCTTCACTAATGAGAAAGCTGAGCCCTGCTGCCTCCCTCCTTCATCTTCCCTTCTACTGAGTGGCTGCTCACTGATACTGTAATATAAAGGAGTGCTTGGACCTTTTGCCTTTTATTCTGAATCACCTTAGAGGTCTGCATAATTATTAAATGCAGTTTTTGTATTGAACATTTGGCTCAGAAGGAGTCTGTGAGCTCCTAAATTTGCTAATGGTGTGCTCCTGTTGACCAAGAATGAGCTGAGGTTCCCATTCATTCATGCAGTCAGTAATTTTCTGGGGAAATTTCAGCTCTATTTCCATTACTGATCAATAGCGGCTCTAGAGAGTAGAGCCTGGTTATTCAAAGCATCCTTCAGAACTTTTTTATTGTTCAGTTCAGCAACTGACTGCAACATTTACAAGAAAATAATTATTAAACAAAGCTTTGGAAAAGCAGTTCCACACTGAACAGATCCTGGGGGAAAAATTAAAGAAAAAGAAAAAAACCAACCAAACAAGCAAACCAAAACCACAGGAATAAGTTAAAATCTACCTGTTGCTTTGGTTCATTTCATTATCCTCCAAGCTTCCAACAGGTATCCAGCTGAAACTTCAACTGGATGCTGAGGCAAGTGAGTAACCATGAAACTCAGCTGGCTGCTGGAAGCAGCTGCTCATCTCTCACTTTGGGGCAGCAGTGACTGCATCTGGAAGGAATCCTCTTACTTCCCTTTGCAGCTGGTCACTTTTTCCAGCTAACAAGGCAGGAGAGCAGAGCTGGTGCTGAGCTCTTCACTGAGGCACCACCAGGCTGAGACCTGTACCAGCTAATCAAGGAGATGCAGTACTGATCCTTTTTACCCTCCTGCTTGTCTAAGCAGGACACAGGATCAAGGTAACCAAAGAATTGGCTTTATTGCTCCTTAAATGTATTTATATCTGACATTGCAGAATGCTGCAAGCCTTGCAGGTCTGACTGAGCCTGCTGGTGTGGAAATGATTGCAGTGCAGTGCAGACTGTTCTGTAGGTTCAGTGCAGGATGCGTGGACAGAAGATGGGCAGTGAGGGAGCACCAGCCAGTTTCAAACACTGACAGCAACAATTGTAAAAAATGTTATTGCTGTTATCAGAATGGCTTCAGATCAAGCTGCTGCTAAGGCAGCTTTGCCTGCTAACTTTTAATGGTGTGTCATTTTTTTGAAGTGACATAGACCTCTGAGCATCACTTCTGCTCCTTTTTTCACCAAAAGTCCCACCTTGGCCTTGCAAACCCTCCACCCTTTTTTTGTTTCTAATATGAGCTTTTCCTATAGGCAATCTTTTTGCTGAAGAACAGTCTGTGGGTATCAGCAAAAGCTTCATTGATTTTTTTACTGTGCTAGTGAGCTGGAAAACCCCACTAAACTTTTTAATCAGCATAAACCTGAACTTAAAGCTATCTGTCAGCAAATCTGTCTCCCTTGCTTCCTTTCAAAGGAAAGCATGATATCCTGTCAGTGCTTCGCCTTCCGAACTCAGGCCAAGCCAAGAGATACCCAGCGCAGTGGCACTCTTTGCCAGCACTTGTACACCACCCAGCACTGCACGATGCCATGAAGAGATGTATAAATTGCCGTAACTACATCAGCAAAGGCACCTTGCCTGTGCTAACAGAACTATCTGGATTCAGTTCTGGCATGATCTCTTATCCCATGAGATTATGCCAGAGATATCTTTAAGGGCTTATTTTACCTACTTGCCTATTCAAGCAGTATGTGTGAATGCCTAACTCACCCAGGCTTACTCTTACCTTTCGTCAAATAAAATATTCTATCATAGTCAGCAGTTTTACTTTATAAACTTTTTCCAAAATAATCTTTCAAATACCATGGAATTTCCTTCACATGGCAACCAAATCTTGAAAATCATCAGGCAGTCATCATCACTGAGGGTATCCTGTGTTGGAATGTTGTGAAGACAAATAGCTTTTGCTTTATTAAAAGTTATGAATCATGAAAAAATGCATATATGTCTCATGTAGCAACTTCGTAAAAGCATCTTTTTCATAATCTGTGATCATCTCTGTATTGAATATAGCACAAATCCTTAGATTTTTCTGGAGTGGATGAAAGCAAAAATACAGGCAAGCTCTCTGGAATTTTAAGAGGTATGAGGTGAATCTTTGGGGGACAAAAGAATGTATCTCAGCTTGGTTTAGTTCTGCAAACAAGATACCTATCTTGAATAAAATTTCAGAAAAGTTGAGCAGTGGTATTTTTCCCTCCTTGCTGCCTGTCAGTTCACAACCTTTCCTGTACCTGAAGCTGACCTCCAGAGGAAGGATAAAAATATCTTTTTTTTTTTGCAAAATATTTTATGTCAGCTTAGTTATACTTCAACAAGGGTAAATAATTTTTGCCCAGTGCTGCATTCACTTAGAAAATACTTCCTTTTTAGTAGAATGTGTAGCTTATGGTAAATACCATAGTAAGTGACTTTTAGCATTTGTTTACAAGTATTTATTGAAGCTAACATTCCTTTAAATGTACAAGCAAAATAATTCAGGCTTGGCCACTCAGGGGAAAAAAAAAAAGATTGAGTTACCTCTGGCTTAAAATTGCTGCATTCAGATTTGACTGGATATTTATTATTTGTGGACAAACTCAGTGTTTCTAAATACAGCAGATTCCCTTTTCTTAAAAATGCATAAGAAAACTATAGTTTTATAATCTCTTTTGTACTAATTCAGCCAAAATGCATGAATTATTAAACATGCTCATTTGCAGTGCTCATGCACTTGAAAGGTTTGCTTTCATTACTAATAAGGCACACACACAGCTGAAAAGAGGTAATTAGAGCATCAAAGGCAATGAACCATCCTGAAACTTCATAATGCTTTGCCTGAAAAAAATTATCATTCAGCTGAATAGCAAGAAACCAAAAAAGAGGTCTATATATGTTTGTGACCAGAAGGATGAAAACCAAAGTCTTTCCAAGCAACTCCATAGATACGGCAAGAGGCTTTAATCTTCTCAAAAGTACGTTCTTAATTGATATAGGAATGGCAAAAGTGAACCCCTGTGGTTATATTTCAAAGACTGTGTTTCTGTGTCAGAAAGACATTAGGTCTTATAAATCAAAGGCTTTTTTCATCCTGTGAGACTCTTTCAGTCCTAGCAATGAAGAAAAAATTAGTTTCCCAAAATTTTTTTTTTCCAGTGATTTTAATAATCTGCTTTGTTTGCTTCTTGCAAATGAGGGGGACCACTGGTGTTTTTTTATGACAGGAAAATGTGTACAACATATCAAATAATGCATGCTCTGTGTAAGACATGTCAGAGATTTTGTTACATATCCAAGCTTTATAGAAAAAATTATACTCTCTGGCTTCTCATTACTGCAGTCCTACTGGAATTTTGCCCCCAGACATTTAGAAAATTATAGTAAAATGACTATATATAGTTTACACAGATTGTTGACTATGCTTTCTTGTGTAGATGTAGGGAGAAAAAAAGGTCTTCTTTACATAGCCTGAAGCTCTTACCTACAGATAAAAAAAATCAGCTTGAAAATGAACCTTCATCTCTGTAACGTTCAACACATCGTTTTTACAGTCCATGCATATCTGTCCCTCTCAAGAAGTAGTGATGTGTTAAGATACTGAAGGCAACCACAGGGGACTTGCCCATAAGCCATGCTCCGGCTTCATCATTGCCCGTAAAACAGCAAATGAAGCAGTAAAAGGAAAAGAACCTGGCTGGTCTTAACAAAAGAGTGGGCATTGTGCCACCGGGCAGCAGGCAGTCACAGCTGGCGTTAGGGTGACAGACGCCTTTGGAAAAAGGTCTGTTGCTGCAGGAAATAGGGATAGAGGTCAGGCACAGAAAGTTGGTCCTCTTCTGCAGGGGCTGGGGGATCACTATGTCACGTGGATGGGAATTGTGGGAGCGAGAGAGAAACCCTGCTTTCTCGCACCAGCAATCTCTGAATATCCCTGGGTTCTTCTGACAAGAGGAAAAGTATTACTTTGGTGTTGTAGCTAGTCACAAAGTTTTTCTTCCCGAAACTATTGTTATCTCAGAAGTGTACTTTGATGCCTGCCTTCACTGTGGCTCTGCACAGCGATAACCCCCACCTGAGGCCGCCAAAGAAAGGCTCTCACCACCTTCATTAGCAAGTGTTCATTAGCAAAGACAGTAGGCAGGGGCAGCAGTACCCAATCCCATGCTCTGAAGGTGCTCATATCTCTCGCTACTGGGGAGGAGTTGGTGGCAATAAAGCTCCTTGTTTAGGTTCCTGCAATGCTATGAAAAGATACAGCCACAGGGAGCAAGTGATACAAGCATTTCCCATCCAGGTTGTCTCCTCCCTGCAGCCCATAGGGAATGGTCTTTGGAGCAAATTGCACACAGAGCTGTATTTTTGAAGGACTTGGTTCAAAAGGGAACTCAGAAGCAAAATAACTGTAGTACAACGTGTGTGGCCCAGGGGATTGACGTCTGGGTGCCAGGTGGGCAGCAAAGCTGTTGTGGAGCACGGATGTAACCCCAGGAAGCTCACTTTGGTGCCTGTAGTTATGTGGAGTGAGTCGATTGGCTGCCTGTGCCTGCCAGTTTTTGTGTACACATCCTGATGTACTTTACCCCAGTGGCAGCTATGTTGCTGTCTCAGCTGAAATAGGTCTCATATGCAGAAAGTGTTTGGCACAAAGGTACTGTAGAAAAACATGGTAAATGAGTAAAAAAAATTAATGTTACCACAATTCATTATTCAAGTGGCAATCAATATGATTATAAGCACAAACCTTTCTGTCTCCAACTTTACATAAACATTGCCATGGTGCATATGTCATCCTAATCTCCAGATGTGCCCATCTTACTCTGTGGGGGTTAACCATGTACCATGCGTCTCTGTTGGAGACATAGCTAGAATAAAACATATGGAGTTAGTGCTGGGGGAATTTCTATAGGAATCAAAGAGTGATTTTATCCAAATGTAGCTTCTCAGCAATTCTCTGTCCGTGACCTGAAATTATAGATAGAGCAGATGCTGTTAGTCTTTTAGGTAAGATTTGCTGTGCCTTGACTTATATGAGAAAGCAAAGGAGCTGTTTTATTTTAGGTCATTGGACAGCTTTTAGCTTGGTTAGGAAAAAATGAAATTGTTTTACATTGTTTTGTTATGAGGAAGTGCTTTCCTGGTCTACTGTTTATGCCATGGCACAGGTCAGCCTTAATTTCTGCTACTCTAAATAGCTCATGTAGACACAGGTGTAGTAGTGCCAGGAGTCTTCTAATGTAAACATTCAGGATGCACCCCATCTGCAGATAAGACTATAGTTTTGATACCAGCCATAAAAAGAAAGCTATACCTGTAGAGGTCTATAAAGAAGGGGAAGTACTGTTTTTGAACAGTGCTTTATATATATGTGAGTTTACACCATCAAATATTTTTGTAAAGGAATGTCATTATGTGCATGATTGCCTCTCATTTCCTTAAAGCAGTTTCATGAATGGCTAACAGGCAGGGCAAGAATAAATAAGATGATTTCTGCAGCAGGTCTAATACATGTATGGATATGTGGAAGGTAGTATTCACCCCTGCCTAGTTCCAGACAGCAGGTCCAAGGTACCTATTTGAACTCAGTAGCTTTGCAAAAGCAAATCCTCTGGACTGAGCAGGCTGCTGTCACCAGACTCACACAGAACTGCCCAGAAATCGGGGGAAATAATGGATTAGACATTTCCTTGACAATACAAAACAGAAGGGAAGGTTGATGCAAAAGCTAGGGTGCCAGCCCCAATGCATTTTGTTGCTACAAACCAGCAGCATATTGATGACCATAGTGATAAAAAATCATTACTGGTTTAAGCACAGTGATTGTGGATGGCAGGTAAATGTTGTTATATTAGACCAAGAATGCTTTTCTGGTTTATTCACAAATCTTTTTAAAACTATAGCCTTAACTCTCAGACATCCATTTTAAATAATGTGGTCATTCTACTCTAGATTGGGGGTTATTAATTGTAATTGTGAAGGGTTTCATTCAAAATGGAAAACAATAAAAAGAAATCTACCAGGCCTCCACATTTTCCAAGTTTTGACAAATGAAAATCAAGATGTTTTCTCTTAGGATTTTAAGAAAAACTTCCCAGTCTTTTCAGTTTATGCTCTTCACGCTTTGAGTGCATGTAAAACATATCTCTCTTCTATTGTCCTTCTATTATGAAAACAAATATTAATAGTGAATTCTTTTGGATCTACCAAAAAGAAGTTTGTTTGTTCTGTGACAAACCATACATCAATTATAAATGTTGCAGCTGGGTTGATGACTGATACTCTAGTTTGGTGGTCAAATCCGTTAAATTTGATTCCCCCAGCCAGTAGCTGAGCATAACGCAGCACATGACCATAATTAAGGACTTGTTTTTCACTTTTGCCTCCCCAGGTGATCTCGTGCATTTGCCACCCTACCTTAGGATGGACTTTTTATTGAACCGTGGCGTACAGGGCACAAGCAGAGACCTGGGTTTGGGGCAAGCCTGCTTGGAGCCTCAGAAAAGCCGAACCTTGAAGCGCCCCACCGTCCTGGAGCCAATTCCCATGGAGACATCCTCCACAAGAGAAGTACAGTCATGGCAACCTGGTGC
Source organism: Dromococcyx pavoninus (assembly GCA_033558185.1). Taxonomy (NCBI): domain Eukaryota; kingdom Metazoa; phylum Chordata; class Aves; order Cuculiformes; family Neomorphidae; genus Dromococcyx; species Dromococcyx pavoninus. The sequence goes on along the minus strand of JAUMJL010000395.1, from coordinate 243,111 downwards.
TGTGGCAACATTACCTCAGCGAGAAGGAGCTGAGCTAGGACAGGCAGCCAAAATGAGCAGCTCCCAAGAATCCCTGCTGGACTCCCGGGGCCACTTGAAAGGAAACAATCCTTACGCAAAATCTTACACCCTGGTATAACAAAAAGAGCATGGCTGGACAGTGGCTGTAAATATTTACATTGGAAAAATTCCAATGAAAGCTACCTTTTTTTTATTGAATTCCAATATTTATAATTAAAGAAGAAGATTGCCAAAATATTTGACAAAAAATAATAATATGAACGACAGACAGTGCAAAGACTCTCTTGCTTTTTTTTCTGTCTGAGTGTGAGCTTCATCTGACTGGACATCTGAATTTTTGGGTAAAAGAGTCCAGTTTTCTGATCTTCACGGACATTTGTGTTTTTACTGATTTTCTACGAAGTGCATGAAGACTTAATTAAAACATTTTAACTGGAAGTTCCATCAGACAAAAATTTAAAAGGGAAAAAAAATCACAAAAAAATATTTCACCTTATGTGTGAATTCAACAGGAACGTTGATTTGGAAAAACAAAAGTCTTTTGTCATGTTTGCACTTTTTTTTTAAATTAGGAAATGGGTCTTTGATTGTTCTTTTTTTGTTGTTAATTAGGATGAGTGATGTCAGTGGAGTGAAGGGATTGATTTGGGTTTTTTTTAATATTAATTTAATGAGACACTCTTTGCATTTTGTCTATGCGAAATAAAAGGGTCTTCTGCCTTTATTTGTGGTGTCTGCTTCCATCGTCTTCTGCTGTACTTGATTTTCCCTAACTGTAATAACCATTTCAGTACCATGTTCCTAACAATGTATTCTTGTACCTTGAGCAGAAAAGAAAAGCAGGGGTCATACCTTTCAAAAAAAATTGGTGTTCATTTACCCACAGCTTTTTTACTGCTATGAAGCAGAAAGTTAGAATGCTGCAAGTCTCCAGTGCTCTGGTTTAAACTCACTTGGGACTCTCTGCATTCACTTCATCTGCCACCAGGAGGCTTTTATTCGGCTTCAGTATTTTTTGGATCAGAAGAAATGTGTTGATGTTACTTTACTTGTTCCCTATGATGGATCTTTAGTCCATTTTGGAACAGCACTCACAAAAATTATTTGCTTACGTAAGGAGTGGACAGCGGGCAGAATCAGCTTTTCATGTAGTAGGAGAAAGGGAAGGAAAAAGTTACTTCAGATCTAAGATCGATGTGGCTTTCTTGAGAGGAAAATATCTTTTTGTAGGGGAGCTGTCAGCTCATATTACTTTGTTGCATTTTTTGAATACATGAGAAGTAACGTTTCTTGTTTTATATGAAGCATAAATGATTGATTGAATACTACAGTTGGTGGGATTAACACAACAATATTTGAGCCGCCTTGCTAAGTGCCTCCTTGTGTGTGTTCTGGCTACCTTTTGTGTGCCCTGACCAAAAGAACATGGTGCCGAGCATCCCACATTAGTGCTAACATGAACACAGTGTTCAACACTGGCTGGAAATATTAACTGGAATCTGAAAGCAATAAAACTTTGTACGCTTGAGCAATCTGAGCACCTCCTGCGCTTTCCCTGGCTGGTGACAGTATGGGCTCTGCTAATTCAAACGTTTCTGTCCCATGCTGAATGTAAGTTGTTTTAAAATAGAAAAACGCAGTTATATATATATGTATAATTGTTTCGTTATTATTATTAACGTAATTATGCTGTTATAAGAGCATTAAGTTAGCAAAGTACTGAAGTGTCTTGAAAAGAATCAGGTTGCACTTGCATTCTTAGCTGTGTCAAGCCTAAGTGCTGAAGTTCTGAAATGTCCTTCAGAAGAAGCCAAATGAAGACATCCTTGAGGTAGGTACTTCTTGCAGACTTGTCACTCAGATAAGGAGCCATTTCCCATCTAGTCTGCCTCTTTGATCAATATGGTGGTAAAGCACATTTTAAAAAAAAAAGAGGCCAGCAAAAAAACCCAAAACAAACAACTTCCCAGCCTCCGAACTCTAACAACACCCAATCTTTTGCCTCCATAAAAATAAAAACTTAATGATTATCCATTTGTTTCCATGGCTCTTGGCTGCCTCCAAGCACAGGGATGGTGGATCCTGTAGCAGCACTCCCCACCAAAATTTGCCTTTAGTGACAGATCAAATAAGCATGCAATCTAGGGAGGAAATACATTTTAAACTCCTAGTGACTGCTGATAATGGCAATACTTCTGTATTTCCCTATATTTTCATTGGGCTGACAGTCTGGAAAGCGCTGACCAACCCTGACTTAATGAGACCTCCTCCACATCTCTATTCAATATGCCTGGTAATATTCATCCTCCTTACGAAGTGAAGATGCCTTGGGGGGCCCCATATTCAAAGAAATTCATGGCAAGTCTCCTGATGTTTAAAATTGAAGTGGAACTGGGCTGTTTCTTAACACAGGAGGTGTAGACCTGCAGGGTGCCTGGCTCCATGCCCTGGATCCAGCCAGCTCTTCAATACGTAGAAACATAAACATGTGTATGGTCCCCTTGGCTTGGGGGTTTTATTGGCTTTTAATTTTCCAAACAGCACTGGAGCAGTAGAGCTAGTTAAATATGTAACAGAAGCTTTAAGGAAATGCTTGTCCTACTCTCTTCTAGTCAAGGTTTGGAGTTAGAAGTAATGTCTTCTTAGATCAATACAACTGAGAGCAGTCAAGTCCCTGTAGAATGCAGTGGTCAAGATGAAAGAAAACGTGCTGATGTGTCTCTACCAGCACTATTTCAAACACTTCCCTGTAAAGGACCATCAAAATACATAGATTCTATATGTCTGCACGCCAGCATATGATAGACTTGCCCCATTGCACCAAATACCCTTTTGGAAAATACTCATGTAAGTGAAAACAACAATTGACATCAACTTAAGAACTCAAAACACAACCCCTAAAGTACGGAAACATCAAGGTATCAATGCAGTCATACCTCATACCAGACTGTGACTGTCTCTTAGTCCCTAGGGCGATAAGACACTTTACTTCAAAAGATGAATTTAAGAGCTAAAAATCTTCCCTGTCTTTTCTGTCTACTAAAAATCATACCTCCTTAGAGAGACTCTTTCTCATCATACCTTTCCCCATGCTCCGCCTTCAGCTAACATTTAATGATTCATAGATAGTAATTAACTCTCCATTTTTGTCTCAAGTGAGTTAGCGACACCCTCACTCCTGCCTTCTCTAAGAACCCTTTTATCCTTCTTTATTCCATTACTGTTTTACTTAAATTGTCTGATTAACACAATTATGTTAAACTCCATACAGTTTTTCCCTCTCCTTGTTTTTTAGGTTAGAGCTTGCTTTTCTTATTCAGAACCAAAGAAATTTTGACTGCTTAATTGTCTGTCTTTTGGTCAGTTGTTTTTTTAACCAGGTGAGCTCCATAGCAGTGTTGCCATGACTAGGAGGAGTCAGGAGTTGTGAGCAAAGGTGAGGTATTATTACATCAAATAACATAGCTGAAAAACAAACAAAGAAAGCAACCATGGGTTAGTATTTGGGACAAACACAGAGAGCAGAGAGCTTCATACAACTGGCTTTACCACTTTCTCAGGCAGTTTGGGGGTTGATACCCATTCCTGACTTGCAGGTGGCTGTATGGCAACAGGTCTCTACCCAGTTCCTAGAGTTAAATTAATTTAGGGTAAGTGTCATCAGACTTTGACTCTCAACACCCTTTATCTGCACAGCCAGGTAGATATGAAGAGTTTTTTGGAGGCTGGTTTGTTGGGCTTGGGTTTGGTGTTTTGAGAGATGCGGAGGGGTGTGAAGACATGAACGTTGAAGAGGGGGGATAAAGTGTGCAGCTGGAAGGGCAGACTCTGCCAGCTCACCGTTTTCATGAGTAGGCTGAAAAGCTCTTCCAGAGAAGGAAGCTCTCTTTTAAAGGAAAAGTAAAATGAAAGATAAGCACACAGTTTGGACAGCCCGTTCATAGTTTTAGGTTATTTTGGGTCATAGCAGTTGCTTAATGGGCTCTCACAGTCAACTGTGAGGCATTCCAGCAGGGAAAAGAGAGTGCTTTTCACTATTAATTTACTCTGGGCTTGCCTGAGCCTCCCAAGGGGAATCTCACCACCTACCCAGAAAGAAAATGCCTCTGTAGGAAGTGCATCAGCCCAATGCACACCACTAACACTGCTGCAGGGGGGTCATACAGTGTGGTTCCCTTGGGTTTCTTTTTTTATACTTTCTGAACTATCCCTCCTTTTATTACAATCAATGTTACACTCCTTTCTATCAGAATATCAGGGCAGGAAAGTGCTAGAATTGACACAAAAGGGATCTGTAACTATTTTCAGGGTTGACAAGGGCCCTCTAAACTTTCCAGCAGACCTTCAGCACAGAAGCATTTGGTACACTGGCTCCTACCCTGCATGAACCTCTTCCTGGCTCTTTTAAGCACTAGCCAGTGACTTTTTTTTTTTTTTAATGAGAAATACATACTTATAAAAGCTTTCAAAATCTCTGGGACTAAGTGTGAAAGAAGCTGATCTGTACCTTGCCCACAGAAGGATAATGCCAAAACCAATCATCTCTTATGTTACTGAAACAAAAAAAATTTGCTTTGAAGTAAATTGTGGAAATTACTGGTTTTACACTTAAACTGTCAACTGTTCATTCTCTGGGTCCATCAGAAGGCATAAAAATAACCCCACAGTTCAAACCTGTGGTGTCTTTTATTTAATTGAAAGAAAGTAGGGCAGTTGCTTCATAAAAGGATATCACATAATCATGAGACAGTAGAGAAATACATAGCACAATGGGGAAACAAGGTGAAAACCCTTGAGAATATAGTCAAAACTGTAGGTAAGCTACATTTTTGCGACTGAAGTTTTTCCAGTATGCGTTCTTTAACAGTTCCAGTCCTGGTGGGATAACATAACAAACCTGATTCAACAGCGTAACAGAGAAAGCAGTGGTTTCAGTGCTATTTGTAGTACAATGGAGGCCTTGAGGGACATGGGGAAGCAAGGGAGATTTGCAACTAGAGACCTGGAAATACCAAGCACGCACTGAAACATGTATTGTGATAGATCTTCCACCCACATAGAGCCTGTCTATGAATGATCCTTGAAAATTCTCTCTTCTCCCATCCCCTCACAGGTTACATCCTTTCTTCCTGTCCTGCTCTTGATTTTCAGCATCTTTGAAGGCTGAAGAAACTCAATGCAGCTGTGTCTGGATCATAGGAAACATGTCTTTCCCTTCATTTTTACTGGCAACGTCTCTGGCATCTCCCAGCCTCTCTTACAGCGTGGTTCCCACACTGCCCTGGCCACTGATGCTGTCCCATACTGAGCTTTTGCGCCCATGTGGGGTGTGACCTTCCTGGGGTGGCCACTATCCTGTTTCTGTAAATCCAGACCAGTAGAACTAGGGGCTGCCTTGGGTCCATTGCAGACCATTCCCAAACATTTCAGAGCCTCAAGAACGGAGAGCTTAACTCCGATGGATAAGGTTCAGTCCAGAGGCTTAAAATTGAACACCCATCCTGCCTATGGCATCTGACATGCCTGCCTTACCAAGGACTGCGGTTCCCAGGCCTCCCAGGGGCTCACATCATTCTTGTAGTGAGAAAAGCGCTCCTGTTATACTGGAGAGGATAAACGATCTGGTACCTTTAAGGACCTCATCTCTGTTCCCAGGTAGGAGCAGATCTACTGGAGTGGGAGCAGACCCGCTGGAGCCCGTCCCTGCCTCTGCACACCAGCGTGCTGGTGCCTGACATTTGAGGCACCCCGCGACTCTTAGGGAAGTGGGAGCTTATTGGGACTCTGTTGGATTGAATTAGTATTATCCCAAAAGCATAAGGTGGGAATACTTTTGTTCATGAAGAAAAGCATTAGAGGGCTGTATGGCTCTGCTCTGTACCAGAATCTTCACCTCTGTGTAATTGCTCCAACATTAGTAAAAGTAAAATTATATGCTTCCATAAGGAAATTTAAATTAAATGTAACATAAATCATTTTGGACTTTAAAACACTGAGCTCGTACCACCTGTCTTTCCTACAGAACAAATTATGTTTAAGCCCCAAGGGCAGGAGCAAAGGGAAAGCTTAATTAAAGTTGATAGCAGACTACATAATCAGACCTGAACCTACATACAAATAGATTAAGCAAAAAAAAGCCGTCTATTTTATTCTGCTATCCTTGCCTGGACTCTGATAATATTTCCCTTTAAAAATGGTTGCTACAGTTGTATTTCATCTTACACGAACAAAAATTAATGGATATCTTGGCAAGCTTCTCTCCACCAACCACAAGAGCTTGCTCGTTAGCCTCTGACATATTGGGCCATACCTCTTTGCACTTCTAATTAAATCATCATCCTTGAAGGTGAACCCTTTACAGTATTTATAAACAGAATTACCTCAGGGGGAGAAGCTGTGAACCAAAACAATAGGCAGCACAGAATTGATGAGGTGCTGTTAAAAATAACTTTGCACTTCTCCCGTCATTTCAAAGAGAAGGTGGAAGAGAGAGAGTGTGTGAAGCTAGTTTCATGAGGAAGACTTGGGATTTAGCAGCTAAAAAGGACTAGATGTGACCACTTGCCTGTGCACTTGCTCCCATGGGTGACTTGCAAAAATGCAGTGACTGTTTGAGACTTAGGCTACCTTTTGCTGGCCCAGGGTGAGAGTACAGCATATCTGAACGTGTTTTGACAGACCAAACAGAGGGAGTTGGTGCTCTGGGAACAGGTGGGATTGCAGGTTATTTCTGATCAATCTGGCATTACAGAGCCAACTGTCACCTGTGCCGTGAGTAGATTATACATAATCACAGCGTGCAGACACACACGCACGTACCCATATGCACACACACTCTTGTTATCCACACGGAGAATGTCAACGTGAAAGCTACCACCACAATGCTTTCACTACCACTGCATTCTATTTGGTGGAAGGGAGTAGGGAAAGATGCAGTCAGCCACTTCCAATCACTTTACTCTCAAGTGTTTGTCTTAGCTGTGTGTGAGTGCATAGTAAGATCTTAACTGTTTATGGTCCACTATCTAGTAACATTGTCCTATCCAAGAGGCAGCATCTCCTGATTATTTTAATAACATCGTATTTTATTCTTCACCTCTCATAGAAAGAAGTTAAGCTTCTTAATCAATTCAGTAAAGGAACACAAGTCAGAGACTTTTAGGGGCAAATGCTCAGGTCAAGGTGGGTGGTGTCATTTACACTGACTAGGCTCTAGAAAGAAAGAAGAAATATTAGATGAAGTTTGAGTTCTAGAAAGTGCTTTGCATAAATCTTAAAAATGTACAGCAAGCCCATGATTCCCTTTTACAGCTGTGAAACACTTTTCACACACTCATGCAAACAGGAGGTCCCTGGGAACTGTATTCAGTGCTGCTCCATCCTCTCCTAACACAGCACAGAACAGCAAAACTACATCCATTTCCATATGTGGCACCCAGAGCAGATATGGAGATTATCAGTGTTTGCCTCCTCAGGAACATGCAGAAAGCTTTATGCCAAAGCTGTCAATATCGTCATGAATATGTTGGTTCAAAAGACTACTGCTTCTGACTATGATTGGTCTTGATAGATGTGTTTGAGCATAGCCTTATGATTGGAGAATACTACTCAGTGGAGGCAAAATTTTCATGACAGTCTCCCACTTTCAGTAGCATCCAGCATGAAAATCGCCTGGTCTCTGGCCAGTTCAATCAGTTGGCCAAAGTTAAATGAGAGTTACCTGCGTTCGATAAAGAATTTGTTGGATGGTGGCATTCAGAGAGTAGTGGTCAATGGCTCATTGTCCAGATGGAGATCTGTGACAAGTGGTGCCCCTCAGGGGTCCATACTGGGACCAGTGCAGTTTCATATTTTTCATTGATGGTACAGACAGCAAGATCAAGTGCACCCTCAGCAAGTTTTCAGGTGACACCAAGATGAGTGTGCGGTTGTCACACCAGAAGGATGGGATGTCATCCAGAAAGACTTGAACAAGATGGAGAAGGGGGCCTATGTGAACTTCATGAGGTTCAACAAGGCCAAGTGCAAGGTCCTACACCTGGGTTGGGCAATCCAATTGAAACCTGGGTTTCAGTACAGGATTGGGGATGAGGTGACTGAGAGCAGCCCTGCAGAGAAGGACTTGGGGGTGCTGATTGATGAGAACCTGGATATGAGCCAGCAACGTGCACTCGCAGCCCAGAAGGCCAGCTGTGTCCTGGGCTCCATCAAAAGCAGCGTGGTCAGCAGGGCAAGGCAGGGGATTCTGCCCCTCTATTCTGCTCTTATGAGATCTCACCTGGAGTACTGTATCTAGTTCTGGAATTCCCAACGTAACCATATGGAGCTTTTGGAATGGGTCCAGAGGAGGGCTACGCAGATGATCAGAGGGCTGGAGCACCTCTGCTATGATGACAGGCTGAGAGAGTTGGGCTTGTTCAACCTGGAGAAGAGAAGGCTCATTGGAGACCTCATAGTGGCTTTCCAGTACCTGAAAGGGCTACGGGAAAGCTGGGGAGGGCTTTTTACAAGATCATTTAGTGATAGGAAGAGGGTAAATGGCTTTAAGTTGGAAGGGGGAAGATTTAGGTGAGACATTAGGAAGAAATTCTTCAAACTGAGGGTGGTGAGACACTGGCACGGGTTGCCCGGGAAAGCTGTGGATGCCCCATTCCTGGAAGTGTTCAAGACCAGACTGGATGTGTCCTTGAGCAGCCTGGTCTGGTGGAAGGTGTCCCTGCCCATAGCAAGGGGTTGGCACTAGATGATCCTTAAAGTCCCTTCCAACCCAAACCATTCTATGATTCTATGATTCTCTTTCAAATCAAGCCAGGGCATCCCATGCCATCCACGTTTTAGTAGCCTCTTTCTACTGGATTCAATGGTCTAACAGAGGTTTATGGGGATTCATCTTCTAGGTGGAGCTTTGAGAATCTCTTCCCAACACCAGGGCAGATCCCTACCCTTTGGGTGAACTTGGCAGCTTCCCTCAGTTGCCTGGAAGCACCCCAAACCACCACCCATAGCCATATTTTTTCCTTACAAAATAAAGAAGGCACCTTTCAGAATTTCTGTTCTGAAGCTGTGTGTTTCCCTTCTCTACTCTGGGAGGCAAATGAAAGCTTTTCCAACACTCCCATTATCTGAAGAACAGAAAGCATTTTGGCCACATCCAATGACTATGACATTTGCATGCTTTCTCTGTGTTGTGTGTTCTGAAAAGGACAAGGCTGGACAAGGACTGGATCTCAGCAGGCCTGATAAAATTAGCTTATAATGAGCTCAGGGTAGAAACAACTTGCCTAGTTCTTCAGTGGGGGTTTCCTTGCAGCACTTCTTAAGCTGTGAAAGAAGCATGAAATTTTGCCATGCAAATTAGCAATTGCTCAACTGACCAGGTAGCTGAACCAGCAGAGCAATCAGCTGGTACTGGCATGTTTGAACTTCTCAGAGAGCTCAAGATCCATGAAAATCAGGGTATATCCAGCCCCTGGGTCAACTTCCAAACATACTAACAAAAAGTACATTGCCTGAAGCAAAACAGCACGTTGACTGTATGCGAATGAAACAATTTCCAGCATGTGAACTCTGAAGCCGTCTTTAGATTTCAATGAAGAGCATTAGCCTGAACCACATGAGGAAAGACCAATTCTTGCCCATTTACCTAGCAATATATTTAGCTGCTTCTTACACGGTTCGATAACAGAAACTCAACTTCAAATTCTGCATAGCACCAGTAAAATATATGCTCAGGTCTGACAGGACAAAATCTTTCCTATATTCTACAATTTACTGAAGTCCCGAAGACTTAGTATGGTTTTAGGATAAGAGATGCAGGCTGATAGAAATGTAACAAAGAAAGCAAAGGGTCCAGTCAGAGAAGAAATATGGTGGAGACTAAGAGCTAAGATCTTGGGAAAATTAATCACAACTTCAAATTCACTAGGTCTTGCTATGTAGACAAAGTTATGCACAGCTGATATCTGTGTCAAGATGATGCTTGACAATACAGTTTCAACTTTTTGCAGCTTTAATCAAAATTGAAAACTTCAGCATTTAGTAAGAGTGGCAGTGCCAAATACTATTGTGGCTCAGACAGTGACATGATGTCTCCTCAAAGATGGTTGAAGATTAAGGTCAGATGTCTCTGAGCTTTTCATTTAATCTTATTCACAATGATAAAATAGGACCCTCCCCTCTGAATAGGGTACAGCAACATTTCTTGTACTCAAGACTCAGGAGCTGTAATCTCATGAGAGGGAAAGCTGCTCGAATAGTCTTTCGTTGGCACTTGTACAGCATGTATTAGGAGCATAATAAAATAAACCAGAAACCTGAATGCTTTATCTGCCCCCATCGTACCTATAAGGAAGGGAAGGCTGCAGGGACCAGATGCTCTCTTCGAGGTCATTCTGTAGACACAAGGCTTCAGGTTTCGTTGTTTTTCACAGAGGTCTTGATTCTTCTGCTCAATCAAGCTAGGTGGCAGGTTGCCCAGAGAGGCGGTGGCGTTTCCATTCTTGGAGCTACTCTGTATTTGAACGAACAAGTACTGAATTACCTGAGATATGCTGGACCTTCTCCTCTGGACTAAATTATTCTGTGATTTCAAACAGAATATCCTGTGAGAGCAGAATTGAAACTGGAGTGCCTCAGCTGTAAGAACCCACTTTCCTCTTTGTTGTTAACAGCAAAGCACTGAAGTTTTTCTTTCCTGACCCTTGGAAAGGAAACAAATACTTACACACTTGAAAAAGAAATCCTTGGGGAAACCTCTGGTGTTATGTTTAAGATGTGCTGCTATCCAGCCACTTCCCATATTGCACCTCAGCTTTGCATATACATAATGCTATAAATGTGTTCCAAATATGGTCATAATGTGAGGTCCCAAAAATCAGGTGGAAGTTTGTCCTCCATCTCCCTGTACTTCAGTTTCTTGCAATAAAGTGTGCAGGTAATTGCTACTTCATCTCTCAGTGACTTTGTGCTGAGAAACACAGAAATATTTGTGGAACACTTGAACCCTGGTGACACTGTGAAATGAAATGAAATTAAAATCATGAAATCTCCAGGGGGCCAATGAACAGTTTTACGTTCAGTTCAGCCTCTGAACTGTGAATTTTAAATAAATACAGGTAATGTAAAAGAAAATAAGGAGTAATTTCCATTCATGGAAGTAGGAATGGGCTAGGGAGAGGAGAATATAGGTTTATGAAGTCAAAACCTGTGTCATAACACATTTCATCACAGAAGAGCAAGTACCATTAGTACTGCAGGGGTATCTAATTCTGGCATTTCCCAACTTATTTTGATATGCTATATAGTGTGCAGAGCTTTCTGATGTTTGCTAATCAATGATGTTGTTTGAAAAGAACATCATGGTATCTTAATGACTTTCAGATAACTTTTATAGCTGATGTTTGCAACAAACAGGGTACTCCTGAGTCCAAACCTAAGTGCATTCTGTCTGAAGAAGTGTTAATTTTAATTTTAAATAAAACAATGAAGGATGTCAATTACCTCTCAATATTCCCCAAAATGCTTGAAAATAAATACATGTGCCCCATTTTAAAAAGAAAAAAATAGAAAACTAAAAAGAAAATACTTATAACAAAGTGTGTTACTCTGGGGAAAAAGTAGCAAAGTTGATTTCCTTATAAAAATATTCAAATATTTCTTCTATTTTTAGCAAAATCTTGCTAATTATCCCTTTTTTTTCTACTACCTTGTTTACCACATGATTTCTACACTTCATTTTCCTTATGCAGGTAGTTTCTTATGCTATCTGAATATGTCCAGAATGTCAGTAGGTTCTTTTCCAGTATACATTTATTCTACCGCCTTCATTCTCTAAATAGCATTTTCGTGTATACAGGAAACATCCCAGGAATTTCATAAAATAAGAGTGCTGGCCACATCGTAAGATGTCAGCTATAATCATGATTCTTCAAACAGTTGAGCAATCACCTTAAAAGAAAATTGAAAGAACACAGGAATTTCCTTAACATGTGCAGACAAAACACTTTCCAGTTGCAAAGACAAAACTGTGTTTATGGTGCACTTCTGTCATTAAAAATTGATGGCGTGGTCATGCTGTTAGCTGTTGGGTTTGGGATGGGCAGTGATTGATTTTCTTGTGTACTGTGTTCCAGAGATGGCGGTGAGGGCAAACCTATTCCTGGTGGGACCCGCTGGTCCCTTCTGGGGACACTCCAGGAGCAGTGACTGATGCTGGCCTGCACACACATGCTCCCAAGGTCAGGTACCACTACAGAGCAGCAGCACTGCGGGCTGGTGAAGTCATTGAAGGCTGAAAACACAGCTGCAGGCTGGTACATGCACATGGCTTTGTGTTGGGTTTGAGGTCCTTTTTTTTTTTTTTAAATGCACATACATTTTAAATGTTATGATCTTTTGTGACATTTTCATTTCTTTTTTCTTGCTGGTGGTGATGCGGCTGACAAATTGAAACCAGTGTAGTCTAAATAACTGTTTACTGAAGTCCTCTGTTTCCTCTTCTTGGCTACCTCTGAGACCTGAGCAGCGTTTGTGTGGCTGCTCATAAGTGCTTCCGAATTCTGAATTTGACCCCAGTGAAACAAAACAGCATCTGTCTGATGGAAAAAAAAAAACAGCTTTTAAAGACATTTGATTGTATATCACAAGAGAATATCCCATGAAACTTATCCTAATTGACACTAATTTCCACATTTTATGTTGATTGTCATTACACTTGTGGGTTTGGGTGCTGTTCACAGATTTTCTGTCCTAAAGAAAGCCTCCAAAAGAAGCTACATCTTTTCAAAGAAGGCTCTTTCACCAAACATCTCCTGTAGAGACATATCCCTACCTCCCTTCTCTGAGTCCTGTATAATGGGAACTCGCTATGGGCCACATTCCCAGCTAGTAAAGTTGAATACCACTCCTTTATATCAGCTGATGATATTATATTGATTTACATTACTGATAAAACTGGTCTTCCACCTTAGTTTTATTTGAGGGAGGTTTAGCTGTCTACAGATATATACATGGTTTTGCAACTGTATGTATCAGTTACAAGCACCTATGTATGCACAAGTTTATATTAATATATGCTTGTAATACAGCCAGTGTGTCTTCAATTCAGATAATGGCTTTAGGTAATGTATTACTTTATACATAAACATAACTGAGGTAAAGTGTATAAGGAATATCTTTTGTTAGACCAAAGGCTGGAAAACCAGGCATGCTTTCAGGTAGATGTATTTTTCCAGGTCATTTTCCAGGCCATTTTTCAGGTCATTTTCAGGGCTCAGGTCCTCCCCAGATTTGTCTTTTTCCCCTTTTTTATATAAGCTACACTAACAAATCATTGTTTCCTTCCCTGCAAACCTTACTTCATCTAGAACTAAGTCCATTCTGGCTACAACAGGGCTATCGCAGCTGAACACCAACACTGCTGATTCTTCATGGACACACCATGCCACCTGGGCCTGAAACAGCCCCCATTGCCTATCTGTGGAAAACTACAGTCATTTTTCTGGGTGTTGTTAATCCTATCACAATCCCAAACACTGCAGTGCATAACACAGCTCCTCTGTTCAGTGAGTACACAGAGGCTTGAGATCTGCTACTGTCTGTAGCGACTGAGGAGCAAACGCTTAATTAAATCTGTCCATCCATAGGTGAAAGGCTTTTTTTCTTTTTTTTTATAATGGGAAGATACACAGGTAATTACCTTTTCAATTTATCACCTCCTGTATTAGGGCTGCTGGCACAAGGCATGGAAGTATTGCACTTCGGATCTTAGGAGGAAAAGGGGAGGGAAGATGTGGGAGATTTTCTCTGGCAGCCCAGTTTGGAGGACCATCTCCACAGCAGCCCGGGAGCAATTCATCAGCTCTGCAAGATGAAGCTTAAAAGCTGAACGCCTTTTTTATTCTGTAGGAGCTAGCTAAAAGAAAACCAGATTCTGCTGCAATGAATTATTAAAAGGAGTTCATTTAGTATTACTGTGATCTGGCTTAAGTACAGACAGGCCAAAGTGGTTTCCCAAATCTTATTGTCTTCCTTAAGTGTCCTATTAGAGGACAAAAATGTGGGTTTATCAACAAAAACATCTACTAGAGGAAACCTAACACAAAGCAAAATGAACTTTGGAGAAGGAGAGTGGCTAAATGGGAGCACCTGGTGAAAAAAAATTTGCAATGTTTTACTTTTTAAAGTGCCTCAATAAAGAAAAAATGTTCTCTGACAACTCTGTAATACACCAGTGTCTGTGGGGCACAAGGGTTTGCATCTGGGATTACATATATGTTCTATACATATGGGAAAAAAGTACACATGGGACAATGTAAGTATGAGTCACCATATTTACATCATACTTATATGTCATCTCCACACTCCAAAGTCAGGAGAGGTGCTTCACCCTCTCCTTTGCCCCTCTTTTGTCCTGGTCAGTATCTCAATGAGTCATATTTCACCAGCTGTCCTAAGACTTGACTGTTCAACAGTATGCGTGATAGAATTCACTTGAGCTAGTATGGAAAACATCGAGCACACTCTTCACAGGTTTCAGGATAAATAAATTCAATAACCCAGTGGGTGTGGGTATTCGTCAATTGTTTCATTAAAGACTAAGGGAAACAGATACAACACAACTGTTTTATTTATGTAGTAAGCTAAGAAGACAGTAGATGAAAATATGAGAAGGCAGCAAAGAAAGACAGCAGAAGTTGACATACCAGTTCTGCAAACATAGCACCAATTTTTCTCAGGTCTCCTAGCAGAATTTTTATTTTCTTCAATTGTTCCTCTGTGCAATACTGTGTAATTCAATCTCTCAGAGCCTTTTTAGCTTTGGCAGTAAGGCTTTTAACCTCTAGATTTTTCAACCACGAGTTCCAGATGACCAAGCAAAATGAGAGTATGCCTAAAGTCCTGTCTGTGAGGTCTCCAAGGCAAAGCCTCCCATTAACTCAGTATAGCCAGTACTTTTTGTAATGGATTTCCCATTAAAATGCATGTGTAGTAGCACTCTTAAGGACTTTAATATATGGATAACAGTGTAGAAATGCTTTAGGGTCCCTCTTTTCTTTCCCTCCCTTCGTGTGTTCTTTAAAATATGACAGCAAATAAAAGATATCTCTAAAATAATTAAATGGAAGGCAAAAAAGATCTGTAAATACACTTTATAACTGAACTGTTAATAGAAAAAAATCCGAAACCGGAGTCCCTCAAGCCAGTTCCAATATGTTTTGTATTACTGGTACTTTTAAGAAATAAGTAAAATATGCAAAGAACCGTCATCAGTTCATATCTGACTAAAAATTTAAAGGGCTCTGCAACTGTGATGACTAACATTTGTTAAATTTTCTTTTTTTCTTCCAGCAGGACAGTCCAAAAAATGCCTGTGGAAACTTTAAAGATCAGTGTTGGCATTGGGCTGACCTCTGTAACTGCAGAGTTTGGGAGCATTAAATTACTGGTCAGTTTGTTTCAAAAGAACTTCAGTAAGTAGCAAAACAGGGTGTTCAGTGGGTGTGCGCACATGTGTCTGTAACCAAGACTATAGGTGAGGACATCCTTCTTTAGTGTGAAATGATGTTTTCAGTAACTCTAATAATGAAAAATGTGCCAAGTTTGTATGAATTATGACACTTCGTATCAGCTGAGAGAGAAGACCAAATACCTGCTTGAATTCTCCATTTTCATTTCTTTTTTTTCCCACATTTTTTCTTATACCTTAATAGTATTATGTGTAGCATTAAGTAGTGGAATCTGCAGTGACTGCTTAGCTTGTATGTTTATCTCTAAAGCGTGATGGCCAGTCAGGATTTTTAACCTTTATAAGCAGAAGACCTTTGGAAAGCACAAATCTGTAAATGGTATGCTGGGCTAGGACAGGTAAATGAAAACATATAGTGTTTTTTATTTCCATAATAGACATGGTAGTTCCCTCAATCTCATCAAGAATAAGTGCAAACTAGTTTCCTAAAAGAATTACATTTTGCAGCTAATTGGAGTGCTTGATTAGCACACAATTATTTCCTAAATCGAAAAAATGCGCATTAGCATGAATATTCAAATAAGACTGTGAACCATTAAAGATCCATTTGTTCTACAACAGAACTGTGGTGAGTTTTTGAATAATTTCTTTCTGAAAAGCAGTTTTCCACAGATATAATAAGCCAGAAATTACATGCTTGCTTACTTACTCTAAGAAAAGAGGCAGTACCTGCTTTCTTGAAGGAGAGAAACCAAGCAGACCTAGGACACCACTCTATTTTTCTGCCTGGATATTCGAGATTACCGTTCTTTACCATTTTCAGAAGAATAATCAAATCCCCAAGTGAACTTGAATAAAATTTCTTGTTCTTTTGAGCTTGATGGACTAGTTATTTTTAGTCAGGTTTAGTCATTAGAAGCAAGTACTTTTTTGAGAGAGAGTTTTCATAGAATCTTAAGGACTTTTATAACACGTTAGAAGCACAGGAAAAACACTCTACAGCATTTCTGATGCTTTCAAGATATTTTAAATTTTTACATTAAAAACTCCACAAATACTAACCAAGAAACAATGGTATACATGTAAAAATATGAACACTTGTATTTTAGCCAAGTTTCTGAAATAATCTTTTTTGTTGTTATTTTATCCAAAACTTGGTACTTCACTGGAAAATAGTTTAGCCAATTTTTATTGAATGTCAGTAGCTATTAGTTTTGGCATATATAAGAAAACTCCATTAAGTGTTTCTTATTTTCTTGCTTTATTTTTGAATAAGAGTTTTAATGGCTAATGATGCTCCTAATAGTTTTTTCAATTTTTGTAGAAAGTTTTATACCCTTCAGTAACAAGATGCAGAAAGACAGTGAAGGAGAAGTATATCATGGACTAAGTAACTTTATATATATAGGAGAGACTCTCCCTCATACTACATGCTCAGCCTACCCCAAGTGTAACTTGTACCAAGTCTATGAGATCAGATTCCAGAGAAGCTGATCTCACATCTGGAGATGTGTTCGGTGAAGGAAATGCCTTCATTTTTCCCCATAGTGAAGTCAAAGGAGGAGAAAAAGAGTTGCATCATTGATTTGCGATGAAGACTATGCTAACAATATCGATGGAGGTTCTGATCCATTTTCAGACTTATTTTTGTGCTGTCTAAAAACTGAACCCCAAACCATTGAATCCTTCATACTGTTCAGAAGGAAGCCAAACTTCTTTTGGTGTATCTATATGCGTATATGTACATATAGCTGTATATATATGTATATGCATGTGTACATGTGTACAAAGACAAGTTAAAACAGGAGAAAAAAGAAGAGGGTACACATCAGTATGCTCAGAATAGTTCATAGTATTCGTACCTGCACGTCAAACAGTGTCATTTTTAAACCACCACTCGCAGCAAATAAATGTTGCACAGATTCCTGTTATATCCTGCTCTTCAATTTTTCCTTCTTATTTCCTTCTTACTTTCCTTCTTGTTTTATTTCACTGAGGAAATTTAATCACAGAAGCTTAATCACCAAAACCTTAGGTTTGCTCTTTCTTTCACACAGGCAGGCTGAAAGTGCATGTTTTCCTCGTTAGATGGCTTTTACGACCTGGAAAATGAATATTGCAATCTGACTATGCAATTGATGCATGATGCACAGATGCAATGCCTTGGAAAACATTTGCTTGACTGTCGTGGTGTTTTCCTAATTAGATGCCTCTGAATACAGATCTATTTCCAGCATGGTTTTTACGTCGAACTGCACAACATATTCAGTTCAACTGGCAGTTTAGCTTACCCAAATGCCATCAACAGAAGTTAGCTGAAATAAATTAAAGAGGCAGTAACGTGCTTGTAGCATTATCATTAGCATTTCATGGCCTTTAGCTAGCTTAGGCAATAAGCAAACTTGAATTGTGAAAAGTTTCCTGCTTATGCAGACATAAGGGCATCTGACGACTGATTGCTGCGTCTCATCAAACACTGTCACTTGCCTTTTCTGGCAGGATTTTGAGAATCTTAACCATGGTCATAAAGTAATGTGTGCTCCAAGAGAGGGTTAAAGGTGGGAAGTAGAACAAAGGAAGGTAAAATGGGGGATGGATGTTAAAAAAAAATTGCTTTGAATAAACTGATGTAAAGAGTATCTCAATAGATGTGAATGCAACATCTCTCCCTCCTAGGTTACTAATTGAAGTGATGGAAGTATGCTGACTGAAAACCAGTCAGAATGCATTGTGATTAAAGTGTTTTCCCTTTGGTCATCCTTCAACAAACAGCTCGTGAAAAGAGGGACAGTGAGACAATCTCTATTAAGATTTAAATTATTTAAGTAGGTGCACTATATGTTGCATCAGCAATCTTTAATAGGAGTCACACACTGGGTTAATGAAGAAAGGGAGCTGCTTTCTGCCCCAGATGAAGCAGGTTTCCTGCCCTGGATTTGATTTCAGATGAGCAGGGAGAGTTTGCCTCTCACAAGAATTTCCGTAGCAGAAGGAAGCAGGTGACAGGGGTCTCTGTTGCCTGTAGGCAGCAAATTTGTCAAAAGAAAAAGTTTTCCAAGGTGGTAAAACACTTCTAGTGAACAATTGTTCCCCAGAAGAAAAAAAAAATACCACAAACACTTAAAATCTCAATCCTTTCCAGAAGCCTTGTATAGAGTGACTATACCCATCTTGTTTTAAAGGACCACCCATTACCACCCTTTATTTTATTCATATGCCATCTGAGCAAGGGAAAAGGAGCCAAATCAATGATAAACGCTGCTGAAAGAGGTTTGATTATACTATATGCCAAGACCTGGGCTTTCATCCATGGTGTCATCATTCTGGTGGGATCCTAAGCAAGGTTCCAGTCCAGAGCTTTGCGGACTGCCACCCAGGCTCCACTACCTTGAAGAGCAGAGACAAAGCTACTAGAGGCCTCTGCCATACCTTATGGCTGAGGTTGTAGCTAATGGAGGACTAGAAGACCATCCAGGGAGGGGCAGAGATCTGGGAGTACCCAGAGAATGATGGTGTGAACTTCCACCACCTGCCACCACCGTCTGAGTGGCTGAGCTTCATTTCCCCCAAATGATGCCATTGCTTGAGAGCAAATCCTAAGATGTTACCATAAAAAATTTACACCTTACCGACAAAGGGTCTTCACTTTTTCATGTCAGTTACATAAATCTGCCTTCAGCCACCATATCAACTGCAACTCAAAAGAGCAAAAATTTTAATTCTGTTCCAGAAAAATGCAGTTTGCTTAAACACCTGCTAGCTCTATTCTGGCAGGCTAGGCTAGGATTGCTTTGCTATTTTACTGTAGCTTAGCATTTGAAGATCAGTTTATTCTATGACTTTTTTTTTTCAGGCGATAAATATTTGCTGTGTGTGACAAAGCATCTGGAACCATTTGTTCGTCCAACACACAAGGGAAGCAGAACAGTCAGAATAACCATGGTCTAATTTTGAAGCTAGGATTTATTTTCTTCAGCTGGTCAAACTACGTCCTTTCATGTACTGTGACTATAAAAGTAACTGCAGTAGTAGTGGTAAAAAGGTAAGTTACACCTCCAAAAAGAATAAAAGGCATTGCACTTTCTGTAGTGATTGCATGGATTATTTTGCATAGCAGTAGAGAGAATAGAAATGAGATTTAACATAGCTTCAGCTTCAACCATTTCCAATTCCTTGGCATGGTACTGAATCTCAGGGACTAATTGCAAGGCAGCCTGCAGAGCAGTTCATCAATACAGATCTAGCAGATCTTGTGAGAACACCAATTTTAAAACCTTTTTTTTTACTTTTTAGAAATGTGTGAATACAGAAGGCATTATGACTGTTGCAGCAATGGCCTAGTCCATGTTTGCTCTCATCAGTACTTAGACAATGACATGAGGTTGTTTTCTAAGACTTTTCACACCTTAAAATAATAGACATTGATAACAAATGCATTTCATGCATTATCAGCAATATGCTGGCTCCTTTTTCAGCTGAGGAAGTAAACAAAGACTTGTTGAAAAGAGTAGAGCTGATTTTTCTGTGGCTATTGATGACTCAAGCTAAAGCTACGTCAAAATGTTTTTAACATTTGTCTCTCGGTATACAAATAGTTGAAAGGGGAACAGGTTTGCATAAATAATTTCAAGACTGAAGTGGATCGTTAGCGGCGTCTGTAAATATAAACAGTATACAACCATAAAACTGTCTGTAGTTGGACAACATATCATGATGTACAATTGGTAACACCAAAGTTGACTTCTGAAGAAACCACTCTGCCTTCGAAGCAATAGAAAAGGGAATTACTGAACACTTGTTTATCTCATGCATTGCAGAAACAGCAAGCATGCTTTCTCTAAGACATCAGTTTAACTTTAAAGCCTACTGGGCAGGAGGTTTCCATCACATTTCCCTCTCTACCAGCAGATTGTTCATGTCAGCCTTGACAACTGGGAATTTCTGAGGCACAGAGTACTCACTCTGCACAGGAAAGCACAAAGAAACTTAAAATGTCCTGCAGATATGACAAATTACATTTTAATACTGGTTTATATTTGCTAAGTTGTAATTCTTAAGCCTCTTAAAGATGCTGAACATGCAGAAGGGTGAATGCTTTTTTAATACTAAAACTATGACAATCTTAAAATTAGAACAATCTCATTCTGTATATGCTGAAGTTTGACATAATGCGTTAGTTGAAGGTTAAGTTACAACAAAGAACAGATGACAAATTACTTGTTCATAGAGTAACACTTCTTTAAAAAAGATGCAAAATTATTTAATTCACTGCCACAGATTTGTTCTCAAATAGCTGAATTCACATTCCAATTTCTGAGAGGAAAATTTTTATTCACAATTTGAACTACATTTTCTGAAGGAAGGAAAAATGTGACTTTGAAAGCTGTAGGCATTTACAAAAGGGGGAAACTTCTGATTTGTATTTATTTGTATGATGGGAACAGAAATATTGAGTAAAGGGCATATGTATGCTATGGAGGGCATCAGAAATCCTGTAACAGAGAAGGTCAGGTTCTATTTTCAAATGTCTTCATTTTTCAGAATTCTAGCTTTCTCTCACACTTAATAGTTATGGCATTTACTGTGTAAATTCCTAACTCAAATATATCATCAGAAAGATGACCTTGCCAGATTGCAGAAATATGCTAACTATCAAATCCCTTAAGGCTTAGGCTTTGCTCACACATGCAAAGAAGTTTCAAGAAATGATTATGAAATACAAATATGGATTATAGTTATACTGAACTTACATAATATCTGAATCAAGAAAGTGAAGTTTTTAATAACTGAATCTTATATGTCACAGCGATAGGAAAATTCAGAAATAAAAAATCCTGGAATGCTAAGGAAACCATGCTCCTCTAAAGAATCCCGTTATTCATGTTGCCCCATATTTTCACCCAAGGCACTGCCCCTCTTACCAAAGAAAGATCTCTGTCACTCATTTCTCTTCAGCCAGATGCCAAAGCAAACAAATGAGTAAGTAGTTCCTCTAGCTATTCCTCTCCAGAAATTCAATTAGAGAAAATGACTGCTTGGTGAATATACTTGCCATTAGCTTCCTCTGGACCTTGAACTAAGCTTCATTTGTAAAGCATGAAATAACCCACTCAGGACGGTTCTCCAAAGAATAATTTCTTTTAAAGGTCATGCACACATTTTTGAAAGAACTGAACACCTGCACATGAGGAATTATTAGAGCTCTTATGTGAAATGCAGAATTTGCATGCATAGAAATACTGAACCTAAATGCTTTTGTCTTCCAGAATTTTTAAAATGTACACGTTTTTATCCCCATGGGCAAAATATAGCTAAACACAACAGTTGGATGTGCTAGCCAGGAGCTGAACTCATATCTATATATCTCACATCTAGCATCTTTTAACATTAGTCCACAGGAGACAGCTGAAAATAACCTGTTTTCTGACGGACAGCTTTGTTAATGAACTTAACTAGATAATCCTGTAAGGTCTGAAGTTAAATACCATAGCTAAGAAAAGATATTGCCACGTTTTTCTTCTCACTCTGACTTTACTAAATGCTAACAGTTCCAAGAAAAAAAGCCACAGGCTATAGCGCAGTGCCCAGAAAAAATCCAGAGTTAGATTGCTCCATTACTGAAGTACAAAGACAATCATCCATCAATGTGTCAGTAAAGTTTTAAAAGATGGCTGCTCATTTTTTCCAGGAGAAATAGTGTTTTCTCCGTGACTCTGAAAATGACACTTTAAAGAAAAAAAAAAAAGAACTTTTAACCCCAGAGACTGAGATTTGCTTCTTATTTTAGCAATGCAGCTGTTACCAAGGTAAGAAGCAGAGAAGCAGTACACTTGTCTAGAACATCAGTTGAACACAAAACCTCTCTTGTTGTGATAAGTAGAAAAATAATATGGTTATTCTGCTGAACAGGGTATTTAGAAATACATGTCTCAGATCAATTAATTTGGTTGATTTTATGTAGATGAGAAACAGATTTCTTTAAAGTATTTGGTCTTGGTTAATCAGGAAAGAGCTCTTTTTCCTTCTTTTCAGGTTAGAGGAAAAAAAGTTTCTGTAAAAATTGTCAATTTGTCAGTATTTCCAACCAACTTTTGAGTGTACAATGAAAATCACAGTATCACAGTATCATAAGGTTGGAAAGGACCTCCGAGATCATCGAGTCCAACCTATAACCTAACACTAACACCAACACTAACACCATCATCTAAACCATGGCACTCAGTGCCTCATCCAGTCTCCCCTTAAAAATCCCTGAATTACTATGAAGTGAAGTAAAAAATATCCTCGGTTATGTAATAACAACCTCATCTCCTCGTTAAAAGTGATGTCTTAAGTATAATATACTAATTTATGGTTTTTTTGGTGAAACTAGTTTGCAAGTAGTCCACCTCCAGTGCCTGGCCTCTGATGTTGATGGATTTATTAGATGTGTTTCCAAGTCTCCAGTAGGTGTGATTTTCCAATCTATTAACTATTTACATCTGGTATCACATAAGCATTTCCAATGTAAGCACTGCTGTAGAAAATGTAGATATTATATAAATAATGAAGGAGTAATGGATTGGATCAACTCCATCTGGAATTGGGATAAACTCCTCTCTGTCTCAGGCAGGAGCTCTTTCCATAGGACCAAACAATGTGAGCTTCTAGCTGGAGCAAGAGGCTGGATAGTTTCAAGGCCATATTGGAAGGTGGATTGCTGCAGCCACAGAAGCCTACAGCAGGACCGACACAAGCAATGGCTCAGCTTTGTTTACCCTCCACGAAAAGGGAATTTCAACACCAGGAAAAGGTCCAGTTTCCTTGGAGTACAGCTTTATAGCTGGATTTGACTGAGCAGATCTGTAACTACAGAAGCTGAGAAGGACAGGTTCTCTTGCCCAGCTCAGCCATTTCTATCACAGCAGAGATGCCAGCAGGGCATCCACAGGAACACACTCAGAGGCATGAAGATTACCAGGCTGCTGTATTCTTTCCCTGATGAATTCAGACACCTGCCATTCATCTTGCACTTTGCAGTCCCAGATAAAAAGTCTGTAGTAGCTGTACCTCAGCAACACTATCACACCTGCCAGAAATTACAGGCACCACTGCTCTGAGCTTTCAAGACATGGAGCACTTTTGAGATTAATTCAAACAGTAGTGAGGAAAATATCCGTTCTATAATACTGGTTCTTTCTCAGGAGTCACCTTGTAGGCAAATCTTGTACAACTACTAACAGATATATAACAAGACAGAATTTATTGGGTTTTATTTTTGATGCAATAGACATATCAAAAAGCGATCAGGTGTCACTGCAGCTATGTTTATAAATGGCTTGTGAATAATTGGAAGCAGGTGCAAATTAAGTCATATTTATTTTGCTTTAGGTGAGAGCTTGCTAAATAGCAGTGAAATGCACTACTAAGAGAGACGCTGCTAAATCTCCCTGCTTGGCAAAAACCCCATCCATCATGGATCTGCTGCAGTTGAATACAGCACATTTACACAGTCTGTGAAAGATTTGCAAAAGCACCCAGGAGACTGAAGTGCATGAGTGCCAACGACTTTAAATGGTTCTTGCTTCTGCAAATTTCATCCCCTGAGAATTCAGTAAACTTAATAACACACAAAAATACAGTCTGAAGTGCTGTCTAGCTTTACATAAGCTTGGAAAGTCTTGCTTTTTTTTTTAATTTGACTGGTATTGTAAGGAGAAAACAAAAATGATTGCAACTGCTGTTTCAGAAATTGTCACATTGAAAAGTAACATTTGTGATAATACTTAGCTCGATAGGATCATTAATACAAATGTTCTTAAATGCCAAAGGATAAGATGGGTTCAGTGGAAACCAACAGGTGAGTTTGTGTCAGAGAAGAGACAAGTAAAGGAAATTAACTAGCCTTGACTAATTATCCTGTCTAAAGAATATCACTGCTGACAGAGCACATGAAAATGGATTCACAAGAGGAAATTATATAGCCTAAAGTGCACAAATAAAAGTAACCTTTTAATGTTCTTTTTTAAAATAATAAAGTCGACTCTAGCAACACAATCAAGCCACACACACAGTGTATCAACAGAAAAGCTTTTCATCTAGGAATGTTTTAGCAAGAATCATCAGGAAAAACAAGAGAGAGTGCAATCTAGTTGCTAGGACAAATAAAAAGACAATCAAGTGCCTGCCTGTTCATGCCACAATAGCTAAAGCGCTCCCTGAAAGTCTTGCAGCAGCTGAGAATTCAACTCTCTGTGTAAATGTGTCTTCCTTGACCATATGTGTTTGTATTCTTAAGATACAAACCATTTTTCAGTGGTGTTCTGCAGGTCTTTGATCCATCATGTACATATTGTCAGCTAGTTCCAACTAGTTCTAACTCTAGACAGTTAGAAGGACACTCCAGAACTGGCAAGTGGGCTGCTGCTCTGCAGTGGCGTGAATTGTAAAGGGTACTGGGTGATGCCTTCAAGGTTTTCTGATGAATATCCCTTTTAATGAAGCAAGTGGTTCCCCCCCACACACGCATTTTGTTACATATCATTTCAGAGGTCTTGTTGTGTGGGAAGGCAATACAGCTCACCAAAGCTGCCTATGGGCTGCCCACTTGTACCTGCATGCATGCTGCATCCACCAGCAAGAGCAGGCTGTGGGGTAGGCTGAGCTTTAGGAGCATCTCAGACAGACATGGAGTGATACATTTTGAGGTGATAACTTTCAGTACCAGCAGTGAGGAAGCAGATCCAATAATTTTATCTCACCTTTATGCAGCACATTCTGACTTGTGCTGCAGTCCTGCAGTCCTGCAGTCCTGCAGCCCAGCCCCCTGCTCCGTACCGCTGGCTGCTTGTGCAAAAAAAAATATGCAATGCAAATAGAATTTAAGGGCAGAAATAAAGTGTGAGCTGTTTTGGTGCACCCAGGGCTGCTCTCCAGTGCCTGCTTTCCTGTGCAGCAGCTGCACATTGCTTGTATACAATTGAGCTAGAGCTCTGACTGTGCATTGGCTCTGAAAGAATGCTGTGCAGATGAAAAAGAAATGTTGAAGGGTTGTTTATCATTTTGTGTTCGTTTCTTCAAAGGAGAAATGTTTCTGTGCAAGCAAAAAATGTCATCAAGAGAATTCCTCTTCTCACTGGATACTTCCAGAGTTTCCTTTACTGTTTTTACTTTTACTCTCCTACTGTTTTCTTTGTTGCTCATCCTAATCTTGAAGCTTTGGCAGCTATAAACCATAAATACTACTGAAAATTACTTATTTAAATTAGCCTTATTGACTACAAAGCTTGCAGGATTAAATTTCAATGTACAGTACAGAATCAACATAAAAGATTTTTAATTCAGATGATGGGCATTAACTCAGGTACATATATAAGAACGGAGCAAATGTCTCTGTGATGCCAAGGAAAAATTACACTAATGGAAAGTGCTTCTTTAACTATGAAAAGACTATTTACTTTTTTTCATAATAGTATATAGAAAATGATGCATAATGCATGTTTTCCCTTGTGTCCATCTGCACAATAATACTGAAAAGGAGCAGAAATGGAAGAACTAGTCATCCATCTTTTTGCTATGCAGCAGATGTCAATAAATTGGAGATTATGTTCCATTCTATTAAAATCTCAGTGTCCCAGGCAATAACCCATCTTTCAATAAACACAGGTCTAATATCCATTGAGATGTTAGCGAGTGCTGAGTGGAAAATGACTATTGTGTTTACCTACTTCCAAATTATATTTTATCCATTTTCATTTACTAGACAAAAACAATAGATCGCCTTAACTTAGACTTTGTAAAGAAGAAGTGTCTATGATCAAGGGAATATTCTTGTGGAATAAAATTGCCTTTCCCTCTGAAAAATTATTTTATTTTCTCCAAATATGATGGCTCTCAATTCACTTTTTAAGCCTTAGATGCAAGAGATGTTTCAGACGCTCTCTAGAGACTGTAGGTACCATATGTCAAGGGAAAGTCTAGAGGGCAAAATACAGGATGACTGATCAAATACTGAGATTTTTATTTTTAATTCTAAGTCAGAATTTAAACAGCACAGCTGTGATCCCTAAATGTCTGCCAATTGCCTTGCATAACTTGAACACAACGCAATGCCTGAGCGCTTGCAAAGTTGCCCAGGTATCCCCTGAAGACAACACTACTCTGTTTAGTTTTACATAACTGAATGGGAAATATATAAGTTATTCATTATATCAGCAAAACAGTGAGTGGGAAATGAAATGCTTCTGCTCTTCAACATCAGGCAGTCACCTCATTTCCCTGCCACCCTTCCTCATCCACCCACACTTGCTGATGTAATTCTCTGCCTATACCCTATACCTCCTCCTTAATGCATTGTCCCCTTCACCTTTCCCTTTCCACTACAGCAAAACCCTTCGCTCACCCCTGTTCCTATGCTTTGATACCATCTCCCGCCAGCGCGTCACCTCATCCTCTTCTGCGCTTGCTGATGCTGGGACTGCTCTGGGCTTTAAGGGAGTGTGTTGACACCACAGCCCTGTGGATGATAAACTAAAAGATCTAGTGCTGGTGCTTATTTTTGGCCTGCCTGGTGTTTTGCTAATGAAGCTTGCCTGCTCAGGTCAGCCAGCTGCACAGACAGATGTGTATTTCCAGTAGCCAACAAATTATCCTGCAAGCTAGCCCCACCTCAAGGCTGTGCAGAACAGGGCTGAATAAATAAATAAACATATTCCTAGAAAGCAGACCCATGTAACTCCATGTGGTATTTAAGTGGAGACCAGACACATGACTCGGAGGCAGCCCTACATCACCTGTGCAGAGGTGGGGAAAGTGGGACTGCATTGATACTGGGCAAGGGTACAGCAAAGCAGGGGCACAAGCAGCAGTGTCCCTGCTGCCCAAAGGAACCACTTTGCTGCCACCACAACAACTAAGTTACATCTCCTGTTACATATAGGTATGCCCTTACCACACGAAAAATGTGTCACTGTGGCTTGTGTGCATGATCTGAACTATTTTAATATGGTTGGGAGAGACGTAAATCTCTCTGATTGACATCAGGTGTAAATCTTCCCCTTTCTGTAGCTGTTATTGTCGTTGTTATTAATCATTGCCACCATCTTGTGGTTATTTTTTTATATCATTCACTACATCAGACGTGGACTTGGCTCCCAAGAAGAAATAACAACAGTTAAAGAAAAACATTTTGTCAAAGCTACAAACTTAATTATAGGAAGTCACTGCACTTGGAGTACTTGATGAGCCCAACAGATCATCCCCTGGTGCACCTTCCCTGCTACTGCAGACTTCGGTGGGGATATTTATGGTGGAAACTACTACTGAATGTGAGTAGTAATATCAGTTTGGCCTTTGTAAAACTGCATTAAATCACAATGCACTGAGAAGGGGTGAAAGCCCTCAGGCTTATTTCAAGAGCTTTTTTTAGATATTCAGACTTTTCTTATCAAATAATTAGTCATCACAAGTAAAGGCAAGATAACTTTTGAGAATAAAATAAAAAGTCATTGAAACCTTTCCTGAGCTTCCAAAAAAGTTTGATTTAGAGATCATTGAAGCCTCTGCACTTTGCTTTAATAGTTTAATAATAGGAAAGGGGAAAACAGAAAAGAAAATCTGAATGAATTACAATTCTTGTGCAATTTGAAGGTCAAAGAACTGCAAATAAAGACATTTACCTGCATTTCTATATCATCCTAGTATTTCAGAGGTGCAGTGAGACTATAAAATTAAGAAAAGTGTTTTACAGACAATACAGTCTCTTGTAGAAAAGAAGGAGAAAATCCTGACTAGACAGACAGACCACAAAGAGGCTTGATATTCATGGGAAACATCAATTCTGACTAAAAGCCAACAAAATAACGCTGTCACAAAAATGCCAAAAGCTATGTAATTTTGTGGCAAGGGGATTGTCACTTGTAAAATAGTCAAGATAATTATGCTGCTGTGCTTGGCACTAGTTATATTTCATTTGGATGGATGCATTTCATTTCAACCACACAGATAAATTGGCAGAGTTCAAAGGAGAATAACAGAAAATGATGAAAAGGTTTGGAAAAGTAGACCTACGAGACAACGTTAGGGAAACTGTGTATAGCTGGTCTGGAACAAATTAATCCAAATGGCAGGAAGGACGATTTAGGTTAAGTACAAACCAACCTTTATAGCTTTAAGAAAAGTTCAGCCATGGAACAAACTGCCAAGGAAGGTTTTAGCCTCACCATCACTAGAGATACTAAAAGGCAGGAGACCATCTGTCAGGGAGAGTTTAGGAATTAAAAAAAAATTTTTAAAAAATCACTACCACAATTTAAGAGTTGAGCTTAATAACTCAGTCGTGACTAGCCTTTAAGGGACTAAAAGTGGCATGGCTTATGTTTTTAGGATAAGTTCCTAGATCTTTTAACTGTGAAGACAGGCTTGAGCATATAAACTATAAATCAACACAAATCAGTTCTGCTGATTTCAGATTGGGAAGGGTAGCTGCATTTGCACATTTACAGGACATAGATGTCTAAACAATAATTTAATAATATCAATAATACACCATCCTATTTTTTTCCATCAGGCTTTTAGCATGTATATAGAGCTAATATTGAATAAAGAATATTTAGTTCAGGTTAAACCATAATTAAAATCTGAGGTTTGCAAGTAAATTATGGGCCAGACAAGGCTTGTCCAGTTACCTGGGACTTGCGATAAACATATTCAAAAAGGTTTAGGGTCAGATCAAAACTGTGGTAAATGGTTGGTAACATATATATAAAGGCATTTCTGCATCACCCTACAGTTATGGCACTGAGATGACACTGGGGTCTGAACGTCTTTTAAAACCTCACAGCAAAATGCTGATGGTCAGGAGACACCTTAGTAAGCTTTTCCTTGCTGCAAGGCATTTGTTAGCTTTTGGGTTCTAAGGAAACTTTAAGGAACCTGCCCTCAATTGGCCTTCAGTGGTGATTCAGCTAAACTGCTGGGGCTTTATTTTGGAAATTTCCACAGCCAGCTGCCAAGTCTAAAATGGGAGCTGGCAGGTAATGACTGAGGGTAGCAGAGGACACCTCAGATGCCTCTCAAACGCAGAGGCCTCTGATTATGCCTACACAAGAGCAGCATCACTGTAGGCTAGATGTGCACCTCACCTGTGTCTCAAACATGGGCTGGTATACAGCCAGGGTGAGTATCATGTCCTCCCTCTTCCACACTCCTCTTGAGCTTGGTTTTCATGAAGGCGAAACTGTGACATGTTCCAGCTGGTCTTCTGAGGTGGAAGATCAGGGTCCATGGCCATTGGCAACACTGTCCATCTTGCTTGGAAACACCAGGAGCTACTGGTAGAGGGAGCTACTGCATGGTTCCTTGGCATCCAGTGGGCTTTGGACTGGAATTTGGGAAGCACCGGATGGCGGGTAAGATTCAATGTGCTGCATAAACACCTCATGGCAGCAGCCAGCTTTGCACTGGAGAGTCTTTGCTCCTTTGAGGTGTGAGCACTGAAACAAACCAGAAATGAGGAGTCATTTACCTGAATCAAGGAGAAATCACCTTCAGGTGGCTCAGTAAGTTTCAGCAATGCTTTCATTTTCTATTTTCCCAGCTGTGCTCCTCTTTTTCTCAGAGGATTCCCTTCCACTCATCCACCTCCACTGCATACTTCAGCAGCTGCTTCCACCAACATATTTTGGCAGCTGTGCTCAGTCAACATCCTTGGAGCAATTTCAAGCAGGTTCCAAGCTGAGGCATTGTGCTGGAGCCAGAGCAGATGCTGATGCGTATTTCAATGAGCAGCCTGATAGCATGCCCTGTCACAAGGAATCCACCTGGGGACCATACTGCACTTGCCTTGGACCTGCCGAGGGATCCTGTTAATTTCTTGGGTTTGAAGCATGGCATTGAGTTGCATTGTGTTGCAGCTCGGGTGTGTCTGAGGACAAATAAGCCAGGGGAGGGAAATATTACTTGTTTCCAAGAGACATCTGACCTTCACACATACGACTAAAAAGCTATCTATAACCCTCTATGCTCCCTGGGAGGAACACTGGGATATGGGGAAGGATAGACCAATAATGTGAACAGGGAGACTGCAGAGCGCAGTGGGGCTGGCAGCTCTCTGAGGCCAGGACAGCAGGACCTGCAGCCACAAGCAGGGCAGCCAGGGAGCACCAGGGCAGCTCCAGCCCTTGGCACCCCATACCTCCCTTGGGATGAGCCAAGGCCAGGACATGGGCCCTGTGGTGAGCCTGGCTTAGTAGGCCATGGCTGGCCAGGGCAGGGCTGTGGGGAGGTGGACATTGGCCCTCAGCATCACTGGGGAGCAGATATGCCACCCTGGGCCCTGGGCAGGGTAGGGTAGCTCCAGGGGACATATGTGGGGTCCTGACCATGGTTAGGTTCAAGGGACCCCCAGGGGTGGGCAGGGGCAGTCAGGGCCGTCAGTCATGGCCCTGAGATGACCCTTTTCTCCCTCAGGGAGCCTCCTGTAAAACTAAACAGCAAAGAATGGGATTTCTTTATGTAGAAAACACCAATACAAGAATGTGTCACCTCACTATTCATCACTCTTTTCAAGTGACTTTTAAGAACATTGTACAACATAGATGCTGTCAGAGTCCCAGTGATGACGCCTCACTCCTGTGACAACGGGACACGCCATCTCACCCTTTCAGATCCTGTCCCTTAATGAGTTTTTTTCCTGCAAGAAAACCTGACCATTTTTTCCCAGACTGCTTAACGTCTCTAAGAGGCATTCATGAAACTCCTGTTAAAACTTCTTGAAAATCCAGGTGCACCTGGGTTACCATTACCCACCTATTTACTGCATCAGCGACTGTCAGCAGATCTGTGAATCACAGCTGCTGTCGGACTGATGTTGATATATTACAGTTGTATAACATCATATCAGTTTCTTGCAAGCTACCTAATGAAGACAGTCTTTGTAAATCTCTGAATCCTCCTAGAGCACTTTCTAAAATCTGATATTAATTCACCACTGCCTATTCCCCTGAAATTCCCCTGAAATTGCGCAAGCAATGGGTTGAACAGGGCAACTGCTGTGTATCTGAGCTCCTCTACAAAACATGGCTGAACCTCATCCAGTCCTGGCAATCTGTTGTTACTAATTTTGCCACTGTTACACCAAAATCTTTTTCTACTGTCATTTCAGTTTGACAATGAATTTCTCAGGTTGATATATTACAAAAAAGACCCCTGTTGTAGGAGCCTCTGTTCTGAGTGTTAATGCAAGATTCATTTCTACTTTCTGCAAGACCTCCACTTCCCCACATCCTCACAAATCTCCAGCAGGCTACCAGTCTGAAGAGTGTTTGAAAAAAATTTTCAGTTAAAAACTCCATACCTTCAGCAGCCTCAGGTTGGCTTTGGGTAGCCTTTCTGTTTAACTTGACAGAATAAACAACCTTTTCTGTTTTCCTCATTTGAACATTCTTGTGCTTTCTGATGACATTCCCTTACTTCTAATATTCTTTTTTGATGTTTATTTCTACAGGTTATTTAATGGTCCAGGCAACACTGTGAACAAAGGATTTCTAAGACTCAGGCAATTGTTCTGATCATTGAACTGTAGGTTATTCTCTTTTGGGACAATCTGACAGTAATTTGGAGCAAAAGCAGTATGGGTGTGTCTAGGGAGGCTGTGGGCGTATGTGATGGGAGCAATAACACTGCTTCCTGCAAAATCCACTGTTCAAATAATCATTCATGTTACCTATGGGAACTTTTGGTTTATCAGCAAAGATACTCACACAATTCAACTTTTGCTTTCTGTGACTTGATTACTCCCAGCTAGGTAGTGCCAGTTATCTATAGAGCTCAGTGAGTGACCACAAGTTATAATACCTGGAATGTTTAAGTCTCCTCTTTCATCCACCTTAATGAAGTTCCTGGCTGAATCAAATATCTTTTGTCACCTCAGCAATATCCAGATAGGTCTTTGAAAAGTACAAGTTAGTGGTAAGAAAGGAAATTGAAAACTGTGACCTCAGATATGAACAAAGGATCAATGAAAACCAAGACTCAGGAGCGAGAAAGCTCTCCTGGGAACATGAATTGAATCTGTGCTGCAAAAACATTTTCATAAAAAGAAAATTGTCTGACAGGGGCAGCCACAATTAATCCAAATTTCATGCCAGTTCACTATTTTCTCGTTGTTTCACTATGTATTAAGACTGTATTTGTATGGTGCACTCTAAACTTCACATTAAAGTATAGTCCTACTGCTGAAAGAGCTATAACTCATTTACAAGAAGCTCTCATTGCTGTGTTTCAATAATGTAATTGTTTTCTCTGTGTCCCAACCATATGATTATTCCTGTTGTGTAGGAAATTTAAGTCCAAGGAACGTCAGATCAAATATAAAAGCCTAGCTCTTACCCATAGTTTTTATTCAATTAAGTAGCTATTACAGAGCTCATGCTATTCCAAATTACATAACGCAGAATGCAAATGCAGTCCTTTATTACATATATGTCTATCTAAACAAAATGGCACCAACACAGTCCAAACTCATTACAATTTTTAAATTATTAAATTATTATGCTAGTATTATATACTGAGCAGTCTCTGTGAAAGACAAGTGGGGAATCTGCAGCCTCTACAAATCGCACTTTGAGAACAGCAGCAATGTTATTTGAGGTTTATTTGTGAAATTTCAAAATGCAGAGAAACAATGCTGCAATGCTGCTAAACATGCTCCTAGAGTGAAAGCACTGAGCTGCAGCTTGGAGAACTCTGACTTTGCAGGTGATGTGCAGGTAAATCATGTGGGCCAGGACCTGATGAGACAGAGGTTCCTAAGGCAGGGTCTGGGGAACATTTAGATGTTTATTCTCAAATTAAGATCTAAAAAGCCATGTCCAATCCTACCCAGTTTTGCTGTGCTTATTAAGCACCTCATATGTCATCTCTGCACATGCCTCCTACATTGCCTACAGAATCCATAAGGCTTCCTCTGCTCAGCATCTCTGAGGGTTCTTTAGCTTAGAGAAGAGGAAGCTGAGGGGAGACCTCATCACTGTTTACAACTACCTGAAAGGAGGTTGTGATGGGGTGGGTGCTGCTCTCTTCTCACAAGTGACGAGCGACAGGACGAGAGGGAACGTCTGCAAGTTGCACCAGGGCAGGTTTAGACTGCACATTAGGAAGAATTTCTTGACTGAGAGAGTGGTCAGGGATTGGAGCAGACTGCCCAGGGAGGTGGTGAAGTCTCCATCCCTGGAGGTGTTTAAAAGACGGGTAGATGAGTTTCTTAGGGATATGGTTTTAGTAGGGAGACAGGCACGGTTGGACTCGATGATCTTGGAGGTCTCTTCCAACCTTATGATTCTATGGGTTTCAATAGGTTCTATTCTCAGAGCTCCTATCACCCACTACTAGGTTTGGGCTCCTAACTACATTGTTGCCCAGCATCATAAGTGCTTTAACCTGCATAGGGCTGAGGGCCTCCCTTTGCAGTCCCACAGGCTGCCTTTCAGGCACACCTCTGCATCCCTTAAGTATTGCTGCTATGTTGGGTTCTCATGGGAAGCAATTGCCACCAATGGGAGATCCTTCCTTTCCCTCTATTCATACTACATGGTCATAGCTTTCTGTTTGCATGAGGGGACTAGTACACATGTCCTTTGATCTGGTGATCAGAGTACTCTTGGGGGAGCTGGGAGAGTAGGAAACAAATCCCTCTAGGCAGACCTGGGAATCTCTTACACTCGAAGGAGTCTCAACTCCAGGCTGTTCAGTTAAAGGCAGGCAGGCTGTCACCACTCAACACTCCTGCCTCTGTCAGCCTGGAGGTGAGGCTCACCCTGCCTTCTTGGAGAATCACTGCAAACACCAGCCCTTCAGAAAACACTTCTGTCTCCGATTTCCCTAGAGACAAAGATGCCTACTGGAACCCTACATCTGCAAATGAAGCCAAGGAAGAGAATGAGATTTTCTTACATGTCTGTATAATGCATGTCTTGCTCAAGTTAAATAGCTCCTTTTTCTGTGTACAATGTAATTGCTTAAACCTTTTCTGAACCTTCCTCGGGTATTATATGGGCAGCCAGCTCCTGATCAGGTCTGAAGCCAGGCAATATCCTTACTTAGATCCATCCTGAAACTGGCCTGTTACTGTTTGACAACAGGTATAACATAGAAATACTTCACAATTTAAGACAGACAGTGTAGCTGCTTTTTGTTAATGAAAAGCTGGGCTAATATAGTGAAAAAGCTTATATAAATTCAAATACAGAACAGTGAAAATTGATACAGGGAGTCTGTTATCATTTACTCATCAAATACTGAAAATAATATGAAAAGAGAGAGACAGCATATCAACAGATACTGATTATACAGTGAATGAAAAGCTGCATCAAAAAAAGAGTTTAGAGGGTCAGCCTTTATCTTCCCTTGAAACTTTTCTAAAGGTTTCTGGAATTGTGTTTTGTATTTTGTCTCCGACAGTATTTTTTTTTTCCCCATAACAGTCAAGGTTGTCCAGGCTGGGTAATTCTGAACGTTATCATGCAAAGACGTAGGACAGAAACAACTTTCTCACTTAAGCCACTTTATTGGAATAATTGCAAGACAAAAACCCCCTTCTTCACTGTTTCCTACACCTCTTCCCCTCATGCCAGCTTTTGTCTAAAACTTTTTACTGTCAGCTCATTACGAGAAAAGAGTTTTATTGTCACATTTGGCTGGCAGCTGGAATCATCCAAACGAGGTAAGCAGGGCTGAGATGTGTTCTCATCCCTCAGCAAAAACCTTATAACATACGGTGCTGTTATGCCTCCAAGCTTTATGTGAAGAGGAAAACAGTCATCTGGGCTGGGTTCATTTGTAACGCTGTGGTTACTGGATTAATATATGAAAAGACAGATGAAGGCAGACACTTAAATTACTTCACCCTAACTTTTTATTACAACATCGAGTAAAATGGTGAGTTACAGCGGATAATGGATGTGAAACACCTGGGATGAAGTCACACTCAAGCTCATGGTTTGTTATCTGCCAATGGGGTTTTAAATATTAATAATTTCTATACATGCATCTTTGCGTTATTTCTGATTTTCTTGATTAATCATTTCAGGATTAGTTTGTTTTAAGCTGTGAGGTAGCTACTAAGACTGGGACCCTGCTTTTTTCTTCTGGAATTTTCTGAACTGCGACTGTATCGCCATGGCCGCCCGCTCTGTCTCTGGTGCATCCATGTCTATGTCAAATTCTTCTTGAACCTTCTTCTGCCCATCTGCCCAAAGAAAAACAAAACAAAAACAAAACATCAGCAGCTTTTTCAAACAGTGATTATCACTGGACAGCACAAGTGACCTCTCTTTCACAGACACAGTCATGATTATGGGGAGCATATTCAGAAAAAAAAAACAACAGGAATTAAGATCCTGTTCCTATCCCACATCCTGTATTAGAGAAATAGATATTACTTTCTAAGGCAAATTTCCATCCTTTTCACTTTGTTTCCTGACTCATCCCTCCCACCACTCTTCCCCTTTGAATCATTTATGTTCAATCTTTCTGCCACTGTGCTGCTTTCCTTCTCTCTGGACTCTGTTGTTGTCTTTCAGCCTCAGTCCTTGGCTTTTTGCCTTCCTTTATTCCCAGTCCTCAGCTTTTGGTTCAACACATTCATTCTCCATGTGGACAAACCAGCTGACTTTGCTGAACTTCGCTTCATCCACCTACTTTTAACCTACGTGTTAAAAGTGCAGCCCTGGGAAAAATTCTGCCCTCATTGTGCAGACAGCCCTAATCTGTCTGGACTAACGAAGTGAGAACACACATTGACTCCACTAACCTCATCATACCACTGAGTTTCTGTTCTCTATAAACACGTCTGTTAAACTCACTTATATAATTGTTGTATCCCAGTCCTGCAGTGACTATAATGCCAGGAGCGTGCAGACAGCTCTACTTAAAACAGTGGTGAAAATTCACCAATTTTGAAATACTTTGCTTTTCACTCTTGAGATTAATGCTTCAAGAGTGCTCATCCCCAAGTACTGTTAATGCAAATCAAAGGAAACAATTTCAATGTATTACTAAAATGAAAATAAATTTATTTCTCATTCTCTCTCCTTCCCAGTAGAACACAGGGATAGTATTTTATGGTTGTAGCATGAGTCCTGCAGTATTTCTTGCTTTTACTTCTTATTCTTACCCAGAACTTCCTTTTTGTGTCCATTTTCTAAGATCAGAATCCACTCTAAACAGGGCAAGTATTTAAAGGGGAGGTTGTGGCATATATCACGCTGACTTTATTTTAACTACAATAACCAAACAAATGCAGCGATGTTAACAAAAAAGAAATGTTCACTTATTATTTTGTCTTGCTTAGAAGAATATTTAAGAAGAAAGATGAAAATGTAAGGAGAAAGAGAAAGTCTGAAGAGGAAGAACAGCCTAAGAGCTTACCAAAACTTTGATAATACAGTATAATGAAAAGTTAAGTTACCAAAATGAACATTTTATGGAATAAAATGAGTAATTCCAATGTTACATCACATTTCCACAGCCATTAAATCCAAGAATCTGCATGATTTGTGTTACTATTCAAGCAACACAACAACCTTATGTAGAGAAACACATTTATTGCCTTATTTTTCATGGCAAAAGGGAGGTGAAAGCCAGAAGTGACCTCCTTAGGCTCACAAGCAGTTGACACAGCCAAGGAGTAAACTGAATTCTCCCATTAAAGCCATATGATATACTGAAATATATCACAGAATTATAGAATGGTTTGGGTTGGAAGGAAACTTTACAGGTCATCTAGTCCAACCCCTCTGCAGGAGCAGGGACATCTTTAACTCAATCAGGTTGCTCAGAGCCCCATCCAACCTGACCTTGACTATTTCCAGGTTTGGGGCCTCCCTGGGCAACCTGTTTCAGGGTTTTGCTACCATCCCTGTAAACAATTTTTTCCTTATATCCAGTCTAAATCTACTCTCCCTTAGTTTATGATATGAGTGGCTTATTAAAGAAACTGAAATAACTGTACCAGTTCCTAAACTAATAAATATAACAAGAATGCTTTTTGAAAATTTTCCTATTGCCACATACCATCTTCTCAATGTTGCTGTTTATACAGCAGAGAAACAGAGATTGTTTTTTATTCAAATTTCAGAAGGCATTATTATTTTCACAATAATGATTTTATGGTTATTTTGGGGGCGAGGGCTTGGTTTAGATTTGGTATTTAGGATAAAGGGAACTAAGACAAGAAATCACAACATTTTATATGGGAAAAAAACAAAAAGAGACTTAAAATAATCTTTTAAAAACTAGGAATTTTCAGTCAGAATAAATACAGGCATTTCATTTTAAATTTTTGATTGAAAAAATTCGATACCCTGATCAGCTAGCTCTAACAGAAACCACTTCATGATATCAGTAATAAGAAAATAAAAACTGGTTTACTTGTCTATGTGTCAGAATCTCTCCTCTTATTAGTAAGCTTCTATTAACTCATTCTAAAGACAAAAAAGCGTAATTTACGGAGAAATACTCTTATTTATTAAGGAGAAACATTTTATAAAAATGTTTGTACCAGTAATGTAATAAGCATTTAATCAGCTTTGAAATTGATGAGACTAACGACTTCTCATTGCTTGATGATTTTAATTTTTGTGGTAATATTCTGAGATTTAGGTTCCTCCCTTGCCACTCACTACGCACAGCTTTCAGTCTTAACAGTAGAAAACCAAAGTGGAGTTTAGGCATCAATTTTAGCTTTTCAGTATGTTAATTACTGTCCCTTGGAAATGTCAATAGGGAAAGCTAGATGGACAGATAAATAGACACAATTGGTTTCCTACCTCTTGATGAAATTTGGCTTGTACAACTCCTTTCCTATTACAGTCAAGTCTTAGCAGTAGTGACTCAGCAATCTCACATTAAGATTCTATAGATTTAAGAAAACCCATCATTTAGTATAATTTTTCTCTAGAGTTTCCACACCAATTAATCTTTGCTTGATGTGAATCATCATCACTGCCTTAAAACCAATTGTACTACAAAAATTTTCCACACCTGAAGGTCCACAATAATTCACCATGTCTTAAGATTTATCTGAATTCCTTTTATTTTTTGATCCATTCCTGTTGAAATCAAACCCAAAATTCCTTATGAACTCTTCCTGTATTTCTCTTTCTCCCACCACTAAGGAGAAATGATACAATGAGAAGTCTTCAGTCATGACATAGACTTGTAGCTTAAAAAATTAAAAGTGTTTAAAAAAGCCAATACATTAACATGGGTAATGAAGAAATTCATTCTTAGCTTATAGATGGTATAGAAATACATATAATGATTACACACATATGCATAATGTACATCATAAAACACATTTATCATCTATATATCATGTATATAGTATAACTGTATTTTCTTTTTCCCTATACCCATCTTTCTCTTTATCTTTCTAAATACACGTATGGTATATTAACATTTGAATATATAGAGAATACATATGAATACATATAGAAATGCAAGGACGTATTTTTATATTTTTAAGAGTCCTGTTTTAAGTTGAAAAATGCTGGATGGGCTATTTCCTAAATCTCGAGAGTAGATTTTCTTGGAGTTCTTCCTAAAACATTTTCTATTAATGACTGTCACAACACCAACTCTTTAAGGACCATCAACAGGGGAGGTGAACAGAACAATCCCACACCAACAGTCCTGCACTGGCCATCAGAACAGTCTAGTATCTGAGGAATTTTTCAAAATCATCTATTTAATGTGGACCGACTCTGGCCATGTGTCAGTTCAGGCAAATCTGAGTTGTGGTGGAATGAGATCCTTGGAGCAGAACACCAACTGCTTGCTAAGTCCCACCAAAGTAAGGAGCACAATGTGTCCCCAGTACCAGTCTGGCTCTACTGACTACTTTGCAGGACTAAAGACTGAGACAACATGCAGGCTGCAGATTTTACTTCAGTATATGCAATAGACATCCCAGCAGGAGAGCCTGAAACAGCATTTAATTAGCTGTTTTCCCAATCGAACATCCTGAAAGCTCGTATCACATTGTTGCAATTGAAAAAGATCTAATTATTCCATTTCCAGATGAAAAATTAGAAGGCTGTCTCCATAATCTGCTACAGTGCCTCATAATCCATTGCAAACACAGGATGGATAATGAAGCTGTGTGTAACAAGGAAAACAATCAAATCTTACACACAGATCTCCCCAGAAAACTCTCGAGAAATGTGGTACAAGTGTAATTATTCACAAATACGCCTTCAGGTATTTCTTTCATTTACTTTTCAACTATAAAGTAAATGAATTATGACAACACTAGAGAAAGAAAACACTGCTTATTCAATACGGGCCAAAAGCCTAAAGCAGTCTTTTGTGACCTTTAAACAAAGGCTAAACAGATCAGTCCTTCCTAAAAGTGCTCATGGAAGGGCAAAAACTGGTGGGATGCGTTTGGAGGAAAAGCAAACTCATTCTTTATTCTCAGAATTTTACCATGCTTCAGATGAAATAGAGATTACTTGCCACCTTCAGGAAAAACATTCAGCATGAAAAATTGCATGGACTGGAGCCTTTAACTGGCATTTAATGTCTTAAGTGCTATCCTCCATCCCTGCTCACCTGGCCCACATCCAACAGGAATTACGTGACTATACTGAAGATGGAATATAATCATAAAAATACTGCATTTTTCAGGGGCTTAACTGCAGCATTTGGAAAACGACTAAATGAAGTGTGGAACAGAATCACAGTGCCCCATAACATGCTGAAAGCTGTATTTTGCCTCAGGCAGGATCATTACCTCCCACTGCTCAAAAGATCATTCAGGCTGTGTCAATCTTTATGCTACTCTGATCCCAAGCTATTACACCAGTCTGTCCAATGAAGTAGAACAGTTCCTAATTAAAGAGGACCAAAATGTGTAGGAATCTCACGGATGTTGACATTCACTTGGAGTATTATCTTTATCTTTATGTGATGGGAAGAGTCATTTTACCTGACTAGACTCCACAAAGCAACTAGTCAGCTAGAGAAAACATATGGGTGCTCAGGTGTATGGAGGACAGATTTAACTCCTTACAAGCACCAGTTTTGAAAGCCAAGAGTTCATATGACTATTTTTCTCTGTATTCAATTGAGGGGTGAGGAAGTGAAAGATAGGGTCTCATCTTCTTCTAGGGGAGTCAATCTAGCCTCTTCCTCTGTGGAAGATGAGGAAAATAACACTATATGGCCTATGGAAAAGTAACACCATATGACCTAATGGCTGAAGAAAGGAAACAGTACTTTGCAACAAGAAAAACTCTCCAGCCGGTTGCCAGGGCCACATTACCCAGCAGGCTGGCTCTGCGCCTTTGTTTTGGCCACCCTGTTGCTCCCTAGCAGACTCTCACTCCACAAGGCAGCTGATGAGACGGCAATGTTAAGGGAGTGCATGTTGCCCAAGCCCAAAAGAATAAATGAAGTGATATTGGTATGCAGAAAAGAGCATTAATCTGACCTTGCTTACTTTTATTTCCTAGTCTTTTCTTTTGCTGAATGAAATGCCAAGCAGAGGCCTCTCCGAGATCATCCGCTTGGCAACTTCAGTTTGTTGCTGTCTGTGGTATCACAAACAAACACCTTGCAGAGCCTTGAGCATTGCAGTGGTTTTGCAATCTCAGTAACTTAGTGTATACAGCTTACAGCTGTGGTCTAAGCAGACAGGCTGCTGTGAGGACTTTACCTCAGAACCCCTCCAGTGATGGGATGATCCAAAGACAACTCTTTATGTGAGGAGCCTGTTATAGCACAGTGGGCTGATGGAAGTTCTTTAGCACAGTACCTATGCATTTTGAGGGACAGACTCCATGATAATGATGGTATGATGCAATATTCCCATTGCCCAGAATGACCTTACTGCATCAGGAACTATCAGCCATTCTGTTAGCTCAGCCTCCTGAGTTAGTATCTAGGCACAATCCTCTCAGAGATTCTTTTTTTCATATCCATCTTCCTGATGTCACAACACAAAACTATACGAAACTTTGGTCTAAAATTCCTAGTTTGATACATTAATTTAAAGTTATTGGTTCTTGTGATACTAGTGGCTAATATCCAGTCAGGTGGTCATTTGCAAAAGACCTTAATCCCTGGGAACATTGTAATTACTTGCTTTACCAACACACTAACATAATACTAATGCAGTATCAGGCCTCTCTGGAATTACCTTAGCGTGACAGTGCAATGCCTTCAGTCCTCCGAGCAGCGACCACAGGACTATGCAAGACAAATTCTGTCTTCTTTCCCTTCCTACGCATTGCTACACAATGGGTTATAATCCAACTCAAATGTTCAGCTACTTCATTTTTAAGGACAGAAATTTTCTCTAATTAGCTCAGGTATAGACAATAATTTTTCCTTCTATTCATTAAAAATGCTGCAGGGCTAGATACTCAGTTTGTGACAAGGACTATGTTACTGCAGTTGTTCTTGTTTCTTCACTCTATAATGAACTCAGACATTCAAGGGCCACCTTCCAAAGTCAAAGGCTGCCTGTTCTGTGTCAGTGTCAGTACACAGAGATTTGACAGTGGGGAAAGTTATGGATTTGTACAAGGGGGTTAACTGAAGGTGGTAGGTGCTGGAGAAGTATAATGCCCACATAGCAACCATCTCTGAAATTGACAAGCAAACTCTGGAAGATCAGCAGTCTCCTGTGACTTCAGAAGCACAGTGTGAAGAAAAAGATTATCATTAGTGATCAGATTAAATATAACAGCTATTTTTATCTGGACCACACCAAGTGACCCCTTAATATCACTCAAAGCAAGCCAGAAAAGAATTAACATCTTTCAGTTCAATTGTAAATTACGATTTGGTATAAAGATGATGACTTCATTAGGCAATCAGAATCCTTTCTTCTTCAAACTGACCTTTACTTTGGTAATGCAGTGTTATTATCTTGAACCCGAAACATTAGTTTTGCTGTAGAAAATAGTGGTTATTCGTTTATGATTTTTAAAATGTTATTTCAGCATTGGATTAATCTTTTTTTTCTAGTTGTAATAACATTGGAGAGCAGCAATACTATTTCTGACATAAGATAAACAAAGTAGCACAAAATTATGCATATTGGAGTAACATAATGAAACAAAAAGGAACGGTAATAAAATTCAGCTTACAAAATTTGTATTTTCAAGTAGCCCATAACTACAGATGAATTGATTTTGCTAAACAACTAACACAAAGACAAATATTGTTTTTCTTTAAA
This sequence comes from Dromococcyx pavoninus, assembly GCA_033558185.1. Classification (NCBI taxonomy): domain Eukaryota; kingdom Metazoa; phylum Chordata; class Aves; order Cuculiformes; family Neomorphidae; genus Dromococcyx; species Dromococcyx pavoninus. The sequence goes on along the minus strand of JAUMJL010000395.1, from coordinate 200,401 downwards.
TGCTAACATTATTTAAGCAATGATTCCTCATCTTCAAAATAATTAATATATCACTTACAGACTTTTAAAATGGCTTAAGAATGCATAATTGATGCATACATAGGTATGTAAGTGTTTATGGAGATCTACAAAGTATTCTGGGCATGAAACTAGAGGCCATAATTCAAATCCCTCCCTGCAGGCCAAACTTTGTGAAAGTTCAGCTAGGAACACAGCAAATTAAAACGGCCATCCTAGCTGTATAATCTCATCTCTTACTATCTAAAACCTCATGTGCAGAATGCTAGACTGAATGGCAAATGCAATGGAAGCCTTGGGGAGCAAAACTAAAGTGATGCTGGGGATCAAGCGCTGGCAGTCAGGTGCCTCTGTCACTGCAGAACAATGCCCCACCAGCAGGGATAATATACTTAGCCCTAAATCCTCTCTCCAGGAGACAGTGCCATGATCCTCCTCACAAATTCAGTCCAAAGATATGGAAGTCTTTTTCTGCAGCTGCACGCATGCGATCCCCAATGTCCCAGTCAAGTTTTGAATGAGAATCAGTATGATGTGCTTTTAATTTCCTGTGTAATTTCCAGCTTCCTCAGTAAACACTATGCCTTTAAACAGCTTTGCTCTTTGACTGTGGAAAGAGGTGCATTTCAGCCGTGCATGAAGCAACATATCCTCTTGCCTCGCTAGTCAACTGCTTGATTAATATATGATCAGTTACTTTCCTAATATGGTAGCATTCAGGCACTCCAAGACATAACTGAAAACCCTAACGTGGTTACAAATGCAGAACAATAGACTCTCCCCCCTCCGCCACCCGTCAGTACTATGACCTTTACAAAAGTGTACTCAGCAATAAAGTTTAAAATAATAGCAGAAGTAGTTTCTGAAGGCTGCCTCCCAGGCTATGGCTACACCAGCACACCACCCAAGGCCACAGTACGACTGAGGCATCATCCACAGCTTCTCTAGAGCATGGAATATTCAGCAAAGCTACTGCCATGGCTGAGACTCTCCCTGCCTGGCCACTGTGGCCGCACAGCATGGCCAGGAACCTACCTTGCAGGCAGGGTGGATGAAAACACCCTGTGGTTTTGAAAGAGAGTATAGGTCTATTGATGCAAGCTATGCTGTGTCACTTTGCATCAAACTCAGATAAAAGGCTTGAAATCATCTTATTTTCTAATGGAGATGTAGCCTGCAGCACTTTAAAACACTTTGTAGCTCTAGGCTGTTAGGGAACTGACTCCAAATGAGCTGGCACCTGCTATAAATTATGTGATGACCAACAGCACCTGAGAGCTCTTGCAATGAAAATGCAAAAGACAGATGATCCGTTCCAATGTGATACTGCCACCCTTGTGTTTCATAACAGCCTCACTTTCTAGGAATGCTTCCCCCCCACCCTTTGCAGTTTATAAGAGTAGCTAGGGAATAAGCTCAGAGAAATGGCAGTGATCACAACATGCCACACAAAAGTAGCAGAAAAGGGGGCTCAAATTCATGCACTGCCAATGTGAGATGAGCTGGGGAAGATGGCATAGGTTGTAGAGGAAAACCTGTCAATCAGAAAAAGTAGAGGAGTCAATCAAAAGAACAGTGGAATGGAGTCAGAGGGTGTTTCTCTTCACACACAAAATGAAGAAAAAGAAGAGTGGGATTTTGCCCTGCTCATCTTCAAAGTGGAATACAACGGCAGGTTCTAAGTGTCATTGTATACTAGCAGATCTCTTTCAGCAGCTAATGAGAGAGCTATTTTAAGTTTCCACAGTAACTTTATGAAAACTGTTTTATGAGAGCTTGGAAAGTCACAATGAGAAGATATTCTCCTCTTGTAACATCTGTCACTAGGTTTTAACTACATAGTATTTAACCACATACTCAGCAGTGGACAATGTAAGATATAGGAACTGAGATTCACCATTGAATATTATTCTTACACAAAGGAGTAAGTTCAGTATCTTCTGTACCTTTTGACACAATGTCAAAAACACCTTTTAAATAAATTAATCTGTAAGAAGCATTTACTGCATAGATTAAATGCAAAAAACCCCAAGCAACTTAAATTATGTCCAAACACTGCAACTTCTATTTCCATGAACATGGGCACTGTTCTGTGTTGGTAACAAAATAATTACATTGGTACAATTTCACCACAAAAAAAGCACTGCTTTAATACAGGTATATACTATGGTATTTTAGTATCTGGTGCTACGTGCCAGTTTGGGGGTGCTTGTGGAGGTAGCTGGGTCATTCTCTAAGCCTTGCAGATAGAAGTGGAGCTTGAAAGGTTAAAAATGCCCAAGGAAGCACCTGGAGGCTTTTGGAGACAGAACAAAATTGTCACAGGGTACCTGATGAATCCCACAGACTGAGCTAACAATTGTATTCTAAGAGATTCTTTTGGGAATGTATTTGGTGAAAGAAAGTTTGTCACTCCTCTATAAAACCAACTGCATCCCATCAATACAGCCCCAGAGCTATGACGGATATAAGCCTTAGGTGTCTGGAGCAGCTCTAAGGTAGTTCAGTCACAGTCTGAGAAAAGACCAGCATATTGTGACAGACACCAATTTACCCTGAGACTTGGCCTGCCAGCAGATCTTTCATGCTCCTGCATCAATTTGCTTTGTAATTTCTGCTCCAACATCCACAAGAGCAATCAGATGTCATGCTGGATTGAGGCAGTCTGGCCAGTAGTCTTACTAAAATGTTCTATACAGTGAAATTATCTCACAAAAAAAGGTAGAGAATTTTAATGTCTGACTCCCAAAAGCAGTTACCCAGCTGTAGTTTTCCACCATAAAGTGAAGAAATTCTGTTGCAAGAGGGTTCTAGGAAATTTCCACTGTTTTATTTTGCTTGGGCTGTTATCTGAACAGAATTGTTAAATTGAGTTTACCACTTCTCCACTGAACACAAAAAGCCACATTATATGTTTACTTCTCCTCCAGGCTGGTTTGCTTAACTTTCACAGGAAGGGAGAGCCACCTCAGGAGAATGCACAATAGCACAAAAGAAATAGTAGTAAGGGGGAAACAAATTCAGATCTTGAGGCCCTACAGCTCTGAAACAGGATGAGAGGGAATTATATGCTGGAGGGTGTTGTCAGGGTATTCCAGGCTGACCTGACCAACAGTCATTTGGAAAGCCAGGTTACATGTTGTGCAGAAGCTCAGTACGCTGAACAATTGATAAAACAGATAAAAATAGATTAAAATTTCTGTCCAATTCCCGAGAAAAATTTACCAAACCTAAGTTAGAGTTATAGAATCATTTAGTTTGGAAATTATCTTTAAGATCATCAAGTCTAATTGTGGATAAAACCTCAAATCCTTGAAGGTGTTCACATAGCTGATCAGCAGCTCACTCTAGAAAGAAAGCAGTGGAGAAAAATAGGCACTCCAAGGGTACAATTCATCTGGCCTACTTTAGGCAGACATTTTAGGATAGCATGAATCTCACCCTTGAATCCCACCCTTGAATCCTCTTCCTATATTAGCTAGTTCTCTCTTAGCTATAGATGGAGTTGAGGGTGACTAGTTCAGATGTAGATATTGATACTTAATCAAATGAATAACATTCACTGAGGCTGAATACCTGAACCACCCATTGTAGAATTTCGTATTTCACATGAAATTCTTTGTCATCAAATAAATTATTTAGCCCTTATGAAAAGCACTACACTGAAACTGCTGCAGCTAAAAAATCTTATTTGCTTCAGGAAGGAAGAAAATAAAATAGAGGCATACCCTCTCACACTACTCTATGTGCTTCCATCCCATTGCCAACAAGAGTAGTACAGCTCACCTTCAATAGAGGGTCAAAATGAACATTTGTTCCCTCTGCTGAGATTGCCAGTGAAGCTTCCAGTTGTGCAGCTGATTTGGAACGTCTCATGTTCCCTCAGGAGCTGACTGAACAGTCTGCACGCATTTCTCTTTTTATAAATATATAGTTGAACAGACAAAAAAACCCCTATATCAGCACCTCCTGCTCTATCCTTTCAATTTATTTCAAGGATAGTGAATTTTTGTGCATGTATGTGTGTCTGCATGCTATCGAGAGACTATTTCACGTTCAAAAGTCTTTTTTTAACTGTACATCAGTAAGACTCTATTTCCTTAATAAGGGATTATAGTTAACACCACGACAAGCAATATATCAAACTCTTCATATGAACAATCAGCCAAATGACAGTTGCTGTGAGAACTATAATTGAATTTGCAAGCTACTGCAAACACCAAATCTCTGCTCTGCTATTTAGCTAATAATGAGCCAAGTGATAGCTGCTGCCATTCTGCTAAAGAGTGGAGATACTGAAAGGAACCTACTATGTGTCAAAAGCAGCTATTACTTGACTGCAGGACCAAGACTACAAGGAGGAGAAGAAATAAAATGGGCGAGTCAGATGTACTGGATGTGCAGGAGAAGACAAGCAGCTTTAAAAAGGTATTTCTAGCCACTCTTCTCATTGCTGAACCTAGCCATGGAAGATTCCCACTGACATGATATTACAGTCTGCAAGAAAAGCACAGAAAACCATAGCGACCTCCTCCTAGTACAGTTACCCAATATGAATCCCCTCTCCTTCCTTCCTGGGTCCTGTGGAGTAAGGAGGAGGCATGGCTTCTGCACTGAAATCTTAGCTGATGTGCACTCAGTAGAGAATTCTGATTTTACAGGACAAGTGCGTGCTTTGGCATTTAAAGAACATGCTCATATAAGTTACTGCTTCATCATACCTTAATAAAAGAAGTACAACCATCACCCATACATCCTTGCCATCCTTCTCCCCCCCTCCCCCAACCTAGAAACTTATGCTAAAGTTAATAGACTATTGACTCTGAGACAGAACATGAACATAGCTCTGCTCTTCCACAAATTTTCCCACATAGAGTAATAGGAAAGACCTTATTGGCACATAGGGCAATTACTGTTTGGCATAAGAGTAAAAACGGCAATGAATACATTCTCTAAAAGACTGGAGAATGAATCCAGAAGGGTAAGGTGTCCTTCTCAACAGCTTGTTCATTACTTATAGACAGTTACTTTATTGGGTGGCTAAAGCCTGGAATTCTAACAAGTCAATACCAAAGCCCTGTGGGATTTCTCATCCCTGACTTTAGTATCCATATTTATTGAGTGAGAAGTGATGCTATAGGGTAAAGTGATTTTCCAATCCTTTTCAAAGTAGCAGAGATTAATGAGCAAGGTCAGGCACAAAAGGCACTAAACAGTACTTCAACTCCTGCTTGTACTTTTTTCTGTTTGTCCTTTTCCCCATCTCATAAAAAAAATAGAATTCCAAGCCTTTTAGGTCCAAGGAACTGACTCAGTAATATGCTTTTTTGAACTTGATGCTATTTGAGATAAAGGGTAGAGGGACTATTTGAGATAAAATGTAGAGCGAGTGGGGGTTGCTCTCCTGTAAGAACTCCATTATATGTTCTCAAAAGCAGCTTACTAAAATGTAGATCATTAAGGCTGGGTTGCAGTGGGCTTATTCTCAGGTGTGCAGCAAGGGGAAGGGTCATCCATCTTTTTATAGCCTATGTGTTGATTAATCATATCTACATATCTTTATTTTTCAAAATGTTGGCAGAAGCAAGTATGGCTTTTTCCAGTAAAGTCCCAGTGAAAAGAGAAGGTAGGCCCATAATTTTAGATCTTTACTTATATTAGGAGGTTATTGAGCAGGGAAGTGAAAATGGTCTCATTATCCTGATAGATGATGCACTTAAATGCACACAGTACACTGAGGACACAAAGGAAGGTTGTACATGCTTGAAGTACAACACATTTCTGAGGTGCCAGTGAAAGAGGTGGCTATGAAATACCACACTGTCCCATCACCCAAGCTGCCTTCCGGCCCTCGGAGTTGCAACAAATTGCTTTTGTCACCTGGAGCATTTCCTGCCTCCTCCTTCTCTAGAAGGGACTGTCATCCCTTTTCTCTCCTGGTCCAGCAGCACCTCCTTTCACTTGGCAATCCCACCTAACAGGGTTCACACACAACCACTCCTACTAAAGTACCCTTAGTGCAGCCCTATTCACCTTTACAATACACACAGCCTCAAGAGGGAGGGAAAAGAGAGCAAGAGCAATGGTGATCTGCATGCAACGTATTCTCCTGTATGTCTGTGACTGGCTTTGTGCCCCATAGATCTGTCTTGTGCTGAGAAGATTTATAGCAACAGCAAAACAAAGAGAAATAACATTAAGCTGTGCTGGGGTTTTGGCAGGTAGTCACTACACATGTCCATTCATTTGTTGGTTGGGGTTTTTGTTTGTTTTGGCAGGTAGTCACTACACATGTCCATTCATTTGTTGGTTGGGGTTTTTGTTTGTTTTGTTAATTAAAAGAATTTGGAGTGGGTGTTGATCATTCATCCTAACACAATTAGGAAAAAAACAACCCCACACAACTTCCAGGCAATGAATTAGAAAGTGCTAGCACTGTAAACCTGAGAAAGGTTCAAAAAGAAATTCTTTGCTATAAATCTATGCTAAATATTTTGTACTCTTGCAGATTCACAAGGTCTTCCTGAAACTCTGAAGGTGCTAGAGTTGTTTGCTTTTAAATATAACATGTTTTAAATATAAAACATAAAACCATCTTAAAACAAAACAAACCACAAGATTTTTTTGATGTGAGGTTGTCTGGAAGAACAGAAGGGTTCCTATTCATTCTACCTTTGTTTGTACCTTACCTTACGTTTTCACCTGGTGCCTTTTAACAACTACTATTTAAAAAATAATTTTATCAGGAAAGGTGGGCATTGATTTAGCTCAGTGCTGCAATTGCAATTAGAGAGTTATTAAGCCCAGTGCCAGACAGTCTAATTGATATGAAAATCTAACTGAGGCAAAGGAATAAAGGTTTCCCTCCTGCTCCAGTCATATGTTTATTGCACACATAAAGCTACCTTAAAAGAATATTAAGGTTGCAAATTTGAACATGAAAAAGTTAGTAAACAACACACTATACTGATACCACAATTATCATAGAATGGTTTGGGTCAGAAGGGACCTTAAAGATCATCCAGTTCCAACACCCCTGCCATGGGCAGGGATATCTTTCACTAAATCAGGTTGCTCAAAGTCTCATTTAACCTGGCTTTGAACACTCCAGGGATAGGGCATCCAGGAGTTCTCTGGACAACCAGTTCCAATGTCTCACCATCCTCACAGTAAAAAATTTCTTCCTAATATCTAATCTACATCTACCCTCTTCCAGCTTAAAACCATTACCCCTCACCCTATCATTGCACTCCCTGATAAAAAGCCCCTCCCCAACCTTCCTGTAGGTCCCCTTTAAGTACTGGAAGGCTGCTAAAAGGTCTCCCCAGAGTCTTCTCTTCTCTAGGCTGAACAACCCTAACAGTTATTTTGCACAGACAACTTTAATTTCAGAAATCCTGTTTCAGATTTTTGACTTTACAACTTTCATAGTCCTAGGAGCACATTGTGTTTCCTAGATTTAGAGAAAAATACTGTAGTCTGCTATAACATACGGACACCCACATGGTTCCTCAGCACAACTGCTTGGAACCGTTAGATCCACCACATAGACCTGATTTTAACGAAGAATGTAACTGACAATAGTAGTAGGCTGTTGTCTTTTACTTGAATCAACATGAAGTGAGATAAGTTGCATATTTTGCCAGTGGGTTTCATATGGCTGACAGGAAAGGAACAATGAGACAATGGAAGATATGGGCTGCAGGCTCAGGGACTTCATCACTCATTGATGTCTTCAGATACAGTGGTTATTTCTGTTACACCTCATCTATATAAACCCAGATTCTCAGCATGGTTCCCAGTATCTCTCAATAACGCTGGTTTTGTTTGGCTAATCCTAGTCCCCAAAACTGTACCAAGGAATTCTCTAACCTCAGAACTCCACTCCAGTCCCTTCCTACACTAGCCAGCTCCTGGCCTCCTCCAGTTCTCACATCCCAATTCATATTCCTCCGTCCCAGCCCCAAAGTATCAAACCTTTCCTAATACTCTGGGTTCTAGATTCCTGGAGACTTACTGAACTCCATCTTTCCATGCTTTGACTTACCTGCTCCCGCTTCTGTGACCATCTGGTTCCAAGGAAGGAGCTATACCTCCTCCTAAGTAACTGTGGTGTTTTCAAAACAGAACGGGCACTTCCATGCTTTTAGTTTGTTTCTTATAGCTTCCTGTATACAGTTCCTGTATAGCTTGCTGGGCTACAGTTCCTGTAGCTTATAGATGCATGTAGCAGCACTTAAGGAAAATTTTAATTTCCTTAAGCCTTGCAAAGACAGTGTAGGTTTAATTGTTTTAGTGCTTACTATTTGGCTCAGTGATGTTGAGTTTTCATTAAAAAAATTAACTGCTTCACTGAACACATGCAAACATAAGACTCGTCTTTCTAAACTTTTATAACTTGGCCAATTTAGAAGATAGAAAAAACACATCCCAGATGGCAAATCTTACATTTGTTAAAAATTATAAAGACTCAAAACAGTCAAAAAAAAGGCCACTAGAAACTAGTTTTAATTGCTAGACATGCTAGCATTTTGTACAAGTCTCATTTTCAGAAACTGGAATGACTTTGCTGAACCCTTCCAAAGTAATTCTGCTTGAGGCAAGCAATCAACATGACAAATTTCAGCCTAAGCAACTGGATTTTGGCAAGGCTGTGTACAACTGAAAAGACTGCTATTAACCACTAGTTCAGTAGCTCTGTTAATTGGCCTTGCCACCAGTCCAGATCGTAACAAACAAAATAAATCTATGTAATATGAGTAAAAGGATGTAAACTAATTGAAATAAAAAAGTTACGGATAGTAGGAAAATCTTTAAAAGGGGTCAAAACCAGAGTGCGTGCTGCTGTTTTGAGAGTTGCCAATGATTTCTTGATGTTTTAACCTCAGAAAAATAGAAAATAGTTCAGTCACTTCAAATGGTTACATGGAAGACAAAAACTAAACCAAAGCTCTCCTTTATATATTCTGTGCTTGAGAATTTCTCTAGCACTTAACTCTGCTACTCATTTAAAAACTTCTCTAGAAAACATTTTCCCCTGTGAGAATTTAAGCTTTGACAGGCACTTTAATCCACTGTTTGGATTTCTAGACATGTCAGATTGTCAATAAAGCTGATCAGAAACACCATTTTAGCTGACACACACAATTGACCAACCTCAGATCATTAGTCCAGCCCATGTTTTCTAATCTATATAAATTCATTTTTCCTTCCCCTGTTTCTCAGGATTACAAGCCCTGTGAGCTTACAAGGTTAACATTTAGAAGGACTAGAAATTTCATGCATTTCCTCTGCATCAGAAAACACAAGCTGGGTTAGTGCAATGAAAAATTTAAGTTAGGATGTAAATCCCTGCCTGACATCGCAAGTGTTGGCATACGGAGAACGCACAGTAGATAGCACACCTCAGAATTAGTCCCTGTTGCACTAAAACCCAACTCAATTTCTTCACTGCTTGAATTTTAGACCTGAATGTAAACAGACGAATTACATTTTTTTTCTTCTCTTTTGATCAGGAAAACCAATATTTACTCCTTCCTTCTCAAGCTAATAAGGCAGACAGATAATTATAAGCCTCTTGCTTCCAATCCTGCTATTTTAAAGACACCTTTGTCTCTTTGTTAAATGTGATGTTCTTCTTTCAGGTGTTTCTTTGCTACCTATTCACCTGGCCTTTGCTTAAATCCAGTCTGGGAAATAAAGTTTTATGAAACTGGAGAGAAATAAGAGACTTTGGGTCAGGGTCAACCATGACTCCAAGTGAGAGCAATAGTCAGTAACCTTCTTTTGCTGAATGTATATTCTTTACTAAAAACCCAAACTGCAACTTTGCCTGGGAAAATACTAAGAGGGAAAACTAGTTAGAGGGAGAAGGGGCACTTGACCTAGCTATGCTGAACAGAGATGAAATTCTCTGGGGGAGAAGAAAGAACGAGGAATAAGACAGAAACACAGGGAGACTGTAAGAGAGCAAGCCAGAGAAAAAACTGCTTGTGGAAAAGAAAACTTCAGTTTTTATGAAGAAGGGAAGAAAGTAAGGAACAACTAACTTGACCCATCACAGCAGCCTTGCATGCCTGGAAGAGTGGACCAGTAGCTTGGAATCACCCCAGAGCTTCCCACTGCATTATGTGCTTCTCTCTCATAGGCTCTCTCATAGGAACACTTAGTTATTTCCTGTGAGGATAAGCGGTCTCACTGTCAGAAAACTATCTACTTACACAGGACTATGACTGGTTAAGAGCTTAGTGAATGCTTCTTGGGTCTTGCATAAACCACCACAGATGACTGCCAGAAGTGCTATGGCAATTTGCACCAACTAAGAATCTAAGTCTGTTTTCTGCTGCTTACCTCAATACCTGCAAACTCTTCTGACTAGCAATAACCAGAACTTTTTTTTTTAAGTAAATCAGATTTCCTCCTGAAACAAGCCACTGGAGGGGTCGAACACCTTTTTTTGAACTGCCTGAACTGAAAGTCTATGTCGTTTCTTGTTTTGTTTTCTGGCATGCTTAGTCAAGCTTATCAGCTGTTTTGTCACATTCAGACAGCATCACTTACAGCAACAAAACTTATCCATGACACTGGAAGAGGAGGCTGGCAGGTCCAGGCTGACCACTCACTATCTCAGCAACTATACTGAAATGGTAAGCTGTAATGAACAAAAGTAGAAGCCATACTTAGCCTCTTGCTGTTAGGTCAGAAACCTCACGAACACACAGCAGAAGAGAAGCAGCTGCTCTCTATCTCAGCTTAGGTTAATTAAATGCAAGTTTCTATTCTGCAAGTTCAATCAAGAGATCTGCCCCTAAATATGCTTTGTGGGACTGCATAATCCTGGAGAAAGTTACTTACAGCCATAGAAAATTACTATGATGTCCTAAGAGTTGTGTGAAGCTCAAAACTAGGGTCAGATTTATGACAGTTATAAAACCTTTCCACACCAAGTTTTAAGTAAATTTGAATCTATTTATACTTTGGAGAGGAAACCAATAACTTCTTAGTGATCTTGCATAGTACCCACTCCAAAAATAACAGCAGTTTTGGATGCACTTACATTTAGGTACATTAAAACCTGAAATTTAGAACCAAATGGAGAGGGAGTTACAAGCTCACAGAGATATATGTGGGAGAAACTACAAAGAAGCACTAGTATCCCTTGATGCAGCTCCACTGATTTTGTGTGCAGCATCTTCTACTGCAAGAAAAAAAAAAGAAAAGAACTAATAAAAGGAAGAAATTAAGTATTCTAATTCCAACTCACTCTGGACCTCAGTCAGTCCACCATGAAATAGAAAAAAGCTAACGTTAGCAGCAGTAATCTTTTTAAGAAGATGAATAAAGACCAAATATCTACACTAATTCTGCTGCATCTGAGAACAGCCTCTAGATTGTGTTGTTCTTTAGGTCTGCCTGTGGCATGAGAGGAATGAAGGGAATAGCCAAATACTAGAATTTATTTTTTACGTTATTCCATAATGGAATGGGTTTTAGCTAAGAGACCTCCAGAGGACTCCATCCTATGACTCACTGTTGCTTTTTATTTATGTGGTACTTCATTTAACTACCATAAATACTTAAACAACAGTTGTGACGCTTTTCTTTGGCACAGGCCCACAGTTTCAAAGAGGTCCATCAAACCTCCTGGACATGGGCAGAACAGCTCTAAGTCTTGCACCTGGTCCCACTGGGTGCATGATACAGACCTCTTTGCCGGTGTGCTAATCATATACAATATTGTTTATGGATCCTTAATCTCTAAATTTCTTTCCACTAAAGTCTAGCAAAGCTATTTCTTTCTCTTGAATTTGACAGAAAAAGGAACTTAAGCCAAATGCTTACGTTTGTCTGAGATGAAACAACGTGGTGCTGGTGTATAGAATGATGACTCATGACTGACTGGCAAAGCTTGTGTCTGTGCTCTCCACTGACAACATCAACCACTCATTGATAAAAAGGTTCAGAGAAACACATCTTCCTTTTGCTTTCTTACCTTCTTTGCTAAAAGAAGCCAAGAACACATTTTGGGGGCTTCTCCTAGGCAACACAACAGGTCTTTGCCTCTCAGAGACAGCCTTCACAAGATACGGAGTTTAGTTATGAATAGATTCATTGTAAAGGTCACCAAGAAATCTTTGCTAGTGAAAAATACAGCTGCCTACTTTATGAACAATGTCATTAGATGAGATCATAACACACCTGTGCTTTGCACTGTCTGCTAGTAATTAGTCTGCTGGCTGCTAGACCAAGAGATAGCTGCTTCAGGATGCCAGATTACCTTGAATCCAGTTGCCACAGCTCTGTGTATATGTCCTTCCCAATACAGGTTCTAGACCCTAGTTATTTGAGCTGAAAAGAAGAAAACATCTTGTTCTCACTGGCACTGTCTGAACAGCCATTTGTACAAGTCAGGTTGGAGGTATATGCACTCCCACCATACTTCAAGATAAGGCCAAACATAACTGGAGGTATGGCATTACACAGGCACCCACCTCTTTTCCCAAAGGCACCACACCTGATAACCTACATTCAACTCCATGAAATCATTCAATTCTGTAAAATGACCAGGAGAAGAAACATATCCTCAAACTTTATTAATCTCTTCCCTGCAACCCTTCTGCTTAGCTGTACCACATCTGCCACAAACCAGAGAATCCAGCCCAGAATTTTCTCTGTAGCTAATTTTTGCTTCCTGACAGAAACTTGGGCCAGAATCTCTCTGCTGTGTCTATAGGGACCTCAGCATCACATTCTTGAGAGCTACCAATTTTAATGACAATTAAATTATTTAATAAAGACGGAAATAGAACATTATTAGTAAAAATCATTTACACACAGTAGTGCAGCATTATTTAGCTGAAGAAAATTGTGCCTATATAAAGCAGGAAAAATGAATGGAACAAGCACTTAAGAAACCTACAGAACCAAGGGAAAGTACTGACTAAGGGTCATCTAAGCTTCAAACTTAAGAATACCAAAGTCACAATGCACTGGAAGTTAATGCACCACCCCTGTGCAATAAAACTAAAGATGTTCAGGCAAAGGACCGTCATACACATTGTTTCTGAAAGAAAGAGTTGTTGCAACACATTCTCAGAAGGGTGTGCTTCTGGAGAACCTATGACAATAGAAATTACTTAGAGTAAAAAGACAGTTAGGAATCCAAAAAGGCTAATTCTTAGCTGTCTAACAGTAACTTAGATCAGAAACTGCAGAGCCAGGATAGTTACAGTTGGATTGCTACAGATATATAATGAATTCCAAAATTCTACAATATTGTATTGTTTTTCTGGCTATTAGCCTGGATTTTAATTAGTTCGTGCTAATGAATACATTTGTACAAGTCCATTTTTTATTAGCAGCTTTTAGAGGAGCTAGTAAATTGGTCACTGGAGTGCCCATGTTTCACTAAAACCCAGCAGATAATTCATGCTTTCCCCACCTAAAGTTAACCAGCAGTCTCAGGGGAGTTTAGGTATAAAATAAAATGAAAGATGAGATACTCGAAATGCCGTTAGAGTACTCATTCATCAACCACAATTAAATAACATTAGTGTGAGGCCCTAGAGAAGAGCTGTGTTCCAGTTTCCAGACTACCCACAGGATCTCCCAGGAGCTGTCAAAGCACCCTGCCCTATTTTCCACTGTGACTCCCGAAATGCCTTTTCCATCTCTGGTGTTATCCAAGTTCCTTCTTTACTTAAGAAATTCTCCTTGGAAAATACACATTTTTCCTATTTGTAACCCATTGTGGTCTGAGGAAAAAATGAACCAATACCAAGTGCGCTTGCCTAAAGCAAATGCTTTCATCAATTCCAGTATCCCAGCTAAATATTGGAAAAATATTTGGATGTTTTTACATTCAGATTTCCGTAGAGAAAATGGCTGGAAGAGCTGACATGTGGTGATCAGGATCAACCAGGGATAAACGGAGTTGCTTGAGATGGGATTAAGAAATAAAATGCCCAGGTCCAAAATTGGCATCCTGAAAAACTCTGCTGAGCATCCACTTAACTCCAGAGATAGATTCCTCAGTCTTGATAGAGCTGAGCAAATCAGAAGCTGTTTTATACCTAAATCAGATTAGGATCTGTAAATACCAGGCTCTCCAGAGAAGCTGATACTTATCAGAATGATGTCACAAAGAATACGTTACTCTATTGCAAATAGACAGAGCTTTAGATCCCATGCACATATATACAGCCAGGGAAGATGAATTTCACCCCTAACCTGTAGAGAGAGACAGAGTTTACTATTATTAAAATAACAGTTTCTGTTCAGCATAGGAACTCAAGATAAACATGGGCTGAAGTCTCACTTTTAGACACCTTTCTCTTTCATTGTATGGGAACCTAGGCACTTCACATAAGGTCCCGAAATCTGTTCTGAGCACCAACACTGAAGGTGTGGTGTTGTGCTGCTTCATGTTGTAGCATCTAATTCCTTTAGCAGTCTTACCTGCTCTCTGTGCTGGTCACCAGTTCACCTAAGGACCAAATTTTAATCATGCCCATAACACTCCTACTGTTCTAAATTCTGGTGCCTGGTTACACAATGGACTCTGATAACACCAAATTACAAGCTAATTTTGGAGCATCTAGCTAAGTGCATTAAGACAGCTGTGTGCTACAAATTAAACTCTTAAAAACCTTCAGGAAAAAAATAATTAATCATTTACAGAATTGCTAACAGACAAGAGACTCGTAAGCAGAAAAGCATTTTCATTTATTTTAGAAAACGAAGTCTCTGAAAAAGAAAAATGACAGAACAAACCAAAAGCCTACTGTATGAAGTAAAGCAGATGTGTGTATAGACAAAAAGAAAAGTCCCGTTTCTGCAACAGTAAATCCTGGTAACCACTGTTGTGAATTATGTTCCCATTTCATTTTTCACTTCCACTAAATTAAAAAAACATTGCTGAGCTACATCTGCCTCTTGTAGCCTTTTAATCATCTGTTGTCAGAGTCTGGGAAGATGTAAAGATAGATCTGCAACTCATGCAAGTCAGCCCAGCTTCATGTACTTCCAGTGTAAATATGCTACCATTGACTCTAGTCCTGATACAGTCTCAAACCATCCTTGATGATGTCAGGATGGATTCATTTCAGAGGTAAGACTATTGGTTTTACTTGGGTTATCCAGAGATCGGCTTGTCTCAGGTCCTTCATTTGGGTTCCTACCAGCAACAAAGCAGAACTAAATATTCCTCTCCTCACAGTATTGATAACAGCATGGTTTCAAATGAGCACACATTTGTGGAATCAAGCCAGTGCATGTCAGCTACGTGCCAGTCATGGAAAGAAGTCTCATTCTCCCTGGTGCATACTCAGGCAGAACACTGATAATTGCAGACTGATTTCCGAAAGAAATATGGTACTTGTCAAAAGCATAATTTCAGTTCTGCCTTTCCTCATTAACACCTGACGGGAACTCCAGCATATTTATGAGTAATCTAAAAAGCAAAACCCACCAGAGTTTTTGTTCTGTTTTTCTTTTTAATTTACAACTGACTTTTTTCCTAATAACCTAGCCTGATCTTCACAGACCAGCTTCTCAAAAAGGAGTAGGGCTCCTACCACCTTTCATGTATTAAACACACACTGAATTAGAAACTTTCTAAATGCCAGAATCCCAATGCTGAAAGAAACTGGATCCAAATCATTGTCATTTTGAAAAAAATAAACAAGCTGAGACAGGGAAGAGATGGCTGTCATTTAAAGGCAGAAACTAGCCATCACAAAAGCCAAAGCCAGAGTGTAACAAGCCACATTCAACGCAAATATCAAAAATCCCCAAGGACAAAAGAACACATCAACATCCTTATGGGTATCCTTGAGAGGCTTGATTCTCAGACTTAAACATACTACTTTTCTACCTTTATAGGTATAGACTCCATTCTTTCAGGTAATTTCAGTACTCCTCTGTGTTCTCACTTAACCTGATTTGCCTGACAACACAGTAACGTTTCTTGGGGGAGTGAGCGCACCATTTAACAACAGGGCTGTGATCCTCTATTAATTACTGGGACTAAGTTACAAGTGAGCATAATTCATAATGATTTCCTTGAGCTGCTTCTAATCTCAATACTGCAGGAATGCTGCAGCTCTACTTAATTCATACCTCCTGCAACAGTACAAAGGAGAGGACTATGAGTAGCCATAGGTAAGTATATACTCTTATACACATGTTCATTTCTCACATTTTCAAAAATACAGGTGTATTTTTGGGTGCATTCAGTTTGGAAGCATCAGACAAGCAGACATACAAGTTGCCCAAGTTACGTGCAGGCACTGTGTGCAAAACAAGGATCCCATAAATTAATCAAGTTATTCTCCTAGCAAGCTGGAAAGAAAGAAATGGACCACAGCAAAAATTGTTATTGTTATGTCTATTTTTAAATACTTGGAAGACACTCAGTTATTATAGTGGTGAGGACCATGTAAGTACCTAGACAGATTTGTTTGCAGCAGTAGTGTTAAGACCAAGGGTTTTTCCATCTTAAACGTGCCAGCTAGCTGGGACCTTTCCCTCTAAGAGAAAAAAAAGGAGAAATAAAAATATGAAATTATTTCAAAGCATAAGTCCTTAAAAAGTGAGTTTAAAAAGCTGAAATATTTCTTCTGTGGTTGTGCTGTTTGGCTTTGTTTTTTCCCCTATGGGACTTCTACACTTAATTTTCTCTCCTAGTACTCTTTCTTCAGCTGGGAAAAAAAATTTCTTCTCCAGTGCAGTCCCAGAAAACCCCAAAGCAATGTACAAGAAAAAGCTGCATAATTTATATTGATATAACAACATATACACAGACACCCTTCATGTGCATATGCTATAGCCTGTGTGTCAATAGGTGGACTTATTTGGTAGTCGTAAGAGTCGTTATAAATGACAAAATGAAAACTTGCAGGGAATTCCAAAGACAGGACATGAGCCAGACTATATAAGCGCTGCTGGGTCTGCTAGTTAATACTTTTCCTAAAGATGCTTCAGCCTAAACATTTAAAAACGAAAGCTTCTCATGACCAGATGAATTGCGGCAGCAATGCACAGTATCAAACCGAACTTAACAGATAACAGGAGAATAAGAACAGTATCTGCTCTTTTACAAGTATTAAAGGTTAAGTATATTCATTACTTTAAACTCCACCAGAGGATCCTTTTTGTGAAACCAGATGGCCACTGCACTGCATACAGACATGTGTGGGGGTAGGTGAAGTTTCAGTACAGAAGATGTCTACTTTATCTCAAACACACAAAAATTGTTGCTTTAAGAGTTTTTGTTGCTAAATAAACTTCAGAAGTTGTTGATACGATTTTTTGTGTGGACAATCCTTCAATGTCATCATTGCCTCTGGAGAGGACTGACACTTATCGCTGACCTCAAGAAACATAAATTCACCTAGCAGAGGAAATTAAATTCACGTATAATTCCCCTCTCTTCCTTTCAGCATCCTCTCCAGGGAAGATCTGTGAACAATTTGAAAGCCTTATTATTAAAGGCTCGATCTGCCTTTAGCTGAGGCATGTTGGCTGCCTGAAGAGATGAATGGACTCCTTGATGAACAGACCAGTCTGGGTAAGGGCAAATAAACAGGCCAGAAGGTGACCTGAGACATATTTGGTTTGATTCTGGGTGAACTTTGTGTAGGCAGCTACAAGGAAGTGCCTGAAATGAGACTCAGTAGATAAGACTGTCTGCAGTGGTTTTTGCCATGCATAGCTATGCCTTCAGAAGGGATTTGTCTAGAATTGTTTACTTTGAATTTTTCTCCCCTCATCTGCAACACGCACAGCTACAGATCACAGTGTTGGAGTTCACACAGGATTTTTACATCTTCTTCTGAGCCTGAGTGATCTGTACATGACCAAATACAACTTATGTAACTATGCTGAGTGTTGAAACACTTCAGTATTTAGGCTCCGTGAAGGTGTTTCATTATTCAGTGGTTGCATATACATCTAGGAACGTTGCTGAGACACAGACTTCTTATTTTAAGAAGCAGGAGATGAGGTACAGCAAATAATTCTCATCTCACTTCTTAAATCTCCACTAATACCAAATAGCTTGTATGAGATGGGACAAAATTGGGCTCCGGACATAGATGAAAAGAAGTAGAAGAGAGACTGTATTAAGATCTGGGAGATCATATTCTACGAAGCACAACTTCTAAGGGACAACAGAATTTTAGCAGAAGACCATAGCGAAAAGAGACAAGAGGGCAAGGTCATTTTTCTCCAAACATTCAATTAATACCCAGGAAAACTCAGTATTAGTTTCATAAAATACCCTCCTTTCTAACTTCTGATTAGTGCTGTGGGGGCGAAATATCAGAGAGAAGCAGTCTGAAAGGGCAGGGTTTGTTTTTTTGTTTTTTTTTTACATTGATTCAGCAGTTGTTTGCAAGACCTATTTCATCTTTTACCACACAAGTAATGTTTTGTGGGAAAGAAAATGCACGAGGCATAGCAATACTGCAGCTCAGTCACTGTCCTTCCCTGTGACTACAGAACATGACCTCTAGGCCTAGGCAGACGGAGCAAATCATGTTCCATGAGATCGTTGGAATATTTATATAAATCAGCCTCGTGTTCCCTTCATTTTCAAAATCTTTTTTCCACAAGTAAGTTTATTTGCAGGGCTGTTCCCATAAACAGTACATTTTTACTTATTCACTGGAGAATATTAGTGGAAAATTAATTATGAAGTCTTAAACAGATATTTATATTAGACTATACTACAATAATGATCCTGGCCTCTAGCCAGGAATTAAAGCTCTATTAAGCTAAGCGCTCTGCATAAATAACTATGAAGATGATTGTTCACTCTGTCGGACCTAGCAGGATTCTTTATCCCTGAGTGAATGTGCACAGAGCACAGCATTTCCCAAACTCCTTGAGTAGATGAAGTGGGTGAATGGACTCTTGATTACATTGAAAGATGCATATCTCTACCAGGAAAGCTTACCAGAGAGGTCTCTATTCTACAGTGCAGGATTGTTTTACAGTTCTTTACCATTACTGTTAATGTTTTTGAGAAGCATTCAGATGACCCCGTTTTAGATATAAAGATAAGATTTTACTTTATTAACTGTAGTGTTTCTTTATCCTTGTGTAGGGACATCCCATGGTGTACAGCATGGAGAGGAACAAATGCAGAGCATTTATTAATTTATAGTTTTCTGATCATCCCAGGAAAGATCACACACTGACAAGACAAATGTTTGAGAATAAGTAGAAACTGAAAGGAAGCGCTTCACTTTTTCAGTATAACTGACCATTTTGCTGCAATTGGATAGCCCTAATTGACCGTTACATGCAAGTTCATGCAAAACCTATTCATTTTCATTTCACTCAGACCCAGGAAGTTACAGAATTCATCACACAAAAACACATATTTTGCTTTTATAAATACATATTGCTGGGTGATAAAACTGATATTCCGAGAAAATGATAAACAAATATCAATAAATAATCTCATGCCTTAAATACTTTCAGAAGAAAGGGTGAGATCTATCAATTTGAAGGTAGAATTTATTCTGATGCAACTATTTTCCTGCCAGTTGTGTTTGGCTGTAAAGAGTACATTGTGTGATACCAGCTTAAAAACTACACAGCAAAGAAATGCAGGGCAATGTGAAACAGAATAAGTGGCAAGTGTTAACCTACAAAGGAACTTTGTGACATTTCCAAGGTAGTAAAAATAGTAGCATGTGAACATTCTGTTTTCATTTAGGATACATTTGCAAACATGATAGGACAGCAAAAAAGAAATATAGCTTCTCATCCCACACTGACTCTACCAGACCGAGTCAGATTTATACAAGAAGAGGTGCATGAGGATAGTCCTGCTGTCTTCCCTTGGGATTTTCCACCATAGAGAACAGCATTATATAATAGAGCTTACAAGTTAAGTTCTTAATCATATACAGAAATAAGCACGTCTTGGTTTTCAGATAGAATGAGGTCCTTCAAGACCCAATGAGGTTATGGCAGCTACAGTTACACGGAACTGTACAAGTTGTTTTTATACAGGTGCTTCTGTATGCATAGTATTACTGTTAATCCTGAAGGTGGTGCTTATTTAAAAATAGCCCCTTGACCAGATTTCTCTCAGAAAAAACAGTTTATATAATTTACTCCCAGTAACATTTTTGTTCTTTCCATTCTGACAACAGAATGAAATCAAATAGGCTTCCCTGACAGCAATATAGTATGTTTTGGATGGAAAAACTATTATACAGTGCCCCTGAATCTATCAGCATCTCTTCCATTGACTTCACTAGCCACCATGACAGCATACTGTAAAACAATAGACACTCTTTCTTAGGAATATGAGAATCACCATCTAACTTTGATCACAAACTGTAAAAGGAAAACATGCAACTGGTCTAAAAGATCAGGAAAGACAAATGTCATCTAGGGCTTGACCAGCATCCAGTGAAGTCATTGAAGGTTAACAGCAAAACTCTCAGTGTAAGTGAAAGATACTCCAGTGATTATTCGGTATTTCTAATATCCATACAGCTTCAAGAACTACAAAGCTTGTTGCTGCTTAAAACTGAAGATGTGGTGGTATGTATTACATGAAATATAGCAGAGAGGAACCCTGTCTGCAAATGAACAGCACTCTGAAAGAGTAGAGGGACCTTTGTCCCCCACACCTTACCACCTAGCAGTCTTGAAGACAGTTTAAGGAAGCAGCTGAGGGAAGATAACTGCTGATGAATTAAGATCCCATGTAGGTACAACAGTCCATTCATCAATATGACAACCAGTACAGTCTGTGTATGGGATTTTCTTCTCCCATTATCACAAACTGTTGTACTGCGGTATACCACTGCTCCACACTACTGGTTTCTCTGAAGCTCAGTCTTTTCCATTAACAAGCAAGGCCACTAGAATGAGGCAAGGCAAGTCCAGTAGAAAGTGGGAATAAGCCTGCATTCTCTGTGTGATAAAATCTTCCACTGGAAGGGAGGTTGGCTAAGAGACCCCACTACTGAGGTGGTAAGAAATAAATACAACTTAGGATATAATGCTGTTAAGTAACGAAGGTTAAATAGGAGCATGCATTCAGAAATGTCTACCAAAACTATCACTACTATAAAAGGAATCTTCAGAGATTTCATTTCCCTGAAAGCTTTGCGGTGACAACAACGCCATACATGTCTTCAAAGAGGGAGAATGCTGTTTGCCATGGTCATTAGATTTCTTTTCTCCAGTTTTGAGCCAGCCTAGAAATGGGCCCAAGATTTTTTTTTTGCTTGGGTTTTTTGTTTGTTTTGGTGGGATTTTTTTTTATAAACAATGCACAAAGTCTGACTCATAGCAGCGCCTCCACTGCGTGAATTAAAACCCTGAAAATAGCTATGTATCTCTTTTCATTGTTAGGGCCAGTTTTCAGCAGCTTTTCCCGATTTTGTAATCAAGAGCAAGGACAGAGACTAGGCTAGTTTCCCTTTGCAAACGTTTTCATAGCATGATATTATTTTTTGGGGTTTTTAAGATGATGAAAGCCTTCTTGGTTTCTACCCACTCCTCATTTTCAACATGAGGGGAAGTTTCCCTTTACAGGGAAACAAACATCTTAAGAAGAGGCTGCTAACAGTCAGAAGGGAAATTTAAGATATGGACATATTACAGACTTCTAGTAAAAAACAGTGTAACAATGGATTTATATTGTGTATGTAGTTCTACAGCACACTCCAGTTTTCAGGGGAATAAATTAGTACTGCTTGAGTTCTAACTACAGAACTAATAAGGACAAAGAACTATACATTTCTGCTTCTTTGATTTATAATTCAATCTCAGGTTCAAAGTTCTTATTGTGCTTTATTTTCATGCAAGCATGTGGACTGGGGAGATCAGAGGACTCTATTCCATATCCCCTGCTGCTCCTCTATTTTATGTAGGTGACAGTTTTTTGTTATAATTTTATTACAAAAAATAATTGTTATCTATTTGTCTAAGATTAACTGCACATCCACATATTTACATTATACTTAAAATTATGCTACTAGAATCACATTTATTTGTGAATTAATGATGCAGCCCTTTCTCACTCAAAATTCACATTGAGAAAAAAAGAATTTGCTTTTAGAAAGGCTGCAGTATTAGTAAATATAAGCTAAACTCGACAACAGGACAATTTTATTTGTAAAGGAATTCAAGGCAAATGAGCTCAGTTCAAACAGTAAAGAGAAAAACATGCTTCCCATGCTGCCCAAATGGCTGACAATTTTCTTTACTTTCCTGTTAACTTGAGAATGTAAAATGGCTTTGCTGTCAGGGTACATTTGTTCCCACTAATTCAAGACACTGTAACAAGGCAAAATATTTATTTCTTTTTTCCACTGTAATTTGTGCTTATTCATATTGGAAACATCATCTATGGATTTCAGATACTGTAACATTATGTAAACAGCCCTTATGGGAAAGTCACCTCACTGTAATAGAAAAACTAAGCATAAAGAAGTCTCTTAATGTTTTAGGATACGTTGCCTCAAAGAGCCCAAAACTTCTGTTCACACCAATGTATAAAGACTAAAATGCATATCGAAAACAACTGCTCAAATATCTCATCTTGGAAAACATTTGGCTTCTCAAGAAGAGACTTACATGCTTCCTGCTTTCCAGTAGATGGGATGGACTATCAGAACACATCTTTTAATTAGAACTGGATGATCAAACAGAAGCAGACAGCATACTTACATAGTTTAATCCTTGTCCTAGTCATGAATGTCTACAAACCAATGGTGTTTTGTATTCAGCTGGGTATGCAATTAAAGCTGAGCAAAACATCTTCCTTTGAAAAAATATTTATGATGGTTACCAGAGTTCTAGCATGTGATTACTTGTGAGCAAAGCATTTCTGTATCCTATAGGAAATGAAACGAAATCTCAGCCTAAAAGCAATTGCTGTTTTCACTGAAAACTCAGTTTGATTTTCTTTCTTTAGGACAAAAAGAAAAAACAATCATTTTCTAATTAGAATTGTTCACGCCACTTAAAGGGCTGAAACTGGTTCCCACTGGCCCCTTTATTAGGGTCCAAAAATACCAGTGAGAGTGATGGAGCATGAGTCCAGATTCCCCACTGTGGACTGCCGAAGTTAGGAGCCTATTTGCTATATGGTATTTCCAAAATCAGGTAGGATCAGACCACAGTATCTATGTTTATGAGCAAGTTCTTCGTAACTAGTTACTTCTGTTCACCTTCCCCATTCACATAGCAGCTGCTCATAATATTCGGCCTGGTCTCTTGAATCCTTTTTACCTCTACTTAACACTCTTTTGCACGAGCCTCATTACCATCTGCACTGACTTCTACAGAGTCCTTTATTTTACCATAGTACAAGCTCAAAATCAGATGTCTACTTTAGTGGACAATTTGAACATACTAACATAAAGGAAACAATTCCACTGAATCCCTTCAGGTTTTTAAAACACATTCAAAAGATAAGATATGAAACCAAGGCCACTGGTGTCTGACATTTATTTTCACAATAAAGAAAGGTGTTGGCTAAATTTGACTCAATATTCTCCATCAAGAAAAAGAGTTTACCCTTACCATTCTCACCAGATGTCTTGTCTTTTCCATTTGTAGCTCCGGTTCCTTGTCTCTGATAGGGGGAAGAAAAAGAAAACAAGTGGTTAGTACAAACTTGAATATGCATTTTCCCTTTGGAATTATTAGCCGTTACAGCCCATTTTCTTTTCAATACCTTGGATAGTGGTTGATCCTCAAAGTTGCTTTGAAACCCTAGTAGTCAGAACAGGTATCTAGGTAACACTGTATAACTACGCATGCAGCTGTATACAATTATCATGTGTTAGTGATGGGATATATGCAATCATGTTTCCAGCAGCACAAGGCCAGCAGTACAAGTGTATAAGCTCTTTGGGTCTCTGCTGTGCCTCCATCTCCATTATTCTTATGACCTGGCTTTGGCCAGAAAATTCACCTTTCCAATTCATTCACAAGCAGAGATGGAACTTTCTACTTACCTTCACTTGGTCCAAAGAATAGCCTCATTACTTTCCATGAAAAACTGATTTAAGCCACTTCACTAAATAACATGTAGCAAACACCAGTGCAGTCCAAATATAAACATTGACAGTGGCAGAGCTATATTAATGTGGTTACGCTACCATGTAACTTTCTAGCTAGGTCACTATGGAAATTATGCAGCATCCCCCAGAGGCAGCATCTCACAGGTAGAATTAAAGTACTTTAGCAAACTAGTATGGTAGATTTTGCATAATTTTGCATAGGAAATTCATACTTGTGTGTATTACTGAAATAGATTACAGAATTTATCCTCTAAGGTTGTACACGTGAAAAACTAGGAATATGAAATTCAGTTAATAAATCCAGCTATATTCAGCTATTAGAGGTGGCACATCATGCATCAGGAAAGTTAACAGGCACAGTTCCACTGCAAATCAAATGGCTTGTGTCAAGATATGAAGTCATATCAATTCTCTTATCTAAATTCATACTGGCATACTTATATTCAGGTATTTAATCAGGTATTCTAGAGTAAAACCTTTTTTATTACTCTAGTTTGTCTTTCACCTCCCATAGTGGTTGTATTTTGAGGATACTCTGTGTAGATGGAGTTAATCATTACATAAGTACAAAATCTCCATGTGCGCTCTTATTACAGAAACCAGGAGGAAAGTTCTTCAAACCTCTCAGAAGAATACAAAAGAGCTACATATGGTCTGTTGTGCATCCATATGCCAGTGGTGCAGTTTCTTATCTTCCTCACAGCAGACTTCAGTCTCCGCTCTACTGGCTCTGCCTCATCTCACGCCACACAATGAGACAGAGCATCTCTAGAGAAAACAACTCTGAGTCTATAACCACAGCTACAGTTCTCCTTCGAGCCTCAGAGCCTAAGAGAAAAATTGACCAATAACATCAAAGAATGAGATTCTAAAGGGATAAGCATCTTTTAACAAAGCATAAGCCACCAACAGCCAGAAATCAAGAAATCTACCCAACGACGAGTTGTGCTGAAATTATTAGCTTTTATGTCTTTATATTAAGTTCAGTTAATATTTTTATATTTCAATTTCAATCCGCATTTGAAACTAGATTTCAGTGTGAATTTACTGGGACCTCCTCTCAGAAAACCTTGGATTTTTCCCATCAATAAAATGGTAACTGTACTGCTTTTTTTCCCCTCTGTTTATGTTTAAATGCTTTGCCAAGTTGAGTGTTTCAGACTGTGCTACTTAGTTGTTACAAGAGCTTGTCTTTCCTCCCTAAGTTATACCTGTCAGGTTCACTCTGCTATTGATAGAGTGCTGGAATATGGATCCATGCACTTATTTCACGTCCTCAGGGAGAGGGGAAAGTTGTCAAAGAAAATGAATAAAAACTTGGCTTTGATCAATGAAGGTTTTTCTACTAATGAGGTCAAGGTTTTTCTTTAAGTTTGAAATCAGTTTAGCTATTGTACAGCTGTTTGTCTGGTGACCACCGGACATACACAGAAAGAAGCCTGAAAGTCTGCCAAATAAGCTTCTGATAGCCTTTCCTTCAGTTAGAGACATATTTTGATCTGGAAGCACAGTGCTGTCTTCCAAGTGAGGGCAGTGAATTTGAAAATCAGTTTCTCATTAACAAGACATTGAAACTTATGACAAAGCCATATAAAATGTGATCATCCACCTGCAAAGCCTTCAGCCTTTTATTTCGATACATTCAATGGACCTATTTTTCAAAAAAAAACATTTTCAAGGTGCTGGTATTGTTAGCAGCTGGAGCTTCTTGCTTCTTTCATCACCTTTCATGATGCTAACACAGGATGCAAAATAAAGCTTAGATTTTTAGTGGCCTTCAGAGTACAAGAGGGATAAACATAAGGAGGAGTAACTATGGGTATTTTCAAGAAACAATGTATGAAAGCCTTCCAAAAGCTGATGTAACAGATATTGTCCTCAGATGCAACAGATGAAATTAAAACCAATCAAATACAAGAAAAACAATATTAATTTCAGGGGTCTGTTTTTAAATAGAAGGTTTAAGTTGACCATATTTTTTTGAAAGATAAAAGCAGTCTAATGTTTCATATACCTTATAGCTAGCCAGCTTCATTCAAAGATTGCTTCTAAAATTCTCCAGCATTTTCTAAGGCAAGCCCTATAACAGGAGCATTGAATAAACTTTCCACTAGGCATTGAAGAAGACACACCAGAGCCAAAATGAACATGAGAGCAAAACCATAATGATTACACAGTCAAACAGGATAAACAGTTTTGTTGCTATGTTGCGTAGGAGGAAACATAGTTTATTACTGCTTGGGGTTATATTAATTTTTAACTCAGTGGTTTTATAGAACATCAAAGGCACATCATTAAAAATGTCTCCAAAATCAAAGTCACTCCCAATTTGTCAGAAGAGGGAGGAAAAAGAACTACTGCCATATGCCCAAAATCCCAAAAAGAAAAGAACAGGTTTACTTTCCTGTTAAATTCTTAGTGCTATACACAGCAGCTAGTTAATGTGGTATGAAAAACTGTACTTAATTAGTCCCCTAGGTGTACAAACTAAGGTCAAAAGTGAATTTGCAGCCCGGGGGACTTTTCAAGAAGGATGTTAAATTACGGCAGCAGCTTTTCTACTTATCCCTCTAGCCCCTCCTGCACTCCCAAACCTAATTTTTGCCTTTAATCTTACATTCTGTTCTTGTCTTGAAATAGCCTGACCTTTTCAGTTATGCTTCCAATTAGCACCTCAGTGTTAGGGGCTGTAGTCAGGTGTTGATTACAGAATTTTGGGGGCAGAGAGATTGTTTTTTGATGAGCCACGGAAAGCCCAAGATAAGGGACACGAAACTGCCAGAAAGTTCTCTGACAAATGGGCCCTTACAGAAATAACGTTATTCTGCTGCTTCATCTGAGTGCAGGGTCAACAAGGTACAGCAGACTGGATTCCAGTAAAACAGTCACTGTAGATTTTCAAAAGTATATTGTTTCTGCATCAAAGAACTAAAGAGAACCCAAGGGTAAAATTAAGAGAATAGAAACTCTAGGAAGTTTCTGTAAAGTGAATAGCAGAAAGATTCCGAGTAGACTCAACTCCGGACAAAAAGTTTCATTGACACATATGCAATGCTGTTAGGATTAGCAGTGCTTTAAGCATCTATGCCACTTGAAAATAATTACATGATGAAGCGAGCCCACTGAAATCAACGGGAATTTTGCCATTGCTTTTCTTCTATGCTTTAGTGAAGAAGTTGTACATAAAACTAGATGAAGATCCAAAATATAAGCAGGGCCAAGAATCAAGCAGCTATGATCTGAGATGAGTGGATAGCATTCTGCAGAATTCAATGTGGTTATTAGGTTAAACTTTTCTTTACCAGAGATTTATTTCACTGTGTTTGACAACCTCTTTCTAATGTTGTGTGTTGACTTGAAACTATAGCACTCAGCATTTCTCACATTTAAGTGTGAAAAACATCACTCTTAAACACAGAAATATTGTTTGTCCTTCTTATTACCAAATTATTTACTGTGTTATGGTTAAGATGAAAAGAGGAGGAAAAATTACACTGCTGTGACAGAAAGTTTTCTGTTTACTGAAGCTGCAATGGATACTTGGCCTCTAAATAATGGGATTGGAATTTTAGCAGCACTGTATTTTCTTGAATTATATATCAAAAAGTATGAAGATGAACAGCTGGAGAGAGAAAGTGTACTGTTGGAAAGTCATGCACAAATTCTGCTGTTTCACTAATTCTCTCCTATTGCAAGTCTTCTCACAACTGGCCTGCAATACAGCCAGATGGCAAATCCCAGACCAACTTCTGTGACATACAGGTTCATTCACATCAGTAACAACTAGTCACGTAAAAACATCTGCAGACAGAACTGAAACATTCCAGACAGAAACTTGAATAACGTAATGAAAATTGCATTAGAAGCTACACAAGTAAGCTTTACTTGCTGGTCTACTTCTGTCTCCACTTTTTTCCCCACATGTTTATAGGCATGGTACTGAATATTTAGGAGATGAAAGTGTCCTTCAAAGTCCACATTTAAGGTAACTGCACCAGGTACAATATCTAACCAGTATTTTTTTTTCTTCATGTAAATCCCATTATGTGTTTGTAACTTCTCTTAAAAAGATTGTAAGGAATCAGGCCACATTTTCTAGGCACCTGACAAAGGAAAAATATTTACCAACATATTCTTCTGTACGAAGGAGTCCACTCCTGATTATGACTGTTTGCCCTGGCTGTTCTTATCCTAGGGATCTCAGTTTTTTAGGATATGGCCTCTGTTCTTGCCTGTGTAGCACCTTCTCCACATACTCCTTTACACAAGGGGAGATTTCTACAACCAGTTTTCTGGACGTCTTGTGTTGCCAAGGCAGCATAATATTGCCAGAGTAAGAGTGCCAAGAACCCATCCTTCAATACTGGCTGTCAAAACTAAATGATCTCTGGCACTCTGACGATTTCTGTAATTATCTTCATGGGTCAAGCAGTGTTCTACTTCACTAGCTCTTGATTGCCCTTAATTTTATTAAGGTTCTCTTGTAGCTATTTTAATAAATTAAAACTCCACAGGTGGGCTGAGATGAAATTATGGCTTTCAAACTATAGTGGCTAAAAGCTGGCACAGTGACCAGCACTGGTTTTCTGACTTTTATAGTCACTGAAGGCACATGAGCTTGCACACGCATACACATTGTCAGCCTAGAAACCACAGTAATATTTGTCAGAAATTAACAACAAGGCTGTGGATAACTACAGCTTATTTTCTTTCACTGTGGACCAGCGTCTGGTTCTTGCTATTGCAATGATCTGGTCAAGACATGATGTCTTTGCCATTTCTTCTCATCTTTCTATAAAAGACAACCTGGAGCTCAGCACTGCATCTTTGACAGCTATTTACAATGGCGCAAATTAAGTCTAAAAACTACTTTCAAACACAGAAGGAAAGCACAATAGTCAAGGCATAGCTGTCCATACAAGCTGCAGCCTGTATGAAAAGGCAGACAATCTACCAGGTTGCTGCATTTGCCCAGGAAGGAAAACATGCAGGTTTAGGTTTAGGTGAACCCACAACTCCCATGAGGCAGCATAGAGGGCCATGCTGGCAGAAGGCCCTGGCCCCCTTGTCAATCCACTGGGCAACCAGGCACAGAAAAAGCAGTAGGTACTGAAGGAGTAACCTTAAAGCTGGGGCTTCTCAGGGTAGTTGACATTGTTGCAGTCCCTGCTCCTGGGTTTGTGGGTTTTGGGTTTTTTTGCAATGTGGTAATCATCCATATAAAACATACACTTTATTTCCATGTCCATGCAAAACACATACTCCACCCAACTGGCAGAGTGCCTTAATCACAGGAGTGTTAGCAGAGTTAGAGTATTTGCCTTAATTCAAGAGGTGTGATATGTTCACTTTTGTCCAGACAGAGCTTTTGGCTTGCAGTAAGTCCTCAGAAAAAGCACTTCCGAGCGTGCACAGACAGAGCTACAGCACCCAGCACACTTTCAGGTTAAATAAGGATGCATCTGAAAATGGGCAGAGAAAATCACTGTCTGTGATATAAAAATCCACTTACAGTGCTGTTTTTAAATATTCTAATAGCACTAAGAAGAATTTTCACTGTGCCCCACTTTTGCCAATGCTGGGCTGTAATTTATAAATCAGTATAGTGAGAATCTGCTGATTTTGTATTCATATTCACTATCGTGTTCTAAACAGAATATTTACACCAACACCAAATGTAATCAACAATTAGCACCAACAGTAGTTTGGTTAATATTTAGGTTATTAGCATATTTTGAATTAAAACATTACTAAGCAGATATTTCTCCAAAGACATAGCAATCACTTTTTTTTTCCGAGGCAGGGATTAACAGAATCTTTGAAGTTAATTTTGAAAGTAACTGCAATAATGTACTTCCCAAATCCTGTTAATTACCACGCCAGCCATGAAAAGTAATCCCTCTTTTTCTTCAGGAAATTGAGGATTTGATCCTGCAAGGTTTACTTGCAGGGGTAACTCATATGTGGACACATAGGTGCCTTCAGTTCAGTAGAATTACTTGCATGAGTAGAGTTGGAACCTCAACATAGCACTGTGGAATTTCTCTAAACTGCATGTTAGGTTTTGTTTAACAAAGGACAAAGAAGATAAAATCAACTACAGAATAAGCCTTCTCACACCACTTGCCAAGAAATTACCTCAGCTCTCATTTGGACATGGGTGATACAGCCCATATCCTAATTACAGTGAAAACTGATAAAGAGGAAACATCAAGGTAACCCAAGAGGAATATTTCAATTACATAAAAATTGATTAAGCCAGATGACATAAGTTTAAAATGTCTGAGGTTCTTAAGGTGGTCTCTTCCTTTTTTCTTATATTATTTCTTAATCTATTGGTAGCATCAGACCTGGCACTACAGCTCCAGAAAGGACATTTTGGGGCAGGAAAGCTGCCTTAAGAACTCCTGCTTCCTAGTCTAGCCCAATCCAACCACACCTTGCCATTCCTAAATCCTGGTTTGTTTGGATGCAATTGTTTGCAAGGTCATACAGAAAATCAGAGCACTAAAATTATTCAAGTTAAAAATAAACCTTTAGTAGAGCTGTGTTGAAAACAATCATTGAAATGATACAGCTAAAAAAATACATTGCTTATTTTTTCTGTTGATCATTTCAGTAATGTAGCTGATGTCTCTGATCCACAAACCAGGGCAATGAAATAGACAGTATCACGGGGAGGAGGCACTGCAACTTCTTTTCCTCAGAACTGAAAATCAGAGCAAGTCAGTGCTTCATAGTATCAAACATAGCATGCTGTATCTCCCTGTGATGCTGCCTTTTCTCCTAGCAATCTTTAATCTGCAACAGAGCAAAACATGAACCAACACAGATACATCCATGCAACCCAAAGTATAAGCCTTGACTAACTGTGCAGGCAATACAGACAGTTAATGGCAACTGACTGTGGCATCTGATTAGGAGAAAAACAGAACCTTGGGAACCTGGGAAAAGCATTTGGATTCAAACTATAACTTAGGTATCCTTTAATATTAACATTCCCAGACAGAAAGAGTTCCCTAAGCCATTAAGGAGTCAGCACCCTTTCTAAGGCATAATATAACTGATTATGGATGGTGTTTTAGCAACATATATTTACTTAATATATCATTCTTCCAGATCCTTCTGAAGTTTAGGCTAATTTAATTCACTGAGCTATAAACCCAGCTGTAATTGAGTTAGAGGCTGTCTTCAAGGGAAAGCTTATGTTATTAATGGCAAAACTTTGCACTGACAAATTGGTTCATATCTGATCATATTGGCCATCATTATTAAAACAGGCTGCTTCTTCCCAGACTGCAAAAATTCTGGCATTTTTCCGTTGGCATATTGGGGGTTTTCTTTTCAGTTGTACAATTAAAAAAATTGATCCCACTTTCTTCCTATTTCCCTACAGATTCCAGAATTAAACAGATGCTATTACTGTCCATTAGACTGCACTAGTAACTGGCTAGCCGGACTTTTAAAAGACATTAATTATGGCAATTTCAAGTTGCCATGCAAAGGAACTTTCTGCCTTTACCCTAGGGTAAAGCCTTCTGATTTTCAAGACAAGAGCAAAATGAAGTGGCAAGGATGTTTATGCGTCACTTACTCTACTTCTCAAACCCCTGGGCAGCCAGTCTTGTCACAGAGAGCAACTCCGAGCAGCCCCTCAGCCATCTGCAGTTATGACAGTAACTTCTTTAGGGCTATTCCAGTAGCAGGGGAATTACTGGACTGAAAGCGTGCTGCAGTCTTGGCAAGGCACCCTGCCCAGGGGCTCCACGGAGAGATGACGCAAACCTGTTATCTCTGGCTCTGGGCCATGAGGAGATTCATGCGAGGGGAACCCTGAATTGGCTGCTGAATCTGCCTCAAACTGGACCTCGCTTGACAGAAGATTTGTCCCTCATTGTTCAAATCTGTATCAGAACAGATCCGCCGAGACTTTTGGGGGGGGGGGGGGGGAACTACTGTGTTCAAAATGTGAAGCAGTTCTTAGCAAAGCTATCTTGGTGAGTCTAAACAGCAGTCAAGTGATTAGAAACAGTCCTGTCATACTGAAAAGCTAAATGGACAGGGTGATGCACAAGGTCACCTTGCCCATCAGGAATCAGGGACGGCAATCAAATATCCTCATATGCAGCATGCAGAAAAACCAGTTCACTAGCTAGGTCGAAGAGCTAGTTGAAAAATAGCTATTTCCATAAATCAGAAGCTCCCAGGACCCCGCAGTGGCTCAGTGAAATTGATGCTGTTATCAACTTCATTGTTAATAGCAACAGAGAAGAAAGCAATTTTCACCGAGTAGCTGTAGATAGTTCCCAGGCTCCCTGGCCCCAGGACAGACCCATTGGGTTACCTGCATCAAGACTAAATGCTGTGCAATTCCTGCAGTGTCCTAGCTGTGGAGTAATTTCAGGACATAGGCGTTCAGGTAGATTCAGCAAAAGCTCCCCCATATTGTTTCTAATGCTCTCCCTTCACAGAACTGTTTCCAAATTCAAGTTCAATGAAAACTTGAAAGTTCCTCCACTCCAAGTAGTCATCAGTCATTCCTTCTGCCTTCACTCTTCCATTATGTATCAGGCTCCATTGTGCACTTTGTGCATAAGAAATGAAAAACATTACCCAACTAGACATTTTCACCTTATTCACACATGACCATAGTAAACCATTCAATGCCATTAAAAAAGGACCCTAATGTGCCCCTCCAGAAAACAGTCATGCAACCATTTTGTTAATATTCTAACATACCACTCCCATGACTAGACAGAAAATAGGTTACCTTACAAGTTTCATGCAGAAAGCAGATAACAGCATTCATCTAGATCCAGCTGTGTGCTGCCCGACACACTGCAGTCAGACAAAAACTTTTATTAAAGGCCTACATGGCAAGATTGCAAAAGATAGAATTCAGATAACTTGCACCTTGGTGGTTTGGGGTTTTTTTTGCAGTATACACTGTTAATGCTAGATCCTTTGCTACCAATGTTTCTGCATCTGCAGATGTCTAAGTCCAGTTCCAGGACGGAAATGCACGAAACTTTTAGTTCAAGCAAAAGAATACAAGGCAGTTATCGGAATAAAAGTCCTGTGAAACAGAGACGATCTCCTGTAATTTTACTTGAGAGGTTCATTCAGCTTGTCTTGGATGTTAGTGCTGTCCAGCATCTTGCAAAATATGCTGAAGGAAAGAAGTGATAGTTTTACAAGTATGACTGGCTAACTAAAACTGGCATGAAGTCGGCCTGCCTTAGGCATTTGGTTGCCCTGCTTAAACTGCAGCACATGTGTGCTGGCACATGCATTTTAAAGCGTGCCAAGCCAACAATGTGTTTGCTTCCTTTTCCAGTAGTAAGTGTGTATCTGTCAGATTTGAGTGGAGCAGTGATATATATGAAGCAGCTATGAAACCACATGTCTCATTATTCCACCACCTGCAGAAAGTTGCCTGTCTAGCCATCCCCTCTTGCCCGGCATGTTCTTCCTCCGCCTCATTGCTACCAAGTTAATGCTTCTAATTTATAGCAGTTTCCAACTTCGGTCTCCATCTTACATCACATTTCACTAATCCATGTTTGGAATTCAAGGAATAGTATCTTAAAACAAAAATAATTTGATTCTGGGGGTTTAAAGGAGAAGTGTATTTTCTACAAGAGAAAGGGAGAGAAACAGAAAGAATCCCATTACTTGGAACATTCAAGTTAGGGAATGAAAAGCTCTAGAATTCAAATGAAAGACTTGCTAGTGATTTTTGAGAATTCTTTTTCCGTCTCTACCACTTCCCTACTGCCCCATCCAAACTTGGGCTTCAGCATTTTCAATTTCACATTTAGCTAGGCATTATACTCTGGTTCATCTCAGGCAGGCTTCTTGCTTTCATCAGGTTATGCCGCATCTGTCTGATGAAGTCTGTGCTGATCTTGGTCCCTTTTAAGAAGTCCACCTTGGACATCCAAAGCCCCACTCATTTATTCCCTAGTAGAAGAGGGCACTTTCATCTGATCACTCCAACCTCACCCAACTGCCTATTGAGGGCTTTGCTGAAGCACACACAGCTTCTTAGTAGACACAAAGGTACAGTAGTATGTGGTAGTGGCACCTAGATTCCTTGAATGAGTCTGGATCAGAAACATCAATTCACTAAATTCAAACTGTGGTAAAGTACTATGTCTATCAAAACATTCTCACAAATCACTGATCTTCCTTCATATCCTGAGTGTTACTGTGAAAAGGTCCAATATCAACAAAATCCTCAAGAAATCAAAGTTGTCCTCAGATCTATTCATTTTTGCCTCATCTCCAATTTAGGAGTTAGCATGATCTTGATAGTCCTTTCCTTGAAATATATCTTCTCCTGCAGACGGAATGCTGCCAACTACCATTTCAATACCTGGTTATCCCTCTAGTGTCAGATTCATAGAGAACAAAGCATCACTCAGGCAAATTGACATCCAGGTGCCAAGACCAGTAGTACCTGCTGGGTAGCAAGGCCAGGTCACAGAGGACACATGGAGGTACAAAACATCTCCATGCATTAACAATGAGTACTGTCTGCTTTCCAACACTCTGGGCAGTGACTTTGAAGCTGTGCAGATCCCTAGTTTCCTTGAGAGTTCTCCTCTACCCCCTACAAAAGTAAGGCACTTTCTGTGAAAAACTGTTTCTCATGCAATCCTCCTAGTTCCTAAAGGAGATGCTGACTTGACAGGACCATTCCAGTTGTCTCACTGACTCACTCCAGAAGACCCTGCTAACTCTTGTCAAGCTTGACAAGCTTTAACATAACATGAAGTTGTCCCGTTTCCAGGGATAGCTCCAGACAGTGCTAGCTTGGGCATTTTCTTACATATGCTCCATCATTCCCAGAAAAAGTACATCTAAAATCCTTACAAACAGACCTTCACCAATGTGTACAGCTAGCCAGAATCCCTACACGTCACCCCTCTTCTTCACTATTAGGAGACTCATGTTGTACTGTGATTCAACATGACCCTCCACAGCATTGCATATCCCTTCCAAGTTTAAACCATTATAATCTGAACACTTGGTTCAGTTTTCTCTGGTTTTACTATGGCACCTTTCTAGTCCTGCTGGCATTACCCAGCAGCAGGCTTCACAGCACAGCTAGAATCAAACCTGCCAGCCAAGGAGCAGCAAATCAGGTTGGTGATAGAACAGCTTAGACCTTTCTGCCTGGCATTCTGACACTAAGACTCTGTGTTAAAGACACTAAATATACACTTGCATACATTTTGCCATAGCTAGAGCTCTGTCACTCCACACATTAGAAAATCTCAAACCCCCATACCTGATGTCACCCTTCACTAGCTTGCTGTCTCAGTTCAGGAATCTTTGAAGTCTCCAAAGTCAAACAGGAGGAGACCATCTTGCAGAGTTTTTTCTTTTCCGCTTTTGTTTCTTACTTTCAGCTTTAACAAAAGAGATCTAACACCATTCTGTCTACTATCACAGTACTCAGTTTCAGCTGCACCACCATTAAAGGTCATGTTTTATGCACTATATACTAAGGTGAGAACGTAAGAACATTCAGTGTCTGTAAAATACTTTTTAAAAGGAAAGACAGTTCAGCTGTAACTAATATTCAAAGCATGTAGGCAGACAATTTTCATTTCTTCTCTGACTAAGCTTGTACTTCTTTCTTCAATTTCCATGTTAGTTCATAAATAAGGCTATATCCCTCTTGGTATGAATTGATCAGATGAGAGAGCACCAGCCAAAGACCTGGCCTATGTGACACTTGCCCCATTTACTTACAAGTAGCCTGGTCTCAGAGGGAGCAGACATGGAGAGCAGGGGGTAAAATGTGGCCTAAAATCCTATTGTTAATAGTAAGTTTCATAATTGCAGCTCTCCTGCAGTTGCTTGCTCTGAGTTTATTCCATCAAGATAGCCATCCATTTCCCTAATAAGAGTAGGCAGCATACGTAATATATCTCTTCCATCTATTTCCATAAGAGAAATAAATACTGATTTTATCAATTAAATGTAGAGGAAGAAGGGAAAAAGATTTGTTAGTTATGATCTGACCTAGTTTCTACTTATCTGATGTCTTTATTTAGAAAATCAATGTCAAAACAACTGAAGAAAAAGAAACAGAACATCTTTTCTTAGAAAGAGGGAGAATGTGACTTATTCATCTTCATAACAAGATCCTGTGCCTTGTGCAGGAAAAAAGCGTTACATGTCTCTGTTAACTTAAGGCTCCGTTGCAACTCAGGGGATGAAGAAAGGAATAGCTTTGCTCTGATGCATGCAACCACCTTTTTCCAATTCACTTCAGCCAAGAAGTAGGTGGCTCATGATTTATATATCCGATGTCTAGACTTAGCCACTCTATTACAAGTTATTCTGTAGTAAAGTTAGAGAACATAGATAAAACACGGAAACACTGAGACACATTTTCCAAGTCACTCCCCCAAAAAGTAAGACTGACAATAGCAAATAGTGGTCTGGAAATCAAATATTTTATTCAAATCAATAAATAAACACCCAACAACCTTTGATGAAAAGGCCACCCATTGTTCCTGTTGATGTTAACTGCTACTATACATCACATTTTATCATGACCATGTTAATGCAGAAACTCTTCAAAGATGACTCTGATAAACTTCCCTAAACTTCCCTATGCATTAAAAATTTAGGGACATTAGAGTGGAAACTAACATGCCTTTGTAACCCAAAGTTACATTCTGTTATCAGGTACTGCAGTATGAAGGTTGGAGTCTTCCTGTTTTATGAATGCAGGACTTCTTGCTTTAAGTTACTCTCTTACTGGGAAACATGGTGTCTGAAACGTTCTATTAAAGCTAACTGTCCTCCATTGAAGTGTTGTACTGTTTGAATCTACCAACGTGCTATACATTGCAAGAAAACCAGCATGATTCTTTCTAAACAGTATGCCTCCTAGTTTCACCAAATTAAGATCAATTTCTAAGATCTCTTCTAAACACTATTTTAGAAGATGCTTGATCCCACTGAAACCACAGTGATGGAAGGAGTAGGCAAAGTGACAGATCTAAAACTTATTGTTCTCCCTTCTTCCTCCTCTTTTCAGCTGCAATTTACCACTGAGCTAATAAATACATGAGTTAAAATTAAAAATTGATGTTCATGTCTTATCTCTCCCACCCCCACCCTATAACAGCAGCAGAATTTCCTCCTCCACCCTGCCATGTTCTTGCTGCAGTTTTGTACCTACTGTGGTTATGACCTCAGTGAAGCCAATACTTGCGGGTCACAGCAGTATCTGAAAAATGCATCAGGAAGGGCCTCCCTAAGACAACCAGCTGGCTCAGACACCCGCCAGGACTGCAAGCAGCAAACAAGAGAACAAGAGCTTCTTTAAACAAACATCCCACATTTTCCCCCTGCAAACACCAGCTCTTTGATTTAGTGCCATCAGAATTATCGGTGCACAAGCCTCACTTCAGTGTTTAAATACATCTTGTTCTGGGATCCTAAATACCATTTCGGTGGCACAGATTCAACTGAACTCAGGAGAGCAACCAAAGAATGTCAGTTTTCCCATGTAACTACCTGAAGCAGTTACAGTTTCAGGCAGAAGCCTCCACATATGCCCAATGTTTCACACTCAGCAATGCTCTTCTTTTCTAACAGCCTCTTGGTGACCATACTTGTCCAGAGCGACAGAGACATGCTTCGGGTGCTCCCTCAGCCAGCAGGGAAGCAGACACCCTATGTTAGTCAGCCAGCTCGGGGCCATGCCCAAACCATCAGACCATATGGTATTATCAATTATGAAAACAGCCATAGCAGAGACTGCCTTGGATGATTAGTATCATACCCAAGCCCAGACTGGTGAAGCTCAAATTTCAGAAAGCCTTTGACCCTACTGTTAGGCTATATTACCTTTCCACTGAATCCTCCATCTTTGCAGAGTTGGCTGCCTGAGTACCTCTCAGTGAAGGTGATCTGAGCTCCAAGACTCAGTACTCCAGGCTGCAGAAAAGAGATGTCTGCAGCTCATTTCAGTGAATGCTTTGCACACGCCTATTACTGGCCACAACAGCACCTTTCATGATCCTTTTTGAAGCTGGACACACACAGCAGTTGCTGCAGAATTCAAGAGCCCAGAGGCAACATAAGGCAAAGGGAAAGTTTCTGGTAGCTCAAGGAAGAAAAAAAAAAGACCTTGCGTTCTTTGTATTCAAAACCTGAAAAAAACCCTGCCTACATTTATGCAGAGATCAAGTCCCCAGCTCTTAGCTTCCCCAACTAAGAGACCTACGCACTCTGCGGAATCAAACCCCTAACAGCTCTCCTCTTCTGTTTTACGAAATTTCACGTGCCTGGTTGTTTAATGCCTGTTCCAGAAAGAAGCTAGAACATTCTTGCTATTCTCTGGGCTACGTTGCTCCTCAAACACACAAAGCTGCTGGCTCAAACCCTGCCTTAAGTGGTAAGCATTAGCACCTGAGCAATCAGTACAGCACCTCCCTCAATTTTCATAAGGCTATCCCAAAGCAGGTTGTTAAATCACAGGTGCCTCAGGCATGTGGGCTAGATTTAGGTAGATTTCCTAAATGGCTCTTCCAAAGTCAGTCACTGAAATAATGTGTTAAAGCCAAACTCCTCTCCTACCCCAACAATACCATTCTGTTCCTTTAATGTCAAAGGAAATAAATGCACTCTGCTAATGCTATTTTAAACCCTGACTCCTTGCACATGTGCTTCATCCCTGAACCACTGGAACAGCATCCAAGGCTGCAACACCAAGTGTGCTTCTTCACAAATCCAGAACCAATTCCTGATGACAGCCAGAGTCATTTAAGAGGAGGCCATTTAAGAGTGGTAGTGACTGTTGCAAAAATGTTTGCGTGATGAAATGCTTCTTGTGAACCTTCATACCAGGGCAGTACTGTCACCATGACCAGGCATCATCTGCAACATGTCAGATAGTTAAACTACTGATAAGATGACAGGATTCCCTGTGGTGAATCAAGTTTATACCAGTTGCAAGTCTAGAGGCTTACTAGTAAAACTACTGTCTGTGAGCAGCAATTTGGGATTAGCCTGTGGGTCCATCACCCAAGACTACTTCTCCCAGTTAAGCCTACGTGACCAGAGATGTTTAATAGAAGAAGGGCTGCATCTAATGGGGGCTCACTGACAGCAGTCGATTTTCCACATGGTCCTTCTCTCTAGTCTTATTAAAAATAAAAGAAAACACCTACAGACCTAAAGAAAAGGCTTCTCAGTTACTTGAGGACAGATTTT
This sequence comes from Dromococcyx pavoninus, assembly GCA_033558185.1. Taxonomy (NCBI): domain Eukaryota; kingdom Metazoa; phylum Chordata; class Aves; order Cuculiformes; family Neomorphidae; genus Dromococcyx; species Dromococcyx pavoninus. The sequence goes on along the minus strand of JAUMJL010000395.1, from coordinate 161,072 downwards.
CAAAGCTACTTAAACACCTAAAAATGCATTTCACTATATAGTGACATTCCTGAGAAGATCCCCATAAATTAACTGACCTATCTGCCCCCAAAACCAAGCACCAAGAAGCACTAGCCATGTTTTGCAATGCTACTAGATACTCTTATACCTCAAGTTCCCTCTAACTAGTTACAGGGTCAGACTTCTGCCCAGCAGACCAAGCACTTTAAACACATTTTTAGACAAATCTTGCAGAGGAAGAAGTACAGGTATTTTCTGTAGAAAAGTTTTGTTTTTTCAAGAAGTTAGCTGCTAGAAAATAGCAAAGTGCTATAGTCAGATGAATGCTGCTTCCTGCTCAGTTTTCTCCACCAGAAGACTGGTTATCATTGCCCATTAAACAGGAAAACAGTTTATTTTGCTGAAGCAGGAAAATAAGAATCCACACAGTCTCAGGAATTAACTCAAGGGACACAAAAGCTCTCTTCAGAGATTTCTGCAACCATGTTTCAAGCTCCATTCAAATCATGCCAATTGTTAACATAAAGCAAAAACCTTTCTGCCCTCCCAACACCACTTTATTTGAGATAATCTTTTGATGGCTTTAGTTGAGCCTCTTTTCAGTCACCATGTCCTCAGATTTTCTAGCAGATTAAAACAAAGAAAATAAAAATATTTTCCAGTTACAACATTACAAGTGAAATCCCCAGAGACCATCATCCAAATATAGAAACAGATGTCTAAGTAGAGTTTGCACTCTGCTAATCTTTTTTTGCCTCATTTTTTAATTTTGCAGTGAGGTGGTTTGGAGTGGTCCAGTTGCTTTTATCTGCATTTTGGAAAAAGAATCATCTTTTGAGTAACAGCTGACGTGCAAATAACGGTAAGGAGGCTTTTCTTCATTAGAGTTGAGTGATAAACTCTCCAATATTGTCAGCTGAATGATAGTGACAGTAACATGGAAGACACTCAGAGCAGTGCTAAGTGTCAGATGTACTGGGCTTTGTGCTGCACCAGAGAAAGAGACATCATTGCCATCTCCAAGATTTTGCTAGGAACACTGTTCTGTGAGGCCCAAGGAAATGTATTATGAATAAAGAATCCCTGTGCTGATAAGGGGCATGGTCTTGATGTTCATTGGGACTTCTAAAATCCAAAAGGCAAGCAATCTATTTCAAACTATGGAGGAGTAGTCACTGAACAAATACAATCAGCAGAGAACTATAACAAGAGTGCCTTGCACAGTTACAGTAAGTACAGCAATATTACCCAATTGTTACTCCTCATCAGAAGATTTTTCCCCAAGCATTATCTTTAAGGACCAATAAAATTGTTGCTGAGTCTCACAGAAAACTCCAGCTCATCTGGGTGGCAAAGAGACAGTGACTGCAGAAGAAAACCATACTGCATGAACTCTATCAAGTCAATACAAATACAGGCAGCAGCCAAGGAGAAGTCACAAAGAGCCTGGTGCGTTACACCTGGACTGCCTGATCTCTGCAAGCAGCAGAAAAGCACAGTGAGGATTTCCTCTGCTTCCCCATTTAGCCTGACCTACAAGCCAAGACATAAGCCTCTCTTAAATCCCTGAATTAGAGACCATATTACTACGTTACTCTGTCAAGTTTACACCTCATGTAAAGATACAGCAGAGTAACACCTGCACAACAACTAGTCAGAACTTGGTGTTGCTCTTAATTTATTTCTGCTGTTAAGAAAGAAATACCCATTTGTTAAAGAAGTAGTAGGCCTTTTCTTACAGGAAATAGCCTCCAAAAATAGGTGCTGGGTAAGGTGTCATTACAGGTGCGTCTACTGATTCCTAAAGAAAGAGTTGCACTACAGGATGCGAGATCTGCTAGCTGAACTTGCCCAGCATTTAACTGACTACACTATCAAGTAGTCATCCTGCCTGATGACACTTTCAATAACCAAAATACTCGTTTTCCCCAGAGCATTTTTCCAGTGCAAAAAAAGCGCAAGCAAAAATCTTCAGTGTATTTATTTACAAGGGTACAACTGATCCTTACATGTTTGGCACTATTTACATTTTTTTCCTTAATTGTAATCCTTCCCAGAACACTATTTATAAAGTTTACATCAGCATCCAACTACAAACAGGGCATTTTTTTCCACGAGCTCTAACAGATAACATTCACACAACTTACCAAACCCTTCTTTGTGCATAGGAAGGCATGAAATACATCTTCAAATTAGCAGGCATTTTAAATAAATGATTCTCCACTGGTGTGCATGGTCCTTCAAAGTGCAAAATGTTACCTTGATCCATGCTTTGAAGGAGCATAAACACCTGTGGAAACCTGGTTATGAGAAAACCGGGTTTGACAGTAGCTATGTATTTCAGACCCACGTCTCATGTCCACCAGCTCTGCCGGGAAGTACAGCAGAGCTTCCCAGCCCGGGAAGCAACCAGCTGCCCTTTGAAAGGTGACAGCTATCTTCAAAGCAAGGGCTGTCCACGCTCTATTGCTTAGGTAGGAAAAGACCTTTAAGACAATCAAGCCCAACCATTAACCTAACACTACCAAATCCATCACTAAAACATGCCCCTAAGCACTACAATTATGTATCTCTTAAATACCTCCAGGGTTGCTGACTCAACCTCTTCCCTAAGCAGCTCTGCCAGTGCCTGACAACACTTTCGGCAAAGTAATATGTCATACAATCATAGAAACATTAAGTGAAAAGCAAACTTCACTTCCACTGATTAAGAAATATAGATAAGACACAATAAAGTAAATCTCCGTTCAACTTGAATAGCTCTTTTTTTTCCCCAGCAAGCATTCATTCAAAGCTCTCTTCAGATTTGTAAAGGTGAAATGAAATGCTTCAAAATATGAAACAGCTTGGAGACGAATTCAACAATCAAATCACAGAATTACAGAATCACGGAATGGTTTGGGTTGGAAGGGACCTTAAAGCCCATCTGGCTCCAACTCCCCTGTCGGGGGCAAGGCTCCCTCCCACCAGACCAGGCTGCTCAGGACCCTAATCTCCTACCGTCCCACCCCAAGCCCGCCGCCCCGTCCCAGGGGCGCTCACCTCGCTCATGTCTCACAGCAGCCCAGCTCGCACCACCCGCCCGGCACCTGCGCTCCCGCCGCCCCGCGACGCGCGTTAAGAAGCGGCGTCCCGCGCCCAACCCGGCCCCCGCCAGCCAATGAGCGCCGCGCCCGCGCCGAGCCCGCGGGCCCCGCATCCGAGAGGCAGCGGCGCCCCCTGGCGGGGGAGGAGGGGGCGGCTCCTCAGTCCGGGCGCTCCCGGGGATCCCTGTCCAGCGCACAACTGGGAGCTTCCTCCTTCTCCTCGGTGGACCGGGCAGGGAGCTGAAGCAGGAGCCTCGGTGCGCGCTCGTCCTCAGAAAACAGTGACTGCTGCTTTCTCCGGCACAAGGAGCGATGCCCTTTGGAGGGTCCCGGGGCATCCCTTGCAGAAGGAAGAAACCATCTCCGAGGGAGGCATCTACTTACCTAATCTTAGGAGCTGGGTAGGGACTGCTGCCAACTTGGGGTGGGAGAGGCTCTTCAAATACTAAGTGCTGGAAGTAGCTTGGAAATGTGAATTAATGCACACAGACTGGATTACAGAACTCGACACAATGCTCTCATGAGACCACACCAGGGCAAGTAGTCATAGGAGTAGGAGGAACTCCTTGCTCTTGTAAAAACTCCCTCTCCACCTTTCCTGCAGCCTCTTCAGGTACTGGAGGGCCACTATGAGATCTCTCTGGAGCCTTCTCTTCTCCAGGCTGAACAAGCCCAACTCGCTCAGCCTGTCCTCATAGCAGAGGTGCTCCAGCCTCTCACAATCTTCGTGGCCCTCTGAACCCGTTCCAAGGGTTCCATATCCTTCTTACATTGGGCATTCCAGAACGGGACACAGTACTCCAGGTGGGGTTTCACAAAGCGGAATAGACAGGGGAATCCATCTGACAGCAGTAGTAGTGCTGGCCACGCTGCTTTTGATACAGTCCAGGGCACAGTTGGCTTTACGTTGATGGCTCATGTTGATCTTCTCATCAACCGGCACCCCCAAGTCCTTCTCCACAGGGCTGCTCTCAATCACATAATCCCCCATCCTGTATTGAAACTGTGGATTGCCCCAACCCAGGTGTAGGACCTTCCACTTGGCCTTATTGAATGTCATGCAGTTCACACAGGTCCACTTCTCCAGCTTGTCCATGTTGATGTGCTGTTGCAATCCAGCATCCGTCTTCTGATGGAGCATAATTACTATACTTGGCAATACATACTCAGATGCTCTGACTCATGTATCTGTGAAGAAATATAGATTCAATTTGCTCTGGGAATGCATTTAACTTCCTCAATTTTTTCTCAAATCGATAAAAAAGTTAACGCATTATTTTGGAGAGCTTGAGAAGCTTGCCAACCCTTTCCACTTCCAGGGCCTTCCTTGCAGCAGCCTCTTTTCTTCATCAAAATCTATTTTCAGGAGCAGTCTTAATAGAGATAGTGAAATAAATTTTGTGAGACCTTTCCGGAAAATGCCTTTCCCCTTTGAGTTGCAGAGGCACAAGCATGGCAGCTTCACCTTCCTGTACCACCCATCAGTAGATGCTCAGTGATGGAGAGGCACATGGAGCCATCCTGTTGCAGTCACTACTGCCACAGCTTTCAGTCTGCTCTTGCCTGAATGTCTACTTGGCCTCTCCCTGGTGGTGCACTCCTCCCAGCACTCCTGCCCAGAAGGGCTGGGCTGGGCTCCTCCACCTGAGGATGGAAAGTCTCCACAGGTACTTGGGACGTGTATCCTGGGAAGAATATAGGGATGCTGCCCAGGTATGTAGGAATAGTATCAGGAAAGCTAAGGCACGGCTGCAACTAAATTTGCCAAAGGATGTGGAGAACAATAAGAAGTACTTAAACAAGTACATTGGGCAGAAAAGGAAAATTAAAGAAAATTTACCCTCCTAGTAAATAAAATGGAAGAGCTGGTGACAACCAACACTGAGAAGGCTGAGGCACTTGGCAAATTTTTTGCCTCGATTTTCAGTGGTAATCTCTCCTTCACTTCTGCCAAGCCCCTGAAATTCAAGGCAGGAACAAGGGGAATTAAGTCCTCCCATTGAAAGGGAAGATCAGGTTCAAAACCACCTGAGGAACTTGAATGTACATTAGTCCATGAGACCTAACCAGGTGCATCCTAGGGTCCTGAGGGAATTGTCAAGCCACTCTCCATCATATTTAGAAGTCATGGCAGTCACACAAAGTCCCCAGTGACTGGAAATAGGGAAACATCACACCTACCTTTAAAAAGGGCAAAAAGGAGACCCCTGGGAGCTATCAACCAGTCAGCCTCATCTCTGCACCCAGTAACACCACAGAGCACATCCTCCTGGAAGACATGTCAAACCATATGGTGGAAGGCAGGGAGGTGATTAGAGAGAGCCAACATGACTTCACTAAGGGCAAATCATGCCTGACAAATGTAGTGTCCTTCTACAATAGAGTGGCTGCATCAACGGACAAAGGAAGAGCTACAGATGTCATCTCTCTGGACTTCTGTAAGGCCTTTGACACGGTCCCCCACAACTTTCTTTCTGCCAAGAGGCATAGCTTTGATGGATGGACAAGGAATTGGCCAGATAGCTGCATATAAAGAGTTACAGTTGATGGCTTAATATCCAGGTGGAAACCAGTAATGAGTAGTGTTACCTGAGGTTCTGTACAGGGACCAATGTTGTTCAATATCTTCATTAATGACGGGCAAGTTTGCAGATGACACCAAGATGAGTTGTGCAGATAATTTGCTTGATAGATGGGATGCCATACAGAGGGACTTAGACAGGCTTGAGGAGTGAACCCACATGAGCCTCATGAAGTCCAGTAAGACCAAATATGAGGTCCTGCACCTGTGTTAGGGCAACACCGGTATTGATACAGGCTGGGGTATAAAGGAATTCAAAGAAGTCCTGTAGAGGACTTAAGGGTACTTAAGGGATGAAAAGCTGGACGTGAGCTGACAAGGTGCGCTCCCAGCCCAGAAAGGTAGCCATGTCCTGGGCTGCATCAGAAGAAGAATGGCCAGCAGGCTGAGGGAGGTCTGCCCCTCTACTTTCATGGAACACCTTTTGGAGTGTTGTGTCCAACTCTGGAGCACAAGAAAGATGTGGAGCCATTGGAGTGGGTCCAGAGGAAGGAAATAAAATAGGTCAGAGGGCTGGAACGCCTCTCCTATGAGGAAAGGCTGAGAGAGTTGGGGTTGTTCAGCATAGAGGAGAGAAGGCTCTGGGGAGACCTTACTGAGGCTTTTCAGTACTTAAGGATGAGTCATAAGAAAGATGTGGAAAGAGTTTTTACCAGGGCCTGCATAGGGCTGTGGATGTGAGTATGAAACAGAAGGGTGAAATTGCAGAGGGGGATGCAAGCTGAGCAAGTGTTGATAGTAAGAGGGCGGTAGGTGCATGGTTTGTCTCCTACTTCCGTCAGGGTGATAGGAAAGCAGAGAAAGCTCAGGAGATGAGTAGAAATCAGGTGTTAGAGACCTCAGCGAAGAAGGAGATTAATTGTCTCTGAAGAAGAAGGAAGAGCACTGCCTTTTCTTTCTCTTGGGCTCCCGATTTGGCAAGATCTGACGTGCCTGCCTTGTGAATTCATTCATATCCATTTACTTGGACTGATAAACGTGTTATTGTATCAACTTAGAAACTTGCTGTCCTGACTTCTGGGCAGGAATAAAATGTTACATCATGATTATCCTTGTTCTACAGAAACTTACTGGCTCCTAAGAGCCAGTGCAGTTCTCAGTAGCTCATGTGATTACTAGTATAAGCTGGTTACTGGGACATTCATGGTGTTGATTTTCAGTGAGAATATCTGGGATTCCAGTCTTGCAGGAAAGTAAAAAGGTGGGCAGCATTATGTGAATGCATGCAGCCCTGATCCAGCAGCAGGAGGACTTTGTTTTGCCTTGTGCTGTATTTGCAATTTGCAATTTGTGGCATTATTTAACTGGTATGTGATTTTCTTTAAGCTGAGCCAGTGTGATGCTTGCAAATGTGCATAGTTTCTTTAAAAAATGTGGCGGTTGGAGAAGAATTACTTCACCAAATGCATGGATGTATGATTTTTTAGTATAGGCTAAGTATGAATCCTGCCATTCACAACCTGGGATTGCAATGCTGCAGGGACTCTACTTTCCTTGAATTGGAAGTCTGGACATAGCTTCCACGTTTTCTTTCCCCTGAGGTTTCTTTGGGTTACTAAAAAAGAGGGGAAATTTAAAATATCATCTTTGGTCCTCTTTTATTATGGCAATATTCCCAGGACCTCCACCAGCATCTGGCATTTTTTAGAGTTTATATTAATTGTCCCAGATTTTGTTGTGAGGGGACCGAGTGGGCAATAAGCATGGTAAGAGTTCTGTACGTGAGTAGCAATTTGTTCTGCAGCTTCAGAAGTGTCAGTACTGTGTAAAGGCCCAAAGTAAATACAATGAAGTTCAGCCCCTGAAGAAGCTGTTGTATGAGGTGACAACGTCGTCCAGTGAAAAGTAATTGTGGGTACATTACATTAGTATTCATATTCTGACAGGAGTGCCATTTGTCTGTCAGCTTATGAGTACAAGGCACAAAGCTGACACAAATTATTAAAGGATTATTTCTGACCAAAGGGCACACAATCACACGGTAAATGATACAGATCCCTGAGAGAACCATCTTTTCAGTTCCATAGACACTGATAGGAGTCATATTGGTCCTGCTTTTTACCATCAAAATAAATATGTCAAATTGAAGCAGAAAATCTCATGGTGATAATCCAGACTTTACTGCACTGTGCACTGTGCACAGACAAGCACGTTAGCAAAGAAGGCTCTTTGCACTAGATTAAGCAGGGAACATAAAATATTTTTATTTTCTGTCTCGTTTTGAGGAGTTCATATCTTCCAAGAGAGGCACACAGGAGAGCACACTGACCTGTATCTGGAGAAGCCAAGAGGTCCCACAGCACTCAGCCCTGTGCCCTCACTGCAACGCCCACCCATAGCAGGACATCCCTGCAGTTACAATTCAGTACTTGGGCACAGGATTGATGTGAGCTTGCATTTTAAGGAATGAGCTGCCCAGAGCAGCTGGTGGAAGACGTGGAGGAGGGCGGGGCCCTTCTTGGGGCCCTGTGTTAAATTTCAGTTCATAGCCAAGTGTCACTCTTTTCAAATACAGCACCAGACAAGGTCTCTTCTAGAGAAATTACACTGTTGGTATGGCAGTGTCCTCCATGCAATAACTCTCTGCTCTGAGGATAACTTGTATATATTGCAGCACCTGGTCGCAGTATAAGATAAATGAGTTGCCCTCAGTCAGATTCCTGAGTGAGCACAGGACTCCCCTCTCCCCAGTGAAAGCCTTTCACCTGCAGAGATGCCTCTGTTCTCTCTGCCTCTCCTGAAAAAAATTTGTTTCCTGCTTCCCAGGCTGACATAACATATGCTGGAGAAAACTTCCACAGCCAGCCAAAGCAATCTAGATGTAAACTGGGCTATGGGCTTCTCCTTAGTGCAGACCTGCTGAACTGAATAGCTCTTGAATATACACACATTCACAGAGACACACAGATACATCCTGATCTTGGGTACATCCTCAGATCTAACATTTTAATTTATGAGCCAGCATAGTCTGATGTATCTTGAGTTCTGGAAATACATCAGCAACTTGAATTTTTCGAAAAGAACTTAAAATCAGGGCGACTCTAATATTTGTTTTATTTATATTCTGCCATTTATACTGCCTGAAGGCACAGGGATTTAGTTCTGAAGTACTGCTTTGCTGGCAGCCTTTCTACCCTCTAGCAATCCTTTAGATGCCCCAAAACTCAGCTTTTACATTACTTAAGTGCACAGCTAAATAAAGTGTTCTAAGCTAATCTATTTTCAAGAGCTGTTATATTCTGAAAATTGACTATTAAAATACCACCTCCTTATTAATCTTGTCTGCACTTGGTATGTGTTCAATCTTGTCTGCTGGCATATGACTGCAATTTTACTGCCTTTTACTCCCACTTACCTGAAAGATTTAGCAGAGAGGAGAGCATCTGAGCTGGATCCTGAAGCAGAAAATGCTCACAGGCTTCCAGGGAGTTTCACTTGTGAAAAGGGACCAGAGATGGCTCTTCTCCGCAAGACCAAGCAATCCGTAATTGGAGAGTCATGTGTTGCACATGTGCTTCAAAAGAACTGATTGTACACTCCTTCTTTGTAATTGGCAATGACACGCAACTGCACAGTCTTGCTTCACTTTAACTCCCACAATTGAAGGCATTTATTAAGTGAACTGGTTTTATTAGAAGTCTGGTTAGCTGCAGAATTGCTCCAGAAAAGACAGTGACACAGAGTGCAAGGGAAGATGATGGCTTAGGCTTTTATATTTTTCAGTCAAAATTTGATTCAAATCAAAATAAAACCCAAAAAAATAAAAATGAAAATATGACTGTGCCTTGAAAAGTGTTCCATATTCTATCAGAGCAGAGCCCCTCTGTTCAGTAGAATATATTTGAATTTTGACTGTGTCTCCAAAACCTGACATTTCACAGCACTTGCGGTCGGTACACTGAAATTAAACCTATGCCTCTTCCTGGTTATACACTCTGTGAATTTTTAAAGAGAAGGAACATTTTCACACAAACTTTCTGAAAGAAAAAAGTCCTTGTTGCAGATGAAACCTAGGATGATGATTTCAAATGGAAAGCTTTCATTTCTGAAAGATATACGCCTTTGAATAGAAAAGGAAACAGAAAGGGATCTGGAATGTGACCTTAATCACAGAGAACATGCTATAATTACAGGCTTTGCTTTGCTCCTTGATAGTAGTAGATTTAACTAGCATAGTCCTAGAGACCGTGTGATATGTCACTTGTCATTCATACATATCAGCTAAATTGCCTAAGTAAAAAAAAAATTAAAATGCAGAAAAAAGACAGTTTCCATAGGCTTAACTCCCATAAGCGTGTCTATTTACTTTTTAATTAAGAAGCTAATGGCTGTGGGTAGTTAAGCAACAAAATACCTTTGAAGATCTGGGCATTAGAGCCTTTGTTCCTGTCTAACCTTTGTTCCTATGCAAGAGAAATGAGTCAATGGTTCCAACAAAATCTTATCACTGTCAGTGTCACAAAAAATATCAAATATAATTTGGAAAAACTGAGTCTTTTCTCTGGAGAGTTGCATGACATGACTTACTGTACAGTGTGAGTCATCTTCTATCATAAAAAAAAAAATACTCACCCAAATATAACTATCAATTCTTAAGTCTGGCCAGAGTATCTTGATGGATGTAATTCACAGATGTGTCCTTAACTTTGGTGCAAAAAAAGACACTCTAGGTTTAACTCTAAGCCCTAAACCTTTCAAAGCCTGAAGAGTGTTGTGAGATTTGACTCTTTGATTCCTCTTTGAAGTCAGAGGATGTGCAAATGAGTAGCATTCAGATGTTACTTAGCACTTACCCATGGCAGTTAACTTTTTAATTAAAAGGTAAAAAGACATAGTAATTATCTGTTAACAATTTTCAATCTCTGTACAGACAAAGGAATTAATGAGTTTAAAAAGATCCACAATTATAACTTGGGTATGGAGAGATAAGGAAGTTTCAAGTATACTCCTACCCTTACTTCACTTCAGTGACTTTGCATCTCTTTCTGTGCTCTTTGGATTAAACAAAAAAAGGAAAAATCAAAATCTTTCCACAAAAAAAATCTCAGTGGCATCTAACAGAAATAAAGATTTTCTTTCCAGTACAAGCTGAGAGCATTAAATGCTGTATATTGACACATACATTTATGTATGCATGCACCCTGCAAATGTCAGGGTGAAATAAGACTTCTAAAAGAGTCTCATTGGCTCTTGACCACTGCAGAGGTTTCAGGGGTCAGGGAGCCTTTCCCCCTTTATGTACTCCCCAAACTCTTATTCAGTTCAGAAAGAGGGTCTAGAAGATTCCCAGCGTCAGAAGGGCTAAAGTGTATTGCAAAGGTAACACCATTGCCAGTGTTAACCTCTGCATGAAGCTCATGGATCAGTCTTCTCCTACTCCAGCTGCAGAAAGCTGGTTTGACTGAAAATGAAGGGTAGTGCTGCAAGACCTCTTCCATTGTGCACCACCCAGCACTGATAGCTGGAACTCTTGGACCTTTTTTCCTTGGTCTCTATAACAGTATAAAACTGAAGTACAGAAGGGTTTCTGTACTTTTTTGTTTTTCAACTTCAGAAAGAGCAGAGGTTTCAAAACGACCTCTAATCTTTGTGTTGTAGCACTCATGAATTCTGCCAGACCTTTTACAGGAAAAAAAGACCAAGTCAAGGCATTCAAATCCTTTTTTCCGCTTGCTCTAGAAACCTTTTTAGTGCTCTATTGATAGTAATTACACATAACATATTCCAGTAAAAGGAAGTTAAAGTTGACAGGTCAAGTGACCCATAATTAGCAGCTGTCAAAATGAGGTTACCAATGTGAACCTACTTCATCTCTGCTCTTCCCTCATGCAAATACGTGTTGGTGTTGCTCACTTTCTCAGAGGGCAGAAGCCTGCCTCTTCTGCACGGAATGGATCAACTTAGAGCATGGATCAAGACTGAACAGCTAGCTGAAGAGAGAAAACTTTATATATGCTAGGTCTCACAAATAGGAAGGTCAAGAAAAAGAAGGATGTGTCTCTATTGCTAAACATCTTTTTGAAATATATTTGTGGATCAATATGTGAAGCTTTGGAGTTCTCAGTCTAAATTTCTGGGGCCCTTTGACCCTTATATATCTGATTTTGAAATTAAGCTGTTTAGTATCAATATCGTATATAACATTGGCTAGAGGTAGAAAGCGTGACATGGAATTGATACTTCAATAGGTTCCTTCTAGGCTTATTTTCTACGTTTCGTTTATTCACAAAATGTGTTCTGTTACAATTATCAAGGTAAAGATATTTACTTAACAGTTAGAAATTGAGCTACTCAAAGAAAATGTAAGATCAGCACTTTTTAATTTCTGAGCCATGAAGCACAACAGACTAAGACACATTGTGCTGGCTTCTAGAAATACCCATTTAGTAATGGACATTCTCAGAGACCCCAAACCAGGCACTTTAACACAGCCTGTTCTGTGTCACTGAGTTAAATCTCTCCTTTTAGAAATGGTTAATTTGCTAAAAGAGGAGTATGAGGCGTGCAAAAGGAAAGGAGACATAAAGTACGTAGTAAAGAAACAGCTATGTGTGTTCAGCATCTGAAGTCCTAAGCCGATGAATGGATTTGGCAAATTTAGATGAATGTTTTTGAATTAAATTATTTTAATTATTTGCATATTTTCCTGTCAAGAAATGATAAAATGGAGATGGAAATAAAATCGACTACCAGCTGATTGATGTGAATGGATGACTCCTTACTAAAAAGGATCACTTTTATAAGAGAGGAAATGCTTAGTTCTGTTTCCTCCATCTTTCCTCTTCACCTACATTAACAACAATCACACCTTGTTTAGGTGTTTCCTATGGGTTAATGGTAATATTTCAGTTTAATGGTTGATGACTTTTCTGAGAGCCCTGTTCACCTTCTATCCTTGGTAGAAAGTGCTCTCTCTCTGACCCAGTGTCTGTAATTGAGATGTTATTTCTTATAAAGGTCAACATAACTTTAAAATAGATTCATGAACACAAAAGAGACATGGTGCTCTGTCCTGACTTACTGCAGTGCCATTTTACTCATCATAGAGATTTCCTGGTGGTATTTCCAAAGCACTTTCAGAAAATGAGCCTCAAGGGGCTCGGCTTTTGGGGAATCGCTGTGCAGACCATGAAAGTAAAAGTTTCCCTTGAGGGAATTTCAGGACAACGTTCATCAAGGGAATTTCAGGACAAGGCTCACTGAACACGCTGGTTTATTTCCTGGAGGAATATATCTCTCTCTCTTTCTCCTCTTTCACCCCACCTTTAATTTTCTGGTTAGATAAGGGAAAGGAAGGCACCCTGAGCTATTTTTTAGCCATTGTGGATATACCCCTAAGGGCTGGCACAGAAAACCTTCTTCTAAAAGATGACAGCCTTAAATAGATGGCAATGGGGAACAATGAGAACAAGGCCAAGCCGCGGGACCCCCTAATTCAAATCTCACGGTCTTTGTGTCTGGCACTGTGCAGATTTTACAAATTTTTCTTTTATTCTCCTTCTTCAAAATGCAAGCTAGGTCACATGTAGCTTGTTTAACACTTGCTGCTGCACAGAAATTAAAAATAGCTGCATCGTGTTACTTAGGACTAGAAAAACAGCACAGTTAGTTTTAATACATTCTAGTATAGTTGGTTTGTCCCCGTGCCATTCTATTGTAATGAAGTATGGAGGAGGTTAGCATTTACCCTGACACACTATAGTTTCACTAAAACAAAGTCCAATAGACCCTTAAATGATCAGAAACAGAATGATTTTGAGACAATTAAGAGCAGTTCAGGCACTACAGTGGACTTGGCAGCATGATGAAGTACTAGCTATGGCCCTAATGGACTAACTCATTTCAGCTGCAAAATTCAGTAGTAGTCCTGGATTTACATTTTTCAGGTATTTTGTTTTTATGAATAATAAGTAGGTTCATTTATACAAATTACTCTAAGGAGTTAGTGAATGTCAGTGGAACCTACTCCCAGGTTCTCTTAAATATTTAGTTTGTATTTAAAGTTTCAGAAGCTGAAACTTTAATGATCTTATGCAACTGCAAATGGAGGAGTTTACCTGATATTGAGGAAGGGAAGAGTGTTAAATAACACACCTCTTATCCAAGAAAGGCCAAAAACTTGCTAGTTTCTTTTACAGAGAACATTGCCATCTTGGTGAGCAATTTTTGTTTCAAATATGGTCTTAAGCTTCGTCAGGGGAGGTTTAGGCTTGATAGTAGGAAAAAATTTTTCACCGAAAAGGTGATTGGCCATTGGAATGTGCTGCCCAGGGAGGTGGTAGAGTCATCATCCCTGGAGGTGTTTAAAAAAATATTGGATGAAGCACTTAGTGCCATGGTTTAAACAACAAGAATGTGTTGGTGTTGGGTCATAGGTTGGACTAGATGATCTCAGAGGTCTTTTCCAACCTTGTGATACTGTGATACTGTGAAAGAATAATTTAGGTCAAAAGGAATCGCTGGAGGTCATCAGATTCCCTGGCTCAGTACAGGACCAGCATCAATGAGATCCTTATGCTGCCCCAAGAACAGCTGTGAAATACAGCTTGCATGAGGAAACATAGTCTGATATAAATTTAGAGACACTGTATGCAAGGGATTCTGATGTAGAGCCTGGAGAACATATACATCTACTGTCTTTATCAACAATGCATTGCTGTATTGTGAGGAGGCATGGAATTAAACATGCAAAAATATTTTTATTGAATTTCAGATAAGTAAATAGGTCTTCCAGGTATACAATAAATTACCTGTTGTTCCTATCTCTAGCACATTTTCTGCCTTTGCAGGAATATCTCAGCCATCCTAATGTATACTATCAGGATCCTCACCACCACCCAGCCACAAGTTGCTCCCTAAGTGAAGAAGCAGCCTGTGAAGTTACTCAGATAAGGAATTATATCAGAACAAGGCTACGCCGTTCTCCCCATACATGTGCCTCTGTGGTCTAGAGACCACAGCACTTCTTGGGCTTTGAAGTATGCTAGAGTTTTCTGGGAGGGAGAAAACCTTTGAACCCCGGGCCTGAGGGCAAGGCCTACCTAATGTTAGACCTCTGGTACAGGAGGAAAACCCTGCCAGTCCTTCACTAGCCTGTACAAGTTACTCAAGATATTTAATGAATTCTGGAGTTTTATTTCCTAATGGGATTTTCTGTTGTTGCTTGTTTTTGAGAGCTCAGTTTGATGAGGCACTGATAAGGGCAAGGACTTAGTAGTAGGTGAAAGCATATTTTATACATATACTCAAGCTCTTGGGTGATACCCACTAATACCTCATTAAGCAGGATGGTTAATTACACTCTCAGTTCTGCATCTGTAAACAGTTTGCTACTTATCTGCTTAGAACATGTTTAAATTCTGTGTTAAAAAGCAATGACAAAATACTATTGCTGACCTATGTACCATAAATCAACAATATATGGTGTTCAGTGGGTAAAGGCAATTATGATTCATATAAAACTGGAAAACAAGTAATGCGTTATTTGGCTCTTGGGAGAGCTGTTAGCAGAACAGGCCAGTATCTTGTCTCAGTAACTCCAGAGGATCTTCAGTGGAGTATTATCTTTAAACAAAACAGTTTCAAATGAATGGAGTTTGGTTTACAACAGTAGAGAAGACATGAAAATCAGTTTCTTTCTGCTGCCGAAATGTGACTTTCCATCCCTGTCCCTCTTCTCCTTCCTCTCTCATTTTTGCAAAAGACAAGGAACTATTTTGGACTGTGAGTAAGAGCATTGCCAGAATATCTTTCTTGCTACTTTCAACTAATGCAAGTGCAACAAGACATACAAGCACATAAACATCCATGTTCAAGTCCATTTCCATATTAGATGTTTATTCCACTCATTCCATTATACACATTTCTAATTTAAAAGACGTGATTGATGCCGAGAGAATAAAGGAATCACATGTCCTTCGGAGTTTTTTTGTCTTTTAAATTATCTGGGCCATAAAGAACATTAAAAAATATACCTGACTATTGAGAATTGTCATGTTTTGCACTGAAATGCCAATTCTAACCCAGGGGAAGGAATTGTTAATTGAGTAATGAAACTGAAAGCATATAACAGATTAATTACTTCAATTGCTGATTATGCCAATTAACCTTTTATTTAGATCTTTAAGCCTTCATAAAATCCTCTTGCTCCTTGACAGGAATAAAACAACAACCCTGTGCTAGCAATTATATTCTTTTAACAACTGTGTTTGTGAAGCAGAAAACACACTGAAAGGAGCAAACTGAGTTCAATGAACTCTTACCTGTGAGATCTCCAACATAACATCAACTCAGGCAGCGTGAACTGAATATTCTGCACTGTACACCTGCGGTAGGAAAAATGGTATAGTTACAGCCTAGCACTTATGTGTAAATAGTTGCAATTATAGGCCATTTAGTTGATGTTTTGAATTAACTTGGTCAATGACCCACAAGTGTCTGAAGGCAGTGCTTCCCTGGAAGATAAACACACAGAAAATGAGAGGTGGTGTGCGCTGTCACACACTTGCTCACTGTCAACTTTTATCATTATAGCAGCTACAAAGGGCACAAAGGACATAAGTGTCTGCTAAGCAAACCTTATCCAGCAGGAAAAGCAATAAATACAAGCAAAGGAGTGACTTAAGTAAGTAACATCGGTAACCATAGCTCGTGGCTTTTCTTACAGTTTCCATTTCAGAGCAGCATTGATGACTTCATAATCATCTGACATTAATTGCATCTACCTCTCTCCTATCCCAAGGGATTAACAGTTGAAATTAAGGAAACGAGGGCTGTGTAACTTATTAGCTATGAAGCTGCTGAGTGTAGCAATATTGCGAGAGTAAAAAGAAAACCTCCCTGGTTTGGTGGATGATCTTCCCAATATGCACTATAAAGTCTTCATTAATTATTTCTGATTGGGTTCATTGCAATAATTAAATCGCATCTGCAATGCAGGGCAAAATTTGTCAGCAGTCTGGCCACTGACAGTAAAGGGATATAGATTTTCTTCCTTATTATGCCTTCAGTGCCATGTGGCTGCTCACAGAGCTTCACAGCCAGCTGAAGAGTCAAGGCACCTACTCTGAGGCATTTGCGTTCCTGATTAGACAAGTGAAGCTATGAGAAGTGACAAAAAATGAGGGCAGAGGGGGAGAAAAGAAGCATCTTCAAAGAAGGAGGAAAAGAAAACGTTTCTGGAGTGAAATAAAAAATTATTTGCATAGTGCAACTTACGTATTATGCATAGGTCAGCTTTGTTGCAGCTGCTCAGCAGGAAGGTACTTGCACCAAAGAGGTTTCTGGACACAGAGCAAATTTTCTTTAGGTATCTGCTTAGGGGCAGTACCACAGTGTGACAGGAGTGAGTGGCTCCAGCCTTCCTGTACTGATCCGCACAGGTTAATAAAGAGAAATGTCTTGTCTCCCTCTTCCCTGTATGACCACTTGGTAGACTTGTGCTGCCTTGCTATGTGAAAAAATGAGTGGCTGCCCATTAAGTTCTACCCATTAAGAAAGGTCTTTTAATTTTAAAATAGACTTGCCCCACTGCAAAATTTTTACATGAACAAAAGGAGCAGAATCATGACTTGTTATTTAATACAAAGTTACAACATTTCCTCAAATTTGGTTGCACAATACAATCTCAAGGTCATAATTCTCAGAATCTTAAGACAAAAGGTAATCACTAATTAGGCCTTTTCTTTATATTGCTGACACTTCAGTGAATTATCCTCAAGAGATGTTTGTTTTCTAGTGTTCTTCACCAAAATACTGTGACATTATGCCTCAGGAGTGCAGCACCATCGCAAAAATTTGCCTCTTGCTTTTAAGCTTCGCACAAGTGAGCTATAGCCCCACTATGCCAGAATCCATAATGTCACCACCATACATAATTTTAGGAAAAAAAAAAAAAAAAGAGTTAATCTTATTTTAACCTGATTTGCAGTGACACCTGTTCTTCAAAGTATATTGCTCCGTTCCACTCTGTCAGACTGCCCTGTCACTGGGTTTGAGGACTCCTGGTGATCAGCAGTCCCATCTTTATCACTCCTCTGTGTTTGCTCCCTGCTCCCTGGATAAAAGGAGTACAGGAAAGTAACTATTCCTCTGCCAGCTCAGATACCTCCCCAATAAGTTCTGATGACTCACCACAGACACTGCATCTCTCAGAGGGTCTGATTTGTTCTCTTTAGTTGTTCATTCCACAGATGGAAACTCCAAAGCAGTGATGACATTTTAGAAGTCTTTTTCTGAGCTCAAGTTGAGGTATTGCCTCCTCACAGGCAGCATTGAAGGGCTTGGCTGATAATACAGAGCTTAATAAGGATGGCTTTAGAGGGTTAGGGAGCAGACTTGCAAATTTACAAGGTGCAGCTATCCACTAAAATGGCTCCTAAATTTCCTTGTATTTTAACACAACATTCTATGCTTTACATAGATTGAGTGTGTCTAACTGCTCTATAGTGAAAAGTAGCACAAAACAGAATCCACACGGCTAATTTTCAAGTTGGAATTGCTGCCACAGCAACTCTTTCAGTGTGGACTGGCAATTGTCACGAAAATTACGAGTTTCTGCATAGGTTCTGTCACATGCAAGAGAAGTGCTGAGACAAACCTAAAGGGTATAGTGTTTGTTTTAATGAATTGTATGGCTTTATTGTAAAACCAAATAAATGTTTTGCCTCAGCAAACGGGACTCATTGCCTGTCCTCTGGAAGAACAATAGGGTAACAACCAAATGAGACTCTGTGTCTCTGAAAAGTGGTATGAAAGACTCCCAGCATCTGATAACTCACAGCACCTTGTGAATACTTACTCTGCTAGGAAAATAAAACAGTCTGCAACCATCACTGAAAAACTGTCAGCCACGGCACAGGAGGTCTGATCCACAAATCTCCCTTCGTCCTTTCACAGTAGGTCTGAAATGCATGGTAGCAACACTGGTGTTTGCAGCAGAGAGACCCAGCCGGCATAAGCACGTGGTCCAAAAAAGTGAAGCTGAGACCACAGCATCAGGATCCGACCAGAAAATCATCAAGACTAAGGGATCAACAGCACAGATGAGCTGATTCAAGGTCAGAGCAGCCCCTGAGCTTTTTGTGATGGGAAGCTAATGAGTTGGAGCCACAGCTGAGATGGATCTGGTTGGCTTGTCTAATAAAAACATCTCAGTATTGTTTTCCCGGGATTTTAGCATTCTTTCCACAAAACAAAAATAAACAGAGTGTTTTGCTGGGCCATGATTTTTAAAAAAAAGCACTTAATGTAAGCCTCATTTGAGGGAGTGATCATACCACAGTAGAAAATAAACAACATAAATATTATCTGTGTGACGTTAGTTCTGCTATGAGAGCTAATGCCGAATGACACTGGAAGCTCCCAGACATTAATTCTCTGAGCTGAAAAAGAATAGCCTATTGCAGTATTCCTCTGAGCCAGCAAATATCCATATTTATGTAAATATTAAATATTTGTACTAATCTTATATAAATAAGCTGTGATTTCTAGGATAATGTAAGGGATTTTTTTTATGTTACCAAATTGCACCTCCAAAGAACAGAGAGCAGGGAGCAGAATGAGAAAATTGAGTTCCCTAGGGCAGAAGGGCAGGAACTTTTTCCAGAGCTACAGATTTTGGCAATTCAGAGTGCTTCTATTAAATCCCACCTTCACAGTTAACCTTCTCACTGGCTGAGGAGGTTTGATGCAGACATGTTAGTGTGGACCTGACTTGGCTTCTCTTTCTGTTATGGTTTTACCCCAGTCACTAATTAAGCACTATGCAGCTGCTCACACACTCACTCACTGACTGTCCCCTGCTCATGGTGGTATGGGGAGGAGAACAGAAAAAAGTAAAACTTATGGGTTGAGATCAAGACAATTTAATAGGTCCGCCAAGGAAGAGAAAAAATAACCATAATAATTGAAAATACAAAATGAGCGACGCACAGTACGATTGCTCACCTGCTGACTGATGCCCAGCTCATCCTTGAGCAGTTATCACCCCTTGGCCAACTGAGCATGTCATTTTATGATATGGAATACTCCTTCTGGCCAGTTTAGGTTAGCTGCCTTGGCTATACTCCCTCCCAGGTTTTTGTGCACCTCTTCACTGGCAGAGCATGAGAAGTAGAAAGTGCTTGGCTTAGTGTAAGCACTACTTAGCAACAGCTAAAACATCAGTGTGTAATGAACATCATTCTCATACTAAATCCAAACACAGCACTTTGCCAGCTACTAGGAAGAAAATTAACATTATCCCAGCCAAAACCAGGACACTTTCTTTCTCCAGTTTCTCCCAATATCAGCTCAAGATGGTTAGCTGAGATTTGTATAGTCTCTGTAAGTGGGATGATGGAAATAATACGCAGCCATCGGCGTGTATGCATAGGCCGGAGAAAGTCTGCAGGTAGAGGTAGTATGTTTTATTGTATCAGTTGGTATTACTGTAAATATAAGACAAACTTTCAAGGTATGCAAGCCCTTATTCAGGTCTGAAATAGAAGCAGCGATTGGCAGAGCTAAATACAAGCTGAGAACAAATGCTCAGATGTTAATTAGGTATGTATCAATAAGGCCTTTGTTTAAAGAAAAGCTATTTGGTAGTAGTGAAGAAGAAAGGACAGTAAAGAGGGAGGAAAGTGAGAGACACAGAAAGTTGAAGTTAAATGAAGCTGTTTGTCACCTAGGGGGAAGAAAAGACAGGTAGTTTATAGCCTGGGGAACAATCGTAGATCGTGGTGAGTAGGAGGAGAGTCTAATCATAAAAGTCACATCTAAGAGCGTGCTCCTCCATATCAAGTGAATTTATGAATTTCAGTTCTCAGCCTCATCTTTAGAAAGGTTTTTTTGGAGGCTGTTCTGAAAAAGAGTACTAAGATACCAAAGGTGTTTTGGGAGAAATGTTCCCTTAATGACAGCTAGGGTTTTTTTTCATTACAGCTTGACCATATGAGACCATTTTGGTGCATACTGGTTGCTTTATTTTAATTACACAGTTACATTGAGGCCACTGGATTAATTATATTGCATCTCTGGGAATGTGCATGTGGGATTTAGAAATATTCGGGAAGGGAAGAGTTGGGGATTGGCCCCATTTTAGATAGGTAATCTACAAGTATTTGGGTGGTGAGGAAAGGGTAATGAGATATCTGCAGCACTTTGAGAGGATCATCCTCTGCTTTTACAGGAACTTCTGCTGGGGAAGCTTGTAGGAAGCTGTGCCCTTCCTGCTTCATGCAGGATCCTTGTGAGGAAATAGACAGTGAGGCCAGTAACACCTCTGTCACTAGGAGGCCCAAATACTTAAGAATGATGTATTTTAGGTTAACAGCACCACATATTATATATTCTACCAAATAAATGCTGAAAATAGAGATTTTATTCAATCAAACCTGTAAAAAAAACAAATGTTTACTCAATATTGTGAGTATCCTTCAGTAAGAGTTCATCTGTTGATTCTGCTCAGCCCACACAACCCTAAGGTGCTTTTTCATTGTAAAAAGAAACCTCCACATAAAAGCAGTGCTATTTTTAAGTGGCTTTGTAACAAAGTCTGATTTTTATGTGAAACTTAAAACCAGTGAGACAACTTTAGGAAACCTCACTGTAGAATGAAATGCTATTTATCTCCAATGCATTTTTTCCAGCATATACATGTATGGAATTCAAATCAGAACATTTTGTAAAGAAATGTAGAAAGGTTTTATACTATCAAGATGTGCAGAGTCTGTGAGCAGTAAAAAACCAGATACTTCTAGATTACTAAAATGTCCCTCAAGTCATAATAATAAATCAATATGCATGTGTACAAAAGATTGGTGTCTCCATAAACTGACTGAAATTCAATATTTTTAGTCTACTGTGTCTTCTAAAAGTGTCTGCATATTTTATAATATATTCCCTGTGTGATAAAAATTGTCTCTGTATTTTATGTATTGTTGTTTGTTGAGCTCTATTTGCAAACATAAGTAACAGCTAGTACTAGAGATGATATACAGGCTGTATAACATGCCTGAAGAAAACAAATCTGGAAGCATATAAAGACCCCAACTATAAATTTCAGGAACACCATGGGAATTTTTAACCACATGCTAATGCTGTTAAGAGTATACCATAGCTGCGTGGGATGCATTCTTGTAGCTGGCAGGAAAGAAAATAGCTCCAGACTATAGTTAATGTGCACATTTCCACGGTTGTAGTACCTATTTCTTCAAAAAAACCTACCTTTGTTTTAGTCAGTGGGATGTGTAGTCAGTGGGGTGTAATCCCTGTTGCTGCTGTGTGTTGTCCACTGGCAACCATCTGCTGGCAAGTTGTCCTGGAGGTAAGTAAGTGTGGCACGCTGGAGCACTTTCCAGCTCCCAGGTAAGAACTGCAGCTGGAGCGTGAGCTGGCTGCAGGCCCCTAATATCTGACTGCTACAACTTGGAGCTGTCAGCAGGAAAGGAGACTCCTGAAATGAGTTCCGTCTGAAATTTCTGCATATCACTCCCACACGGTTCCCAGATTCAGGGTCTCACATCAGTTCATTCGCTCAGCAGTAGTGTAAAGAGGTGCTTTTGCCCAACCACAGCCTGAAAACCAATTTCAGAAGAACTACTCATGTCCTCTGAAGGGTCTCAAGAGCACAGCCTGGAAATCTGACTCGGGACTCCCCAGCAGCGAAGGCACCATATGGCTGACTCAGGAATCAGTCTTTAGGCTCAGGGATTGTGTCGTCTTGTCCATGTCCTCAACACAAAACCACTTTTAATTAGCGTGGAACGATATAGATAAATTGGAGAAAAGGTTTTCTTCAGTTCTAGATTGGCTGCTTTGATATGATACCAAATAATATTGAAGATAAGCTTGAAATCAAGGCCTTTAAGATAAGAACACTATCAAAAAACATTGTAATGAATCAACATTTCCTGCTGGAAAACTACTGCCTCCGTGCAATTTTCATTTTTGTACTGCAGGGTTACTTTTCTGACAACCAGAAGTCTGGTTAACAATGCACACATACAGAAAGCCAAAGGTCCATGATTTTTATCCGCAAGTCACAGGCTGGTGTTACCCTGGACCTATCTCTCTAATGCAATGGACATCCCTCTTATAAGGTGGATATTTGCTTGTGTTTAGGTTGCATGAAGATACAATAGTAACTAGTAGGATGTCAGCAATAACAATATTGGTATCACAATAAAGTAGATGTTTCTCTCAGTGCATGGTTATTTCAAGGAAAAAAACACAGATATTCCACAATGTAAATTGCCTATATTTTCCCTGTATAACACTACAGCTGTTGACAAACCATGCTGCTGATACAATTGAATTCAGTGGGAACATTCTAAGCTCCTCCTTTTTAAGCTCCTCCTTAGCCAAACAAGACAGAAAGAATGTAGATAGCCAGAATTTGAAACAGTTTTGTATACAATTGCATGTGGGCAGACCGTGAATCAGTCTCAGGTCTTGTTCTGACAGACTGACTGAAAATATGACTAGCAGTGCAAAATCTGTCACAATTTAATGAGATATCAAATGCTAAACATGCAAAGCAACTTCTTTTTCCTGAGATAAGTTTTCAAATTTCTTATTTTTGCTGCACAGAATATCACTGAAAGTAATTCTCTGTAGCAGCTTGTTTCATCACTCAAAAGTACTTGCATTGGTTCATACAAAAGATTAACATGCAAAACACTGAATAATTCAGAATCCTTTGCGTGGGTAGAAAGATGAGTACACTGAAAATACCCTGTTTTTCTGTAAGAAGTTTGCCTTTATGCAAAAAAAATGTAAGTCTGGACTTCTTCTTATGAAATACAAAATTTCAGATGATATTTCAGCTAGAAATCATAAATTTTAGATGGGGAAGGCACATATGGGGTCCATATGTTGTATTTGCTCTACTGACAAGTTTGCCTAGTTAAGGTGCATTTCCCATGGTTATTATCAACTCTATGCCAACAGCCATCATTTGTGATGACCCAAGTTATTTGGCTGCGAAACTCGACTCACAAGTACAACAGAGACATTAATCATTGAAGCAAAAATTCTTCGAAGTCAGGAGTTTCAAATCCATACTTTTCAGCTTAAGATTTTTGCATTTCAATCAAAACAGGATTTTTTTGGCACATGGTGATTGTTTTTTATTTAATACTGGAACATCAGGTTTAAGACAAATACCTTTAACAAAAGAATGTATTGAAATGAAACAAATTAATTTCTGATCCAAAGTTAGTTTTGTTAGAAATTTTGATACAAACCTCATGAAAATTTCCCTTGATTTTATTACAGAACAGAAATTGAAACATATTGTTGATCTGTAAGCTCAAGATGATCAGACCTGCATAAAGTACATAACCAGTGTTATTACTATCTAGTTCTTCTGAACTAATAGATCTCTTGCAGTTCCAGTCCTTGATTCGCTGTGCATAGCCCATTGTTTCTGTCTGATTGGAGTTTTGCTGATTTCCTTGGGACCCAAAGCATGGATTCTTTTTCTTGCAAAGTCCCATCAAATTCATTGTCTCTGAAGTTAAGGCTGTCATTTATGTTCATTATTTAGCTAAAGTATCTCATGTGACATTATTAAGGTTGCAATTTTACTTCATTACATGAGGAAAAAAGAAGAAAAATAACTTATAGCTTAAATTGAGAGAACTGGTGTTAACCTTTCTTTGTTGCAGGAAGCCATCCAAGTGTGTAAAGCGTGTCTGATAGAGAAATTTCCTGGAGAAGTACATCTTAAACAAGTGTCACATTTCTAATTTTCTTTGGGCTGATCAGATACTCAGTAGGTCTTTGAGGTCGCACCTAGAGGGAAGTAAAAGCAGTCACAGAAGTAAACGAAACCTTAGAAAAGCAGGAGTTTACCTGCCAAACTCTCACCCCAAAGCATTATGCCAAAATGAAATGTCATCTACAACCCACCGAAAATCAAAATACAAAGAAAGGATGAAGAGCAGAACAAAATAAAGTCTTCACATGCAACCCACTGAGGGCAGTTCTGAGAATTCATTAATTGGTCTTATGCTACCTCAGAAATTCTTGTGGTCTCTGCAGTCTTTACTTTTAAGCAAAACATGATGTTGGGTGTTTCTCCTCTGGTTGTCTTAAACTACCCATTAAGCTATAAGAAAAATCTAACATCTGACACTGCTTTCCAAATACATTAGAATTTGCAACAGGAAGGACACTAGTATTTCATATACCTGAAAGATCGCTCTTAGCGTCTTGGTGTTTATCCAAGGCAGGGTTTTTTTTTAAAGTTCCCATGACTGGCATGATTCCACTTCCACGACAGCAGCCTGTTTTCAAACCAGCCTCAGCAGCATCAGTGCAGGGCAAACGCTCAACAGTTTTGAAAACCTTATCCTAACTCAAAATCAGTGCAGTGGATTTCCAGTCCTTATTTCTGTGCTTTTGCCAAATACCATTGCAGAGAAAAGACAAAGAAAAATTCACTCTTAAATCCCTTCAAGAAACATGTACCTTGGATATTTAAATGTGTTTTCACATAGATAATTAAAAAGTAGCTCTGAGGAATGATTCCGGAATGAAACACTACAGTTGAATGATTTTCTGTGGCCAGCTTCAGTGTTGGTTTTAACTTCCTCCTAGTAGACACTGTTTGCTGGCCACTGTTCCTTGCAACCTCCTTGCCTAGTCTCAAGCCCTTGTAAATGAGTGGAAATTCCACTGTTCTTCCCAGCAGAAATTTTATCAAGCCCAAGCTGGCTCCTAACTATTGACCAATCTTCTTGTGGTTTGTTTCTGGAACATTAATCATGTACAATCTGTACTGCCTTGGTATTCTTCCAGAATTAAGCATCTTAAATAATGCTTTTGGTACTTATACATTATTGAATAAGCCATAGAGGAAACTGTTAGATAACAAATGTGGACAACATGTCTCTGGTATTTAATGAGTCCCAGCACCTCAAGAAAAAACATGGGATAAATATAACTATCCTAGAAACATTTCATAAGACAGCTGCCTCCTGTTTTAAACACAACTCTCTTTCTTCCCCCTCCCCACCCCGTTTTGTTGCTAGAACATACTGCTGTTTTCTAAATTTACCCTTCTTTACTGTTTATTTCTGCAGAGAGGAGAGGTGCTCTGGGAAGTAACAGGATTGACTGTCTCTTCCTACGAGACCTTTTCCAAGATCTCTCTGCTGCATTTAATTTCTTGCAGGTCGGCCCAAAGACCTTACTGGTACTCAACAAAGATATCAGTCATTCGTTTCCAGAGAACATCAAGTTTTCTCTGGTCTCTGTTACCCTGGAGATTAATACATGATGAGATTTGCTCCATTTGTGGCATAACAGTTGTTTGGCATTTCCTGATTGTTCAGTTACAGATCTGTTATGGCAGGCTTTCTCACTAGGACAAAGCTTTTGAGAAGCTCTCTTACTACTGCTCCCACCAAAAATAACAAATTTATAAGTAGAATGGAAAAAAAAATCTGAGAAGAAAAAGCTGAAAGGCAAGCATTATGTTCATGGAAAGCAATTATTCCCAGATGTCTGTCCTTTGAGTATAAAGTGTACTGAACTAGCTAGTGCGCTGAGTAACTAGAAAGTTTCAGGGAGGGTCCAAGAGCACCTCATTGAAGACTGTCTCTGAAACTTCCTGAAATAGGTCACTATTTCAATGTCATGTTTGGCAAAATACTGGGCTGAGTGTATTTCGCAGAACTTCTTGAACAAAAATACTATACAGCACTCAGATTTACTAAAGTAAAAAAAGACATTAATCAGAAATTTCTTTAAGTAATGTGGCCAAAAAACGGTGTGTATGGCTATTAGTAGGCAATACTACACAAGAATTTGGTTTGCATGTGATTTTGGAAAGAACTTACACTAGCTGGATCTGGACTGCCCTAGTACACCCTAGGGAAAATTTAGCTCAAGTGTCTCTTGCTTTAAAAATCCCATCTGCATGAATGAGCCATCCAGCCTCTGCCTTATCATGCCATTTCTCCTTACCATAAAAGGAAGAATGAAGAAGCAAGTTTGCTCCTGGGGTGAAGACTATGCCCATGGTGACCAAGTTCTCCTCTGCCCTGCTGCATCTTTTCATAGATATTTGCTTTAGAGTAAATACTCTGGGTTACTTACATTTTTTCCTCACCGTGCTGTGATATAAATTAATGAATAATTTCATGAATTTCAATGAACTCATGCTGTGGACTGGCCCATTTTCTGTGGAGCTTTCTCTGAAGTAGCATAGCCTCGCTGAGGATGCAGTTCACTGGATATAACTTCACTGGAATGGTGGCTGCCTGCTGCTGGCTCAGTAACCTAAAACTCATTTTTTGATGCTATAGGAGATCTCAGATAAAACACTTACAAAACCAAAATGTAGAAAGTAAGACCACAACAGCCATTTCATATTTAAAACTTCATATGCTACAGCTGTAAGAACTTCTGCTTGGTTTGGGTTTCAAAGTTACTTCTTCTTCAGATTAATTCATTATTCTACTAGTCCTGTCAGTCCTAGTCTGAGAAAAAAATGGTTTCATTATTCATCCCATCTTACACATTGAATGTGAAAAACGCAGCTCCAGTTGTTTGCTGCACAGCCCAACATTACTGTAGCAAGTTTCTAAGGTAGTTCCTTCTATCAGTAATGTTCAATATTGTCAGCATTTTTTTCACATAGTTTTAAATCTCTTTGTACTGTCAGCTTGGCATCTACTTAACTATGGGTATTTGACAGTCACGTATTTCAAAGCCTTCCTGTTGACTTGTCATCTGCCCAAGATGCCTTCTTGTAGGGATTATAATAAAGGGACTGTTATACTGGGAAAAGATTTGCATAGTTTATTGTTTTGGTTGGGGAAACAGATGTCCAAAACAGCTTTCCAGCTCTTCAGTCAGACAAAACGAGAGCTAGCAATGCACGGATGAATCAGAAGGTAAAATGAATGTGTGTATCAGTTGATTTCAGGGTTGAATCTTTCAGTGATGTTTTGAATACAGACCTTCAGTCAATGAAAGAAGAACTTCTGCTATTACAAGCATGTTGTAGTCATTTTTGCAACCCATATGACATCAGTCATATGAATGATGAACACACATCTGGCGTTATAAAACAGGGCTCTGATCTTTAAGTTGATTTAACAGATGGCAGCTCCTCAGACACTGATGCTGTGGAAATGTGTGATAAACTGAAGCCTTTGCCTGCTATTAGCCAGCCAAAAAATCCAAGTCTAACTGTATTAGCACAAGTTGCTGAAATTAATGTGGTAGGAGTACTTCCAAAAGTGTCTGCATGCATCACACATTTGGCTAAATGTTAAAACAAAAAATCAGGGAAGCACAGCTTTCTGTTTCTGAAAGTTGTTACAACCCCTGCCCTCAGTTTTTAATTCTCATTCCAAATTCACTTCATTTACAGGAAAACACCCACCCAAAAGTTCTGGATACCCTCAAACTAATTTGAATGCACCATCGCTTCAAACAGCAAATTGATTCTACCCTGTTAGCTTTTTGTACACTCAGCACATTTCCCTGTCCATCAATAGACACACAGCTTGGAAATTCCTTCTCATTTCTTTGTGGGTTAATCCCACCCACATAACTTCACTCTTCCCTTCTTCCACAGAAACTTTGAAAAATTATACTATAAACTGCACCTGCCTTTTCTAGATCTACATCATCAGCATTTATTGTTCTCTTAATCAAGGTATGCTGGCTAATGAATATCATACTATGACATACTCTACAGAACATTTCATCAGTAAGGGTAAAATTATTTGCTGTCATTGGTTTATATTTCTATTTTATTGGCCTTTTAATTTGATTTTGATAACTTAATTTCTCTTCTCAAACAATCCTCAGAGCTGGAGCAGTTACATACATTGTAATAAACGGAGCTACAATTCATCATTCATCTCCTTCCCAGTATAAAACCACAACCACAACTAAATAATATTTCCAGTTTATAGAGTGTCATTTGGTCTAGTTAAGAAGCAAAAATAGAACCATCCCCATTAATGGAGCCATGACTCACTCCAGTATGGAGAGGACGAGTGTGGCTGTGGTGGCAAGGGCAAGCCTCATGTTGCTGTGCTGTATTCAGCTGAATTACACCAGGGATGAATCTGGCCCACTATAAATAAGCACTAGCTCTCTCTTATTAAATGGTCTTCTGATTTAACGTTGAGACATTTATGGCATATTAAATGGGTTAATTATGAAGTTTGTGTAGGAGATTGCTCAGTCCTCAGAGATGCTGAGTCCTCAGAACTCCTGTCGTACCAGTGGGACTTGAAAAAATGCAGCTCCTTGGAGGTGGCACTACAGACCTTACAGAAACAGCCCTTGGCCCTTGTTCAGGCTGAACTGTGTGTGGACTGCCCCAGAATCTGCTAGTGCCAGAGTAAGGGTTCCCCCACTCTGGTTTTGGAAGGAGCTCTCCACAATGTTTTAGGGAATGAGAAATGGACCTTGTTCCCTAACACCCGTTTGGCTTGCAGTTCAGCCCTGGGTCTAGGAACAAAGATCATTCTCCTCCTATCGCTGACAGTAACAAAATATGCAATTAAACAGAAAACTGTAACTACTCTCCATTTGACTTTTTCTTGGCTAATATAATCAGAATGAAGACCTTCCAGCACCCCTGACTGATGCTCCTCGCCTCCTATTCCAATGGTTGGTAAATTTTTCCTCAGCTCAATAATTTGGTTCGATATTCATCATTTTTTAAATGTCTCTTACACAGTTCTCTTCCCTTCTTCTTTGCTGAGGTATTACTTTTTCCTAAGATGATTTGGCAAATATTTTCTTCATGTTGTGAATTGATCAGTGCAATTACTGGGCAACATTTATCTTCTGTGAACATTTTACAGTAGTTTCTGATCCAAATTGCTGAATGGCCAATAGCTGATCTAAGTGGCTTGCGCCTTTAACAATGAGCACCAGCAGGTATTTCGGTCTTTGCACCTGGTTGGGTCAATAAGCAAGGACATCCGAGGGAAACTAATTGTTTGGTACAAAGCCTCCCTTAATCTAGCAAATAATTTAAAAACGTAACTCCTTGCATACGGAACAGAAGGGATCAAATTTAAAGTTGATACACTCAGTGACCCAAGGGCACTTCCTAATGCCCCCAACATGTGTTGAAGTTTTACACTCAGTTTTCTCCTGGAAGTGGGGGGAATGGACAATGCAGCAGGTACAATCACCTCTGACCAGGCAAAATTATAAGTCAACAAATCATCTACTACAATTTCCCTGCTTTCCACCATGTCCCCGCATCCACAAACTTCTTCTAATTTTAAAACTCTCCATTCAAACTTCGCCCATTTGCACCTATTTTCTGGCCTTGTTGCTGTGTTTGATCCTGATCCCATAACAAGCCAAGGAAACCAGACACAGAAATCTGAACTTCTTCCACCTTGCAGAAGGGGAGAGACAAGGCTTTGGGTTTTCAGTTTCTGTGACTCTTTCCATAAGTAGATGGGCTCCTTGTTCCTTGCTCACTCAGCTCCTGAAGGAGGACCTGGATTCTTCACTCCTTCTTGTTGACCTCCATAGAAGCTCTGTAAGCACATTTGCTCATTTTTCCTGATTATCCAGGGAGAGAGAGGCAATTTTCTGCTGTCCACCCCTTTTTGACCTTCTTCATTATGGAAAAAATTTTCTGTATAACTCCACTCACTCCTGTTTTTAAGCCCCTATTTCTTACTAAAATGTCCAGAAGAATAAAGACGAAAAACCTTTGGGAATGTTTCCAGTACCCAGGCAGAGAAAGCTAACAGAGACACACGACTTTCTGTGTTTAGAAAATGCAGTGGCAGGAAGGCAGGTGGTTTGATTCAGCACTAATCAGTGAACAGTTAAATAGCTTGCCATCTGATTTACTTGACAAGAAGTATATTACAATGAAATATTATAATGAAAGAGCACCACGATGTTTATTATGCAACACATTGGCAACAGTAGTGATTGAACTTTATTAGACTGCATTTACACAACTCTCTGTCAGAAAATCTCTATTATGCAGTTAACAGGAAAGGTTACAAATATAAAAAAAAAAACTTTTTTGTCTGGGAAATGTTTTCACTATGTTTGCATACAATCACATAACTTTTCAGCTCCTGCACATACAAGATAAGGCCATAAAAATACACTGAGAAGCCCTTTTCAAGCTGATAAATTTTTCTTCACAAGCCAGGGACAACTGGTTTGACAGAAATGGTTCAACTTTATGCTGTATGCCTCTGATGGATTTCAATGTTTCCCTAGCCACTGGGTATCAAGGGACCTTCTAGGTCATCTAATCTAGCATTTGACATGTATTGCTGCACTTCCATTTGTGTCTCAGTTCGAAGCTGGAGCATGAACCCAGTCTCCTGGTGGTCCTCACTCACAACATTGTTGTTCTCACCGTGGAATTGTCTCAGAGCACTTAAAATGGATCCCTTTTGGATGACACTAAATGGCTTTATGGCCCTTAAGTATACAACCAGTGCACATCAACCACCAGAGAACACACAATCAATGGGAAACTAAAGTTATTGTCTCCCACTGAAATGCATGTAGAGTGGATATGGGATCCTCAACACAAGCTCTTTTGCTTCTCAGAGCAGGCTTCAATGTGCCATATGCCTTGTGGATGTAAAAACAGTCAGTGACTTATAATCCTGTTCCTAAGTGTATCAAGCACTGTCAGAAACTGTTGCTCAAGGTTATAGATCCACACTGAACCCTCAGTTCTCTTATACATGCTTTTCAGTTTTGCTTTAATAGCATTTTGTTTGACATGTAATTAATGTCAAACATAACTACCAGCCACAAATACATCAGTATCATTGCTATTATTTTTACTGTTATCATTTTGATCATTGTTTTAATCATTGATTGAGTACTTCCTAAATTTCATTGTGTGCCAAAAGAACTAGACACCCTCTGCTATTATTTATATGCAATGTCATCACAAGACAGGTTTCTGCGTTGTACATATTGAAACAGCTCTTCAAATATAAATGAGTTATCACTGCATTGAGGAGTGAGCTTAGTATCACATCACTGTCACTTTCCCAAGAGAATGCTGGCAAAAAACATCATGGAGGTGCTAAATGTATTTTACAAATACATGGCATAAATTACAATCCACATTGCTGTTGTGATAGAAGCTAAGAGAGCCCAACACCATCATTCAGAAAGATGGTAGCTGAGAGCAGAACTTATAGAGGAATAAACGCTGAGCCCTGCTTCTTTGCATGTTAGCCATGTGGAAAGGGGGAAAACTCTAGGGTGGATGGCATGTTAGCTCCATGCTTTCAGTTCCACCATCCACTGCTGAGATACCAAAGGTCTTATAGATCCATGTAAAGTTTCTGACTGAAGCAACTTCTGCAATGTGGAAGTGTAATTGGAAAATACATTCAAGAAACTATCCAGAGAAAATGTACATTCTTTTACTGTATCTGCACTGGATTTTGTTTACAAAGGAACCTCAAGTCCCACCTTGTATCCACATCTCCTCCAGTCTGCCATCTGGCGAGAACAAAAACATTGCAGACCTTTACTTTGGCAAAGGCACCTATATAACAGAATTACTACATGCCCAGGGCAAAGCAAACTTCCACACTATAATGGTTTAATGTGTAACATATGCAGAGGTGAACTCTCAAAAACCCAGCCAGAGTTACACTGGTTGGCAAGGCTGAAAGAATTAATTAATGGTGATAAGTGGGCTTTTGAAGAGAGAGGAGGAGACTTTTTAATCCCAGGAATGCTGGAAAGATAACTGGCTTTACCTGTGTAAAGTCTGTCCCAAGCAGGGCTACTCAGCACTGGCCAGCTGAAAGGGCTAGCTGATATTTGGAGGAGGAAAAACATGAAAAATGGAAAGGAAGGTGCAGACACTGACTGAACACCTGTCAGAGTTTAAGGAACATCTGAAAGACAGTCTTAGTCACATGGTTTAGTTCTATGTTGTCCTGCAAGGAGCAGGGAATTGGACTCAATGATCCTTATGCATCCTTTCCAACTTGAGATATTCTGTGATTCTATAATTCTATGAGAGGAAGTCATAACTTTAACCTGGGAGGTGGGGAGGAAAATGTATCAGGGTATTGAGTGGAACAGATGTGTGACAAAAACTTTATTAGACATTTCTTCCAAATACAAGGGGTGGTTGTTTCTCCCTCATCTCCTATTCCCACAAAAAAATCTACCTACATGTGAGGCTAACACCAGGGCACTTATCCTTATAAGTCAAACATTCAGGAATGCTGAAGGGTTCTTTCCAGTTACCTAATTACAACTGTAATTGATGTATAAATTTCTACCTCCACCCAAAAATCTATTATTTGGGTATACTATGAGGCACACTGGGCAAAAAAAAGAAGGTCAAGATATCAGCATTACAATTACCTTTGATGCAGAACTGGCATGTAAATCTGCAGCAGGAACGGTGAATTTTGAAGACATTGGGGGAAGAGAAGTAACTCCTATAACAAGAACATACAATACTACTGTTATTCGGTATCCATTATGGCATGAACCACAAGTCATTCAAGAATACAGCTAAACACAATTTAATATTGTGAGTCAAACTCTAGCTAACTTGTTGGCTAACATGGCAAGGCTTTTGCCATGGGAGGAACTTGGAGGGGTAACTTCTGTGAGTAGACATCAGGACCTACCCCCATGTCAAAACCAGTTCCAGCTGGCTCCAAGATGAACATGCTGCAGGCCAAAGCTGAACCCACTAGCACTGCTGGTGGCACCTCTGTGATAATGTTTAAGAAATGGTAAAAAGAGCTGCAGAACAAGAGCTGAGGAAGAGGATTGAGAAAATGTGAGCAAAATAGCCCAGTATAAACTGAGGTCAGTGAAGAAAGGAGGGGAGGATGTGCTCCAGGTGCCAGAGTGGAGATTCCCGTGTATCCTGTGGAGAAGACTATGGTGAAGCAGTTTGTCACCCTGCAGACCACGGAGGACCACAGTGGAGCAGATACTCACACTGAAGCCTGTGGAGGACCCCATGCCACAGCAGGTGGATGTGCCCTGAAAGAAGGTACAGCCTGTGGAGAACCCACACTGGAGCAAGCTTATTGCAGGACCTGTGGCCTCATGGAGAGGAGTCCATGCAGGAGCATATTTTCTGGCAGGAACTATGACCCCATGGGAGACTCATGCTAGAGCACTCCATTCCTGAAGGACTGTAGCATGGA
Source organism: Dromococcyx pavoninus (assembly GCA_033558185.1). Classification (NCBI taxonomy): domain Eukaryota; kingdom Metazoa; phylum Chordata; class Aves; order Cuculiformes; family Neomorphidae; genus Dromococcyx; species Dromococcyx pavoninus. The sequence continues at coordinate 127,242 of JAUMJL010000395.1, read as the reverse complement.
AAGGACCCGTGCTGGAGCAGTATTTGAAGAACTGCAGCCTGTGGAAAGGACTCATATTTCAAAAGCTTGTGAAGGACTGTCTCCCACAGGAAGGATCCATGCTGGAGCAGGGGAAGCATGTGAGGAGGAACGAGAGACAGTACTCATCACAGAATAACTGCAGTCCCCATTCCCTTTTCCCCTGTGATGCTCGTGCGGAAGAGGTAGATGAGTTAGGAGTGAAACTGAACCTTAGAAGAAGGGGGGTGAGGGACATGGTTTTATGTCACAGTATCCTGCTCTGTTACTAATTGACAACAAATTAAATTAATCTTCCCCAAGTGGAGTCTCTTTTCCCACGACAGTAATTGGTAAGTGATCTCCCTCTCTTTATCTTCCCCCACAAGCTTTTCCACCTTTTCTCCCCTGTTCTGTTGATAAAAGGGAGTGATAGACCAACTTTTTGAGCGCTTGGTGGCTAGTCAAGGCCAACCCAGCACACTAACAAATAGGAAAGAAGCCCATCTAAGACCCAGTAGAATAAATTTGTCCAAGTGTACTAAGTTTTCCTTTTCATTTTATAACTGTTATGTTTTACAATTGTCACACGCTCTCAAAATCTTTCCACTGCACTTATTTCTTCGCTATTTATTTGTTAGAGAGAAAAGGATGTATGCCTGGATTGTAGACTCTGCAGAATAATTTTATGTCGTTAAGTTTGATTAAATGTTTTGATAATAATGTGGTTATAAATGTCAGTGGTGGGTAACGATTTAGTGGAAATTTACATTTACTTTTGAAAAGTCTTTGTGCTTCAGGACTAGAATTTATAATGCCTTAGTAATTTATAAAGTAAAATCATAGTTCATGAACTGCTTTTTTTTTTCTTTCCCTCTTTCTTTTTTTAAAAATTCTTTTTTGTTGGTGATGCTGGGGTTTTTTGTTTTTACAGCTCAACTGCAAAGCGTCACCTAAATTGACTGTTTTATGGAAATCCAGTACTCCCACCTCTGGCCCAAGAAGGTATCTGGAAGAACAAAAGCATTTAAAAAAAAAACCAACACAGGACTTAAATACATTTAACTGTAAAGAACTTCGACCTTTTCTCAATATCTTTGAAAGACCATGCTCTAGAAAATCCAAAATATTCTGAAGAGGTTCAGACCAAACACAGGTCTTTCACAAGGTATTGTGAAATCCTTTAATTTGATTACTTGACATATTGTCTAAAATGTTTGTGTTGAGAAGCAGTTTGACAATATGATTCACCAGCTTAGACTCACTTGGGATTTGTTCTGTGTTCCAGCGTTCCTCTGGAAGGTATCCCTGATTTTCACTACCATGTCTTTGCTTGTTTTGAAAATCACCATCATTTTTATTCTCAGCTGAAACCTTTCTAGAAACAAAAATGCTTGTGATTAGAACTTCATTATGATATAAGAACTCTTAGGTAGTAGGCTACAGAGAAAATGTTATATATCTTACTTCTGAAAAAGAAATACATGCAAAATATACCTGGGCCTTCCAAGTAATTACATAGTGCAAATCTTGTCCCATAGAAGTGTTATCTGTGAAATTCTTTTTAGAAAGTTTCCATCAGTTGTGTTATCGGAAAGCAGTAAAATAAAATAATCAGTCTTCCAGCCAGGTAGGGTTCCAGCTAAGGACATGGGCCTGGCTGTACTAGTCCCCACTGTTGGGCAGTGCTTCCCTGTATGTTCAATTGATTTTACCTTTGCAGGGTTGACCTTTGCAGAAGGCTTTTGGCAGAATCAAGTCAGAATCCAAACAAAAAGACTTTGTTGCACTTAGTTCACAGCTAAACCGATACGCAAGTGATACCTGCTTTTGGCCTCTCATTCCCTAGTAATTTAGACTTACTCTATTTATATAGCTGCACTTGGTAAAATGATCCGTTTAGCAGCACAAACTAAGAAATCACGTAGAAGTTCATGGTATGGCATGCCATAATTAGAATCATTTCCTTAGGAGAAAATAGTGTTTACCTAATTTCCTTATTTTGTTTCACATAAATAAAACGCTGTATAAACGGAAATTTATCACCAGGCCTTCACAAGGTTTCCCCACAAGAGGCCATTAATAAAACTAGGTATTTCTGCAGTATGAGGCAAAGTGGCGGAACATTTTGTAAACTCATTAAGAGATGAGGAGTTAAAAGCCCTGCAAGTGTAGGCAGGCTATGAATTTACAATGCTCCCTAGCAGCCTCCAAATAACCCCACTGACACTTCTGCTATAGCCGCACTGGTGCAAATAAGTAGGATCTTAAGAGTTGATAACATCAGCTCATGATTTCTAACGTATTCCAACTCAATGCAATAATGTACCAACAGCTCTGTACTCAAGTGCATCTACTAATCACTTGATTAAATGCTGACACTCATAGAATCATAAAATGGTTTGGGTTGGAAAGAACCATAAAGCCCATCCAGTTCCAAGCCCTCTGCCATGGGCAGGGACACCTCCAACCAGACTAAGCTGCTCAAGGCCCCATCCAACCTGGTCTTAAACACTTCCAGCGAGGGGGCATCCACAGCTTCCCTGGGTAACCTATGTCAGCGTCTCACCACCCTCGACATGAAGAATTTCTTCCTAATGTCTAACTAAATCTTCCCCCTTCCAATTTAAAGCTGTGTGTCCCCCCCCCCATCACCATATGTCCCTGTAAAAAGTCCCTCCCCAGCTTTCCTGAAGCCTCTTCAGGTACTGGAAGGCCACTATGAGGTCTCTCAGGAGCCTTATCTTCTCCAGGCTGATCAAGTTCAACTCTCTCAGCGTTGTAGCAGAGGTGCCCCATCTTCATTGTCCTCCTCTGGACCTGCTCCAACACTTGCATATCTTTCTTATGTTGGGGATTTCAGAACTGCACACAATACTCGTCATCGGGACAGCTTTATTTATTTATTTAATTCCGATCAGTCTGACGCCAAAGGACCTGGGAAGAGGCGGGAGACAGTCTGACCCGCCTGCCCATCTTACACCCCGGCGAGTTTGCAGAAAGGCTTCCCGCCGGCAGCTGGGCTGGCAGCGACCTCTTGTGGCGGCTTCGGGTAGTGCGCCCCCGCCCGCCCCGAGCCGCTGCGGGCACAGCCGGCTGCAAAGGGCTTTGCCCGGCAGGTCCAGTAGGAGCGTGTGCTTCCCGTGTGTGATTTCTGAATCACAGAGGTTGCAGGATTTTGATTCGTTTCACCCAGTTTATTGTAAGAACAAGAGTTCTCAGCCTGCTGCGAGCTGTGGGCGTTGCTCCCCTCCTTTACTCCGCTCTCGTGAGACCCCACTTGTCGTCCTGTGTCCGGTCTGAAATCCCCAACAAAAGAAGGATATGTAACTGTTGGAACGGGTCCAGAGGAGGCCACAAAGATGATCAGAGGGCTGGAGCACCTCTGCTATGAGGACAGGCTGAAAGAGTTTGGGTGATTCAGCTTGGAGAAGAGAAGGCTCCAGGGCAACCTTATAGCAGCCTTCCAGTACCTGAAGTGGCTACAGGAAAGCCGGGGAGGGACTTTTTACAAGTGCATTTAGTGATAGGATGAGGGGGCATGGCTTTAAATTGGAAGGAGGAAGATTTAGATTAGACATTAGGAAGAAATTCTTCACGATGAGGATGGTGAGACACTGACACAGGTTGCTCAGAGAAGGTGTGGATGCCCCATACCTGGAAGCGTTCAGGGTTGGATGGGGCCTTGAGCACCTTCATCTGCTGGGAGGTGTCCCTGCTCATGGCATGGGGGATGATCTTTACAGTTCCTTCCAACACAAACTGTTCTATGATTCTACGATTCTCACTCCTTCCACATATACTGTCCCTCCTCTCCCTGCTGTGCATACACAAATGGGCCAGGTCAAACAGCCTGGCAGCACCAAGCGTCCTGAGAGTGCTGGGTGCTTGGACATGGAAACTGGTACATTCCTCTTAACCATTCTGCAGCACCCTGAAAGAGTTCAGTTAAAAGGAAAAATTCTCCGCTTCGTGCAACTTACCTTATTTCATTTAGATATGTAGTTCCTGAAGGGGGAGAAGGAAAAAAAAAAGTGTTTAAAATGCAGGAAACTAAAATGTGACCTACTAGAGAGTTCCTCTTAGAGAATGCACTTTGGTCCAGCTACCACAGAGGTATTTCTTGTCCCTGTTTACAAAACTGTGCAACATCCCTGTAGAACAGCTTACACAGAAACTGGAAATTTGGCACACAGCACTGAAGGTATGTTTCAATATAGAACCTCAGCACAGAAACTGAACACCACTGAAAATTAATGTACTCCTGAAAAACACTGTCCCCTTGTAGTTCATGTGAATGGCAAAAACTAATGGGCTGCTGATTACTTTGGATCCAATTTAGAAAAGAAACAGCAAGGGAAAGTAAGGAGCATCTTAACCTGTTCACAGTTAAGTGCAGGATCTGTCTGCTCACACTTCTGCTTATAGGTCTTTGCATTACACTAGAGCTGACATAACTAGGAGATTTATATCTAATTTAAGATGCTTTTTAACGTATAGACCAACTGTGAAGGTCCACTTACCTTTCTTCTTTAGGCAGCAGCAGCGTACAACAATCACAATAATAATGATCAGAAGAATAATACCAACAAGTGAAAGCACAACTGCAAGTACAATAACCCACGTGCTTCTGCTGTCTTCACTGTAATCATTTTCTGTTAATTTAAATGGAGAAATATTGTACTATCAGATCCTCAAAACATCCTTTACAGAATAATTTCCTTTCCTGTGAGAAACTATTAACTGCTTGTTGATTATTTAGCACGGAGTATGTGTTTTCCAAGTAAAGGACTCTATTTATGGATGGTGTCCATGAATTTAAAATGTTTCCAATGGAAATTCTTTATTGCAACTGTAACCTTTCCCACTGCTGTTCCTGGTCTGAAAAAACGCAGGGATTGAAATCTTCCAACCTAAACCTTATTTTGTAGATATGCTGTGCCTCATAGCATCCTTTGGAGATCTCTGGGGTTCGGGAGAAGGGGTAAGATTCAATTTAGATGGCTATACTGCAGATATTAAGTGTCTTGTCTAGGTATTTTGGGTTACAGTTCATTTGACTAAATCTGTATGTGTCCCTTTGGATGAGATGCACTGCTCTGAAGAAGCGTCCATTTCTCCCCTCAAACCACTGTGGTAGCCTTAGGTGACTGGGAGATCTCTAGCTTGTTGATATGATTTTCTGATGAACATCATCTAGGCATTTCTCTCAAGGATTACAGCAGGTGTTTGATTTTGGGCTGTACTTGGTAGGGCATCTGTTATCCACTTAAAGAGCAGCAAAGAGCAAAATCTGTAAAGAGTAGCACTGTTTGGGAACATGCACCTACTAACACATCTTCCCTACTAGCATACTCACAATATTAACTTATTCCTTTGTCTTTTCTGAAATCTATGGAGTTAAATAAGGTGATTTCAAGATAATTCAGTGTCTTGCTGAAATTGGTTGCTGCGACCAGTTTTCCTACAGAGCTCCCACATGTACATAGTTTTAAAAATACTTTTTATTTCTCATGAATGTAAAAGAAAGATGTTAGTTCTGATTTTTACATCATCCTTCCCTTTAGTTTTCACCAAATATTTCAGAAGCACTTCTAATTTGGCTACCCTTAGAAAAGCAGCCCCTAAATAATTTTGACTGTTGTTTAGAAGCAAGCTTCCAATCCAAATTACAGGTGTGAGACACATCCAATCATCACAAAACCCATTCTGTTGCACTGGGTTTATGGTTGTCATTTTCTCATTACAGGTTCCAGTCAATGACTCCTTGGCCACATGCAGCTAAAAACCTCTGGAAAAGGAATGACACTGCACAGTGTCAGTGCTATTCCCATGATGTGTGAACCAGAGTTATCTGCTGGTTTACCTGCAATAGGGAATTAAGTAAATCTTTTCTATCTATAAATTTTCTTGGGTATATGTTTAGGGTTTGGAGGTTTTAGACTGCAAAGATACAGAACCAGAACCTCCTATAAAGCTTGAACCTCTGGTAGAAGTCTACATTCTCCAAAGATCAGGTCATTACGATTAAGAAATTTATTACAGTGTTCTCTAATTCTAGTGCTTAATCAGCATATTTTGAATTTCTTGTATTAGAGAAAAAACACTCAGTAAACTGCAAATTCGCATCTAATTCTATAAGCTGTAATGAGTTGTGCTTACCATTGATGATAAATTTGTTCATAATAATTTTATCTAAAGCACTGCAACAAATATCTATATTTTATCATATTTTGTTCCATAAAGCATGCCACAAGGATTTCAAGATGCCTTAAACATGAAATACAGCTATTTGGCTATAGGGAGAAGCTAAACACTCTTGAACAGGCCCATATCTCTGGGCTAGCAGCCACACCAAGGTATTTTGCTCCCTGTCAGGTTCAGGTTACATGCCAAAAGAGGTTGTCTGGAGCTGAAGTGAGAAGGACAGAATACAACACAAATATTTCCACCACTTCAGCACTGTAGTTTCTCCCCTGTTGTGGAGGATCCAGAATAAACTGGAGCTAAGACCAGGAAGCATGAATGCAGGAGCTGCGAGCTCAACACGTCCCATCCTCTGCTGCTATCCAGACTTCTGGCTCCTTCCAAACCTGCCCAAAATTTTATTTGGGCTAAGAGTTTGCAGAAAAGGGAACTTCCCCTAGCACATATTGGTGAGCCGGGACAAATACAAGACTGAGAAAAGACGCATATCTCTTCTTGGACACTTTGGAGCTTTTGGGCTATCTTAAAAAGCAAGGAAGATCAGGCTTATGATAGATTCCCTGTCTTCATCTTCTGGAGGTCAAAGACCACATGAAGTCAAGATTGATGCCAAAGAGAGCTTGGGCCCAGCTAAGGGACTCTGATGTGGATCCAATTTCCTAATAACAACTCTGTGAATGCATCTGCCATGGTAACTCATCAGGAGTTTCCAAATATGGGGTTCAGCCAAACACCAATGAGAGGTAGTTCTGGAGGAGAAGCGACTGACATAAAAATGCATCACCTGTATGGAAAGGTTTGAGATTAAGACTGACCTAGAGGTGCAGGAAGGTAGGACATCCATTGCCAAAGAAATGGTTGGCTGAAGAAGGCTCAGATTTTTTGTTTGCAATTCTTGTGAATGGACAGGTATTGCTTGTGAGGAACATGGAGGAATTTGATTCCTCAAGCTTTTAAGTGAAGGCTGAAATTGATATTGCAGTAATTTTGGGAAGGACTCCTTAGATGTTTGAAGCTAGTCATATTATTTCCTGACAACAGGTAGCTAAGACTGAGTCTGTATATGAAAAGTCAGACAAGCTCTGAGATTTCAAGTGTGATATATATGTAATACACCCTCCTCCATCATAAATGCCACATCTTTATTTCATTCTAATTTAAAGACTTAATATTTTCATATCCCAACAAATTGTCAGTGTCTGCTGCTGCACCATGATTTTTCCAAAGAGAAATGAATGATGGTCCCAAACAATCACTGATTATACACTAATTGTGCTTCATGACATCCATTTTTCTCCTCTTGTGATTTACAATGAGTAACTATGGAAACTGAGAGTGGATTCTTCAGTACTTCACAAATGAGTAAGCAGGGGAATTTGTTAATTTCCTCAGGATAGTTCTATTTTGCTTAGTCAGTAATTAAGAGCAATCTGACAACAAAGAAGTTGAATTAAGCATGGTGAAATGGCCTTTTTCAACCGCATTACAAAGCAAATACTTCCAGAAAAGGCTAGCTAATAATGACTTATACTTAAAATAAAAGGCACAGTTACTCAGTCTCCTCATTTTTTTATATGTCAAAACTTCTATACCAAACTTCTCATCAATCCACCATAAGAATGTCTTTGTGTATGTCACGTTCACCCATTACAGAAGAACTTTTTCATTAAGAGGACCTGTCAGCATGATTACGGAAGTTCGCGGTGTTCACCACATCATAAAAAGAATTGGAGATTTGAGGCCCCACTCTGTACAGAAGACAGTTGGGGAGGCATAGACCCCTGCAAAAAACTCCATGTAACATGTGCATTGTCCATACCACAGGGTAAGACTAATAAAAGGGATTTCACTGTAGGGTGGGCCATGTGAGTGCACCTAATACCCAGTAACTTAAGCTCCCTGCCACGAAATTATTGCTTCAAGTTTGGTTTGCCTTGAGACTGCTCTACCTGACAATTGAGGTGCTTGGTTAGTCCCAACAGAGAAATACTCCTAAGGGCAGTCTGGCACTGCCTCCCTAGGCTGCTTTACACACTGCTAACCCCCAGGGAGATAATTTGTCTTATTTCCTCTTATTGAGTTACGATCTGGAAAAGGAAAACATTTTTCATAGGATTGCAAGGCCTATGTTGCAGTCCCCCTGGCTGGCAACACAGTCCAGATAAAGTCACCCTTTTTCCTGACGAAGCTTCTAGTACTGTGAATGTGTTAAATTATGGATTTTTTTCATAGGATGTCAATGAGGCCAAAGATTAGCAGCATTACAAAAAATACTGACAACCTTAGCAAAAATACTTAAGGTTATCAAAGGTCTTACTAATTGTTCTCAAGAGATTTGCCTAACATCCAAGTTTGGATTAAAGTGACCTTGAATTTCCTTAAATAAAAGGCAATAAAAAGCAAACAAATCACAGACAAAGAATTCAACGTATGTTGCTGCAAGAAAATTTTTACTTTCCTCTAAGATGTGAAAGAGACCATGCAAAGAAGAAAAACTAAGAAGACTTTGGAATAAGGCCCACGAATATGCAGCTTCTCTTGATGGTCTGATTCTTGTTCTGTAATGGACGAATACACCAAGTACAAATATTTTCTTATAGCAGATTGGTGATACATAAAATGTAAAGAAGTTCCTATAAGTAAATGTTACACTCTGCAAGTAGATGTCAGCCTCGGTGCAGCCCTGGGGACATCGACACCATACTACAACAGCTCCATTTCATCTGGTCACTGTTCATACGGACAACTTCCTGAAGTGTTAGTACAGAATCTATTCTGGATTGTGTGCAGAAACTGGGAGTAAAATTCAGGGATTTTTTTTCAAGTCAGCCGTAAAACTGATATTCAATATTACAGGGAACAGGTTCACCTGAGAGCTTGGCTTTGAGTAAATGAGGTAAAAAAAAATAATATTCGTATGACAGATATGGTCTAATCAAAGATATCTAAAACCTCAGTTCATTAAATGTTTGCTTGGTCAAGGAACAAAGGCCTGTTTTCTTAGCAGTGAATCCATAGTAAGAGTCAGTGGCAGATGTACTGCTTCATTTGTCTTGCTCAGTTCTAAGTTGGATTTTGTAGTTCATTAGACTTGCACCAGCCCTCTCACAGATGTGAATTTAACTCTACCTCTTTATCAGGTCATGACTACTGGGTCTCAATTCTATCACCTTTGCTTATCTCATAGTATTTGATTTGCAAATAAAAGACTTTTCAAAATAAACAAGACAAAAAGCACAGTTCTCTTAGAAAACAGTATAGGCAAAGTACAACAAACATTCACTTACCTATAGTAGAATTGCCAAAAATAACAGTTACCGTTGCATTCTGAGGGTAAGGGAGTGTTTCAATGTCAGCTAAACAAGTCAAAACTTCAGTGTCCGTCGGAGTCAAAGTTAGGATGCTCAGGGCATTGTGAAGGCCATTAGATCCTTGACTTTGCTGGGTAACATACCTTGACTTATCAATGAAAGTGTCATTTGTCATCCAGGTAATGTCTGGAGCTGGAGCCCATCCTAAGGCTTCACAAACAATTTCAACTGTTTTGTTCTCTTTTACTGTTAGGGTGCTATTTCTGATGAGTAAAGATCCATTAACTGTAGGAGGGAAAAGATGTTTTGTTCCTTCAGAATATTTGGCTGCATTGTTTTCCTGCTGATAGTTTTAAATCTTATCTTGCTACCCAGAAACAGCTATGCCTTGAGATATGAAGTCAAAACCAATCATTATTAACATAGATATACCATCTGCATGATATAAATATGCAGATATTGCAACTTCATGGGCATGTTGTCCAGTATGTCTGAAGCATAAGTCCCAGCTTATGCTTCAGTAAAAAGAAGGAAATTACACCTTTCAGCCATCCTGATATATCTCCAGCTGAAGGACAACATAATTAAATGAAGTGTTTCTCTCTAAATTTTAAGTATGCTCAGGTTTTATCAGGAAAGATTTACAGGTAGATGATGGGATATTCTCACTGCAAGAAGCATTTCCTTGACAAATGGATAGTGTCTGGTGATTAGATCGTGATTTATTGACTGCACTCTATCACTACTGATGCTTCAGCGAGGAAGAAGAGGACTCATACACAGGGACTTGATACACAGAAACTTTTCATTCCTTGGCAATGGTAGCTTGCAGCAGCAATCACATGAAGAGTATTGCCTTGTGTATCGAGAGTTTTTCTTCTACATGCCATTAAATCAAACTCAAATAAGCAGGATACAGACTGATTGTTGAGTCAGAAATCAGGAGGGATATCTGCCCTGAAGACAGCAGAATGTTCACGTGTAAAGATGCATGTATGGGGTAATCCATACTGTTTCTATCCAAAGATCATTTTTGACTGACTGCTGGTGGGCCTAATATGGCCTTCAGACACTTTAATGCAATCTAATAAAGAAAAAGAGACATAAGGGAAAAAAACAAAGGCAATTCAAACCTCTGTTAATGGCACTCTGAATGTGACTCTGAAACCTGCTTTGAAAGTAAAATTAAGACAAGGAAGACAGGAGACAAAGGATGGTAAACAAGAGCATGTACTCTTTTGCAGGGATAATCTGTGCAATCCACCAGAAGGTTCCTTCAAATGCAGTATAATAAAATAGCTTTCTGTTGATGGCTATACGCACCTTGAACAGAAAGAAATGCAAAGCTGCTCCCATTAGTTTTCTGGGTGCTGCATTCAATTTTTCCAGAGTCACTCAGCTGTGTGTTGTGGATGATCAGCTCTGAAGTAAACATATCACTACTGGTATAATTTTGAGAAGTGAAGCGGTCTGATGTTTCAACAGATCCTTGAGAATTGATGACAGTGAGGACAGGATTTCCATTAGATAGCCAAATGAGAATTATCCATCCTAACGACACACTGCAATTAAAGTGGGCTTCTGAACCAGCAAGGACTGTTGCATTAGTAGGGCCATTTATAATAGAGTAACAAAAGCCAAGACCTGTAAGGAAGGAAAAATCACACTCTGTAAATACTTAAACAACATCACCACCAAAGACCTTTGACTTAATTTCTACTGCCAGCGATTTAAAGATAAAAAACCAGGCACCCTGGTTCAAACAGTATTACTCATGAGGAACACTGGGGTACTAAGCACTTAGGCATGTATCAGGAAAGGTTGTTGATTCGGCTGAACTGGTGCTTCACCTCTGACAGTCATCAGTACCTGATAATTTCAGGAAAAGACACTTGTCTCATTTTGTACAATGCCTGTCAGCAAGTAGTTAAGATCTAAGTATAGTGAATTGACATTGCAACTGAGAAACATCGATCCCACAGCAGTAAACAGTGGTCAAATGCTACAGTTTTCTAATGGATCCTCAAGCCCATCATGACAAACGCAAGAAGCAGAGGTTTATATGATATGTTAAAGATATCCTTAGGTTAAAGATGTTAAAAGATCTTGACCTAGTCAGAGATGGAGATGTGCAATCTAAGCTTTCAACTCCAAACTAGATTATACGGTTTTCTTCAAAGATGAGTTTCATCTTTGGTCTCTTCTCGTACCACTCCAGAAACATCATAATTTCTCCCCTCAGTGATTCACTAGAAAGCCATTTTAACATTTTACTGAAGGAAAAGAGTTCTACTTTAAATAGGAAAATACATGAGTTTTCTAGACTTTAAATGAATAAAGGAGCGTGTAACTGGTCCTCTTTCTATACTTCAGATTGTGACTGATTTTTTGCAGCCCCATCATATATCCTTCCATTCTCTTTAGCCTATTCATCTCTCTCTTCCCTTATTTCTCATGCATACATTACATACAACCTTCTCCACCTTCTCAGGCTTTCTGATAGCCAGAGCTGCTGGAATTTGTGAGTTTTTCTCTTTAAAATGTAGTATGAATTTTGGCTACAATGTTTCAGAACTGAAGACTGATTTCTGATGAAGGCATTCTGCTTTCATTTTCTACTCAACAGAATCAGAGCCTCCTGTTGCCCTCAGAGGAACGAATGTGCAGCTGTTGCCCAGGCAGATGGTGGATCCCCTGTGCGTGGGAAGGCAGAAGCACTTACTTTTACAAAGCAGAAAGTGAAGGAAGGATGAAGGCAGAGAATTTTTTTTTAAAGCAGCAGCTGTGACTACAGTCCCTGAAATAGCTAGGGGAAATGGGTGTTATTTTGAAGGTGAGAAAATCTTGAAGAATTTTGCAGACACCGAACATCATATACCCTAGTCTTCACAAGTGACAAAATTCCAAAGTGTAAGAATAACTGAGATTATTTGATTGATGGCTTAAGGAACAGGACCTGAGAGAGACATGTCATGAGAAATTAAGAACCTGCTTCTCTTTGTCTTTGTTCTTTGTGATCCCTTTAGATTTTGGCTCAGTTCCCCAGAGCACACTATGTCCATGTGCAGCAGAGCAAAGACAGAGGTACTATTGATGCCTTTCAAGGAGAAGTAGCTGACCAAATGGACATAGAGTAATTCAGATTGGAAGTGACCTCAGAAGGTCTCAAATCCAGCCCTCCTGATAAAGCAGGTAAAATCTGAGACTGAACCTGGTTGTTTATGGCTTTATCCAGCCAGGGCTTGAAAACCTCCAAGGATAGGGACTGCACAGCTTCTCAAGCCAGTCACTTCACTGAGTAACTGCCACACACAGACCTGTTGGTGGCAGATGGAGTGGAGGGGGAGGGAGGGGACTGCCATTGCAGGCTCTGCTGTCACCAAGGTCCACCTCACAGGACTGCTCACACTCTGCACACGTGTCCCACCAGGCACAGCTCTTTCTTGTTCCACACAGCTGCTATCATCTCTTCACCTGCCTCTAAATTTGAGTCTGCTCCCTTTTGGCATAGTGCTTACTCGCACCTCACTGTGACAGAGTTGCTCTCTGATGGGGGCGTTGAGAGGTTTTGGTGGGTAGGTACTTCAGGAAATCTCTAGTCCAAGTGTCTGCTTCAAGTAGAAATAACTTCACTGTTAGGTCATTAGCACAGGGCCTTGTCAAGTGAAATTTTGAATATCTCCAAGGACGGAGATTTCACAAGCTCTCTGCAGACCAAGGAGTTCTGCCAGTGAGATCTACACCACCAGTGAAATTTTCATTACTTATAGAAAACATTCATGCTGAGGAAGCACCAGGACTGCCAGTGCTACCCCTAACAATCCAGGCTGTAGTCTGTATAATTACAGCAATTAGATAATACAGTCCATAGCAGTCTAATTAAAATTCTGTGTCTGCAAATTTGGCCTGAGTATAAGTATTCAATTATTTTCCAGGAAAAAGAAAGTCTGAAAAGGCCATTACTCCCTTGCTAAGAGTATTCAGGACAATAAATTGATTTTTAAAGGTTTCATTCAACCCAGATTTTGTAAATTTTAGGTAGCTTATTCATGAATGGATTAACTATAAATTATTGAAAAACTAATTTTTCATTCTGTCAATAGCTGACATGAGTAGGGGAGAATATGGTGTATTGTTTCACACAAAAGAGATGTTTGGTAATTGTATTAATGGAACCAGAGCCCAAACCTCAGTTACAACATTGCAAACAGAGCCTCAGTGAATGCACCCAGGGCATAGGGTCTGTAATCTCATTGCACCAAAATCAACATAATTTTCTGATTCCCAGCTCACATTTAATACTAGGCAGTGTATATGTAAACAGGTTTGTGCCAAGAATTGTTCTTTAATATAAATAGCTCCTCTCTTTCCTCCCCCCACTGCATGTATTTACAGACAAGAGCCTTTTCATTCTTCGTTTTTCAGGACTGTACAAACCTAGATCTCCCTGATTATTTGTATGATTGACTCTTGAGTTCTCTCATGTTTACAAGAATATTTACAAAGGTTTTCAACTTTCCTGAGTTATGTTACCACTACCATGCACCTCATTCTCCAAAGTATATCTGTGTTTGTTATAAACATTAAATGAAAAGCAAACTTCACTTCCACTGATTAAGTTAAGAAAGACAGATAAGATACAGTAAAGTATATCTCTGTTCAACTCGAATGGCTCATTTTTTCCAGCAAGCCTTTGTTCAAAGCTCTCTTCAGGTTTGTGAAGGTGAACTGAAATGCTTTAAAACATGAAATAGCCTGGAGATGAACTCAGCAATCAAATCGCAGAATCATAGAATCAGAAAGGTTTGGGCTGGACGGGACCTTAAACATCATCCAGTTCCGACTCCTCTGTCATAGGCAGGGACACCTTCCACTAGATTATGTTGCTCAAAAGCCCATCCAATCTGGCTTTCAACACCTCCAGGGATGGGACATCTTCTTCTCTATCCACAACTTATCTAGGTTTAACTTAATACATTGATTTATAAACAGTTAACACCACAAAATGACTGAAAGCCATTTCCTCTCTTTTCTATTTGTCACTTTCTGAATGTTAGAGATTGACCACCTTCCTGCGGATGGCATCATTTACAGAGTTATGGGTTTTCTAATGAATGCGCACTGATGATCTGAGACCACTTGTCATGTAATATGGCCCTCTTCCATGGTATTCAACATCCAGTTGCCATGATTTCTACTCATAACTTAAATTACCAGGGTTGTGACACTGCCCTAAGCATAAATATGTCTTTGAATTATCAATTTTTTCTTGACTCGTATTCTAGCCTGCCAGTACATCTATAACTTGTTCATGTGCTGGGTTTTTTTTATTTTTAGGCTTTCTTTGAATTCTTCCTGACTGGCTGAAGTGAACATAAAAAAGCTACCATGATGACAGACACAGCCACGAACAAAATTCCTTGGAGTTAACATCAAAATGCACGCAGTTGCTCATGAAACAGAGATGCAGTACTTATCCACACTGCTCCTCTTTATGCAAATAGATCCCTGTGCATTTGCAATTTATTTCACTGCCTGTGAAAACACTGCACTTTCTTTAGCTGCTGCAGTTTGCTGTGTATCTGAAAAAATGATGCAACTTTCAGTACACTACCAGTTGTTAATTAATCGTTTGCTATGAAGTCGTGTCTTTGAGTTCCATTATAGTCTTGAAATCTGCCCCTAATTATGAATAATGAGTGATCATAGGCTCTAAAAATACACGGCCAATATTGCTTTTGTTTAATTCAGACAGCCAAGACAATGTAGGCTGGCAGGTATCAGTTATTCCTTTATTTATCTAACATAATAATTTTTTATCAGTCCATAGGTATGGCAGGATCTACATCATCTTTCACCAACAATATCTGCTACAGCAACAGGCAATGATTCATTAACTTCTGTGAGCTAAGGAACAGGTCCATAAGCCCTGTACGGGGATCCTATGGGTGGCAAGAGGACCGAGGAGTGGGACATAGCTCAACCTTGCCTCCGTTTAGATCTCAGCAAAGTCCCAGCACCATCAAAAAAGGAGCTTCAGAAGCCTCTCCACCTTCTGCCAAAGCATTTTCAGTGTTTTTGACTTTGCCTCTTTATCTTTTTGCTTCTATTTTTTATCCTGCAATAGCACATGGAGTCCTGAACCAACAGCGCGTTCCACTGTCCTCCCCACATGCAAACTCCGATAAAGTAACTCCTTTAAGGTCAAAGAGGACATTCATGACAGAAATGAAATCTAAAACTAGTTATCAGTGCTTTAAGCTGGTGCTATCAGTCCTTTTGCTTCCTGCACTAAGGAGAAATTTTTAGTGCTAGTTTCATTTACATACTGCTTGAAAAATACCTTGCAGATGGTTGCTTTTAGGCAAATTAAGGCTTCAGGCTAGATTGTCATTGCACTTTACAGGAATTACATATTCGGCTCTTAAAGCTGGTGTAACATCTGCTTCCCCGCACACAACCAGTAAGAAATCCAACCTAGGAATCATCTTTGTGATAGGAAAATGTTAGGCTGTCTTCATGATATTGCATTACCCTTTGATTTCTAAAGAACAAAGCTGAGTCAGGACACCTTCTTTGAGACATATCACTAACTGTTTATAAAGCAGTCACTAGTGATAAAAGTTTGCTTAAACTGATTAGTATTTATGGTATTTCAGTTGCTCAGTCCTTCCCAACAGCATGTAGAATATATACCAACTCTTTTATAAGCTGTTTTTTCCCTCCTCTGTTACACAAATACACTGTCACATCACTGAGGGTTTTGAAGAAACAAAAAATGCATCTCGTTCCCTGGATGATGACTACATTGAGAGAACCTCATTTGCCAAAGAAATGCCTTAGCCCTTCATCACCAATGTTTTTTCTTCCCTGCTTGAACTAACTCTAAAAGACCACTTTTCACGCTGAGTATTTCAGCAACAAAGGCATTGAGACGTTCCTTTCCTTCCCTCCTCTCCTCTGCTGACTCTATCTTTCCTCTTTTATAGGTGACCTATTTGGATGTAGAACACTGAAGGACAAGATGGACTTCTCCTTTTGACATAATGATTCCTTGTTTTTACCAGCCTCATTACTGTATTTAAAACTAATCTCCCCCTCTACATCCATATTACACTTCCAAAAGCCCTGCCTTTTATCCTTCAGTCTCTGTCTTCCCCCTTTCCTCCCTTCCTTTTCTGATGTTACTCTCTGGATTTCTACATTTTTTTGCTTCCAGTGAGTTTTAAATTCTTTTTTTTTCTTTTCGCTCTCTCTTTATTTTCTTGCTCACTCCACCTAGTCTTCTGCTTCCCCTGCCTCATCGCTGGGCCACTGCTTCAGCAACAACTCTGCAGCAAACTGTGTAGGATTTGGTAAGATTTTTCTTCGGTACATATCAAGTTTATTTTGAAAACCAAAAACCTTACAGCTTAGCTTTTGGAAAATGAAAGTAGGTTAGAGTTTGTCAAAGCCTGTAGAGAGGACGGGCTTGTTTGCTTATGTTAACAAGACTTTTAAATAAATGTTTATAGGATGTTTCTGTCAAGTAATACCAGTTTACTGGTAGTCAACAACAACAACCTCCACAGCCCCTAGGTGTGTCTACGTGTCTCTTCTCTCACTGTTTGAGAGCTGCCCCTTGTAACTTCTCCTGACTCTGCTGCTGGACTGCACTGTCTCTCTTCCTGCACTATCGCTTGTCTCCAGTGGTGAGGTGCCCAGACAGGGAGAACTGCAGCAGCAGCACCACCAGTATTCTGGCAACAGGCTGGAACCTTGCACTGCGTGTCGTCCCTGTGGTGTGCAATGGTAGCCCTGCCAAAGCGCATGTGGAGCTCACCCACGGAAATGCTCAAACTGGCTGTGCCATGCAGCCGTCTCACAATACCCAGCCTTGTGACTCTCAGCATCCCAAGAGCAGTAATACTCTTTACAAGAGCAATGTTTGACTCTCCACAACACACTTCTTTCTGCTTTGGGATATCCTCCCATGGCTGTGTGGCCCAGTGTGAGCAATGCCTGCTCACAGTACAGCATTCAGGTAGGGCAATAAAACATCCACTGTAGGCATGTTTTAATAAAAGCATTAGTGAAGGGTAATAGAAATCCTCTAAAACATGTAGTGCTCTGCTCTGGATGCTTTGGAAGACAGTACAAGAAACAGAACAAATAGAAACTGAGGCTTTGTTGTTATAACTTGTCAGTGTTCAAAAATAAGAGACTTAAGGGCTGCCTGAGCCAAAGATTGCATCTGCATCTATGGATCTGTCTTCCATGATATTTGTTTCTAGCCTTTTCTAGACTATTTATAATTTGATATCACCCATATCCAGAGGCCATAAGCTTTACTATTTAATTACATACTGTGTGGAAAAATACGTTCTTTGGCTTGTCTCAAACTTTCTTTCTGATAGTTTTATTGGTTGCCACTAGTTCTTTTTGCTATAAGAAATTGTGGATAGCCATTTCACCATTCACCTCAATTTAGTTAATTATTTCAATAAATCTTTATTGTTCCTTGTTTTTCACAAGGAGAAAAATACCCCAGTCTTATAAAGGCTTCCTCATACCTTTGATTACCTCTGTCACACTTTGTGTCTTTCTCAGACCTAATGAGTCCTTTTTGAA
Source organism: Dromococcyx pavoninus (assembly GCA_033558185.1). Taxonomy (NCBI): domain Eukaryota; kingdom Metazoa; phylum Chordata; class Aves; order Cuculiformes; family Neomorphidae; genus Dromococcyx; species Dromococcyx pavoninus. The sequence continues at coordinate 109,117 of JAUMJL010000395.1, read as the reverse complement.
ATGGAGGAGCTAACAAAACATCCAGTATTCAGAATAAAAGCTTTCTGAAGATTTATAAAATGCTAGGTTTCATGGTATTTCTCTTGCTGAAGACACTAAGTGGTGAAATGTTCTCTTTTTCAGCAATTTACTCTTTCCAAGTTATCTATTCTTTTCCACCACTAGACATCTTCAGTTAAGTGGTGCTTTGCGTTAAATGTTTTCTGCTCCTTTCCTACTTACTCACTTGGCATCGTGACATTTTCTGGCAGATCTTCCTAGTCTCTTTTTGTATTTGGCTGCCCTAAGTAATTCTGCACCACCTGCAAAGTCTGCCACCTCATGGTTCACTCCTCCTTGCTAGGTTGTTCAAGATCTTGTTGAATACCACACACCTCTGGACAACTCTACTGAGAATACCACTCTGCTCAGAAAACTCAACGTTTATTTCTGCATTGTGTTTCCTTTCACAAATTATTAAGCCATGGCAATACTTTCCCTCTCATCCCACTGCTGCTCCCTCTATTCAACACCTGTTAAACCCCCAGCTAGATTTTAATAAAAAAAAGAAAAATCAGCCTTGTGTCTACTACCCAACTAGTCACTTCATATTCACATTTTCTTTAAAGCTCTGCCACCAAGATACCTTTTATCTGAACTCGCTTTGAAACTCAGGCATATGAAATGTAAATTGGAGGCGAACTAGCAAAATGGTAATTCAAACATATTTCTGGAAGCAAAATCAGCTGCTGATATTGAGTTCTCTGCACACACCCCCTTAAAAGCAGTCCCAAGCAGGAAGGAGGAATATGAAAACAAAGAGATGAATGTGGAACATCCCTGGTCACTCAGATGGGCAGTGAAAGAGGGTAGTCTCCCCATTTCCTCCCCACCCCTCACTCCTGTACACTCTAATTGCTCTATGCCATTAGATCATTCAGACTTGGAAAGCACACTTAGCCATTTCATACACTTTAAATAATCCTCCTCTGGGACCGACTGTTCAATCTGTTATCATCGGTAACTGCTACTTACGTGGCTTTAAACAGTTCACGCATTTTGCCCACAGTGGCTCATTTCACAGGTTATGAACATATCCTACCTGGTAGCAAAGAAGTTAAGATGAGAGGAAGTAAAATCAGTTTCTGGAACCTCTCCATTGGAGCATTCTCTCCTGGTCTCTAAGGCAGAAGGCCACCAGCAGTCACTGCATACTTGAGCAGAAGCTGAAGGACAGAACATATCGAGAAAGTCGATAATGAGCTGCTGATTTGCGTCCTGTGATAAAATGTGACTTTGTGACCTATATTACTAACAAGGGGAGAAGATTAAATGAGGGAGCGCTTGGAAGGAGAGCAGTAACTTTTCTCTGGTTTGAAAGAAGAAGAGTTTTCTTCAGCAGAGAAACCTCCTCCCACAGACCTTAAATCTCTCATGTTCTCATTCCCTCTTGGCTATTAAAACACTACTGCTTCAGGATTGGCTGTGTCAGGGAAACTCCATCTGCACCAGTAAAGTTAATCATGAGCAGCTTGAAAAATTAATTCTCTAAGCTGCCTGCAAGTGTGTGTGTATTCTGGGTGCACTTTCTGTGCTGCCACTGACATCCTGGCAGTCTAATGAACCCTGTGTTCCATCACATACTGTCAGGCAGGGTAACTGTGCAAGATGCCAGCCACTCCCCTGGCATCAGAGGGAAACAGACTTCAGTATGGAGGAGGGGTTGCTACAATCCCTTGAAAAACTGATTCCTTCTTCACCAGGCAGCCTTCAGGAGAGGAAATGGGAATATGCACCACTGCACCAAAAAAGTTTGGTTTGATGTGTTTCTGTGGGCTTTACTCCAAAACTATGATTCCCATTCATACATTGCCAGGGAGATTCTGGTACCATCATTGCTGTGGCAGTCCCTTTAGGCCCTTACTGCACAGAGGTAACTCCAGCCACTCCAGCCAGGAAGAATGGCTCCCGCCACCCTGGCCTCTCCATCCCACCTGCCTTGGGGCAAAGATGAGAAACACCAAATTTCCTCTCAGTTCCCCAGACTGAGTGCTCAAAAAGACTTCTAGTGTAAAGAGGGTCCCCAGAATTATTTCTCTGAATCTAAGAGTTTCTCTTATACTCAAAAATAAAACACTACTAGCTCTCCACTCTGGTCAGAGATAAGATAGAGAGCTTGGGTGGGAGCCATCACCTCACTTCTGTATTTTCTGCTTTTCCAGTATTGGTGTTTCACTTGTGCGATATTATTCTCCTCCCCCGCAAAATATGTGGGAGAGAGTTTGATGGTGCTGCTTGGTTTACAAAGCTCTCATCTGGGAAATTGAAGCTTCTTTTCATGAAAGGAATACAGGTCAAAGGACGCGGTTTTGTGGCCAGCCCAAAATTCTTGACAGAAAAGTGGTTTTAATTTCAGGAGTGTTCTTTGTGGCAGCTCTGTGCAATGCATAAATAATACTGTGACCACAGAGACACCCTGAGTGAATTTCTTTTAACAAGCGTACTTTTTCAACCACCCTTTTGCTAAAACTAAACCACACCAATGCACCAAATACAAAAGCCTTGACCCAGGTGTTTTGCTGCCCTTAAGCAAGCAGTTCATTAACGGTTTTAAAAAGACGCTGCATTAATTCCCAGCAGAGTTTTTGTGATACCAGTGGTGGTGGGATTGTGCAAGGGTGGGTGACAGTGCCTCTCACGGGTGACTGTGTAGAAGGAATGTGCCATGCCCAGATCTTCCCTTCCCATTGCACTAACACAAGTAATAAAAAACATTTTTGCTAGCTTTCCAAGCATGTTCAGCTACAGCATCAAGAAGTATCAGAGCTTTGTTCACTGTTCAGTGCTTTAAGCAGGGGGTCTCAATGAGTTTACTGCAGTATTTGTAACCTGACCAGCTCAGCTGCCAGCTTGCTCTGCATCTTCCCATGTCTGCAAGATTTCAGTTTTCCTTGCCAACTTAAAGGACAGGCCTGTCAACTAATCAATATTTTAAGACAAACCTGTGGGCTCATTTCCTCACCTGAGTGCTGGGAGGGGAGTTAATTTGTAGACTGGTTTGGTTTTACACAGTGCATTTTTAGAAAGTTTTGGGTTTTTTCTCATTTCCACTTTTTATGTGTGGAGGAGTCCCCAGCAGGTAGCTGGGATGGAGGGTCATTGTGCATGGCTTGAAGGGATTTCTCCTTGCTCCGTCTCTGGTAGCTCTCCACACATACACATATCAGTCAGCAGTTTGTTAAGATTTAGCATTATCTGTCATACAAAGAGAAACAGCCCAAGTAAAGCAGCAAGAAAAAAATCCAGAACCCAGGGCTGTGTTGTTTTCCAGGAAGCTGCGATCCCAGGATCTACAGGCCTGGAGAGGACCTTGCCAGCCACAGCAGCACCCTTCGTACCTCCACTTACAAACCTGGCTGCACCAGTACAAGCTGATCTGAGCAAAGTTTTATGGAGAAGAATAAACTTGCTAGAACCTTATACCCAAATTCAGGCCAAAATTAATAAATAGCCTAGGATTAAGTAAAGTGAGGAAGGAAGGGGAGGCATCTATAACATTTTGTTTCACTCTGTTTCATAATGAACTTTCAGAAGGCCAGGAAATATTACCCAATCTCCAGGTGAAACAGGATTTGTGGCCACTGATGAATTAAGTATCTGTGATTTGGCCTGAGCTGCTTTTCACCTTCTCTGCAGCTGCATGGGCGACTCGCACTGCCAGCGCAGCCGGGGGGGGGGGGGCACCCACTCCCCACAAGCCCGCGGCCCTACTCTGGACCTCACTCCCTCCCACCTCCGAACCAGAGACCAGGGGATAATACTGATAATATTGCCTTAAAGAAGTGGCAGCCGGATCCAGTCTGGCACAGAGCAGGGCTAAGATGTTTTGGGCACCCTGTGATGCTGGGGACATCCTAGGAAGAACAGCAGGAAATGGGGGTTGCAAAACACCCCAGCTCACCCCATTGCTGCCAGCTAGGGACTGGCTTCCCTGCTGTGGCAGGAGCAGGGGAGAGGGTTAAATTATCTTTCAGCAGCAAGCTCTTTCTGCTGGGAAGTGAATAATGGCTCTAGAGAGGTTACCTGGATTGCTTTTCCGGGCACCAGGAGGGTGTTTCCGAGACTGCTTTTCCTTTGACGACAAGCCAAGCTCACACCCTATGTTCAAGGAGCACAGAAGGAGGCCAGTGGTATTCAAAGACAGGAACTCCAGGCTCTCGCCTCCTCACCCTGGGTAAACCTTCTTCAGGCGTTGGGGCAGCTGCCTGAGGAGCCGTGGGGAAGGAGCCCTGACCTCTGTTGCCTTTCAGCCGCCAGATCCGGGACAGGTGCCTGCTCTGACATTGTCCCCGCGGTACAGTGAAGTAAGGATTGCCTCTCCCCTTTCCCCCGCCCAAATACGCCTGTCACAGTGTTAATATTTAACTGGTCCCACAGGAAGCAGGGAGCAAACTTCACACTGTCCCAACCCAAGAAGCTGGATGGGCGCTGTTGCATGACGTCTCGGCTCTGCCACTTTGCCGTGACGCAATGGGAGGTGCAGGATTTATTCTCCCCTGTTTATAACTGTGCTGGTCGGCGCGTCAGTGTCCTGTGCTGAGGCTGGAGCTCGTTCTGCTGTTGTGGTGCTGCAAGCTACAAGACAGAGAGCAGGAGCGCCTACCCTTGGGCTCTGCACCATCTGTGCCCTCACCAGCGGGCACTGTCACCTCATGATGTCATCTGCCAACAACAACCCCCAATGAGGTGAGGGGATGAGCCAGAGCCAAGGTACGTCCAGGATCTGAAGGAGACAGGAACAGGGCTGGAAACAAGCCCATGACATGGTGCCAAGGGGCCCATCCAGGGAACGGGGCCAGAAGCAGGGATTATGCAGGCTGCAGCATTGCCGGGGCAGGGGCTGACAGCCCCAGGGGTGTGGTGTGGGACATTGGGCTTTGGGCAAGATGGAGGATCCCTGAGGGGCTACCGAGGGAAGGTTAGGTCCACAGGTGTCCTCAGGACCCTGTCAAAACGGGGCTTTACTGAGAAGTGCAACATTGTAAGAAGTTGATGAAAAACTGAATAGTTTTCCATCTTTTCATGAAAAATACAGTCTCAAGTGTTGGGGGGGATATTTTTTATTTTCATATTCCTTTCCTCCTTTCCTTTTATTTTGGGGAATTTTTTATGTTACGTCAGGAAAATGTGCATTAAAATATTTCATCTAATTCTGAATATTTTGTGTTACTTTGCTCAGTTAAATCATAACTTTTCCTACCACTTTGGCAGTCGTGTGCATTCACCAAAGCCTTGTGATAGATTCTCTTTCAATGGCTGCAGCCTTCGTCTTCCTTTTATAGCCGAACTGCATCCTTCACATTATGCCATCATTGGTCAGTGAGTTGAACTGATGTGACACATCAAGAGACATCTTTGGTAAGTCCATCCGCCAGGAAGGTTGAACCATAAAGGGACATATGACTTTCCTGAACCGTACTAAGAAGGGTAGCAGTTAAGTCAATAATTTCTGGCTCACTGATTCAAAATGTTCAGTTCAGCAAAGGGAAAAGAAACAGTCCGTTTGGGGAATTTTGGTAAATTTCCAAAATTAAATTTCAAAACCTGTTCTTTATTAGAAGAATATCACCCCAACTTGTTTAAAAAAAGAAAAGCTGTGAAACCTGCAGGAAGTTTTTTGACCAAGTATAATTTAGTCTTTCTACTTCCTTGCTTTTCCAAGCATCTCATTTTTTTTTAGCCTAAAATCTTACACTCTTGTTAAACAAACAGCCCTACTTTCACAGTAGTATTCTTGAAATACCTTCTATGTGTTTTGATTTGCATCCAAACAAAGCTAGAAGAAGAAAAGGGAAAACACCTAATTAGGAGATTCAGTCTCTGGTTGCTAGAGTAAGAAAAGTGCAGAAGGTTAAAATGGTTTGACTGGATATTCAGCTTGAATTAATAAAGATAACTTCTTGTATAAATGCTTTGGAAAGGATAATAACTGCTTTAAAAACTCTTACGAAATTATCATTTGGCATTACCAAGAAGAGATTGGCTCAGTCATCTTTGTAATTACTCTTCATGTAGATTTAAGCTGCTATTAGATCGCCCCTTAACCTCTTCTCTGCCTGACTCTAGCCTTGCTCCCTCAACATCTCCTCACCAGTGATGCACTCTAGATCAGGGGTGATAAACTCACGGCTCCTACCATTCCGCTCCTGCGGCGTAACGCGTGTCACACACTCTGTACACATGACTGGCACACTGGCAGGAACGTAGGGTCAAGGAGCTTGGTGCTGCCACAAGGTAGCAGTAAGGTGCTGAGCCATATAAAACAAGGTGGAGGGCAGGATTCGGTCCATGGGCCGTGAATTTGACATCCCTGCTCTAGACTTTTGCCTGCTTGATGTCCTGCCACCGGACCCTCTCTAGGTTCTCTACGTTCTACTTGAGCTGAGGGACTCAAAAACCACACTCTGATTTGTAGATGTGTCTAGTAAATGAGAATAACAGTTTCTCTGAATTTGCTGGCAACACTTCTCTGAATGTGACCTAGACCATTGCTTTCCATATTTGCAGTGAGAGGGCATGGTCGGCTTGTATTTACCCTAGTGTTCATTTCACCCAGGTCTCGTCATTAAGATTTTTACTCACTGTCACTGAAGCTGTACCACTGCAGCCTGTACCTCAAGTCTGTTGCACCTGTTGTGCAGAACTTTGTGCTTTTTCACACTGGGTTTTATGATGTTTCTGTTGGCCCAGTTCTCAAGCTTATCAAGGTCTCTTTTGGATGTTGTGTTGCTGCACCTGTGCTACAGGTGTCGTTATCACACCAGCTAATCACAGGCTCATCAGCTAGCTCTTTACCTCACTGAGGTCTGTCACGGTATGGAGATTAGCCACGTCCTTAAACACCTACACACATCAAGATGCGAGCACCGCTCTGCAGGCCCCCATGACAGGCATTTCATTCCTATCCTCTCAATGTAGAGAGGGATGGTTGAAGTCCACAGTGAGAATTGGGTGTGTTGTGGCCTAGAGCATCCCCCATGTTTACATCCTGCTCTGGGTCTGACCCCACCAGGAGTCATCAGGAGAGCACCTGTCACCTCCACGCACATTTTCTCTCGTTTGGCTTTCATCATCCCCCTGGGTGCATCTGGTGCACAGAGACTGGATTCAAAAGTACTTTGTTTTCCCTAGGGCTGCTTAGGCTTCCAATACATGTATTAATATTTTATGAGTTATTTCTCACTGCCTTTGTTAGTTCCTTCCATACTTTGACTTTCCTAATGAGGTGTGATAGCGTGATAAATAAAACCCTTGGCACTGATTAAGATGTGCATGGGATGAGACATTATGCAGCACCATAAAGTGTTCAAATCTCCAGCCGCTAAGAACATCATGCACACACAAGACCATCCACGCTCAGGAGTATTTGAAAGATCAGGTCCTAAGTTTGCCAGTCTGATGCAAATGGAAAATAATTTTGTGAATCATCAGCTTGCATATCAGGCAGATTTCTACCTCCCACTCCAGTTTCTCTAGACACTTCTTTCCAATTCTACCTTTTTCTTCTGCTTGTGAGTAGGAGAATTTCTGGCCATTATTTTTTTTCCTCCAACCTTTCCAAACTCTATTTTGCACACCATATAGTTTCTTCTGTATGGTGTGTAAACAGTGTAAACTGCTGGAGCAACCCTCATTGCTTTTGTTGTGGGGTGTGTTAAGTCTGAAACATATGCCTCTACCATTTCCTGTTCAAGTCCACACAAGAAGCCCCAAGTGAAATGGATTTTCTAAGAGTCACTTAGTGAAGCTTTCTGACATTGTCATTGTGACCATAAGTGTTTTTTTGCTTTTCCTCACAGGAGAATTGGACAAATTTTCATGATGGAAAATGAAGAGCATTTAGACACCTTCATTTATAAATTACTTCTAATGAGCAAGAGCACAGCAGGGGAAGTCACCAGTCTGTACACTTTCATGCTGTACATTAGCTTATTTAGCTGAGTCAAAGAAAATAAGATCAGAGGTTGTGAGCATTAAAATAGCAAAGAAGAGGCACTTACAACACTAAAGCTGATTTGAGATCAGTACTAGAAACAGGAATAAAATTCTTCGTTTTCCCATGGAAACTGGCTTGGAAAAGGATTTGAACATTACAAAGACTACAAAAGCTCTCTATTAAAAAAAAATGTTCTTTTCTCTAGTGAAGAACGGGAAAATTGAAATATCTAGAAAAGACTAAGGTCAGAGACAAGCCGACATAGTGCATGAATTAGCAGTCTCTCTCTTGATGCCTACAGCACATTTTTCTCTAGTAGCCTATCAGGCCAAAGAGATGCTAAGCCATAACTTTTCCAAATCTGCTTCCTTTTTTTCTCCTCTTTCTATGCTCTTACACCTTTCCTATAATGTTTGCTAAAATATTTGCTTCTCTGAAAGGCACGATACTCATTCAAAACAGTTTTTATTAGAGCTAGCTATAGAAGTATAGCTATAGAAGGGAGATACACAGATCCCTCTCTCACAAGATTTACTTTTCAAAATCTTTTCATTAATCTGTTCATATATTGAAAACTGACCACAGTTTTAAGTTTTGATTCAAATTTCTCCTTAATCAGGACACAAATGCACTAGAAGAAAAGCTCTAGAAATTACAGGGCCATGCCATTTCCTCTTTCTATCACTTACGTGACTGTTGAAATGCATTTTCCCCACGTTGTTTCCCCTTTATAGGGTATGAGAACTCTGGAGACCCATATGTGCTTTCAACATCAAAAACAGTGAAGTCTCAATGCCAGCTGGGCTCCTTGCTGTCTACTACATATATATTTATGTGAAAAATTACAATACCCCAAATGTCCCTCTGTTGCACAAGCAATAATATAATGTTTGTCTCCAAATTTTAAAAGAAACCTCAGTTTGTAAAAAATTGTTTGCTGAGTGAACAAGAAAGAATTACTGGACAGATACATTAATTATCCGAAAGATAAAAAGTGAGTCTGTGGGGATACATCCAGAAGAGCTGCAATCCTTATGAAAACCAGTGACTACCCACAGCATGCAGAACCCCCTCATCAGCTACTGCTAGCCAGCTAAGACACAAGCACCTATTTTAAACTATTTATCAAGGATTTTTTTCTGTACTCATTAAAAATATAAAAGTACTAGAGATAACACTAGATAACTAGAGATAAGACTCCTAGTACAAGGGTGTAAGGAAGGCAAGATATGTGACCTTTTGATGAGGCCTGCCTGATTATTTTCACTACATCATAGTCTGAAAGACTGAGTTAGGCTCAATGTGCTAGTTTAGGCTGCAAAATTTAACTGAGAACAATCCCACCGACAGAAATTGTTTCATATTGATATGAGGAATCCTGTTTTATTTCCTTCCTAGGAAGGTAGCATATCTTTGTCTTGACCTAAAGATTCATGAAGTGGCGCTACTTTGAATCAAGACCTGTGTACATGCTTAAAAACCACATAACACCAATATAGCTCATCATTTTTGTTGCTGTTGTTCATTTTTTTCATCAGTATTCTATTGCTAGTAATTATAAAGCCATAACTCTGTGAAGAATTGCCATGGGCCCTTAATGAGGAAGGCTTTGGATATAATCTTCTTCCAGACTTTCATACACAGGAGGCCACAGGATTAAACACATTATTTGCATGGACAGTTTTCATTTGGCATTAATAAATCTGCACAACTGGAATGCAGTTCTTCAGTTCTTTCCTGCCAGCACGCCTTCAGAACTGCATTCCATGTTTCCCCTTTGGCAGGTGCATTCTTCCTCTCCAGCACTGAAATCAGTGATGAGTTGTAGCTGGTAAAACAAAAATGTCATAATTCAAGGAACGTAGATGAAGACATTCATCACAGAGTCTAGGTGACAGTAAGTAAAAAAGAAAGTTTATCACAGAATGAAAGAAGATGCAGCTTTGATCCTGTTAGGAGGAGTGTACATCTAAAAAGGACATTTTTAGTACTTTCTAATACATCAGTTTCCCTGGCAACATTTTCTTTAGCTTTAGAAATGTTTTGTCTCTGGTCCAAACAGTTAGCTTAATTGCTGCGGTTATCACTCAGTTTATTCTAAAGAACTTTTCAATGTATGGTAGCGTGCCAAGAAAATGTAAACATCATCTTCTACACTCATTATAATCACTATTATATTTTTCATTATTGCTCTGGGTCGTGATTTTAGACTCCCTCCTGATCTTTACATGCACAGCCAGATTCTTCAAGGAGTTCAAGCAAAGGGCAAATCTATCCAGAGCTCCTTTAAAACTGGTGTGCTCAACACCTATCAGCCCATACTCAGTAGATCCAGCTCTGAACATGACAGATGAATAGTGCACAATCCCTATCAGTGATATGTAGACACAAGCACTATGCCCAGAGCTCCAAACCCCACAAGACTTACCTGATAATGTCAGCAGAACTGCCAAGGGAATACAAAATTGCACAACTTTTCTTTCTTTCCTGATGTTTTTGCAAGGTTGCCAGTTATGAGAAACGTTAATACTTACAGCTCTGAAAACATAATATTAATGAATATTCACTAAGTGATCTGCAGATGTGATACAAACTGACACTGCAACGATGAGAGAGTAGATTATCACCATAAAACTAGGCATTATATGGAAGAGCTGTCTTTTTTGCATTTTCATGAAATACATCCTTATGACTGACACCCTACTGCTCCCTTTGGACATTCAGTTAAGATCGCCAAGTAGAAATGGCAGGGATTTTTTCTTAGAAATTAATGTCTCCCATGCACTATACCTGTAATAGCAAGTCTGTGACTGAAAGCTGCCCTTCTACAGTAAGAGAGCTTAAGTCCCTGGCAGAGATTCTTTCAGATATTCAATTTCTCTTTATGTGGCAGAGTAATGGAAGTTCTCATGATCACTGCTGTATTTTGGCTTTCTTTTATAGAAGAGCAGTAAACTTATTTTGATATTTGGCAACTTCCTTTGCAATGCTTATGGACAAAATAAAACTGCTTTCAAAATAAACTGAGGGAACTGCCGAGCACTGAGATCTCAAGAACACAGTAATGCCTGATATGTTTATAGGGTACAGTTTCCATTCCCCTCTTCTTCTGAATCCCAAGCAGCACTTTCTTCAGAAAGCTGGAGAATGCAGTATCACTCAGCTACAGTGCCCTCTGGCAGCAAACTTCCTGCCACTTATTACACCTGCAAGGCATGCAGAGTTTGGCCTCAGCATAAGGGGTTGGGATTCCCAAAATGGGCTGAGGGGGCGCATAAGCACAGAGGTGCCTTGCACGCCCTCACCCTCACCACCAAGCTCAACATGCCAGTCACAAACACAGATATTCTGCCACCTCCTCACTGCTGGCAGGAGCAAGTTGCATTGCTCACGCACACTGCGGCTCACTCCCACTCCCACTCCTGCCTCGCAGCTCAACTCACTCTTCTTTTTACTTCCCTCGTTGAACCTTTACTAGCAGAAGCACATGTAAAAGCTACAGGTCCCTTTATGTACTGGAGTCAAACATTTACTTACAACTGCTGTTCCAGCAATAACAATTAAATTAAACATGAAGGGAACAGAGCCGCCTGGAAGATCTACAAGCTGGAGGTGTAAATCACACCACATAACTAATTTATGACATTCTTCACCTACAGCTGTACGCTGGCAGTTTGTAAGTGTAAGGGCGGCTGTGATTTCTAAGTGCTTTTGGTGACGAAAGAATAGGAAGCTTATTACATGGGCCTCTATCCTTGCACCCAACATCATAAATTAAATGAGGTCAGGCTAGGTCAGTAGCTGAACGGAAAGGATGTTGCATACAGGGTTCAGTTGGAGAGATTCTGAGAAGGGACTTGGATTTTTTTTCCCCGCAAAAATAATGTCATTTTGATTTTGTGAAAGATACAGCTGCAACAAGATTATTTCTCAACCATTGAAATTGTGCGATTACATTTTTCAGCAAAAATGTACTTGAGTGAACTTTTTAGAAGGGTAGACTTAAACCCACTGTATCTCTAGGTTTTGAAAAACCTCTATTTACTCACCCAGAACATGTGCAAATTCAAGTTTGAAGTCCCTTTCTTCAGGCTGGATCTCCTATGTACTGCATATATCTAGGTCCTGTGACTCAGATGCTTTCCTCTGTCATCTGGTGTGTTTATGTTTACAGATACTTCTAGAAATATATTGGTAGAATGAACTGATGAACTTAAGTCCAGTTGCAAACCAACAAGCAAAATACACCAGAAATGTAGGTGAGGTAAAAAAAATAAAATAAAAGATAACGGTTGTAAAAGAGACCTCTTCTAGTCACAGTATTTATTTCATACGTGCTTATGTTCGGCAAACAATCTGATGGCCTTCAGTGATTTGACATTTCCCTTTTAATTGGTAGGGGAACAGCACCATGCTTCCCAATCCCATGGAACGTGCCAGTCAGCTACAATCAAACAGTGCCGGCTGTGGTGACACAGGCAAAACCATTTCAGGTCAGAGTTTGATCTTCCTAAAGGTATGAGCTGTGATTAAAATGGTCTCTTATAAATTCCGTTGCTTTGGTTTTACCAATCGTGCACTTGACACTCCTGTTATTTGGGAAAAATGTTCTGAATTCAGGTCACAGGCTGTTCTTAAGGTTTTGTTTTATGATGGCTTTGACTTGCACCATGTGTAGACCATTTAGGCAAAATGTGGCAGAATTGCATGCTTAATACTTGGGAAAGCACTCCCATTCTTGATCACTTTCTCTTTTTTGGGGAATTACGTACTTGCCGTAGGAAGAGGAACTAATCAGTCATTTTAGGATGTATATACTAAGGCATTTTAGAGAAGGGGAGAAAATTCAACAGATTCAGATTCAACAAGGCCTGCACTTGACTCACAACAGCCCCATACAGCACTATAGACCTGAGACAGTGTCTGAAAAGCTGCCTGGTGGAAAAGGACCTGGGAGTGTTGGTTGATAGCCAGTTGAACATGACCCAGCAGCATGCCCAGGTGGCCAAGAAGTACAACAGCACCCTGGTTTGTATCAGAAATGGTGTGGCCATCAGAACTAAGGAAGTGATTGTCTTGTACTCGGTGCTGGTGAGGCTGCACCTTTGTGTTCAGTTTTGGACCCCTCACTCCAAGAAAGATATTGAGGTGCTGGAGCGAGTCCAAAGAAGGGCAATGAAGCTGGTGAAGGGTCTGGAGCACGTTTTATAAGGAATGGCTGAAGGAACTAGGGTTCTTTAGCCTGGAGAAAGGGAGGCAGAGGGGGGACCTTATTGCTCTCTACAACTACCTGAAAAGAGGCTGTAGTGAGGTGGATGCTGGTCCCTTTTCCCAAGTAATAAGTGATGGAATGAGCAGAATTGGCCTCAAGTTGCACTAGAGGAGATTTAGACTGGATATGAGAAAAAAAATTCTTCAAGAGGGTTGTGAAGCATTGGAACAGGCTAAGAAGTGGTGGAGTCACCATCTCTGGAGGTATTTAAAAGACCTGTAGATGTGGCACTTAGGGATATGGTTTACTGGTGAACTTGGCAATGCTGGTTTACAGTTGAACTTGATGATCTTAAAGGTCTTTTCCAACCAAAATGATTCTATAATTTTATGATTCTATTCAGTTTAAGTGGAAAAAGAGCAAGCCTCCTGACTTGACTAAATACATTCACAACCAAAAAGATAAGTGAACACACAAAACTGTGGTAACAAAATACTTTACTAAAATATCTTACACTGAGTAGTTAGATTAACATTCTCCTCTTCTATGCAAATAATGCAAACAGTATCACACATTTTATATTAAATATTATATTGTTATTACATATTATTATATTATTATATATTATATAAAAATTTAAGGATCATCTGACACAGAAAGCATAAAAAAATGTTAGGATAGTGCACTACTTCTACTGATAAACTCCTCCAAAATTGCCTAATTCTTTTATTAGCCTACACAAAACTTTAAAAATAAGTATATGTACACTGCAGTATTGTGGTTACAATTCCAGTTACATTTCCGATCTTTTTGTGATGGTCTCTTATAGGAAAATACACACAATCTGGCAAAAGGCCACTAATACTGTTTTGACTGTGTTAAAAATCGTGATCTGAGGCCTAAGCTGCAAAAACTAAATTCATTTAGCTGATACTGACTAGGACAGTGGCTTCATTTGAATAAATGAATTTGCCTTACCTGTAATCATCTACTTTTCTTAAATTACCCTTTCCAGCAGAATAACCTTATATTTTAAGTAATTAATTATTCATTTCCTATATTCTTATTCAAAGCAGCCTACTGAATGGAGAGAATTATTAAATCAATTTCTAATTTATGGGAGCACAAAGAAAATGGTATGTTGAGGAAAACAATGTGCAACAGAAAGCATTCACTTGGGAAGCTAATTTGAAAAAAGAAGCAGAACAGGCTATCTGAATCCATAAGATTTCAACCTGTACTCATTTGGTCCTCATCAGGGATTTAGGAGTGATAAGCCAAATGCTTCAGATAGGCAGGCTATGAAATGCTTAACAATATATACTCAGTGGGGAGAAAATATTTCAAATGCAGTTATCAAAAGAAAGGCATCTTGTATGGGTCACTTGAAATTACAAATAGACTCCTCGGAAATCCCACCAGAATGGGACTGTTTCACAAAACACACGTAAGGACCTTATTCCCAATGGCATGGTAGCTTTGACTTTAGCCCCAAAAATGTAGTAGTAGCATCTGCAATCATGATTAACAGAGACTAGCACAATCTTCCCAATTAGTAGCTGTATTCGAGTAATTAGGAATGCTCCTGAACTAAAACAAAAACCACAGTCAAGACATCTAGCAGAAGTCAGCCCTCAAGGATAACTTTTTTAATGATGATTCAAAGCCAAAAACTGTTCAGGTAAGACATATTTTAATGCCACTCTCAAGCAGTCATTCAGGGAAGCAACCCAAAATACTCTCTCCTAATGGGAGACTTTACTCTTCGGCCATAAACTCAGCCTGACAGAAGACCAGCATCTGTACCATCCCAGAAGCCAGGCGCCACCATACTTCTCAACACCTGGTGGAGGTGAACAAGTCAACCCATCTGTAAGTAAATTAATAGCTGTTCTGCTGAAATACAGGCTCCATGGGACTACATTGAAGTGGTCTTGCCAGCTGGGATAAGGTTGCCACCTGGCACAGAGGTGGAAGTTAGACCCACAAGTGACTGCAGGATTATTTCACTGAGAACAAGAATAGGCCAGGATGAACATTAGGTCACATTAGGCTGTCCCAGATCACAGACCCCGTAACCACAAAAGAGGGAGCTAGGAGAGGCCAGGAAACATTCCTTTATGCTCAACATTTTCCTATAAATTAAAGCAATAGTCAGTTTGCACTTGGGTGCAATAGTAATGAATGGCAAAAAGACATTTCTACAGGTTACATGGAAAGAATAGTGATTAAAATGCTCTTGCTATGTTTTATCAGTCTGACCCATCATACCTACTGAAGGAAACTGCAAAAGTACATGCACTACAGCAGGTTCAAAGGTGCATACACCTGCAGAGTTGGGATGGGAGGTGGAGAGATGCTGTTCAACCCAGAGATGGGCTGCCCACTCCCTGGAAAATCAAGCACCTCCTGAGTTACCCACCATACCACCTGGACAGCCATATCCCTGCAAACACCATATACACAGCTATTTTCACAATGGGAAACTTAAAACAAAGAAGAATATTCTTCTGCTAAACAAATCAACATTACATCTTTCATCATCAGTTCTCAAAAGTAAGTGGATGAGCTCAAGTTACACTATATCAGAAGAAAACAAAACGCTTTTCAGGATGGAGCATATTCCTGCTGAAATATTTAACCTGCTCTTCAAACACCAGCAAGTAAAAAGAGACACTTGGACAGTCCTCACAAACTTCAATAAAAAGAAAAGAAATGATAAAAATAAATAACCCCTAAGTAATAAATTATCTCTCCCCTTCTTTTTTCCATGATCTTTAGTATTTAAACGCCCTCAATCCCAAGGCCATGTTCTGCCATCCTGGGGCAGTGTCTGGTCCTGGTTACCTTCACTGAGCCTGACCCTGACCTTAACTTGTCGTCACCAGGGCCTGTCCGTTGCTGGCTTGACCACAGACCTACCTCATCACCATGATACAGCCTTGTGATCGGGACTCTTAGTTGGACATGACTACCATCTGCAGCTCTGTCTCACTCCCTTCTGTGTGTGTGTGGGGCTGAGCCCTGATGGCTGTCAGATCCCCCTCAGCTCCCAGCTCATCTTCCCCTAGGAGTAACCATACTGCTCTCTAAAAAAAAAAACATTTCACACACAGTATAGGCTTTCAATACTACTTGACTGGTAAAACTGATCTTTTCTTTGTATGAAAGCAAATCAAATAGGAGTTTTATATAAGGCATGATTTTATGAACACCTTTCTCCCTTCCCATAGCTCAAATGTACTTTTTGCAGCACCTACTGTAAA
Source organism: Dromococcyx pavoninus (assembly GCA_033558185.1). Lineage (NCBI taxonomy): Eukaryota > Metazoa > Chordata > Aves > Cuculiformes > Neomorphidae > Dromococcyx > Dromococcyx pavoninus. Next base: position 92,664 of record JAUMJL010000395.1, on the reverse strand, counting down.
AATTGAATTCTTTATCTCTGAAGCCTACAAACATCCTAGTGATTTCATGAGTCTTTTCTTGGTAATGAAATGAGAAATGAGGCTTCCAGACTAAATGACTACTTGGGCACATTTTCGCACTTGTCTTGTTTATGCACCCAGTAAGGTCTCCCTTACACACCCAGTTCCTCATAGGGAAAAAGATCTAAATCAGAGATACTGTTTAGATCACTGTAAGTCAGCCTCGGCAAACCCTTTACCATAGCTGTCAAGCAATTGAAGTGAAACACAAATGTAAAAGATGTCTGTGGGGTCCATTTTAATAGAAAGACTAGGACACTCCACTGAGCATGGATCCAGCTTTGCCACATACCATTTTCAGCAGAAGGCACGTATAGGGTAGTGGATGCAGTAGCCTTACACATTCACCAAGTGACCTGCAGTACCTACGGTTGTCCCTAGGGCAATGCATAGGCAAATTCTTCCATCTCTGAAAAAAAATTATGTAGACTGAAGGAGGGGTCTGTGCCACTGTGCAGTTTTTCCTACACAGAGCTGGCTGCAAGGGCAGGGTTGCAGGAGAGGAACATCCTGACAGCTACTAACAACTTTCCTTAAATGCCTGTACAGATGGGTGCAAATGCAGAAATCTGTCAAGGGGGACTAGGAAGATGGCACAAATTTTCATCTCTGAATGGAAGTACTTTGACTTTTAGTTTGACACTGCAAAAATGTTTCCAGTACTGTAGCATCAAGGTTTGAAAGGCAGGTTTGCAGGCCTACATCTTTCAGAAAAAAATAATTGTGGAGCATTTCAGTTTGTTAATTCATGCAGGGAAGGTCCTAGAGTACTCCTCCATGATTTTCTGTCACTAAGTGATTCCAGTAACTCAGCTGCTCAGATGGTTCTACTTCATGGCACATCACGATTTTCTTAAAGCGAGAAACAGAGAAACTAATCCTTTCCGGAAAAAACGTCTGCTCCGAATGAAGCTCCTCCAGCTGAATTTTTAATTTGTCAAGGCACAGTCCTATGAATACATCCTCCAGTTTAATGAATGAAACACTCTCTGAAATGTTATAGATCTGAGTAGCAACATCGGTGGATAAAACATAACCAGTCCCAGAACAAAAGGGTGGGTACGTCTTTCCTGGATACTCTTCTGTACTCACATACCACTTACTCCATTTTTTCCGTATAGGGTACTCATGGAGTTTTAAAAAACCTGTGAAGAATCCAGTGGTCCTCCTTTTCCTTAGAAGAAGCTCAGTGAGGTAAAAAACGTTGACAAACACATCTGTGTCAGTTTTCATCACAAAGCTGGACTGGTAACAAAATCTGTGAATCCATTCAATTCCCATCATGGTCTTTAAAGTTAAGTTGTAATATGTGTCTGTAAAATTCTTCTGAATAATGTCTTTGTACTTTTGGCTTTCAGCAGCAATAAGAGCCTGCTGGCTGAGATTCATAGTGCTTCCCAGGAGGAAATATGTCACCAGGCGCTTGCCGGCAACTATTCTTTCCTTCCCCCAGGTTTGCCGGATGGCCATCCTGGCATGGACATGGTGGTATGAGGATGCCACAAGCAGGACAAGGAAAGGTGGGTTATCATTGCAGTCTATATCTGGGAGCTGTGAGAAGTTTCCTTCAAATCTCCTAAAAGTCTCTGTGGGAGATATGTAATATTGGTTGTTTTCACAGAATATACAGAATTCGGTCAAATTGTTGTAAAAAAAACAGAAGCTAGCACAGCTGAGCCCTACAAGGCAAACAAACAGCCTGAATTTTCTGAAATCCATCTGAAAGAAACAAGAAGGAACAGCATATAAAAAAAGATAATATCTAGTTCCTTTCTGTGCTTTATATCAAACTCCCTGCATAGGGAATTTAAGCCAGGTCATCTCTAAAGGAAAGCTACCCATTTCAGGGCACTCGCCCACACATATTTCTCTTAATATCCTTCCCACAAGATGTTCTATTGGCAATAAAACTCACACTCCCACTTACTGGAATCTGCCCCCCAAGCCACTATATCTCAGAAATCCATACAAATGAGTCCACCGATACCAGTTCATTGATGCTTCAGACCTTCTCTCCATTTTCAGCATTTTACAGACCACAACTTTGACCCATTAGGGGTCTCACAAGCCAGACAGTGGAGAAGCACCAGATATGTTTCTATGTCAGATAAGAGAATAAAAGCTATAGGGTTTTTTACATACCATATTCTTCCATGTGTTTGAAAAGTGCTTGTGTCCCAGAGCCAGCAAGTGCTGACCAACTGGCAGACCCAGACAGGTTCCTCCCATCTTCATCTTCTTTGTGTCCTGTGGGGCTCTTGCGCAGACCCAGAAATTGCTCCCAGTCTTTTTCCTGGAGGGGCCATGAGTCGCATGTTTGACGTTGGGTCAGCTGTTTGGAAAAACAAAAGTGGTTCAGATTATTTGCGTGTTTCACCTTTTTCAGAGTTTAGGTGACTCACTAGGGCATGCTGAGGTAAGAAGGGGGTTGTCCATACCCTCTTTCTTTTTCTAGATGAAAGAGATCCACACAATAACAACAAGAGTCATTCATTCATCTTTGTAACAGATTAATGTGCTGTGTATCTGGTTACAAACCTAGGATAAAATTTGAGAGAGAAAAATTATCAAAGCAATCCCAAAAAGGTCACAATGTCAAAAAAATTACACATCTCCATAAACTGACGTAGTGAGAAGAGCATAATGCCTCAGTTACTCATTCCGCTAAACCATGGGTCCACTAACTACTATTTTAGAGCACTAGGATGGGGAAATATTAACCAGGGGGAAGGCATTTCTGCTTCCCCACTTCTTAATAAAGGATTGGATCTGGCTTCCCATTTGAAAATACAGCAAGCCAAGTTTACATTCTCCAGAGCTGTAGATTGCATTGAAATCTGATCTTTGCCTTCCGACCAGAAATGTTCCTAGACTCCGCCTAGACTCCTCAAAACCATGTTAGCATTCTTCTTTTGCTCCAATTCCTCTTTCCAAGCATTGTTCAGGTTCTGTGTTGTTGGCTTAAGTTCATCCTAAAGTTTGGCCTGGTGTTCCTGCGATCAAATCCAGCTCACCTTACCCATAAGAACAGACCTGTCAACTTGAGCTGGTATTCTCAAAAGCACGAAACAAGTAGAATTGGAATCCTGGTTTACTAAAATCCCTCCTACGGTGAAATGCATTTTTGGAATGATTCAATAAGGCATTTTGAAAATATTTCAAAGGTCCACATTTCTTCTGCTACTTATATTTAAATTAGCTTTATCTTTAAATACGCTATTCCTCAGATGCGGGATTTTTTCATATGTATAACTCACAGTAGTCTTGAGATTAACTTAAAAATTGCTTTAATTAAATATATATATAAATGTGTGAGAATATACATATGCATATATATACACATGCACATACACAAAAGAGTATGCAAAAATCTATTCTGCATCTGTTCTCATGTTCTTCAGTGGCCTGCAAGGAAGCACAAGAATATCCTGAAAATAGTGTTTTCAGGAAAAGGTGGTGTTCTGAGGTTGACAATAGAGCCGCAGAAGAGGCTTCTGTTGCTGGCTCTCACAAGGCTGTTCGAGGCTCTGACATTTCTCTGTTTCAGGAATTCCAGTACCTGTACAAACAAAAGCCCTTCAAATACTGAACTAAGAAAGCAATTGAGAACATTTTTTTTTTATGAAAATGCATTAAAACTTTTTCAGAAATACTCAAAAGCAAGAAGCCCTACTTGTTTTATATGATTTCAGTAGAATCTGACTAATCTGACTTGGCCATATTTACTCCTTACTTGTTTCTGGGTTTGGTCACTGGTAATAGATCTGAGGATAATAAAAAAAGTCCCTGTTCTGGACAGCTGGGAGAGCAGTCTCCCAACTTATGTTCTGGCACGTACTTAACATACTGCCAGACGGTCTTCCTTTTTCAGTCCATGTATGAGGAAGCATACCTTATGCAGATATATAAACCCACACACATATTATACCTGGGCAAAATTTATGTAAACTCTAAAACATATTTAAAAAAGTGTGCAAATCACACGTATGTACATTTATCCTACTGCAGCAGGTACCAGTCTACTGCCAGCAGGCAGGCAGTGGCCTTGATAAGAAACACACACTTCCTGGAACAAAGTCTGATTTGGTTCTGACTGTGTGAAAGCTAGAAACCACCATCTTTTTGTGATCAGTTTAATCATCAAAAGCATTCCCGGGCTTAACAGGAACTGGTAGGAACTTTTTCTCAATTAAATATTTGCAATGATCCATAGAGGTATTTGCAGGGTGGATTATAGGGGAGTGCTGACAAGGATCCAGATTGCACCAGTAGAACCTTGAGCATTCCCAGTTTGGAGTGTCAGCTCTCTCCATGTCCCCAGTCATGTGTACCAGGGAGCCATCCAGCTAACATGCTGCACTCCACTGGGCACTCCCGCAGATGCAACTCCTCACTGCAACCTCCAGTCCTGCAGATCGGCTTGTGTGGCCCCCCGACCAGGGACAGCAGAGTAGTCTCAGCCTCCCTGTCCATAAGAGACTGTGCCTTGTCTTCTGTTATGATCCCATTTCTTCCCTGTTTCACCTGTCACAGTAATCTTCCCCCTGTATAGCACCAGTTCCCCAATCTCCCATTTTCAGGTAAACTCAGCAAACGTGCTGGGTATGGGTAGTAATGTAACAAATGTCTCTTCTGACAGACATGTCTCTAATTTTTTCAAAGCTCAGGAGGGAAAAGTTACCCCAGATGCCCCTAAGGCCAGTGGGAGCCCATAGTGTGATAGGGGGGCTTTTGGGAAAGATGCATTTGCACAGGTACAGCCTTGATGTCCCAAGCACCCAAGCTTGCCAATATGTTACGAGGTTGGCATTTATTGAAAGAACACCAAGGGAAAGTATGACAGAGAGAAGACCAGTTTCCTCTCACTGAGGACATTTTTTCTTTTAAAACCATCAATTTGTTTCTTTTTATCAGATTAACGGGGAAAATTCTGAAAGTTAAACAGCACTTTCTATTAACACAGGCAGGTCAGTGCTTTGGACCACTTAATTCAGCATATCTGGGAATTAAATCATGCTGATATCAGCTCCTTAACCCTGGGATGCAGAGCCCCTGTCCCATTTCTCACCCTACCCCTGAAGAGCAAGTGTAGCTTCCTGGGTAAATGCTCTGCCTCCCCTACCGCCTGCTAGAATGGTTATATATGAAGGACAGCTAGAGAACAGCTTCTGTCATATTTAAATAGGACAGCACAGGTGTGACTGCATTTACCAAAACCATCACTATCCAGCCTAAAGCACCTTGCTATACAGCAGGGATATGAGCATAGTTATGTGTTACAAGGCCTGTAGTTTCTAAATTATTTGTCATTGTATCTTTCCTACTTTGCCTGCATCTGAGAAACAATACACTCTGCAATTCCAGATTTCCAGACTGCATGCATATATCTCCATGGAAAAGTCCTGCAGATGTTAATCTGCAGTGAAAAATAAGTCTACAGGAGGTGGTCCAGAAAGCAATGGAGACTTACTAGCAACAAATCTTTTTTCTAAAGGTCATTTTGAACAGCATCCAGTATTTTTGCATCAATCCTTCATGTTTTATAGAAAATCCTTTTTCAGGAAGTTATACTTAAGTTTTCTCTATGATCTGAGAAAGAAATTGCAGTTTGTTACTACGTCAAAGATTTTCCTATTGTTCCAACTGCAAAATATTTCGTGCAGGACATCACTGCCAAAAGACTACCTGATTCTTGTCCTAGTGAGTATTTTTTTTTAAACTGACTGGCACGGTGTTTCACAGCTTCGCACAGATCCACATGAAGTTTGTACAAAAGCCTGGGGCCCATGTGACGTGGGCTACAGGAGCCCACAGCCCAGTGTTCTCATCACACATGCCTGAAAGGAACATATGAAGAAAAGAAAGTAGTTAAGGTCTATAATTTACATCAGACAACTGCAGCCCTCTACATTGTGAGTACCTATTTCCACCAGTGGCATGAACTTCATCCTGCGTTCTGCCATGATAAGCAGATTAGCAATAGGTTTTCTCTGTTCACACCACTGACCCTGTGTAACTCCTTCATGTTGCACAGTGACAGGGCTGTGGTAACTCCTGTGACAAAGACTATTTATTCCATCAAAATTAATCTGACACCTCCTTTAGGTCTGTTAATGAGTATAATTATCTAAACGGCACCAAGAGATCAAGACTATATGCCATACAGATCAGGAAAAGCAACTGGCCGGAGGGCAAGAGAGGTAAGTAGGTCTAGAGCCCCCCTAAGAAAAAGATCCAAAATATCAGTTTAAGGAAATAAAGTTTTCTTAATTTTTCTAGGGCAAAGTTACAGTCATGCCACTGAGTTCAGTGGACAATGGCTGTTGGCTTTTCATTGAAGTTCACGCATCAGCCAGAGAATAACCCAAACCACAAGCAACTAAAATGCTTTTGACCATCTGCAAGAGCTGCTGCTTTGTAGAGGCACCGGCAGCTGTAACAAGACAGACCCAAAAGCACAATGTGCAATGAGGACTTAGAACCTCAAATACTACACTGTTAAATCCAGCAGCAATATTTCCATTTTCCTTTCCTAATAATCAAAAGTAACATGTAAGTACTAATAGCACCTGCTAACTTTTGATTTTCCTCAGAATAAAGCCTCTGAATTGGTTTCTCAGAAGCTCAGCAGGACATGAAGAGGAATTACACGTGCATAGATAATAAGAAAATGTCAAGTACAGCAGGAAACATTTATTTTTACCTAAATGCAGGCATTTCAGAAGAGCAGTGATCAGCTTGGAACCCTCAAAGATAACGTGTCTGGGGAGATAGTGGATTCAGCAGGGGCCGAATCACCATTTGTACAGACACTAAATTGTTCATCCCGTGGGTAGCTCGGTTTCCCCCCCAGCTCAAGCCCATAAATCAGGGAAGGAATAACCAGGTGCCCCTGGCCCAGCAGCTTTCAGCCATCTCTCTGCTCCCAAAGTAGGATGCTGCCCAGCACCTACCAGAAGTTGTTAGAAACAGCAGCGCCCACTCAGATCCCCCACAGGACTGCCAGAAACACTGGTGATGAACCTCTACTTGCAATAAAGGGTTGCGCAGGGACAGACTACTTTGCTTCGTCCCTTGAGAGCACTGTCTGGCTCCTCCAGCCCTCTGTGCTCTGTGGCATTGTCCCGCAGAGCCTCTCAAGCCAGTTGTGCCATTTCCAAATGAAGGAACTGCATGCGGAACAGCCACCAAGATGATGAGGCTAAATGTCCCCTTTTGGCACTTTAAAATGTCACTTCAGAGGGAGTTTTATGGTAATGTATATTAACAATGTCTTCACCCAAATCAAATGTCAAGACTGTCAGGTAAGAAGGGTGGAAGATCAGAAAGGCTACAGGACAAGGGAAAATCATCTTCTGCTGCCCTTACTGTCAGACCATAGAAAACTTTTTCCCTCTACTACCTCCCACCAACCTCTGCTATCAGGATTGTCTCTCCTTGTCAGTCTGTCAGTGAGTTAAAGCAAGACATTGTTCCTCTCCTTCAGTTCCCATCATTTAAGCACTGAGTTGCTAGGCACTTTGTTCACAGCTATTTTGCCTTTTTTTAAAAAAAAATCTTTTGTCATTTTTTGTTTCTTTTTTTATTATTTTGTCTTCTTTTTATTGCAATGCTGCTGAGGGGATTAGCTTTCCCAGCTGCTCCCTGGGTGCCACCCCTGGCCTGCCATCATGCGGTGTGCACAGGGAGAGATGCTCTGACAGAGGGTGCTTTTGATGCTTAAAATAAGCCTCAGGCTCTCCGGAAAGAGACTCTGGGTAGTGGGTAAACAATCTGCCCATGGCCACACACCTGGGCGGGAGTCCACATCTCTAGACCCCACACTGTAAGCAATCCATTAGACAACAGATAGAAAAGGAGAATTACTGCTACGGATTTGCAAATCCCACTATGCTGTCTGGCTTATGCTCTGTTGTTATGTTACTAATACGCATTTGGCTGATTGACCCTGTAACTTTAACAGCAGATAGAATCTTCTTTGTAGAATAATGTGCTGGTTTTATTTATTAATTTGGATTTTAATAAGGAAAAAAATGATTAAAAAAAAGATGGCACATAAAAACGAGTCAAGTTTAGAATTCAATATTACTAGGAAAAGATCATATCACCATATATGTTAAACTCTAGATTAATATTAAACCCAAGGAATTCCCATGCATATATACATAGTACAGATCCATACAGATATATGCATATAACAGTATTTTTTAAGCAGCATGACCAACAGCCTAAACACGGGTATAGCTATAACAAGCAAAGAAACTTTTTTCCTAGGAATCACAGAAAAAATTCAACCTTATGTCTTGAAACAAAAATTTCCAGCATTTCCACCTCCAAATCATGTTTTGTGTATTGCAGAGGTAACGTACTAGAATTTAAATACAGCACTAACATATTTATATTAACAAAACATTAACATGGTAGTGGTCAAAAGAAGACATAAGCATAGCAGAAATTTGTCACCTAACATTCACCAATTTAAAAGGTGTGTCTTTATTATTATAGGGAAAGAACAAACATTTGAGAGTCCTGTGCACTAGAAAACACAGTCTTTCCAGTTCAGATACCTAATTGTCACCTTGGATGTGGAGATTTCCATGACTAAAATGATTGCAATGGCCCAGAACAGAGGTTCCCATGGCCTCTGGGTTCTGCCTCTGAGAGTACTCAGATGGCAGATGCCTAAAGGAGAATAAAGATCATGGCAAGGGTGTTCTCACAGAGGGAAGGCATTTGTGGCACAAGGTTCTTCTGAATCAGAGGCTGCATCTCCCTCTTTATTAAAAAAAATCACCAAGAACCATTAGCTCTTGATGCACTGTGATCTCATCCATTCAACCATGAGCACTGGCTCTTGACATTTGTTCGGGAAAGCCAAACGCATTCTCAGACCAAAATGCAGTTTTGCTCTCAAAACTTCCAAAAGTTTATCAGGAGATGGATCTGCTCCCATAATGTCACAGGAAAGAAGAGCTGCATCTGAAGAGTCAAAAAGAAATGTATTTCCAGGGACTTTAGCCAAATCAAGAAAGCTTACTTCTATTTTAAAATATCATTTGGTATTTTCAAGCTGCCTGCCAAATTCTCTTTACGAATTCTGGCCCTAAAAAGCCTTCCAAAATGTAAGTCTTACTAAAGCAAGGCCAGATCCCTTTTCCAGAAAGGAGAAAGATGTTGCAGTGGCAGTTGTGATATGGGCTGTTAAGCATCCTGTTGCACAGTTCAGACTATCGACATAAGGAAACCGTACAGGACAGACATTACAATCCAGCTCCCAGTGTATCTGCTTTTTGCCCTTTTTAGGAACATATTTGGACAGTTTTGACTTAATCTATTTCCACAGGCAATCCAAACAAAGCTGGCAGGCAACCAGCAAAGAGACATCCTCTCTGACAGGCAGAGGTAATAGCAATGCCCCTGGGATACTCCCTCCTTGTTCTCCCAGAAGGACCTTTTCTTATATTGGTAGTAATTTTTTTCCAAACATTCAGCCTAAAAATTGTCTTTCTGTCTCTGTCTTCCCTTCAACCCCTGTGTACCAAATATCCCTTTTCGGGTTTATCATCCTCAATGTTAATAGACTAATTTCTTCTAATGCTCCCTCTCTTCCTAAAATACTTCCATCTTCCAGTTATCACTGATCATAATGAGCATATTTAACTTCTAAGAACAGCCTCATGAATCAGCTATCTTACTACAATTAGTATTTTACTTCTTATGTTTCAAACTCCAGACCTCACCAGAGGTAAGAAATGGTCCACAGTAGGATTAACTGGAGCAGCCTTAACCTGTATAAACCCATGATGTTCATCGCGCTTGACAGGAACGAAGTCCAACTCATGGCCACCCTCTTATCTTCATAAACAAATAAATGAGAAAAATTTTTCTTTAAGCTCTTGCTGTCTATGCTATGACTCCAAACCCCTGGTTCTGTGAGGTATAAAATCATCATTCTTCAAAAGTTGTATGTATGCGTCTGTGTCCCCCAAACCAAATTATTTATTGGACCCTGACTTACAAGCTGTGCTCCATGTTGGACTCATCTTAACAAAAAACAAAAAGAAACCTGAAAATAACTATATCAAAATACACGAAGTAAAGGACCACTGCAGAGAAGAGATAGCTATGCAGATCATACAAAAAATGTTCAAAACAAGAAAATTTCCACATAAAGACATTCCAATGTCACTCAAATCTTTCATAAACAGAGTTCTGTTCAGCTGTGCCAACATCACTGTAGGATGAGGATTTGCCAGGATGCTATCTTTCAGACGGATTTTTCCCCTATTTTAAGCTAGGGCAGTACATACATGGAGTACCTAAGCCAAGTGTTTGTGCCGTTCTGAGCTCTTACACTTCATGCTGCCTCTTGGCAAAGTCATTTTTTAGCATTTGGAGCTTTATTTGTAGGCCCCTTCCAACTGATCTAGTCTAGTCTAGTCTACAAGGTCTACTCTACCCTACCCTATCCCATCCAATCCTTCGCCTGTCAATATGACAGTTGAACTAAGTCTTTGCATTTATGTCTCTGTTAAAGAAGCAGTCTGGTACTTTTGGAGAATAATATTCCTGGTCATCATACAGTTTCCACCTAGCCCAGGGACACCCACTCAGGCTCTCCTCACCACCTCAGCCCTCTGCTAAATGCTAACCAGGAGGGAGAGCATCTCGCTCCTTTTTTGATTAGCAGGGCTGAGGCAGAAAGCAGAGGAACAGAAATGCCGCCGTGGGGCCCTCACTCTGGCAAATCCTTTGTAAATAACTACTTGGCTTTAAAAGTGCTGTTTATGCACATTAATATGCACAATATCAGGCACAATGGCTGTTTTTTTAATTACTTACCTGTACTTTATGGGTCTTCTTTTTAAGCATTTTATCCAAAGTCTTGCAGGACAGCGAGGAAAACATTGCCCTGTGTTTGTCCAAGCTGATCCTGGTCTTTATCTGGAGACCGGCTCGCAGGCAGCCAGAATGTTTCCCCGTGTTAAAACACACACTAAATCCTTTGGCAAATTAGATTACTTATTAACTACCTTCTTACCACCAAACCAAGTCCATCACTCAACGCCGATTAGCACGTTGCAACTCATCACGCCTTTTGCCAGAGGGTGGGCATTAAAGTCGGGAGCCTTCGCTGAACCCCATGTGTTACCGAGCTCGGGCGAGTGACTTTCCCAGGCAGGGAGGTCTTCACTTTGATCTCGATCTTTGAAGCAGGGTCACAACTGCAGCTCCCTCTTCTCTGACCCTTCTAAGGCAGCCGCGGCAGCCAGCGAGTTTCCAAAGTCGTTCACACGGGTCCAAGGGCACGTCCGTAGGTAAACGGACTCCCCTGACCACGGCCATACCTGGGGTTATGGATAGAAACGGGCACATCCTCACCTCAGGCGCCTGCAGTGCATCCTCCGGCGGCTCTGTCCGTGCTGCGCGGGAGCTGCAGCGGGCGAGCGGGACGCCCTTCCTAAAGGCAGGCACCGCCTGCACTTTCGGAAGTATCCTCCGATCCTCCTGCAGCCCACCCGTCCCGGGCGAGGCGGTGCATGATCGTCTGTGTCTCTCCGGAGCGAGAAGCGAGGGAAGGCAGCGATGCGGCAGCGGTAACCTGAGCTCCCTGCTTATCTCTTCCCTCTCTCCCTCCTCCCTCTCCCTGCCTCCTTCCCTCTCTCCCGTAGGTAACAGACCGACAGCACAGCTGCGGCTCCATCGGCATGGAAGTGAAAGTTAGGAACTGCCTGCAAAGACTTTTATTTTGGATATTTTTGCGGAGGGGGGGGGAAGGTGATGGCCTCCCAGGCGCAGGAGCTGTGCTCACGGAGCTGGAAATCGTGTCAGAGCAGAGCCAGGCTTTCCCAGCCCTGAGAAAGTTGGGCTCTGCGCTCCCAATTATGAGCTATACTGCCTTCTTTTGCCCAGTGGGGGAGGAAACCTCCCTCTGCTAAAAAGGCTGCATTAAGGCACCCATCAAGTCACAGCGTTTTTCCTGATGAGAAGCGACGTCTGGGTGAAAAGGGCAAAGGGGAGCAAATACTCCCCTGCATGCACCCCCAGGCAGCAGCACCTATCTCCCAGTCCTCAATCTTCGCTCTCTACCCAGTCACTTCATTGCCCATCTCCTCGGATCCTTGTGTTTGCTTGATCCCTAACACTGCTATTCAGGACAGCACTTGGCCCCAGGCATAGTCAAGCCTTTGGGGATGGTCCAAGTCTGGACAAGACGCTTCGTCCCTTTTCAAAGCCACTTGATTCTTCTTGGTACAAGAGGAGAAGCACAGCGTTTTTACCTTTGCATATATGCAAACTATTCCCTGGTGACAGCAATCAATGACAGAAAGTTTCACATGACAACAATTATTGAACCAAATGGCTTCATGCAAGTATTTTTCTCTCCTAAGGGCTAAAATCTCAAGCAGAAGATAATACTTCCAAATAAATGTTATGGATAAAGCAACACATTTAATAGCAGTGTACTCACTAACAAATCATGGAGTTCTAGTTTCTAGCAGGAAATATTTGCTTTGATTTGTTGTCGTGATTTTTGAAACAGGTTGTTCTAGTGCAGCATAAAAAATAAGAGAGGAATCAATCACTATGGGCTGCTAGCAGCTCCCTTTCTCCTCCCCCTCTTCTTCAAGGCTAGAGAAGGATAGCAGTAGTGAAGGAGACACAGAAAATACTCTTTGCTTGTTTTTACTCTGTGGGAGAAATACAGGTAAGGGAAGAGGTTCATATGTACTTCCAAATTTGCTACAGAGAGGACTGCTCCAAAAAGCATGGGGATTTGCCTTCTTATTTTTTTTAAGGCAAAAACCCAAGCCCACAGTAGCTTTAATTTCCTCTAAAGAGGAAGCACTAGCTAAGGCACCTAGAATGTAACTTCCACTATATACATGACTGTCTCTTCCGTGCTCTGAGTTCCTAATAAGTCTTTTCCTTTAGTTTTGGGAAACTGCTAACACTTTTTTTGTCATAGCTGGACCTACAAAGTCCAAGAGATACTGGACACACAAAAGCTTCTGCAAGCTAATTTCCTGCCCTCCACCTGGACATAGGATATTTTCCCATGGAAAATGGGAAACCAACAGAGGGCTGGGGCTCACATCTCTGCCCAGACAGCTGCTGCACATCACATTGCTCACCAACTGTCCTCAAGATGGTCCTAGTCAAGGAGCATATTGTAATGGGAATGTGTTTCCATTTCTTATAAACCTTACTCCCACTCCCTTCAGCCATGTCAGTGAGAGGTTACTGCTCCCAGCTTACTATGTGAGTTTTAGCAGTTTGCTTCTCTGCATGTCTTAGCCTGCCCAGCTGTCACTAAAGCCAGGGATACTTGAAGGTGTTTGGTCTCCACACACTGGAAAGCACATATTGCGCTCAGAGATCTCACCAGTTAATATCTGAGAGGGGCAGAAGAAATAAATTCTGAAATATCTAGCGTTTTTGCTGGGAAAAAAAAAAACAAAACAAGGAAAATCTGCTTCTCTGTAATTCTGATTCAGGATTGCAGTTGCTGTGTAGGTCCACCCCTACACCAGCAAGCATTTAAGCAGAGTAAAGTAAATATGTTCCTGTATTTCATTAGCAGTAAATTTAAGGCAACATATGTCTACACAAAGTCAGGCCTCAAAGAGTGAGTCAGGGTCTAAATCAGTATTGTAATTGAACTAAAATAACCCAAACGTTCTCTAAATGCATATAGCTTTAACCTGTCACATCAAATTAAAATTATATACTTAAACTATAATCTTCCTGTTCCCTTAGTCATCAAAAGAGGCTATATCAAATTAAAAAAAAGACAGCATGGATGCTGCTCAGCTGGCTGAATAGGAGGTGAGTCTCAAGGAACAGGATATTCATCTTGAACGAAGGTTTATTTCTGCCTTCCCAACTGGAGTCACCGACACACTCAGCTTCCCCAGGACCCCCATCCACATTGCTCCTTTCTCCTTCAAGCAGGAAACTGGCAGCTTGAAACACCAATTGCGTTGGTGGTTCTATATTGTCATCTCCCCTGACAAGCAACATTGCTTGGACGTGGCCTCGCTAAGTGACAGTTCATATTTCCACATATGAGCTTGTTCAAGCATAAGGCAGGCAGAGGTAAAGTCAGACTGCAAATACTCATCAAAAGATGCCATTCTTTGGTTTGAGTTTACGTTTGCTGTGTTTTGTTTTGTAGCGCTATGGAAAATGTGAATAGAATCTTTGTCCTTGGGATTTTCTGAATGCATGTGTTGATAAGACAACTATGGGGGAAGGCAGAGAAGCACTTGTAGCTGAAGAGGGTGACTGATTTGCAGGCTGCATACTTGATGCAGGGCTGGGATGTTTCAATGGCTTTATTACATGACTGCACTGGAAATTTCAAGGCTATTCACTTGAATCCAAAATTAAATCTGATGTTCATATAGAAGATTTCAAGATTTTTCTACAGTGAATCTACAACAGATTTATTTCAGTCAGGAGGAGGACTTCCGTTGAAACAACAGCATCATCCCTTCAATGGGCACAGTTTATGCTCTAAAGGTATTAATAGCAGTGCAGATTAATCTATTATAAGGAAAACCATTACATATAAAGCCTATTTGTATAGTAGCAAAATGGTTTCTATCCTTTATTTACAGTATTATAATTCTACTGATGCAAATCCATATCTATGACTCTAATACACCCTTTCAGTTGCTTCGAATTCTTCTTCAAAGCAGATTGCAACTGATTGGGGAACCTCAGTTGTAGCACACAACATCTCAACATGAAGCAACTTATGAAGATGTTGGAAACCAAACAGTCATGCAAAAAACTCTTTGACAAATAGTTTCCCATAAGAATTTCATGTGTAAAGAAAAATTTTAAGCTGCCTACAGCTGTTCACACCCTAATTTTGTGTACATAGATAAAGTTAATCAGTAAAAGGGTATTAAAAAGTCAGTTAATGGAACTGCTTAAATACACCAATCAGGCTTTAAAAGCTTTTATAATTGATCTTCACAAAGGATATGGTGTTCTTAATATTTGTTTTGGGTTTTTACACCTAATACCAGCTTCTGCTTTTTATTTGTAAGAAAGCATGCTGGCAATACATGAATACAATTTTATTCAGAGGTATGAAGTGTTCTTATTTTCTTTAGTGTACATTGCTAAGGATTTTTTGCTAGCTAAGATAATTCCTTATAGTCTAATCATTTCTATATAGGACTGTGAATGGGTCTTACAAACGGTGAGGAAGAACTTCAGTGAGTCCAGGAGTATATCCACCTCCTGCTGAAGCTGTGAATTTATTTCATAACCAATTACAGCAGCACTAATTTAGTGCAAGACCTGAAAAGTGTGGACTGCAAGTTTTCATTTCATCCTGTATAAAGCCTCCAATTTATTCTCAGCCTTTTGTCACACCAGTCATTATTATTTCTGGTGCTATTTACTAGTGGAGCCCAGAGCAATCCATCTGCTGAGAAAAGCCAACACTGCACCTTACAGCACAGTCGTGTAAGGATGGGCGCAGCACTGTACTCTTTGCAACAGGCTCCAGTTTGTTTCTTCCTTGGATAGTTGACACTGCAGGCTGAGTGGATGGTGGCTGTGCTCGGTGGAGGGCAGAGCTGATATGAATCCAACAGCTGTGGCTGGCACTTGTGGGAAACCACAGAACCGTGCCTGAGTTAGGGACCAGATTCAGCCACATTCCACCTCCTTGCTAGCATGTACCAGTGGTCACCACCCCACAGCTCTCACCCGCATTCTGTGGGGTTTGACTGAGCAGAAAATATATTTCAGAAAGGAACTCCAGCTTGACTTATGGACTGTGAACAATACAAAAAACTTTTGCTTCTATCGATAAGCTGCCTGAACAGCTAATCATCCAGACTGTAGGGGTGTGTTGCTTTATTTCTCGCTGCGCTTTTGTTGGCTGGAGTTTGCATCCTGCTCAGGGGAATAGGCTTGTCCCTGTCAGCACACGCAGACTGCCATTGAGCTGTCTTTTGAGTTTCTTCTGAATAAGCTGCCCAAAAATTTCCCCACAGTCATCTCAAATTGTGAGCAAGTCAGAACAAGGACCTCATATCTTCTGCATCAATGCAGCACGTGAGGCAGCCTGATACTGACCACAGTGCAGGGGCCTTGGGCACTAGAGATCTCCTTGCTGCTGCTGTGAGGACTTGTTAGCCATAACCCCCATTAACACAGTACTGCATTTCTCTCCCAGGTTCTTTCCAACTCACCCAAGTTTTTTTCTGAAGATGCTGAAGCTGTCTCACGGCTGCAAGCATGAGGTGAACCCTGTCTCTGTGCAGCTCTCAGCCCTCCCTGCCCTCCAAGAATGGACCCAGTGCTGCTGGCCACTGCACTGCAGGCTTTGGCCACTGGTCATCCACATCCCTGCTGGCCTCACAGCTGGAGAAGGCTCAAAGGTTTCACCTACAAAGGTGACCTACACAGAGCAGTAAGCTTGCTCCTCAGTTCTCCCCTTACTAGGCTCAGCGATCTGAGCTGATTACATCTCCTGTTTGCCAGGTTGTTTTCCAAGATCTGGGTCCTGTTAACTCTTCGCATCACTTCCACAGCCCTCCTTGAGCATGAGACCAGCGTCCTACAGAGTACCCTAGTCAAAAGCATACCACTGGTGCTCTCAGGTGCCCCTAGACCTTCCCACATCCCTCTTGGTTCAGCATCTGGAGGTTGGGCTTCAAGCCTTTTAGGCGTTAACTAAGATACATGTCATATTTAAATGAACAGGGCAGGTTATGAAATGCTGGGGCCATCAGAAATTTACAACCCAGCTTCCCAAACGCTGCCTGTAGCATTTTGGTGTTCTCCTGGAAAGAGCCTTTGGCACATCTCCACAAGGAGGAGACTGGAGGGACAGGCGCTGGACACAACCAAGGCTCACCGCGTCTGCCCCGGCAACCAGTGACCCCCTGAGCACCCCAGAAATGTCCTCTCTTGCAGCAAGCGCTGAGCACTGCCTTGCCGCAATGACAATAATCAAATCACATGCTCCAGGGCTTCAGCCTGCAGGAATAAGGAAAGCAGATTTTTGGCCTCTGCCCACTGCACAATTAACTGGAATTATGTGGAGGCTTTTAATTTGTGTCCCATTTTGAAGAAAAAGAAAAAAAAAAGGAAAAAATTCTCACAATGGTGTGCAAGACCCTGGGCCACAACGTTTGCAAAGCCATAAAGTGCCCCTGGACTTTCCCACATCCCTTTTGGTTCAGCATCTGGAGGTTGGGCTTCAAGCCATTTAAGTTTAACTAAGATACATGTCATATTTAAATGAACAATAAATGCTTGTATGCTCTGATTTCCTTTCAGGAAGGGGTTTCTCTCTCCAAACGCAACTTCCTGACCTGGGGGCAGGGAATGGATGGGGCAGACACAAAAGGTTTGCTTTTGTCCTACAACCAGAGTTGTGGCTCCACCACCTGACCTACCTGTCCAACACCTGCCTTCTGGCCCCAGCCTCAGTGGTCCCACTCTGAGCAGTTTGTTATTCCCCCCTTGCAGGTAAAACTGAATGACAGCTTATGTGGTACATCCACTCCACAGGAAAATGCAGAGCCTCATGGAAAGGCACTTCTCTCTGCATGGCACCATGTTTTCTTCTATCTGTCAATAGTGAGGCAATCACAAAATGCCCAGGACATGGACAGAAGCCTCCATAGAGCTGTGCAGGCCTGGGGGATGGAGCCCATCTGTTAGGATGCTGTCTGTAGGTTGAGCATGGGGCAGCCGGTGCCTGGGTGTTGGGTGGAGAGCACCTGCACCCTCCCTGTAGGAAAGTGCTACAGGCAAGACGAACTAGGGCAGAGCTCATGTCTCCTTACCTCCTGAAGAAACGGTGCCACCCAGACAAGAATGCCATCCCCAGGAAATTACGATTGAAAATCAGGCTTAATGTAACTCTCACTCCTTCCCTTCCAGCCTTATTTGCCTGCAAATGTTTTCTCAGCACTGATTGAGCTGAGCACTGTTATCTGGTTCATAGCTTGAGATGAAGGTTTTGATGGAGCTTGATTGTAATGCCAGAAAACTGTTCACTCAGTTATGGCTCTGACAAATGGATCCCTCTGAGCTGCTGAGTTTAATGTGTTTTTTATATATATTATCAGCATGTTCCTGTTCTGGGCTGGTGAGAGAGCAAAAGCCAAGGGGAAGGTATCCAAATAGCGTATTTTTGATCTGGCTCAAGGACTGTCAGGTGGAAAGTTTCAGGTATTTGAGTTAAAAACAAGCACACCAAAGCCTCCAAATTTAAAAAACAAAAAGTATTGTATTATCCTCGTTTTGTCTCTTCTCTGTATTTTAAGGAAACACCAATATTTCTCAGAGGGAAAACAGTTCCCAAAACACTTCCAGCATATCTCTAGAAAGCTTGCAGGATGCAAGCATCACAAAGGAGATATCTCAAGCCACAAACTTGAAGTTGCCGGTGAGAGCTCAGTCCAGATGCCACAGCTGCATGGCCAATGAGGACCAGGGCAAGGGATGGGGCCACGCCACCCTGCATGCCAGCACGTGCCAGCAGCGGTGCTGTACTCCACCTCAGCAGGACCCAGGCTGGTAAATGCACCGTCGGGAACAACGGGAGATACGGCTTGCATACACAGGCCTCTGCAACAGCCTGGGAGGCAAGGTGAGCGTATCTTGCAGGCAATTGCCCACTCTGCTCTGCATTTGTCCTGCTGAGTCCTGTATGGAGCCAGCAAATGTATATAATGTTGTTAGACATGTCTAAAGTTCAGTGATATGTCAGGCACATCGTTACATCCTCGTCCTGATGGGCAAAGCACCTTAACACATAGCTTTGACTCAAACCTGGGGTTGCTCATTGCCATAACCATGAACAGCCTAATTTCACCTGCTCTCATGAGACCACACCTGCCAGCAGAGCTGCACCAATACAACAGAAACAAAAATCAATTACTGCTTAAGTCTTCAGGCTTTTCATCTGTTTTTCAGTTGGCATTGAAGACAACAGAGCTGAATCATTGTGTGTCATGGTTGATACAGGCTGTGGCACTAGCCTCTGCCCATGATTTTTAAAGAAATATTTGGGGTAGCACAGCAGGAATGGCTCCTATACCATTTTTTCCTGGAGCAGAAGGCTCTGAATCCAGCTGAACACAACAAACTACTCTGCTGTCAGGCATGGTATTGGTACAAAATGGACCACAAGGGAAATATGGTGCATTATTACCTTCAAAGAGACTGAATATTCAAAAAAGTTCAACAGAAAGGGAATGGTTTTTTTATATCATTCCTCTTCAAAATGTTTCCTCTTGGTTTCAAGATGAATTCCAAGAAGTGAAATATGTTTTTCACAAAGAAATAAAGGCCATTCTGTGAACATCTATTTCTTTAAAAACCTGGAGCTGATCTATAATGCATTGCCATGTCAGCATCTGCAATAAAATGACCGTTTTACCTTTTTTTTCAGGGAAACCTTGTTTGTCAGTACAGTTTCCCAACCACCTGCCTGCATTCCTGCTCTACTACAGTACTTTCTATTAGCTGAGTATTATTTGCACTAATTTAGTAAATTGAGCAAAGCCACTGGCTCCACAAATATTTATCAATGCCTTTTAAATATTTATCCTTTAGAAAATGTGCACCTTTTTTTTCTGCATTGGATCTTTGGGTGGGTTTTTTTTCAGGTGAATGACAGCGAATATTGGTAGCCAGATGTCCATCTTCCTCATGATTTCCCGTGTGAATTAGATAATTCACACTTTCTATCTCCTATAAGGACAGCTTCCAGCTTTTTTAATTTGTTGCTTCAGGGCTTGTCCATCACATGAGAAGGAGAACTCATGGTTGAGAACCCAGATAGTGGAAGACAGATCCTCCGGGACCACAGGGAGCTGAAGCACCGAAGCCCCCCTGGGGCCAACTGGTGCCCTCAGTCTGTCCTTCACCTGCTGCTGAAGCAATCCTTTGTCTGAAGGCATGCCTGGATTGGGTAGGAATCTCCCATATTTTTGTTCACTCATGGCACTCACAGCACTGGCCTTTGATAAGGGAACCCTGAGTACATTTAAGAGTCACTAAACAAACTAAGTAATAAGTGGGACAGGGAGCAGATTCTGCTCAAATGCCAAGCCAAAAAGCCCTGCTCCTCATCTTCCACCGCCTGGGCAGCTGTGGCTTCTCTCTGCCTGATGGCAGCCATGGAGCTTGGGTTTCTCCACAGTCAGGATTGTCGTGACATGCGCATTTAGCTTTAACTCTGTGCTGCTTTCCCCTCTGAAAGATAAGCTTGAAGAGACAAGTATCGTGGGAGTGCACAAAGGGTCCAGCTGAGTATTCATATATTTATTTTTCATTGCTTGCTTGCCAGGTGACGTTTTATGAATGGCGTTTTTAATCATGAAAAGGTTGGTTTTTTTTTTAAAAAAAGCAGATATTTTCAACTTGTTCTGCTTATAATAATTTTATATTATCTCTAGTTTATATTTGCCCTCTCAACACTCCTTTTTCCAAGAGAATGAAACCATGTTTTGGGTGCACCCAGACTTGGAGGTGTCAGTACCACCACAAGCTCCTCTTTTTAATAGGTCAGACTAGGAAAACTGGCTGCCGGTATGTTCAAATTTTTTAATCTTTAATACAGCACAGCAAGCACAGATGAGCAATAAACCTACCTGTCCTTATTTCCTCTTGCCTGTTAAATAAAGTTCCTGCTTTTTGCCATTCAGGAAACAGAATTGTAATTAAGAAAGGAAAAAAAAAATCTATCTGTAAGCAGACCTCACTTTGACCACTGCAAAACATATCCTATAGCATTTTGCTGTGCAAATGAATATCATCCAGTTCGTTTAGCTGGCAGCTCCAAAAAGTGCAGCTCTGCCCATCGAGAGCACTCATCTGTGCACAGCCGCTAAGGACACAGACCTCTTCTGCCAGTATTATTTAACAGTCTCAGCATTATTAAGTATGTCAGACTCTTGTTTTCCCTCTCTGGTCCCTAGACTCAAAAATGTGATAGCGCTAGGAATACCATCAACCTCTTTTCCAGCACCCAGAAGAGCACAGAAAAGCTGTGGTCAGGCAGATGAACCCACACTTCTACCGAGAGGTACACACACTGTGCCCCAGGGTCTGCACAGTCTTTGTGGGGAAATTAAATACTAGTAAAATTCAATAAAAACATGCAGCAGACTATCAGTGTGTGATGAATACCTGATAGAAATGTGTACACCTGAATAATCAGTATTGCACTTTGAATATTAAACCATCAAATCTCTAAGCAATCGGAGACTGCAGTATCTTCAGCTCCATTTGAGTAGCATTTCCACTTAAAGCATCAAACTGGGATACCTGAGTCAGACGCCATCCTCCCCCAAATTTCTAAGCACATAGAGTTGCACTTCATGTGCTCATGGAGGTTATCATGAAACCATGCTACTCATTAATATAGAAAAAGACACTTGGGTAAAAAAAAAAATTAAAAAATTCAAAACAGCTGATGCACTGCCATAGATTTCTAAGAAGATTTCTAATAATTGAACATTTCAATACCAGATAGCTAAGCAGCTTTAAATAGGTACATACTGCACTTTTCTGCTATATTTTGAAAGCTAATCCATACCCTCTGCAATGTACTTAGTACACAGCACATTAATATGAAGTGACATTTTAGGACCCTCTATCACTTTCCATCACACTCTGCAAGTCAGCTGTTTCACCATCCATGCCAACTCTATAAGAATCAACAACCATCTATCTACTTCCTTATTTCCCTTGCCCTTTCAAGATTTCACACATTAGGCAAGTTTTCATAGCATTATGGTCAGCACCAACATCAAGACAGGCAGAACCTGAGCTCAGGGTGGTCCCAGCGCATTATGGGATCAAGGCACAGCAAGAGGCACCAGACCAACAACTTCAGAGATAGTTTTTCTCTAAATAATGGTACAATGACAAATATAGATCAATAGTGCTATTATCCAGGCTGGAACAACAGCAAACCTGGTAATTTGCTAATTATGGGCTAAAGTTTGCAGCTGAGAGGACAAAGGTTTATGAGGGCCTGGTGGGCTGGCAACAGGCAGGTTGTAAGGCAGGGAAGGGCAGGGTAGCTCCTCCAGACGGATGGCTCAGAGCAGCCGAGGGGCTCAGGGAATCTGGAATTCCCTGTTGGATGGTGCTTTCCACTGCTTGAGCTGCAGAAGCGCCACGGGGCCACATTTGTCAGTTCTCATAATCCAGCTCTGCCCCTCCTTCTGTCCTGGCTGCAAAGGAGGCCCAGAATACCCCACAAGGCAAAATGCATCCCCCACCCTTTTTGAGGTTAGAAGTTGCCTTTTTGGCAGCATCCTGCCAAAGAGGGTGTCTCTGGGCCCCTGTGCCCACAGGAAAGTGAGGAAACATTTCCTTTTAACAAAATTTCAGGTAAGTAAGAAGGAGGTAATTGAGCTTTGTTTTTGTGAAACACTTTAATTGAAATTCTTTAGAGGAAATGACAAAAAAAATTATCTGATTCATGGAAAAGGATTGCTGGAGTCATTATTTTTGCCCAAAAGGCATTTGAGGTTTGGGTTTTGGTTTTGGTTTTTTTTTTAATGCGAGCAAGCCATGTCAACAAGAGACAAAAGCCTCCCCCGGCTCCCTCGGGTATGCTATTTGCAGGTATTTTCTTTTGCCAGGCTTTTTCCTTCCGGTCGTCTGACATCTTCAATCACAACGTAACTGGCATGCCACTGGGGTGGTGGGTTTTAATATGTTAGCAAGTATGGTGTCTTACTGGACTTCTGTTTTCATAGTCTCACTAAGGTTAGGGTAAGTTTACCAGGTGACACACAGTTCATGAGTGGTTTTCCATTGGCCCAATTTGAGGTTTTAGCAACCAACCACTCATGAACTGTGGTAGCATCTAATGAGGGCTTGGTGAGTGTAATCCTCCCCTACCACCTTCGAGGTTAGACAAATCACACAAAAGCAAGAAATCATGAGCCTCTGGCTCCATCCTGCAAAAGCTATTTGTTTGGCAAAGGCTTATCCAAACACAATGGCCAGTTCTCTTTTCAGTAGTGAAGGCACCTGTCTGATAAGTCATCTCTTAATGCCACCTTGCATCAATATTTCCAAGGCTGCTTCCTTCCACACCATCTGCAACAGTGCCTAATTTCAACAGGTGATGAGCAAGCCAACCTCCTTCCTACTACACCCTATGACCCTTCAGTGGCTGAAATATAGAAATATAAGCATGAAACCTTGGTTTATTGCAGGTACCATTGACTTCTCGCTAGTGAGCAGAAGACGGCTTTATATCTGCAGCGGCACTCGCTGCTTTGGCAAGGAGGAAGCTGAGAAAGAGACATGGCAGCTGTCACAGAATCACAGAATCTATCACCCCTAGAGCTTCTTCTCCCCATTCGGGGGCAGGACCTGCTGTGCATGTGCCACCCCATTGGTTGATGGCACCAAGCAAGGACAAAGCACTTGATGAGTTTCTGCTGTTGGTTTCCCATCTAATTCGGAAATCAAAAATACAGCCTGACAGGCCACCCTTCAGAAGTCTCTGACCTTCACCTATGGCATGTCAATAAGCCCTGCTGCCAGGTTTTGGGACTCAGGCATACCCCATGGGTGACTATCGGGTGGGCCTGTCTGTAATCCAAAGACACTTTGTCACCTCCCTGGGGATTATTTTAGCACACATTTCAGAGTCTTGCCTGCTGACACCAACAGGTATCAAATGTCTGCCAGGCTCTCGTGATGCTTGAATAGTAGTGGACAAGACTTCAACATGCACCCTTAAGAAACCATGCACCAAAATACCTGTGTTTTGAACATAAGTTATTTGAGAGATGTTGATGCTGACATTAGAAATAATAACAGGCAGGCAAAGATCACTACAGGTTAAAAATGTACTGCTGTGAAAAGGAGTATAGAATACTTTGCGAAGGATATATAGCATTGGTTGAAATCACTCTCTTCAGCTATGTCTAGTGTACTACTAGGTAGCACTACTAGTGAAACCCTGGTTGATAACAATAGCCAGTTTCTCAAGGGTAGTTCCCGGCTTCCTTGTAAAGTCCTGCAAAGTCTTGGCTGTGTCACAGCAGGGAAAAGCCAAACCTGTTATTCTCTGCCTCACCAGCTGCTTCCCCTCTTCAGGTGAGAGACATTTCCAGATCCTGGAAATACTCCTGCTGCAATACTGCTTCCCAGCATGCTGTGCATCCTGTCCTGTACATCCAGCATACGCTGTTGTACAAACAGCCATACTCTTTGCCTGCCTGCTTTATTTTCATTTCCCCATGGCATATAATGTACGATGTGCAATGTGCGTCTGCTGAAGAGGCATTATTTTCCCCTCCTCTGAAGTAAGTTCCTTTTCCAGCTTTATGATTTCTCTATTCCCAAGCACAAGACAACCACTAATATCCATGATTTTCTGTAATTCCAGATTGGGAAATGTGGAAATTTTGCTGGTCTACACCAAACAAGTCTCATCTCCTCCTCTTGTAAATTAGACAGTGCAAGCCCCTGTTATCTCAAATAGCTTTTCCTCAATCTCTCAATGTGAATTCATCCTTTTTGACCAGGGCTTCAAACATTACACAGTACCTGCCCCAAAGGAGGTGCCACTGCAGTGCTTTGCAGCGTTACTTGGTATTTCCTTCACTTCTGAAAATAGCGTCTTAGCACATCTACTCATCATATTTCTCTTTGCCACCCCTGCATCACGTTACAGCTCCCCATGGCTTGGAGGCAAAACTGTGCATACAAGCCTTTCTCCTCCTGTGCCAGTCCTAGGAGGACAGGCTCCCAGCTTGTAGCAGGAATTCTTATTTGCCCCCAAAGCACAAGATGCTGGTACTCCATACAGCCAAATTTTATCTCACTTCCGTATTTTGAGGCCACTGTCCTGTTCTTCTCTGCATTGGCAACGCTCCCCAACTCCCCACCAGTGCCAAAATTCATCAGCACATACATCTTGTGCTGGGGCCCCTGGTTAAATGTGGTCCCTAGAACCCATCCTTGGAGGCTTTCACTACCTTGAGCACATCCCTGTCTGCAGTTGCCCTGCCCGCAGCTGCCCTGCTACTACTTCCCCACCACCTTCTCCTTTCCCAGTACTGGGCATCAGATGGAGACGTCCTTGCCGCCTTGCCACCTTCAGCAACAGCCAGAAAATACATCACTTGCCACAGTCTGCACTGCTGTGTGACTCCTCATGTAGATTTTGGCCAGCTGGTCCCCCAAGATCCTATCAGAGATGTTTCCTCCAGCTCCTGCACTTGTCTGTGATAGGCCACACCAGCAGCTGCCCCAAAACCAGCTGGAGGCTGGCCAGAAGCTGAATATTATTTCCTTTTATTGCCTCCAGCTTTCATTAAAATCTGATTAGGATCACATGGATGCCAGTCCCAGACCAATTTAAGTTGTCTGTAGCCAATATTAATGCAGCACACCACATCATTAAAATCCAGCAATGCTATCATCCTTTTGGAAAATTACTTGAGCACATAGAAAGCCAAAACTCCTTCAACACACCGTGCTCCAGTGTTAACCACTGGGAATTGCTCATGTGCAAAACCCAAAAGATGCTACCTCACTCAAAGTGGATTTTTGCCCTCATTTTCTTTCTCACTTTTCTTGTTTTTTCCTTCCCTCCACCCCAGATTAGGTAAGAAACCTCACTGAGTTAGTGCCAGGGTTTCACATCTGAGATGTTGCTGCTAAGTTAGCTGGAACAGCATCTCTTTTCTTTGGGGAGTCCAGGAGAAGCACACAAAAGCAGCTCCACCCTTTCCAGCTGCCACCCCACAGCCCCATGCACAGCCCTGCTACCTGCTATTTGATGTGCCCAGCACATCATCCGAGGCTGCCGCTGTGAGGAAGGGAGGAAAGGAGGGAGGGAGGAAGGGAGGGAGGGTTGAGCTGGAAAAAAAAAATAGGCAGCTTGTGTGCTTGATGCTGCCTGACAAGCCCTGGGACTGATAACTTTATCAAGGTAAAGTGATTTTGAAGACTAAGGCCAGCAATAGCAGACTTCACCATTGCTCACCGTGCCCTCTGCCTCTGCACTCATCTGCAGCCTCTGCTCTGCCCCACAAGGAGCTGGTGGTGTTGGGGGCAAGATTTTGTCAGACACTCACACGTACTTCTTCCAGCACAGTAAGCCACTGTTAAGGAAAACTATATGAACTCTTTTCTAGACTTACTGCTCAAACGCTGTAAAGCTTGAATGTAAAAAAAAAAAAAAAAATTCCCCAGAAAGCTGGAAATTTAAATTGACAGAAAAAAATGGCATCCGTCCAGGATCCCATCCTTAAAGCCAGTGGAGCAAAAAGCACCATGCTTTGGTACGAGCTCCACAGCCATCACTCCACATGGGCAGTCAACCAGGAATCAGGTGCTCTGGCTTTAACAGCTATCCTTACCCTACCTTTGTGCATTCCCGGCTCTGCTATGTCCTGGAAGCTATCTTGAAGTCATCTGCTGTCCTCACCGGGACTCCCTTGTTTCAATGACCCCTCCAAGGCTTCTTTTGCAGGACTGGCATCACATGATTTCAGTGGAAGAAGTGAAGTCTTCCTGGCCTAAAGTGAAAAATGGGCCTGAGGTGCCCAACTTGGGCTACTGTCAAATCAGCTTAAGGTACTGAGTGTCGTTTGTCCAGAGCTATTTGCAGAAGGGACAGGATAATTTTTACTCCAACTCTGAAACCAGAATGCTTGCCAGCTGCCAGGATGTGGTGCCCATGGTGGGAAGAAGGCTTCCTTGGGCTCCCCTGCAGCAGTGGGTACATCCCAGATGTCTGACAGAACCAAAGATGTTGATCTTCCCCGAGTGTCCCTATCTGCTACACCACGGTGGGGACAGCAGAACTGGGGGGTGTGGTGACTTGCTCCATCTCGTCATCTGGGTGCTGAGCTAATGACTTAGGAGAAAGGAAAGCACTCACGGCAGCACACAGCTACAGCACCTCTGCACAGGGTGTACCTCAGCTTGAGGTAGGTCAACAATAGGCCCTCTCTTCCAGGCGAAGTTTTTATCTTTGTTCTTTGATCTGCTGAGCCCCACTAGGATGCTAAATAGTTAAGAAACAATTGAAAAAAAAAAAGGTTCTTCTAGGTTCTGGCATTGTTTTCTGACTCCAGGATTCCTTATCTGGGGTTACATTTCCCCGAAGAATTACACTGATAGGAAAGCAGCTATGCTAACATCTTTTTCCCACACCTATCAGCAAAATCACAGCTAGCTAACAGGAAGGCACTCTGTGTTACATCCTCTTCTGCTTACATAAAGAAATAGCTTCTCCAATTTCAGAAATATGTTCCAGATTTATTCAACGAAGTAGGAAACTGAGATAAGTTCTGTTCTGCTTCGAAATATATTGCTTAGTAAATGTGTAATGTGTGTATGAATCTGATTTTGATCAAACAACTGTAAACACATACATATTTTGGAGGCCAGCTTGTGACATAGGTGTGTGTACATACAAGCTTATTATACTCTGAGAGAATGGAGACACTGACACAGATGATATTTTTTAAGAATCCCCAAAGAGCCATTTTGCAAGTGCAATTCTGATCTAGGCCAGCGAGTAATGAAGAGGGAAAGCTGATCATTTCTGTTTCTTCTGTAGGCTGCTTAGTAGTAAAGTGATTAAATCTTTGGAAAACAGTGAAGATATCATGCAAAGGAGAAGGTGGAATGGACAACTCAGAAGCAAACAAATTTACCAAAGGAAGAAGATGCAATTATATGTTCATCTTTCAATCAGTGCATTGATACTTTGATTTTATTCCTATAAATTTTCTACAAGTATTTTCTCACTTTCATAGAGAAGTAAGGTGAAGGGAAGCTAACTGAATAGTCTGTAGTCAAAAATGGTTTTGGACAAGCTGGTGTCAAAACCTGATAACAACATCATACTTTACATATCAAACATCCTGAAAGTGTAAAGTACCAATCCTCAAAATTGGTGTTCACTGTAAAGCAGTTCCAGGTGTTCTCAGGGATTCATTCTTGGTCTCTCTGAGATTAGGACTGCACAGTTCCTTCCTATATTTGTCCCTGGAGGAATTTAAAAGACATGTAGATGTGGCACTTAGAGACTTGGTTTAGCGGTGGAATTGACAGTGTTAGGTTTATAGTTGGACTCGATGATCTTAAAGGTCTTTTCTAACCCGAATCAAAATATTTAGTGACAGAAAGTCATCACTACATACAAAACCTTGACTGTTACGTTCTGGAGCAGGGGAATGCACAGCAGGTAGTCCACGTGTAATTAGTACTCTAGCACCCTTGATTTGTGGTATTAACCATGTCATCCATCTCTGCACCTTACTTCCTTATGAACAAGATGGAGACAGTGATCCATTAAGAATGAGAGTCTCAGCTGAAAATTGATGTTTCCTTGTTTGCTGTATGCATGGCAATGACTTTGCAACTGGAGGAAAAGCAAGCATTCTTCAAGGTATTTGACATCAAACCACGAACTTCCAATCTATCTTCTAAAGAAATTACTCTCCTGAGTATTCAGCTTCCCAGATTTTTAAGTGTATTTTCAGCCTTCTGAAGCTGTAAAAGGGTGCAGTCTTATCTCCTTTACCACTGATATTCTCACAGTAAACAGAAAACTGCTAGAAAGTTTTATTATTTGAGGTAGGTGAACACATGAAGTGGCCGGAAAGGCGACCAGAAACACTGACTGGAGACTACTGCTGTATTGGAAAAATTACTGAACAGCTTAATGTCTCTCCAATGAATTTTCCTTAGAGTTCAGTTAGAAGAAAACTGCTTACGAAGTTTGTTGGCTCAGAAGTGCTCTCATGTAAGAGACAGCATGGCCCAGGTTGTCTTCTGGACCTGTTATTCAAAATTCTTTACTATTAGCAACAGATTGAAGCTAATATATATCTTTCTAGAAAACAAGCCATTGACTAACTCTATCTACTTAGTTGCTTTGACATGATACTTGTAGTCACTTCTTTTATACTTCAGCAGTCTCTTAAACTTGATAATCAATCATTTTGATGTGCAAACAGACACCATCCTATAACATATATGCATCTGTAGGAAGCATATCTTGAAGCGTTTCTAATTTTAGCTTGTTTCAGTATGCTAGAAGTTTCTAGCATCAATCATCCAAGGAAAATACCTTACATATCAAAGTGTCACAAAAACCAGTGTGCTCTTTTGTGTTTAACTGTGGTGTATCAGAATGATTCTGCACCCTCAGTTTCCTGAAGCATGTGAAATGCCATGGACCCAGTGCGCTCCATTAACCAACTGCGGTTGCGTTCTCCGAGTAAAATACAAATAACATAAAAATGCAGACACTATATTTTCAAACATATTTAAGTCAATAGCTCACATGTTTGTGCTGCTGATTTTCATTCAGCAGTAGTTAGAAAAGACTTAATTCTTTGCCTAGTCGCACTAAATTACTACAGGAAGTATTAAGCTTATATAAGCAGAATTAACATTATGGCTAAAATCACTGAGCAGCCATCAGCTTTCGGTTTATCCTTTGCATACTCACAACCTCCTTTTCGTCTGGCAGAACAGATGATCAGCACATGCTAAAGAGTATTATCCCAAGAAATGCACCAAAGAGCTGTGTTGTGAGTATGACAATCCTCTACTCCATTTGCTTTTTCACTACACACTGAGCATAACTTCAGCCACCAGCTGAAGACCAGGGGAGCGTGTCAGTCCTGTATGGGAGGCTTAGCATTCCTCACATTCCCTGATAGGCTTTTCAGATTATACGCTCTCAAGAAGATGGTTGCCAAATTTCTGCCTTAAAAAGCAGAATCTGAATATACAAGGTGTAATGCTTTTTTTTCCAGCCCAAAGCCTGTGGTCCTGCCTGACGTACCAAGTACACTCAAGCTCTTTGTTCTGTGCATCACTGGGGGGAAAAGCCAAGTCCACAATTCATCAACCATTAGAAGCTCAGGCAGCCCTGGGATACGTCAAACCTACCATGAACATGCTGGTTGTTGCACAACATGCGCTCACTGTGTGGGATTTGCCATATTTCTAGAGTGATTAGCAGTTCTGTTTTCATTTTGTTTAACACGCTCCCAAAACTTCAGGCTTTTGCTCCAAACCGCCACAGTGATGACTGGCACTCCAATTAAGCTCCTGGTGAGATAGGGAACATTTTCCCCAGGAAGAGTAATCACCTGCAGGAACATAAGAAATGATCAGATCTGTGGCTCACCAAGCCTGATACTCAGGCTTTGAAAGTGGAAATGGGCAATGTTATTTAGTCTGCTGTATTCAATTTCTTCTGCCTACAGTTCCCAGCATCCATGATCCGTTGGATTAGGTATATTGGTGGACACATCCCAGGCTGTACTGTCCACTTTAGAATCATAGAATCATAGAATAATAGAATCATCTCGTTGGAAAAGACCTCTGAGATCATCAAGTCCAACTGTACCTGTCCCCTTATTAAACCACATCCCTAAGAAACTTATCTACAGCCTTTTAAACACCTCCAGGAATGGTGACTCAACCACTTCCATAGGCAGCTATTCCAATGCCTGACCACTCTTCCAGTGAAGAAATTTTTCCTGACGTCTAATCTGAACCTCCCCTGGCACAATTTACGGCTATTTCCTCTTGTCCTATCACCTGTCACATGTGAGAAGAGAGAAACACCCACCTCGCTACAACCTCCTTTCAGGTAGTTGT
This sequence comes from Dromococcyx pavoninus, assembly GCA_033558185.1. Taxonomy (NCBI): domain Eukaryota; kingdom Metazoa; phylum Chordata; class Aves; order Cuculiformes; family Neomorphidae; genus Dromococcyx; species Dromococcyx pavoninus. The sequence continues at coordinate 61,938 of JAUMJL010000395.1, read as the reverse complement.
AGACAGTGATGAGGTCTCCCCTCAGCCTCCTCTTCTCTAGACTAAACAATCCCTGTTCCTTCAGCTGCTCCTCGTAGGACTTGTTCTCCAGCCCCTTCACCAGCCTTGTTGCCCTTCTCTGGACGTGCTCCAGCACCTCAATGTCCTTCTTGTAGTGAGGGGCCCAGAACTGCACACAGTACTCGAGGTGTGGCCTCACCAGTGCCAAGTACAGGAGCACAATCACCTCCCTTGTCCTCCTGGCCACACTGTTTTTGATACAGGCCAAGATGCCATTGGCTCTCTTGACCACCTGGGCACACTGCTGGCTCATATTCAGCTGGTTGTCAACCAACACCCCCAGGTCCTTCTCCTCTAGGCAGCCCTCCAGCCACTCTTCCCCAGGCCTGTAACGCTGCGTGGGGTTGTTGTGTCCCAAGTGCAGGAGTCAGCACTTGGTCTTGTTAAACCTCATCCCATGGATCTCAGCCCATCACTGCTGCCTGACCAGATCCCTCTGCAGCGCCTCCCTTCCTTCAACACTGCCACCCAACTTAGTATCAAACTTGCTAAGGGTGCACTCAATCCCTTCGTGCAGATCATTGATAAAGATATTGAACAAGACTGGACCCAGCCCTGAACCCTGGGGAACACCGCTCATGACTGATTTTCAACTGGATCTAACTCCATTTACTACGACCCTCTGGCCCCGGCCATCCAGTCAGTTTTTCACCCTGCAGAAAGTGCTCAAGATGTCAGCTCAGCAAGGCTTAATATGGCAGAAAAGTCATGCTCTCCTCCTGAGGGTGCCCAGCATTTTCCTGTGTCTTGACTGCTGCTGCATGTTGAGCTAATGATTTTGGCAAATGAGGACTCCAAGGTCCTTCCCTGAGCTGGACCTGCTCTGGGCTCGGCATCACCTAAGAGCATGAGAACAGTGCAGACAGATAGCACTGCTTCTCCATCAATCTCCTCCCAATAAATGCAACCTTAGATGCATCATGAATGAAAAAAGTACTCACTCAGGGCATTCAGGAAACCTCCACACATTTTTCCTCCAATTTACTTGTCCAGTTATTGTACAAGCACTCGCAGTATAGATCTCAGCTTGAAAAGTCAGTGTCTTCTTGGTCAGAGCTAACCTTGTGGTTCCTTTGGAGATTGTTTTATCTAGGAAGCTATGGGGTACTTTGGCAGTAAGAATTTCTCACTGTATCTCTTCATTGAATAAGCAGTTTCTATAGCTCTCATAAAAAGTAACTGAACAACAGACTGAAGTCCAAGTTCCGTCCTCCTCAGTAAACTTCTAATCAACAGTTACAGGGTGAACCTGGACTAATTTTCTCTGTCTCCCTGGTCCAGTAAATACAAATGTATCCATGAAGACTGAAAAGACTTCAGTAGAAGGGACTGGGACATGTCTTTCCTTCAATGCAGATTGTGTATCCTTATGGTTGGGGTCTTGTATACGACACCAGAAACACTAGCAGGAATGTAAGGCAAGGTGAAGGACTTTGTATACCCTACAACTCTTAACAATGGAGAAAATTTAACTTTACAGATCTTAGCACAGCTTGCTAGTGTTAATGCTTTTGCAGACAATGAACAGATATGACAGAAAAAGCATTTATTTAAACTGTTGTACGATGAAAATCTCAATCATTTTCAAAAGCCAGCTGAGGGAGAAGTGATTCACATAGCTTGTATACAGGAAGCCTCTATGAAGTTTTCAATGCTGAATTTCTTTTTCTCTCAAAACGTTGCTTCTGTGAGTGCAGTTATCGGCTAAGTGGAATCAACATGTTTGGCAGTATATAAACATGGAGAAAAACAAGGTTCCTGCCCTGAGGAGTTTACAATCTAAAACATGACATGGACAATACTATCCGACATATAACAATCAACCAAAATATTATGAGTTAGATATAAGAAGACTAATTTTAACAAGCAATTGGAATACCCAATATATATACAAAGGCCATAGGTAGGACAGAGTGGTGTCTTTTTTCTGTAATGTATTTATACATTCATAAGTCTACAGGGATGAAAAGTAGTCGTGGTTTTCTTGAGAGAGTGATTTTATCTTCATTGGCGGGGCTGCTCCAGGTTTCGCTTCCTGAACAAAAATAAGGAAAATTAGACTAAAACTTAGCACTCCATCTCTGATTTTACATGTCTGAACACTGGACAACATTAGGGCTAATTCATTTCCTTGCAACAGAGAAATCCAGATTTGGGAGACGTAGTGTGGCAGAAGTGATAGATTTTATATCCTGTTGAGTCACTGGGTCTCCACATCAGCATATGGTTGGTGAATCCTATGGCAGTGACCTCAGGGGCAGAATTAGTTTGGAATTCCACCAGTTCTAGCAAGAGCATATCACACACTGCATCTGCAATCCTACCACCCAAGGGAAAGTCTGCTGAAAATTCCAGCTTTCTCGTAGGTTAAGACTTTTCTCAAGTAAGTGATTGCCTAATTTTTATTTCTGTGTAGAGGAGAGATAGCAGGAGGAAGAAGAAAACCTGAAAATTAAATTTGGAACCACATGCTGACAGAACTGAGTAATGCTGGATGCTCCTACTTCTATACAGGCACAAATTCTGCCTCTCAGATGCTTCCTGCTTTTCACATTTAGCCTAGTTTCTAAGGCAATCAGAGTAATTTTATAGTGTCATATAGGTATATAAAGGTCAATAATTATTTTTTTCAGCTGAATTTGAGACAGGGTTTCATTTGAGACATAAAATTCCTTAAAGTTTCCGTGAAAAGAGTAGCTGAGTAAGAGAAGAAAGGGAAAAATTCTTTTCCCAGAGGAAAGAGAAGCTGCAATGGATCTAACAGTTAAGTGCACTTTTGGCCCAGTTGTGCACTTTGTGCATATGTACTGACCTCTCAAGCAGTGTACACTGAGCATGTTGCAAACTTTGCATTGCTCATACTTAGGGAATACAGCAGAGAGCCAGGAGGTGCCGTAGGAATAGGCTAAGGAATATGCTGAAAGCCATCTTGGAAGCCTGGCAGGGAGGTAGAGGTTGTAAGAGCAACGTGGAAAGGACTGAAAGACCTATACTATTTGGTAGATATTAAGGATCACAGAGTAGGAAAGGCAGCTTCATAGGTGCTACAGAAATGGGAAAAACTAACAAACTTGTTAAGGGCAATAGTTCTGGCTAAACTTTGTGTGTGAAATGCATAATACCTTTCTTGGTTTTTGGCACACTCTTTCAATTCTTGTCATTGCATGTAACAACAATATGTAGAAAAATTTCAAGTTTGTTACTTTAAAAACATTTAGAAACTGTGCTGGATATATTAATAATTACCTGAAAACCTGTTCAAAAAAGAATGTGTCATAAATGTACTAAGACTCTTCTTGCTCCTCCACCTCTTCCTTTTCTTCTCCTTCTTCCTGCTTTGCTTCTTCTTCTTCCTTTTTTTTAATAGAAAATAGTTCTAGTTATCATGTAGGAATTGAAGGAAAAATAAACAGTCTTGAAATGTAAAGCCCTGCTTTTTCAACTGCTCTCTTTCTAGTAAATGCAATGTTATTTGAGCTTAAAAGATAGAAAAGAACAGTAATGTATAGAGCTTTCAATCTTAACAGGACAGGGCTCTGGCTTTGTGGTGTTAATAGGCAAGTGCTGGAACATAACTAGTCTCTTCTTAGAGAGGTTAGAACACAGTACATGGTTAAGCTGTGAACAGATGTTCAAGATTGAAATAGGAATATGATATATATGAAAACATGAAAAAAGGTTTAGGTTTCTTTAGTATATGATTTCTTGGAGGAGTAAACCAGTCCAGATTCACATCACAGGGACTAGGCTCCTGGATAATCTGAAACCCATTTAGAGCCATATAATAAAGTCTTGCTTCTGTTTCAAAAATTCTTATTTCTCTCTTTAATGTAGGAGAAATGGAACAATTTAAAGGCAACAGCCCTTGACTTCAGTCAACCAAATGAACAGTTATCTGAAAGCTGGCATTTGTGTAACACAGACAACAATCTGTGTTTATTGCTTGCAAATGAAGCTTTTAAGTGTAGTCCTACTCTGGAAAACAGCTGAAAATTGCTTTGTAGGCTTCTCTGCTTCTTCTTTTCCAGGAAACACTTGTTCAAAGGTACTCCTTCTGTACATATAAACAAGCTTTATCTCAAAATTTCATATCTTTTCATATTACCTTGGCTACAAAAATTATGAGACTTTTTTTCCTGGTGTAATAAAACAATCAAAGAGTACATGGTTAGTTTTCAGGACTACAGGAAATATATGAGCAGCACAGATCTCAGATTTTCCTCTCAGACACATCTGGGTTGCTGAAGTAAAATCCTGGGTAAACATGTACTTGGGAACAGACCTCTTGTAATCAGGTTCCTGGTCCAAATCACACTGTTTTGCAGGGAAAACCATTGCACCAAGGGATCATCCCTACAAAACCAGAAATGTAATACAAACGTCTGCACAGCTCAAATGGATTAAAAGTTCTTGCACCAAAGGAATATTGCCTCTTTTGGCATTTTCCCCCAGGAAAGGTGCCTCTCATGAGGACTCTTTGAAACAGGGCCAGACAAGCCCACAGGTGAGTAGTATCTTTCAGATATTAACGACTTCAGTTCAAAATTCAAGTCAATGATCTTTTACAGAAAATAATGGGTAATTTTCTTGCTTGAAGCATCAGCTAGTGATGCCAGAGTGCACTAAGCAGCCATAACAGCCCTTGCCAGCCTCACCAGGAGCCCCCAGACTTTGCTTATGGGCCTGGGAACTCCATTTCAGTTGCTAGATCCATGAAGCATAACTCTCACAGTGGGCTTGTGTGTATCTATACATGTATATATGCATGTATTGCAGTTTGGAAGTGGGAAAATATGAATGTGTCCTCTTATTAACTGCAGTATTGTAATGGAAAATCATTGGTTTTACTGAGAACAATCAAGGTATAAACTTGCAATGCTGAGCAAAGCAGAAAAGCATGTAAGGATTTACACCTGGGTCTTACAAATTGTGGCAAGGAAAATATTTCCTCTATAAGCAGAATTGCCTCAGTTGTCAGAATGACTCTTTCACACTCACAACACTGAAAATTAAATCAGCATGGTGTCAGTTAGTGATTGTCAAAGATATATTTGTCTTGGGAGTCCTTGGAAGATTTTATTAAAGAATCTGTGAAAGACAATTTCTCTCCAATTTATCTATCTCTGTTCCCCCAAAAATAAGACTATAATATGACAAATAATTACCTTTAGCAGAATATAACAGTAGTATACTTAGTTTCATGAAGAAGAATTTACTAACATTTTAGTAAAGTGTTGAGACTGAAAGGGAATTAAATGCACACAAACAAAAGATGAAAGCAAAATGTCAAAATATACTATACCTCTGTTGCTTCATGTTCTTCCTTGCTTTCCTACATAAGAGATAAAAAAGAAAACATTCATAAGATAGATCAAAGAAAGAATACCAGAGGTCATACAGGAAAAACATAGCAGAAATTAAACACTGAATGTAGGAATAATATGTGGAATTCAGTGGATTTATTTTGAGATAAAATCCTCCAGATATTAACTTACAAAGCACATTTAAACTAAGGTTTTACTTTCAAAAAGAGCTATAAAAGCATTAAATACAACTCCCTTTTTCTCAGTTACTTCCAATCAAAACTGATTCATTGAAAAGCAAAGCATTAAAGCTTGGGGTTTGCTTGCTTTTTCAGGTGGAGTTTGAGGTTTTTTGGTAATTAACTGGTCTGCAAAATGCAAGGTAAATCAGAATTATACAGAGCCTTATCTATTTTATATATCATCACTCAGAATCTGGCTTGCAATTCTGTTAATTGTTGTAGGCTGGAACAGATGCCTTGGCTCAACAGTACTGGGGAAAAAGAAATAATGCAAGCTGGTTTTAGACTGTAGATTGAGCTAAAGTGTTGAAAAGAAGAGAGATAAAAGAGAAAAAAATATAAATGTACAGTGAATAGAATACCAAGCTGGCTATAGGAGAGAAGAGCTAATCTTACACAGAATCCAAAGACAAAGGGCAAATGGAATAGTACCATGCAGAAGGTGTGACTGGCTGATGTGAGTCTGCACAGAATGAGTTGAGATAAGAAAGTGAGCTGCAGTGCCAGGATTTTTATATGGGCTGGGGAATTACTGAGACAGGATAGAGACTTGCATTATAATATGATTTTTGAACAGGTTTCTAAAATAATTCTGCCTGAAATGAGTCTAATCTGTACTGCAAACTGATTTAACTAGGACATCAATTAAAAAATATTCAAACTCCCAAGTTAAAATCTAAAGTTAAATTCAGACAGTAAAAATAAAGAAAAATTATTACCATCACACCTACTCTATGATTCTGTGCCATGTGCTTAGGAGGTCACAATCTTTTCCTCAAAAAACCTCAAAAACAAAGGGACAGACAAAGCAAGAATAAAGGAACACTATATCCAAACAAAATGACTCCTCAATCTTCTCCATCAGAGGATGGGGGTTACAAATGAAAAAAGACATTAGGAAGAAATTAATGAAAAAAAGACATTAGCAAGAAATTAAGGATAAGCTTGATGAAGTGATTAGAGAAGGAAAGTATGCAACAGGTTTAAGGTAAAAAAAAATCCATAATCTAAAATCCATAATCTAAAATCCTAGTGCAGCTGTCCCCTGGTGATCCAGGCTGAAAGCTGTTCCTGTTACTTATTACTGGATCTGTGTAACAGACTTTCTATTTCAACATCTGCTCTGGGCTTTCCTGGGTATTTGTGTGAACGAGGGGCTGGAGCTGCTGTAGCCTAAGCAGTCTAAAGTGAGGTGTGCGAAGAACAGCTCGTCACACTGCGCACTTACCCCTGCTGCTTTCACGAGAAAACTGCTGACTTATGAAATTTGTTTTTCAGAGGGTTAGGGTCTCTCACTGGTTTCTTCAGGGTCATGCCAGCCTGAGACAAAAAGCTGGAGCTTATGAACTCCTGCATCTCCCAGAGAGAGCAGTGGAAGTGCTATGGGAGAGCTGCAGCCTCCACACTTACTCACATTGAACATCCACTGCCACTCCTGCCACTGAGACATTGCAGGAGCTTCCTGAAATCTGGAACCCTCCATGCAGCTCCACAGTTGAGACAGTCACAGTTTATTTTGTTATCTGTCTTTTGCTTATTGGCAAAGACTGAGATATCTTTACCTCGCCAAGGCTCTTCTAGAATTTCTCCATAGCACTGGCATTTCTCCTGCAAAGTCACTGGAGAGAAGCTGGCTGGGTTACCCCCTGCATCAGAGAGTCATTTTTAAGCTGGTTTGAAACTAAGTCCTAATTAAGGTCAAAATGGCAATACTTCCCACTGGTATATTAATTCAGAAGCAGAACATAAAACTGCAATGTTTAAATGACAGTGTTTTGATTTGAAGGATTGTCGAAAGAGTAAGTTGACGCTCCAAAAGGGACTTGACTACTGTTCAACTGTTGCAACTCATCAGCTGCGAAACACAGCAGACCACTGATAAAAAGTTCACCCTTTCAAAATTAGTATACAGAGCTCTTAATAAGCTAGAAGAACAAAAACAAGGGTGGGGAAAGCACATGGAAAATACCTATTCAGTGTGGGCAAGCAGATGTGCTGGGCTGCAGAATGAGAGGAAGAGAGGGAAATACTGAAAATACTGTGTTGATATTATATGTATCCTTTAGGACTTAACATCCAGTGGAGATACTCCAATGGCAATCTGACAGTCTTTAAATGTATTTAACTTCATAAAAGTCTCATCCGGTAAGGAAATGTTATTTTCGCTTTCTTTTGTAAAGGTAAAATGAGATACAGAGACAAAGGCAGAATTCATCTCACTGCAGCTGCCTCAAAGCTACTCCTTCTCCTCTAAACTCATTCTCTGTGTGCTGTCTGTAGTGACTGAGAATACCAGAATTTCTACAGAATTGTTCATGCCATCCCAACAGAAGTAATAATTGGGATGAGCTGTGGCAAGGCAGACAGATGCCACATCACTGAACTGTCCCACTGACATGAGAAGTGGGTGGTGGAATAGGGTGAAAAGTGGTTTTTGTGTATCCACAGCATAAGTCACTGTTACCTTGCTGCCTGCAGTGGTGAGTACACTCTCTAAAAGTGAGTAACACAGGAACAGAAATAGAGATTTTTTCCTTCCCCTAGGAGCTAATATACACCTGGCGTGATGAAGGTGGGTATATGAGTTAGACAATTTCAGGAGGACTTTTCCTCCTCTTTACATAAGACCATATAAAAACATTCTGACACTGCCAAGACTGTGCAGGTGCAAGGGGAGAATTTGTAAGACTAAACGTATTTTATGCTCTCATAACCCCTCCTTGCAAAACTAAAGGAGAATATATTTTCCACCTACAGCTGAAATTCATTCTGTGAGAAATGGAGCGAGGTGCTTGTTGTATAGGAGTAGTATTGCATTATGTCATTACAAAACCTCTCATACACAGCTGCTTGACACATTTACAGACGTGTTCTAGCATTCTGTTCTCATTTGAAAGACATTAGAGTAGATTGCCAGCCAGAATGGCAAGTAACACAATCCAGCCAGGGGATGCACTGCACTTCTATGCTGGGCTTCTCTTAAGAGCTGAGGAAAAAGGTATTTGGTGACACTCACATACTGACTGAAATTCATAGAAACATGAAAAGTATTTGTATATAATTTAAGGATAATTTTCAGTTCCTCCTGAGAAATGTTTCACCTCTTTTTCCTTTTAAATTTTAAATGGGACTTCCTAGTGCCTGAGACTTGCATGAGGCTATGTAGAAGGGTGCTGCTTTTCCAGCCTAACAATAACTAGTTCAGTAATTGTTAAAAAAAGGAGCGGGGCAAGGCTTACAGAGAAGTGCTTCCTCTGGAAAAATATTGCAGCTATATGGAAAAGAACGAAATCACGTTTGTGTTGGTCTTTAGTGAAAGAGATGATGCACTGATATTCTACTGGGAACGTCTGATCTCCAAAGCACAAAAAATCCCCAACAAGTGCTTGATCCAGGAGTAAGCCTGTTTCTTTGGGCAGAGTCATCTGACACTGCAACATCAAAACAATTCCATCCTTAAATGCCAAACTGTCAGAGCAGCACAAGAAATAAAGCAGCTGGATCCCTATCTCCAGACACAGGATCCATTTCTGCTTAGTCCCTACTGGGTCTAGAATCTGGCCAGTAACACAAACAACCCACTAAGGAAGATGCCAGCACACAACCACAAGTTATTTTACCAATGTCAGCTAACTGCAGGATATTATACCAGGTAATTGAAGGAACTCAGATGGCTTCTTCCAAGAATGTTTAGCACTGCAGTTTGAGATCTGCCCATATCAGACCATGATGAAGGCAGAAAGGATAACAACAGTCACCATCACCCAGGGGCTTCTGCATATCCTGGAGAAGATGCTTTCAGATCTGTCTTGCTGCAACAGTAGTCAATGCTGGTACACAACAACAAACATTAAGTAGATTTATGAGCACTGCAAATGCTGGCCATTGATAGCAGCAATTTTTTCCACACAGACAGTACTCTAATGTCTAGCCCTAATTTATTCTCCATAACTAGAGTCTGGTTGCAAATGGGCATTAAAAAAACCCCAAAGCTCTATGGTAACCAGTGGCAAAAGGAAACTGTTTAATAAAGGCAACTGCTGTTATTCAGGATTCAAAGCAAAGTTCCCTGGAGGTTTATCTAAACTTCATATCACCATGATGTCCAAGAAAATGCATTCAAAAGACAAGCAAGACCACTATGCAATCAGTCTTCCCACCCTAAGGCACACTCAGAGGGCATTTATGTTTCATGTGCTTAACACAGGTAAAACCCTCACATCACAAAGGGAAAAAGGAAAAATCACCTGTTGACCTTCTGATGGTGACTGAGTAGGCTGAGCCTCTTCATGAGACCCTTCATCTACCTTGTCTTCTAGTTGTGCCTGAGTTTCATCCGTGGCATCTGACTTTTCAGTCTCCTGGCAGTAAAGGAAAAGTAGTAGTTAGTCTCAGGGCACATAACCAACAAACCATTTCTATACAACCCTTGACTTTACAGTTTTGGGGGCTGTTTTTCTGATTTTGCTTCAGCACTCACATGAAAATGTACCCTTTTGGACATTTTCCTGTGAAAGGAACAATTGTTGGCATGTTGATCTGCTGGTAAAGGCATGGGGTTTATGTAGGGACAATATGAATTCAGGTACTTCTTCCTCTTTAGAGCATAACTTCAGCTGTGGAAGTTTTAGTCTAAACCAATGCTCACCCTGATGGCACATTCTAGGTTCGGAATAAAAAATCCTTTTCAAACAGCATTCATTCCAATTAAAATTCACTAGGAAGCTACAGAAAACAGAAGGAATAAAGGATTTCATATACAGTCTCTTAACTTTCTTGTTTAAAATCATCAGGAAACTGCTCCTTAATTCACATACCATTGTATCAAACCTATTTATTCCAGCACTGTGAACAAGCACCTAGAAAGCTCTTTATTTTAGTTTGTGTTGTAGTCTCAGCTAGGTCTCTGTGAAAGGTCACACTGGATCACACACTGTGTCAGATAAAAGGAGCTGTAAGGCCTCAAGTGGAAAAAAAAACAGAAAAGGATTAAATACAATAGCATGAAGTGCAAAGTCACATTATATTTTGAACAGGTAGTTCTGGGACAGAGACTAGAAACAGATGTTTCTCCTGCATGGTGGGAGCTTGTTAGCTGATGATCATCAAAGAAGAAGATGGATGTATTTAAATAATCAGAGAATAACTGAGCTATGAAAGTGATGCGACAGTGAAAGAGGAGATAAATCTGAGATATAGCTGGTGGAGCTGAAAGAGAATACTAATGTCATCGTATAAGGCCAAGTCGAAACCTTCTCTGGATTGCTCTGTACTGTTCCAGTCACTCAGGCTCAAGAAAGAGAAATTCATACTGGAACAGGTGCAGGGGGGGCTACAGGAATATCTGAGAGAGTGAAAATCCTGTCTTATGAAAGGGTGATGAAAAAACTTCATTACTTTTATCTATTAAATGTAATGCTGGGAGAGGATGTGATGGCTCTCTAAAAATAGATCAGAGTAAACATCAGGGAGGGATAGGATAAGGAAGGGCATTGAGGTAGATACCAAATGAGTACAAACTGGCTGTAAATAAAAATTTTAATCAGCAGCAGTGTGAAATTTTGGAGAGAAGTAGACAAAGGACCTAATTCATTAAAAGGCAATTTGGTCACTTCTGAGAGGTGTGATATGATGTGGTTGCATCCAGCAACAGAGAATTGGGCTCAAGGGAGGTCCTTTCCTGAGCCATTCTAAGTCCTACATGCTGTGGGCAGAGCAGCATGTTCCTGATCAGAAGGGGAGCTCCTTTCTCATTCCTGTGACCAAGCCTTCACAACTCATCCACCTGGTTTCTCCTTTGCCATAATTTCATTTGTCTAAACAAAAGCCCCTAGTTGTGATCCCCTGTCCTTTAGAATTTACAAATCCAGTGTCCTAAACATGTATGACTTTTTCAGCCCGTGTGCTTAGCCTGAAGAAGCATGACAGTAGCTTAGCTATCTGGCTTTTAGCCCCACAGATGATCTGGGTGAGTGCTGACTTAGGAATCGTTGTCCCATGATGTGATGTGCAATGTAAGACATATCCTCCTGCTGAGATGGCTGCAAAAGTGGTAGAAAGTAGGTCAAGAATGCTTCGGAGCAGATATCATGACAGAGTGAAGATGGACAAAATACCTGTGCACAGCTTTCTCTTTTTCCCCAAACTTCACTCTCTGTAAGATTTGGCGCCTTTTTGGCAATTGTCTCCTGAATCATGGAAAGTGTGTTTCATATGTAAGGAGCTTGCAATGAAAAGAGAGCAGGTGCATAGGCTCCTTAGTTCCCCTTCTTCTCCACAGAGAAAAACAACATGAGCAAAAAAATCATATCAGCAGCAAGCATCACCCTCCCAGCAGTCCCTTCCCAGCATGGCACTGCCCCTGCTCTCTTGGCAGCAAAAGCCTTTCCAGGGCTGCATGGTGAACTGGAGCAGGAGGCAGATCAAGATTAAAGCTTTAAAAAGAAAAACATCTCTATCTATCTCACACAATTTCCACACAGCATTACACAGCTGCATGAATATTTTTGCCAGTACGTGGGGGATGCTTGGGGAGAGGAATGAGCAGCTAGAAGTAAGCACAAGGAGCTAGAGGATGTAGAAAAGACTGCTTATTTTTCTGGCAATATTGTCTGATTCAAGTGCACATAAAACTGTGGACTCACTGCACTCTGAAGCTGATGGCATTGTTATTCAAAACAGTTCTACAGAGAAATTTATCTTTTACTTTCTCCCCACAAGCTCACAAAATAATTGAAGATCAAAGTATGTAGCGGCACAGACATATACTGCAATTCCCTTGTTCAACATTGTGTTCACACATTGTTTTCTTAAGGAACTGATAACTTCCTTACATGTACTTTATTTTAAGGAGTTCCTAAAATGAAAAGGATTGTGCTAATGAAAACTAAATTGGTTAGATATTTATTTTCAGCACGTATATTAACATTTCATTATAAAATCTATGTACTCAATATTTTTTGGCAGGTACATAAAATACATAAAGAGTGAAGATGGTATTCTAATTAAAATGAACCTATTGTGTAAAACTATCTCAGATGAATCATATACTTACTCAGAGCATAATGTAAAAAAAAGTTGTAGCTAAAAGAACTAAACTCTAGAAGTAGCGTGTTATCAGCCAGCCAGACATGCACGTGCGCACACACACACACAAGGAGTTCTTATTAATTACATGGAGAACTGTGATGTTTGGAACATCATCATTACACTAGTTCTCCATAGAAACAGAAAATTTAATTTTTAACTAATTTAAAACGAAGTACCGTTTATAAAGATTGGCTGACGGGTAATTTTCTCTTTAAATAAGATGCATATACTGTAATTTTGTAATTCAAATCAGTTTTAGTAGAAAACTTCTTCAACCAAAAGACCAAAGCTCAAGTATCTATGGATTTTAAGATATCAAGACTACAGATTTTAAGACCAAGAATAGAAAGATTAAGGACTTAAGTATATACAAGATTTGAAAACAGATCCTCAGCTCAAGCAAATCAGTTTCACTGAGTTCACAGAGTAATTGCAAACCCAAATGTTCTTTCTACAATCTATTGGCTCTCTGGACTTCTGGGAAACAGAGGCAGTACTCCACTGTGGTTAATAAAGTTTTCAAAAAAACTGTTTGCCCCTGAAAATAAAAAGCAGTTATTACCTGCATTCAAACCTTGCTAAGATACTCAGGAAGCATAATAATGTGATGTACTCTTTGACACAATGGTTTAACAGACATCTAATTGGCAGAACAATTCAGCTCTGCCATTTTAGAAAACAAACGGTGCTGGCACAGCCATTAACAGGTTTTTCATGTGTCACCAATATTTCAGAAAATGTACAACTACACTGAGAACAGTGTCAGACCAAGCATAAAAGTGATGGGAGCTTTAAAAGGAAATGTATCCAACTTTGGGTGCAGCTGACACAGTCACACCTGAACCTAGACATACAAACTGCCTTGATTATAACTCAGATGTACACAGGGATGCTATTGACACATCACTGTTCATGCCACTAATCCAATAGTAAATGGGATCATTCAGAAATCTGTCACTAACTTGAGTGATCTTTGGGACAGACACACAGCATAGTCGTCCTTTAAATCCCAGCTTGCCATGGAACATGCTTAGAAGTTAGATGTATTTACAACCAGGTATTCCTTCAACTGAGAAGGTATTTTGTATTAATATATTGAGGAGCTTATTAACACAAACACAATGACTACTTCTTCTGTTAGACATAGAAAACTGTGCAACACATCCTTCTTAAATGATGCTTTAGAAAATATGATAAACAGTACAATGGGTAGGCAATAGGAGAAAAAGGATGACGTGAACTAATTCAGCCTTTCTGAAGTGCCAAAAATAAGTATTGATTTTCTGTAGTGTTGCTGAGTTTTATGGCCATGTAACACCCTTTAAGGATAAAAATGTGCTTGGAATATAGGAAAAAAAGTGTGAAAATCTTTGCCTGACTCCCACAGTGATCTAAGCAAACAGTTAGCATTTAGAGCTTTGACCTTTCCATCAAGATCTGCAAAATTTTCCATATGCCATCCAGGCATCTAAATACTTCATTGTATTGGATACAGGAACATGGTGATGGACACAGCAACTGACATCTGTACAGTAGTACCAGAACCCTCAGCAGAGCCAGAACCCTCAGCAGAGGTCCAAACACATTGGCCTGCAGGGAGGAGCAGATGCCTACTTAGGGAGCAGCCCTCCACCCTGTTTTACAGCCATCCTAGTTAACCTTGATGTCAATTTGCTATTTCCTACTGAAACAATTAAAGCTTTTTTTTGTAAATAAGACGATACTTAAATAAGTGCATAAAGACTTCTTTGCATGTGTGCTGCAGATCTGAAGACGATCTCCTTTATATCTGTGCATATTTAGAGCTTCTTACAGTCAATCTGCAACTTGATGTGTCCCAGACATACCAGACTCACCCTATACATGTAGATCAAGCTTGCACATTGGGCTCTGGTACCATCAGAGCTCTAATACCTAACAGTAGCAATTCAGTGTAAACATTGGTCAACTTGAGCTGGTGACAAGATGGAGCCACCTAACCCAGAGAGAAGATAGGGCTAAAAAACCCATAAAACTGCAAAATTGAAACGTGTATTTTGCACACAGCAGGCTGACAGGGCAGTGAATTTTGATGCAAGTATTTTGATTGGAAGTTATAATTTGTTGAGGGAGTAGCAAACAGTTCCTTTGCTTGCTCTAGAAAACAGGCCTAAAACAGTCCTGGGTCAGGATCCTTGAGAGCTGTGAAACAGCATCATGGTCATTAAAGAACTTTACTACTACTGGGGCATTATAAGAGAAAAGATGGATGGGAAAGGAAAGAGAATCATCTGAGGCAAATATGTACTTCATATTAATTTTCATAATGCCTCAGTGAGGTAAAAAAACAAAAAAGCAAAAGCTTACTGACTGGTGATTTTTCCACACTTTACAGTTTACTTCTTTTATAAATTATCATCATATTCGAGAAAAAAAATACAATTATTTAAGAAGATTTTAGTAAGAAATGCTGTCATATGTGTCATCATTACCACCTCTTCCACACCTGACTTATTATTCCAGACTCATGCTGCTGGGAATCAATGTCACAAGCCATCCATTGTACTTCATGCTAAGGTTGATCTGACAGCCTAATGAAAGGAAAGCAGAAGCAGTGCAGCAAGACTATTTGTATGACAAAGCACAGCCAGCCTGTCAAGCACTGAAGATGCTGAGAAGCACCTCTGCAATAAATGCTAAAACACTTGCATATACCTCTATCAAATTCAGGAACAGATTCTAAAAGGGAGATGATGCAAATATACTTTCACTCTTCACACGCATTTTTAAAACCACCCTCAGTTATTTCCACTTACTGGGCTGAAACAATACCCACCACCACCAATGCAACAGTTAATCAGTGTAAACCATACTTGCTATCAATAGCATTAACAGTTATTTGCCCAGCAAAACGTACCAAACGCATTCTTTTCAACATTTACAAAGTTATCACGAAACAGAAACTGTAATAGCCTCTGCTGACAGCTGGGAATTAATGAATTCTAAAAAATTGCTACTTTGCTTCATAGACCTGCTATCTAACAGAACCTTGCATGATGGAGCAGATAATATATGAAGTGGGAAGATGGAAAAAATGCAATTTTCTTTATCTAATTGACTTTTCACATATCTTTTATAATGATTACAATATGTAATACCTGTAGTCCTTTAAGCCTTTCATGGCTTTGTGGATGTTAATTAAATGAATTCTCACAAGACCCTTGTGAGGTAGGCAAGTAATTTTTATTTCCCGTGATGGGAGATGTCACAGCTAAAGCTGAAAGTTTAAATCACTTACTCCTTATCACACAGAGACTCAGTGTCAAAGACATTTATAGCAACTGCAGCTCTCCCCTGGATATCTCTTCATCTGTAGCTCTCAAAGCACTTAGGAAAGGCTCCTTTCTCTCTCTGCTTTGGCAGAAGAGAAAAAACAGAGACATTTACAGTAGTGTTTCACTCAAAGTTGCTGTCAGAAATGGCAGCAGAGTTGGACCAGAAAGCAGATCCCATGCTCCAGGGCAGCGGTTCAGCCAGGTCACCACAATGCAGCAGAGGTCTCTCCTATAGCTCTGGCTCATCGCTCTCCTGATTCATATATTATGTTGAATCACCCACGTAAACATGATAACATTTGATTATCATCTAACATGATCTTTGGACAAGAGAGCTGCAATGCTCTCA
The DNA here is from genome assembly GCA_033558185.1 of Dromococcyx pavoninus. NCBI lineage: Eukaryota > Metazoa > Chordata > Aves > Cuculiformes > Neomorphidae > Dromococcyx > Dromococcyx pavoninus. The sequence goes on along the minus strand of JAUMJL010000395.1, from coordinate 45,581 downwards.
GTTACAAATCTTCCAATTAAAAGAAGACTCTTGTTAAAGATGAAACATATTACTCTCTGTAAAAGAAAAAACAACCAAACCAAAAAAAAGCAAAGAAACATCTTTTTCTTTTGTCAGAAAAATATTAGAACGTTGTCAAAATACATTGGATGGAGAACAAAGAGTAGATTTGCCAAAGGAACTTTGTGATGCCCTGTGTAAGACTTCAAGTTATCTCCTCAAGGCAGAGGGAGCAAACCCCATTGTGCCAGTCTGTGTGTACGCGCAGAGAATGGAATGGGTTCAGACCTCAGCCCCTCTTTTGTGGCCCGTACAAACCCTGTTTGCCTGAAGTTTGATGCAGTCAGGGGAAAGTGAAGGTTTCTTATAATTAACACAACCTATAAATTGCGTTAGGAAATTCTGCATCATTTAAAAGCTGAATGTGATAAAATACTGTTTTGTGCCATCAATAACAACAAAACCATCATTTGGAGACAACGTAACAGACCTGCAGTGAAAGAAGGGAAGAGAGAAGTATTTTCTAGTATTTACTGAAGCAGCCACTTTTTTCCCCCTAAAGAACACTTTGCTGCACCAGCATCTGATGTAATGCTTGTCACTGCCCCTTATTTGACATACTGAGTCACTGCCTATCTTCAACTTTTATTAAAATCAAATGAATGCCTCCTGTGGAAGGATAGCAGTGCGTACCTTTGTGCCTGGAGGAGGAGCAAGACCCAGGAATGAATAAATAATATTTTCTTCCTTAGCAGAGAAAAAGGATTCAAAATCCTAAAAAAGAAACAAACAACAGAGAACTAGTTAAAAAAAACAAACAAAAAACATAGGAGGAAAAGACTAGCCCAGGCAAATCTTCCCTATATTGACGAGAGTGACTATGCATTTGTACAAGTGCCTGCATTATCTAAGCCCCTAGAAGAAAATTTAGCTAAAGGGAGTTCACACTGGCTGGCAAAATGAACAAATGGGCAAAACCCTCCAAAGAATTACACTTTAATTATATTACATCTGTATCAGAATCAGATAAAATTAAATGTCTCCTTTTAATGTGCCTTAGCTGTGCACAACAAAGCAAAGCTATTCCTATTCAAATTTTAAAATAAAACTTGCTGTGCGTGAGAACAAAAAATTGGCCCTCAAAACCCTGGACAGCTTTATGACAAATAAAAGGCAATGTATTAGCCCAAGTGAAATGATAATGAGGAAACTTTATTTTAAAGAAATGCACTCTGGCTAGAACATGCAGTTACTTTTCAAACAAACTTAGCAAAGGACTGTGTTGTTCTTTCTGACATATATGTAACAGTTGAAATGTCTTTCCCACACTTAAACTGAAGTTATAAATCATTATGTTAAATGCTCATTTTCTCTTCAGTGCTAATATAACTGAAATGATGTGATGGATGGCTCCTATCCTACCACACAGAACCTGCATACTCTTTTCTATATTCACCCATATAACTTTCCTATCAATTAAGGAAGCTCTGCCATCACTAGTTTGTTACTAGGAAAAGTTCATGACTCATATCTTATACAGGTAAAAATCAACATGTTTTTAAATCTCAGTAGAAACTCTGGTCACAAATGACCTTTCCACAATCACACAGCAGCTCTGTGCAGGACAGGGGACTGAAAGCATGTCTGCTGAGACCTAAACTTCTGTCCCAATCACATTATCATTCTTCATCTCATCCCAAATAACCTCAAAAATAGAAGTCTGTAAATGATAAGGTGCTGACTCATCCTTGACACTTGTTTGTAAAGCGGGGTTAGGACTTGAGTTGTTTTATTGAGTTGTTGCAGTATTTACAGAAAATAAATTATTGGCCAAGGAAAAAGCTGGAGTGGATGGTTTAGAAGTCCCCTTAATGTCAATAAGACTGGAATCAATGACATTTCAGTCTAGTTTGGAAGAGGCAACACAGCTTAACAGGATAAATGACAGTCCATTTCACTGATTTATCTAAGAGACAGATGAGCTTTCACACAGACCTAGTTACTGGCAGTGGGAACGGCCTGGTCTGGAAGAAGCCCCAGAACACATTTTGCCCTGACCAGGCAGAATACCTGCTGCTGCTCCAGGCCACCCATTTCTCAAACCATCTCTTTGCTATTTTCTCACTGCCGTGGGGTTCTCCTTCTTATCTAACCCAGGTCTGTCCTAAGTATTTAAGAAAGCCAGCATCTGAAGTCTAACCTGTAACCATAGGAGCAATACAGCAAACAAGAACACGAGCATTTTCTGCAATTCAAAGGCCTGGAATTTGACATGGGCCTTTGACAGGCCATACAAACACAGGTAACTCCCTCCTGCATACTAAGTACTCATAAAACAGCCTAAGCAAACTATGACACAACATGTCAATAGCTGGGAAACAATGAGAAGAGTATAACAAGGAAGGGCTCGATATTTTATCTAGTTAGTTCCTTCTCAGAGACAAAGCAGCAGACAGCAAATATACTAAAAATCCCCAGATACAAATAGCCTTGTAGGTAACCAGACCTGAAGGCACAAGCAAGATGTGTGGATGACCAGATGAACTCCCTGTTAGGATTGTACCTTGTACCATATCACGCACTTCTTGCTAACCGGTAGTGTACAATGACATCCCAAATTAAATGTGGTACCTCGCAGTAAATGGAAGGTTGCTTGCACTGCTTACACTGAGGAGTAAGCTATTATGTATGTAGCATGGTGTACATGATCGTGGAATAATTTTTGCGTTGTATATTTGCATTCTTACTTCCCTAATGGTTACTTGTTTACATCTCCATTCACTGAATAATCAAAGATAACTGTTCCCAAGGCAGGCAGTGATAAAAATGAACACTAAAAATTTATTTCACGGAATTGATAATATTGTATCCGTATGAAAAGACATAAATGGTCTAAGCGGAGGGTAGTGGTGTCATTTATCTTTGGAAGTCTTTGAAAAATACTGTGAAACATTTATTAAAAAAAAAAGACAAACCACAACATCACCGTGAGTTTTTCTTTAAGTATTCCTTGTATGACCAATGTGGAAATGCCAGACAGCAAAACAGCAAACTCTAATTGGACATCAGCAGAAAGTTCTTCCTCACATGACTGATACGGCGTCAGATCAAAGTGCCCAGAGAAGCATGGAAATGTCATCATTGGAGACTTCTGAAACTCAGACGGCCAAAGCCCCAAACAACATAAGCTAACTTCAAAGCTAACCCTGCTTTAAGCTGGAGCCTGAACTATACACTTCCAGAGGTCCCTATGATTTATATATATTTGACTTGAGCAGTTATATGAAGCAGCAAGTAAAAGTTTTACCTAATAATTCAGGGATTCTTTAAAAAAAAGATACATAGGTATTTTGTTCTATGGATTTAATTTTACAGTGAAAATACAGATTTCAGCATACAGAGAAAAGCAGTTTACATTCCATTTCTTTCCTAGTTTTCTAGGATTTTTCTGTTAAGCAAAAGCAAAGTGCAACAGAGTGCTCAATATATTTAGAAAGTGACACAGATGCAGACAATTGTCTAGACATGAGCAAAGAAGCAGCTTCAGAAAAAGATCAAACAAGAGTGTAATTGCCAGTGCTGATGGATTAGAATGGATACTTGAAATTGGTGCTATAGCCAGGCATACAAAATTAACCCATTTCTAATCTGTTTCTTCAATTGGCAATACGAAAGATATGAAAGAATAATAAGATTCAAGCTTTTTGTAAGACAGCCTAAAGCTTCTCTGATCTCACAGGAAAGCTGCTCACACTTGGTGTATTTTCATAAATGCATCTGTAAGAAACCTCCATTTTACAGTGCAAGTTAGGAAGTGAAGCAGCTCTTCAGGATCAGACAGGAGAGAAAAATACTTTTACATAACAGCAGACAAGGAGATTAGTAACATCACTGCATTTACTTAGTCATTATTTCAGGCTATTCCAGAATGAAAAGGAAGCCTCTTCACCTGTTCCCAGTACCTCCTCTTTCCTCATCCCTACCTCAAAAAATTCACTGAACTGCAGAAGAGAGGATTGGGGAAGATTTCAAAGGCAGTTACCACTACTCTGTTCCTGATTGATAGGTGTTTTTCAAATACATTGGTAAGGACCTTTAATGAAATAATGAAACAGTCTCTGGAATACTACAGGGATTTTTTTTCTGATGCCTGATTTCATCTTCTGTTGCTGCATTTTTTGGTCATTACAACTTGTCCCATCTCCAGTGCACATGGAACAGAACATATTTTACAAAATCCTAGAACCACAAGAATAATTCATGTGGAAAGAGAGCTCAGGAGACCACATAGACCTGCTCAAAGCAGGGTCAATACTGAATTCAGACCAATAACGAATTCCTCTTTGCTGCAGCCTTTAAAATATTTGAAGGCTGTCATGTGTCTCTCCAAATCCCTCTTTCTCAGGGTAAGGAAGGAAACCTTTTCTCTTGAATTTTCATTCCCCAAGGTCAGTACTCCCAGGCCACCATGTTAATGTGTATACACATGCACATGCACAAATAGGAACCAAATGTACAGGACAATCAATCAATAGGAAGGGAACAGAGAGAAAAGACTGATCTCAGAAAGCAACATGAGCAGAAATTAAGTATAACAAGTTTGAACTAAAAACAAAAGAATATCTGGGAATGAGGAAAGAAAAACTTGGTAGGAAGGAGAAAGAGAAAATTACTTACAAAAAGATGTGCAAAGAGCTTGACTTGTTTAGAACAGCAAAATTAAGATTTAAAAAGGATATGCTTCCCATTTACAAATACATTGGACTAGAGATGTTTAATCTAAAAGCTGATTTTGGCATATCAAGAAATGAATATAAACTAGTTGCACATATCCAGGCTACAGATTTGAAGGTTTCTAGATGCCGTAAGACTGAGGCCCTTGAAGACAGAATCACAGAATCGTTTAGGTTGGAAAAGACTTTTAAGATCAAGTTCCATTATAAACCTACCCCTACTATGTCCCTAAGTGCCACATCTACAAATCTTTGAAATACTGCCAGGAACGGTCACTCAACCACTTCCCTGGGTAGCCCATTCCAGTGCTTGATAATCCTTTCAGTGAAGTAGTATTTCCTAATATCTGGTCTAAATCTCCCCTTGTACAACTTGAGGCCATTTCCTCTTGTCCTATCACCTGTCACTTGGGAAAAGAGACCAATACCCACCTCGCTAGAACCTCCTTTCAAGTAGTTGTAGAGAGTGATAAGGTCTCCCCTCAGATTCCTTTTCTCCAGACTAAATAACTGCAGTTCCCTCAGCCGCTCCTCATAAGACTTGTGCTCCATCCCCTTCACCAGTTTTATTTTCCTTCTTCGCATGCAATTCAGCATCTCAATGTTTTGACTGTACTAACAAGACCGTACTAACAAGACTGTGCTAAATTCTGAACTAACAAGAGTAACATGTTCTAAAAGGACTTTCATGAAGTCAAGACACTGGATTGGAGTCCACAATTTACACAGACTTTTAAAATTCTCAGTCCTATTTTTCATAAAGTGATTGAGATCAAAGGATGTGACATGCAGGAAGAGTTAAGATATATCATGTAAACCTTAAACAGTGTAGAAAGAGTTCTAAATTTCAGAGTGATAGGTCTGTAGGACCTGCACAGGTTATGCAGGAAAGTAGAAAGCAAATCCCCAGCTTCATATTGCAGACATGTTGCAGAGGACATCATGTCCCTTGGAGGAATTTTGCACCAGTCTGACAATCCACAGCCATGTTCTCAACAGCCTGCATAATCCCCCTTTACACTCACTGCACAGCCCCCTTAAGGTACCTTCCCCTGAGGAGAAGGCTTATGTATTGATATGGATCTCCTTACCTCATTTATTTGGAAATAATGATGCTATAAATCAATCTGTGTTACACATCCTCTGTAATCATTAGCAATGAGCTTTGAGAGATGGTTGCATTAGAATTCTAGAGACTTTTAGACTATTTGTAAATTTGATTTAGATTTTAAACAAGTAGCTACAACTTTCCACATGGAGGTGTCTTTGCAGATGACTCTTTCTTAAATTTATTTCAAGCTGCAGATTATTTGGCTTCCTGAAATATCGTCTAACATGGAGGAAAAACTGTATATTTATAATATACTTGCAACGGTAACTGGCTACAATGCTTTGTAAGGCAATTACTTTTTAATTCACTACATAACCTCTCCAGGAAATCTCAGAAATATTTATTGCAACATAGCTTGCCACGAAATTCAGAATAAGATATATCAAATTATAATCTTTAGTGGTGCAGATTAGATGTTGAAATGCATGATCTCTAACCTACCAATTTGTCTCTTAAGATTCCTATGAGAAATGAGGAAACAATTGCACTCTGTTATTCATGCTAGCAACATTTGCTCTGAGAGCACTGAAGTTAACTGCAAAAATGTAGTGGTATGTAAATCCCTTCTCTCACAAAACAACCTTTGCAGTAGTTCACACTAGATTTGTGGAGTAACTTAAAACTGGGCTCACTATGTAATCTGCATTTCAGACTACTTTGCAAGTTCATTTCAGAGATCATATCAGAGTATTTCCAGTTTGTATTTCCATCCATACTACGAGCAAAAAACTGTCTCAGATATCTCTTTTGATTCATAATCCTAATATTCATGTTGGTTCATGATTTGAACATTCTTTCAAGAGAAATAACCTATTAACCTGCATTTATGAAGATACAAAGGTATCTGACCAGTATTACAATTTCTTTTATGAAGACTTGGATATTTATAGAATAAGCAATGTAATTTTAATAATTCAAACCATGTAGTAGAACTATTCCAGTCAACTATAATTCCTATTTACATTTTTATAATGTAATGGAAAAGAAAGACTCCTTTTCATGGCCCGTGGTGCCTCAGACATCTACACGGCTTCCTAAGAGACCAGATGAGTCTGTGTCAAACAACCCAAATAGAAAAATTAACTAAAAGGTCAAGAAATAAAGGGGCAATACAGCTAGAGAAAGCAGATCAGCCTTGCTATGAACCTTACTAGTCTTGAGTAGGTTGGTATTGTCAAACCACATAATTAAGCACTTACTACACCAAGTGCAGCTGAGGTGTCTTCACAGTCTGTATTTGGTTATCCTGAGATATTGTGTGAAGAAGACATAGTATTACCTTTACAGTTCTGCTTTCAGTCTTTAGGAGTTGAAGTGAGAGTGCAGGCAGAGAGCCAACAGCAGGACACAGCAGGAGGTAGAAGAGTGTGAGAGGAAAACACAGAGCTCCCCACAGGTGGCAAAGTTCATGCTTTGCAGTTTGCAGTCCTGTATAGGCTCTAGGTCTGCAGGGGATAATCCATACAGCCTGTTAAGCAGTTTCTCTAGTCATTTTTTTCTCTGTGTTTTTTTTCTTAAAAAGAAATAATCTTTTGTTTCTTTGCTTTTCTGTACCTAAGAAATGCTTTCTAAGAACTATTCTTTCAAAATGTCTAAAGGAGTTTTTTTGGCACTTCTTTCTAATGGAAAAGAGTCACTTTCTGTGAAAGAAGAGTCTCTGAAGGTATTTAAATTTCCAAACAGCTTCTTACCCCACAGTACCGCTCCTCGTTGAAGATCTGTGGAGGGAGGGGAATTCCATTTTGAGGTTTTTTTTCACCCGGAACATTCTCTCTCATCCATTTCCTGTTGTCTTCATCACCTGCTATGTCCATTTGCTGAAAGTCAATCTTGTTGGCTTCTAAAAAGCCCACTACTTCCTGCTGTTTCTTTTTGATCTGTGAGGAAAGAAGAAAAAGAAAATTTCTTTAAAGTGAATTTTATTTTTCTAAAGGTAATTGGCTTTACATGCAGGTAGGTCAAATTAGATCAAGTACTCCAGTAGCCCCCCAACTTTTTGAAGCCAAGTTTCCAAACTGCTTCTCAGCACGCAGACCATTGCCATTTCATAACTGCCTCTCCAGCTTCTTTATTTCCTCCCCTAAGAAATGGTGCTCCATAGGAAGCCTCGTACTCTGTTCCCAGATCTGTGAGTGTGTTATACAAATACTGAAGCTAATCTTGCCTAAAGTCAGTGCAGGTCTGAGAATGTATGTATTCTCCCCAACATGTAACCGTCTCCTTTTTTCTACTCATTACATATGACATTCAGCTTTACGTGAGCCACGTTTTGCTCTGTTTCTGTTCTTTAATGCTAGGCTCAAGAAAATATGGGTGAAATCTCAACAAAAATCCAGTACAGCTTAACTCCTGTGCTTGAATATTTCCCACATGACAGAATAATGGCTCCAGTTGGGCCACGAAGAACACACTACATAAAAATAAAACATGTCATACACAGCTTCACTGTCAGCTAAAATTCAGTCATGGCCCTTACTCCCTTTGATGTTAGTAACATACATACCTCAGAGCAGGCATCAAGATTATTACTTATCCCTTTACTTTGAGGATGTAACACCCACTATACTTCTCTGCTAAAGGAATGCTAGTACTAAGAATTTCCCCATTTTGTATAGGTCTAACTTGTCTAAGAGGTGCAAGGCCAGACTTTAGCCCTACAAGTACTGTAGCATTTGAAGCAAGCACTGTTTGCACTGGTCTATACAACTTCTCTCAAGCTGCTCTTCAGTTACAGACAACTAATTTACTATTGTCTAGCACAGTCACATTCCAGATATGACTCTGGTCCTCCCGCTTTGCTACTGCATGCAGTAAGATAGTGCCCTATATAGATGGTAGCTAGAGCAATGTGTCAAGGCAATTTTTACATACAAGCTGTCATAGGATTTGAAAATGTCTTCCACAAATCAAGCATCTCTGCAACTGAATTTGAAGTGACACCAAGCTAGTGTAAATCAGTCTGAGACATGCAATAAGATGAAAAATAACTCATTGACTATGTATTTCTATAATCTAATAAAGGTGAAAAGCTGAATCGGAGTGATAGTCTTTTATACTGGAAGAATGAAACTTCATGATTAAGGATAAAGGGGTTTTTTTCTTGTTTAAATAAGGAAATATCTATCTATACAGTTATGCTTGCTTATGAAAAATAACAACGATGAAATGTTGTACATTTTTATGACAATACGGTGAGCTAAAAAATGCACATTACTTTAAATGGAAACTTTAATCTAAACTGTTCAAAAGCCATGCAGTTGACAGAACTCAAAGGTGATTATTTATATTCTTATTTTCACCGTTTAAACAGAAATAATTCCTTTAATGGCTATTTAGCTGTCCATTTATTTCCAGAACACATTCGAGTGGCTGAAAGGATTGCTTGAGGGGACACTTCATTGGAGGAAGTATCAGGATAATGTTTGTATAAATGTTTAATAAAATCTGCATGAGCCAGTACTAAGAGTTTCACCACATGCTCTGAAAGCCAGTACACTCAATTGCTGTCAGCTACAATTCCAGGGGCAGGTTGTCTCTTTGGACACAAGCACTGAAGTAGATATGGCTCCTAGAATAGCTGGTACTCCAGAGACATAGTGCCTCTTAGGAGATAATGGAAACTGAGCTACAGATTCTGTGCTCCCTTGCTTAAGGCTGTAGCCGTAACTTTTAGAATTAAACCTGCATAAATGATTTTTCTTCAGCTTAAGGCTTATAATACACAGGAAGATCAGACAGCACCATGACTTAAGGCAAAAATTAGGGGAGAGTTGTGTGAAAAATGAATGCTGAGGAAAACTAAAAAGTTACACGAATTACGCCTGTATAAGGAAAAGGTGAGATATTTCTCATGATGATAACAATAAACTATGCAGAAGGTGTAGTATGCCTTAAGGCTTCCAATTGTTAGAGTTTTAGGCAGAGCAAAAGACCTGGGACACACACTAGGTATGAAACCATAAAGCAAGCCTGTGTTGTGGCTGGCACTAGGTAGCTGGGCAACCAGAAGAATCTATCCAGCAAATTCAGAGAGAAAAGTTCTCCAGGATGTAACAACACAGAGGACATGCAAAGGTCTTCCCAGAGTTGATGAGACTGCAGGAACTTGTTTGTGTCTTCACTTGTGTCTGACGGCATGGGAAGAATTCATATTGCTTGGGCATAGATTCCCTGAAAAGTGGTTGTGAGCAAGATATTATTTCATCTATGTCATTTTCCCTTTCAACAAAGCTTAAGCTCTACCATTCCTAGTTGCTAAGAGACTATTTAAAATAACAAAAAAATTTTTAAATAAATACCATCTAGCTAAAGCATGAGTACAAATAACAGTAGTTTCACCTGATGTATAATTACTTATTATCATCTATATCCTCACAATCCAGAGCATTCCCATTGACCAGCTGCCTATAGCAAAAGCAAGTAGTACCTAGTCAACAACCTACTGCAGCAGTGACATTAATGTTGGCAAGTAGAAAAGCTGCAGCTTTGGGTTCTAATACTGCATGGACAACCTATTCTTGATATTCTTATTTATCACACTCTAACTCCTGATTTGACTTGAAATCGGTTTGGAATTTCAGCTCATGTTTACTTATAGATAGATTAACAGTCACAAATGACAAACACCTACCTTGTATTTTAGAGAACATAATACATTTTGCTCAGTCTTTTAATGATTACACATTTGAAGATAGGCAAGTTCATAAAATGTCACCAAAAACACTGGGAACACAAGGATTTTAGAGGTGTCCTAACCATGAGCAGCATTAAGCAAGGCTTTGAAAGACTTCCTCTGTGTAAGAAAGAAATGTCCTTTCTCCCATGGTTCATGGTACATGATTTGAACACTTAGAACCTTGCAGGATATTACCCATTAGTTCTAAACACCCCTGTGGCTAGTAACAGAATTGTTTTATTTTTTCTGCTCACTGCAAGCAGAGTATTTAATACCTTTTAGTGCTATAAAGTCTCCACTTGTGCTTGCCTTAATGAATAGTTCAATATCAGCTAAGTTTGGTGCAGAAAGATAATAAAGCTTAAGTTATTTAAAAAAAACCAACTGAATCATTGAGTGGAAAAATATAGACTTCAGATATGCTCTTGAGTCACAATGAATTATATTGTTCAAGCACCTGATCCAGAGCACCAGAATTTTTCTGTGTTCACTGCATTCAAGTTTTTTAAAGTATTTCTTAACACAATAATAAATTGCAATTAGTCATTTAACTGTGCAGTACATAGAATAGATTTTTTTTTCATTCTTTACCATCGATCCTCTGCTGATTTACGCAACCAAATTAGGCTGGGCCCATCATATTCCGATATTCAAAATGAACAACATGCATTTGGTGGAGATCAGACACACTGAAGGGAATGCCAGTGCTACTAGGACAATTTAGATTTCCAATTTAAGCTCTTTAGGGATTAAATTTATTCTTCTCAGGAAAAGCTGTACAAGGCTGATATAAAATTTGGTTTTAATAGCATTTTAGTGATATATTTGGGTTTGTGCTGGCTTCTTACATGAGTGAGTTTTATTTTATATACATGAAGACTCATTAAAGGTTCATTGAAAAGATATTTTCCATACATTTAATCAGTAAATTTGCAAAACTACTCCAGCTGAACATTGTGTTTACTTGGCGTTGTTATTATGTATCAGTAACTTGAACACATGCTGCCTTCTGAGTTTGCTACAGCTGTATGCACACCCAACATACTACACAGGGGGAAATACAGAGGTGTATTGCCCTGTAAAGATGCCATATCCTTCCTTCCAGTACATGTCTGGGATCTTGCTAACAGCTTTTGTGGGTTGCTAACATACCATGGAGATTGCCATTAATAAGCTCAAAACCTATTACAGCTCACTGGCATTAGCCATCCTTCTTAGCAGTAATAAACCACAGTCACAATGCTCGACAGCTCAACACGGACGAGTAAACCTTGTGTGTTGCTCAGCGTTCAGTGTAGCACACACATCCCTTCTCTGCAGTCCATGAGGATAGGAGCTAGTTTTAGCTGCTAGCTGGGAGCAAATGCAAGGAAAGAGTACAGCAGAGGAAAGACCTTTGTTCAGCTAGTGCTAAATACATGATACACTTACTTAGTTCTAATTGTGTAAGTGATCTCTGAATGTCAGTGTTTAACTAAAGCACTCACACAGTTACCTTGCTGCACTACAGTCCCCATCCTAGAGCTGGACTGGGAACAATTCGCACCTAAGGCATGCAAGGTGATGATGGCTCCAGCACACATGTACTGAATGTCTGCAATGGGATTTCAGCCACAGTCGCAACTTTTCCCAGAAAACAGATGACTGTCAAAGGAGGTAGAGACAACTCTTACTTAGTCAACAAAAGGAGACCAAAACAGGAGTGAAAAGACTGCTGCTGCACAGCACGTGGCAATTTATAAAACTACTTGAGCAGTAAAGGCTACATTAGAAATTACTAAACCTGCAGTTTCCAATTCCCTCCTCTTCTTTCTCTCCCTTGCATCTGAGGCTTATTAAAAAAAAAAAGGAATGCTAAAATATCAGAAGTAAATTTAGAGTGTTGGGCTTAGCAATAGTCAAGACAAGCTGATAAGAGAATTGCAAACTTCCTCACCCCTATTTCAGTGAATGGCCCTCGGTACGTTTTCTTGAGATGCTCCTTTGAACAGGGGGTGTTTTTTGGAGCTTTTCAACTCTGGAAGCTTCTTAATGACACAGAGCTGGTGTCAGAGAGACAGAGATGTAGTTACAGCTATGTGCAAGCACCAGTCAGTTTGTTTAGCCATGTCCCTGGAAGTGAGTGACTGCCAAAGAAAAGCTGCAATCCGAGCTTATCTGGGAACTGGATATAAAAGGAAACACGTCCTTTCCCGGCTCCCACCTCCCACAGACTTTCAACCTCCCTACTATTCACATGCCCTTCCCTTCAGCTGATACACTGTGCTGACAGCTACAGCAGTAGATCTCAATACTAAAAATCATCAGCATAGTATTTCAAGAGAGGTACAGATACACACAACCCCCCCCAAGGAAAATAAACAAACAAAAAAACCCCAACAAACAAAAAAAAAAGGGAGGGGAGTGGGGAAGGTTTTTTTCTGCAAAACTTTATTCAGCTCCAGGCTCTTTCTTAGACACAGTTCCCCTTCGGCAGGAGCAGGGTCCTAAAGTCTTTTTCGAAAACAAATATATTAATTTCTACTGTAAACAATCTACCTCAGCTTTTGAGCAAATACTATATCCACTTTTTTCTTCTTCAGTGAATAATACATCGTATATTCTTTTTCAAACAGAAGTAAATCTATTAAATGACAGATAATTTATATGTAAATGTTATGACTGTAGTAAAACCTCGCAAGTCTGCATTAACAGGAACTCTCTACATCTTGAGTGGCTTTCAAGAAAAAGGTGGTCAATGCAGACTAGAAGAAATCCAGTGTTTTTTTCTCACATGCAAACTCAGGCTGTCCTGAGATCTTCCAGGCTAATTTACTAACCTGATCCCAGCAGAAAGAGGAGCATGTTAAATGAAACACCTACCGCTGTAGACCCGGAAGATGTGGCTACAAAGACCTTGATCACCATATTGACAGAGATGAGAATGAATCAGCAGAGCACGCCTGCTGTCCACAAGTCACCACAGTCCCAAGAGGAATCCAAGCGTTTGGCAGCTCCTGGGCTAACCTGGGTCCTAAATGAATGCTCCCCCTGCCAAGCAATCCAGCAGCTTCAGCCTCTCCCTCTCTTTGGTGACCCGGATTTTCCCACTCCATTGGCTCTTAGGTATTTTGGGATGAAGGGCAGTAGAGGATTGGTTAGTAAGAGGAGCCATAGCAAGAGTTTTGCACCTGCCCCTAGCCTTATTGCATTAGATTGACAGGGTGGCAGTCCAAAAAAGGCAAAGGAGAGTAGTGCACCAATGAGACAGGGCTAGAGAAATATCTGGGAGAGGGGGAAGGGACAAGTGAGAAGGGACACGGAGCTGGCAGCTCCCTGCTGGGGTCGATCACAAAGCTGTCGGGTAATGTTTACTGTTGCATGGGCACTGTCACAGCTACCTCCTGCTCCTTGCATCCTCGCTCTGACCACAACAAGGACGCTTTAGAGTTATAGCTGCAAATTATAAAAGGGAAAGGAGGAAGGGGAGGGCAAAGGAAACACCAATGCAGAAGTAATTATAGCAGAGATCATATTGAAATAAGCCTTGGTTACAAACGCTCTCAGGTTTAAACAATTCAGATCATCATCCACACTCATCCACGCAGGGCTCAGGGAATTCTCTTGAAATACGTTCGTGCCAGTACATTTCCTAATACTAAGGAGGGTGATTTGGTTGATTCTGCACCTCCAGAACATATTGTCAGGTTTTTTACTTCTTTTTGCATCACCAATGAAAATTGCTAGGGCACAAGGTGTAAGAGGAGGTCCAGAGTACTTGGCAAAAAAATATCACATTCTACTGTGTTATTCAGGATGTTCTTTTTCCATCTGGTTGTTGCCTTCTACTCCAGAGATGGTCACAATTCAGCGGCTGCCTGCATGGTTTGCCTAAGGAGGTCTCTGAGCATGAGAGGTATTTTAAGAATGTTAAATGGTAACAGATTACTTTCAAATTTTAAGGGCCAAGTTTGTTTCTTCTTTAAGTGAGCAACATGTCACTGAGACAGTAAAGTTGACCCAATGTCAGAGGCAAAACTGGTCTAGGTTTTAGAAAGTGCTTACTAACACTTCAAATGCTAAAATTTAATATAGCAGTGTCCAATCCTGAAAATACTTAAAATAGAATATAATACTTTATTTCCAGGATTGATTAGGTAGGAACAAATGCACAATAGCAAAGATGCTCTTGAAAGTAAATTTTTTCGACAGTACAGACTATTGTATTGAAGATGGAACTGCAGCATCCCATGTATGGAACAAGGATCCTGAGAAAACCTCACTGAAAACTAAAATTAACAGTATGGATAGTTTGCACTGTTTACCATGGCTCACCATCTGTCACTTCTTTTGAGAGGCAGAGGAGGTCCATCAAAAAGAAAAAAACCTGTTAGAATTGGGTATTTTCAGACTATTTTCTTGTAAAACAGAACAAAAAAAACCCTAGTGCAAAAACAGAAGTTATTACACATGCTTGTTTCTCTAGAGATTTTGTAAGTACATGTAGCCTAGTAAATTTAATGGAAAATAGTGGCCATTTGGAACATTACCATTTCCAAATTAGTTTATTTAGTTACTAGTGTTCTGTGGAAGTACAAAGGATGCAGTGGTTGCTGGCTTCAAAGCATACTGCTGATGAGCTTTGCAAGGATAGAGCTTCTAGTAATTAATACTCAAGAAGCCATCAAACATCCATGGTCAGGACTGGAACAAAATTGCCAGTCACTGCTGCTCTTTCTTGTTCTACTTCCCACTTGAAATGCCTACTGAACCACATAGGGAAAACCCAGTATGCGGCCCAAAGCCTCTGCCCACACAGTGCCAAGTAGACTCTCAGGGACTTCAGGGTACAGTTCCCTTGAAGAAAAATATCGCTCCAGCTACTTTCATTCCTATAGGATTTTCCCCCTTTATCAGCACAAAAATCATAGAATCATAGAATTGTTTGGTTGGAAAACACTTTCGAGATCATTGTGTCCAACTGTACCTGTCCACTACTAAACCATATCCCTGAGGACTTCATCTACCTGTTTCTGAAATACCTCCAGGGATGGTAACTCCGCCACTTCCCCAGGCAGCTTGTTCCAGTGCCTGACAGCCCCTTCAGGGAAGAAATTCTTCCTAATATCTAAATTAAGCCTCCCCTAGTGCAACTTGAAGCCACTTCCTCTCGTCATATCACCTGTCACTTGGGAGAAGAGACCAACACTCACCTCACAACCTTCGTTCAGGGAGTTGTAGAGAGCAATAACGTCTCCCCTCAGCCTCCTTTTCTCTAGGTTAAACAACCCCAGTTCCCTCAGCTGCTCCACATAAGACTTGCTCTCCAGCTCCTTTATCGACTTCATTGCCCTCCTCTGGACATGCTCCAGCACCTGAATGTCTTTTTGTATTGAGAGGCACAAAACTGAACACAATATTCGAGGTGCAGCCTCACCAATGCTGAGTACAGCACAAGGATGACTTTCTTAGTCCTGCTGGCCACACCATTTTTGGTACAAGTCAGGACATTATTAGCCTTGGCCACCTGGGCACACTGCTGGCTCATGTTCAACTGTCTGTTGTCCAGCACCCCAGATGCTTTAAATGGTTTTGTGGTGTTTTTTTTTTAATCATAGAATCATAGAATCACTTGGTTGGAAATGTCCTTTGAGATCATCGAGTTCAACTGTACCTGTCCACTACTAAACCATATCCCTGAGCACTGCCTGCCTTTTAAACATATCCAGGAACGGAGACCAAACTACCTCCCCGGGCAGCTGTTCCAGTGTCTGACAGCCCTTTCAGTGAAGAAATTTTTGCTCATGTCTAACGTTTGAAATGTTTTGTCTAAGCCTGAACCGTGAGCTGGGAGCCTGTTTTCCTTGTCTTGTGTGCTCTCCAGGTGCGCACCACACCACATGACATGGCATGGCACGACATGGTGTGCCTCTACAGCCGTCATGAGGCTCGGCAGTCTATAGTATCCAGAAAAGGGGCGCTGAGCTGGGGAAGGGTCTGGAGCACAGGGGTTCAGGGAGTGGCTGAGAAGACGAGGCTGAGAAGAGACATCATTGCTCCCTACAACTACGTGAAAGGAGAATGTAGCGAGGTGGGAACTGGTATATTCTCCGAAGTAACAAGCGACGGGATGAGAGGAAATGGCCTCAAGTTACACCAAGGGAGGTTCTGACTGGATATCGGGGAAAAAAATCTTCCCTGAAACGGTTCTCAGGCACTGGAAGGGGCTGCCTGGAGAAGTGGCTGAGTCACCACCCCTGCAGGTATGCATAGATGAGGTGCTCAGAGATGGTTTACTGGTGGACATGTGCAGTTGGATTGGATGATCTCAAAAGCCTTTTCCAACCAAACGATTCTATGAGCTCATGGCACCCAGGGATGCGCTGTCTGAACGCCGAATTGCCAAATTTCTATCAGGGCCCCGGCATAGGGCACAGGAACTCGAGGGTGGAGATTTACACCCTGCAGGGTGCGGGGCTGGGAAAGGGGGTGGCCGGGACTGCAGCTCCCAGCATGCCCCGCGGCCGCCGCCCGTCCCCATGGCAACGGCGACGCGGCTGCCGGCCCAAGGATCGGTAACGGCGGCGATGGCGGGGGAAACGTTCGGGAGGCCGGGTTTGGGGACACACACACCGGGATGGCGGAGCAGAGGACAGTGGGGCCGGGGCTGGGTGGGGCTGGGAAGAGGTGAAGGATGTGTCCGATTCTGGAATCCCCAATATAAGAAGGATATGGAACTGTTGGAATGGGTCCAAAGGAAGGCTATGAAGATGATCAGAGGGCTGGAGCACCTCTGCTATGAGGACAGGCTGAGAGAGTTGGGGTTGTTCAGCCTCCAGAAGAGAAGGCTCAGGGAGACCTGATAGTGGCCTTCCAGTACCCAAAGGGGTTACAGGGAAGCTGGGGAAGGACTTTTTAGAAGGGCAAGTGGGGAATGGCTTTAAACTGGAAGGGGGAAGATTTAGATTAGACATTAAGAAGAACTTCTTCATGATGAGGGTAGTGAGACACTGGCACAGGTTGCCCATGGAAGCTGTGGATGCCCCCTCCCTTGAAGTGTTCAAGGCCAGATTGGATGAGGCCTTGAGTAGCCTGGTCTGGTGGGAGGTGACCCTGCCCACGGCAGGGGGGCTGGAACAAACCATTCTGTAATTCTATGATCTCAAGTGACTATCCTGCCTCTTGGATCACCAAAAATTATGAGCTAACACAATAGGGAATCTCTGATATTTCTGCTACAGCTGCTTTAGTATCAGATCTTTATCTGATCTATTACAGATCTTTAGTTATCCCTGTTTTTGTGCCACGTTCTAACCTATTATCTTGTGTCATTAAAATACGGAAGAAACAATTATCTGAGTTCCTGCCTGTGGCAGGGGGTTGGAACTGGATGATTTCTAAGGTCCCTTCCAATCCAAACCATCCTATGATTCTGTGATTTCTTGAGAGGGCAGAGGGGAGGTGGGATTCCCTGCCTGGGGTGACCCATGGCGAGTGGCCATGCTCCCACTCTGGACAGGGAGGTGTCAGGCTGGTTGTTAAGGCCTGGGGCTGAGTGCCAGGGCCTCGAGGTGGCTGTCAGGGCCTGGGGCTGTGTGTATAGGTGCCAAGATGGCTGGTGGGCCAGCTGCTGAGTGTCAGGATGTTGGGGAGGCTGCAGGGCATCAGGGGACTGCAGGTTTCTGATGCCTCTGAAGTGGCTGGGGAGAGGAGGGTAGCTGGGTTCCCTGGGCCACAGGGCCCGGCTGTGAGCCCAAGCAACTGCTGCACCATGCTGGTATGGGAACCTGAATAGGGTTCTCCCTTCATTTACTTACTCTGTTTTTGCACACAGACTACAATTCATCCTTCCCCTCCACAGTTTTGCAATTTCTGGGTGCTTGAAATGGCATTTCAGCCTTCACAGATAGATTTGGCCCTGATTATTTTTGTTCCTGCATCTTTTCCTTCAACATAGATTCTCCTAGTATTTGTGCATTTCAGTCCCCCTTCAGCTACTGTGCTTTTCCCTTCATTTCTGTAGTAATACATTTCATTTAATTTCTGTTTTCTTGGCCTTTACTTTTTGTTTTTCTGTATTTTCTTCTCCTTTGCCATTTTATTTACTTCTTAACACCTGCTCTTGAAGCTGGATTATGAAGTTCAGCCCACACTTCTCATCAAAACAAATTAAAGCAGTAGTATTAAGTTTAATTGAAGCTAATTTGATTTAAATACAATTTGGCCAGAAAGTGTTGACAGTGCCAAATCAAATTTAAGCAGAAATACAAATCTATGTACCAAGTTGGCCTTTTCCTAATTCTTATCTTAAAATACAAGTTCTTATCTCTTAGGGGTTATTGTAGTGGCTCAAATTTAGTAGGACCCTGGGTATTCCTGAGTCTTCCACAAGATTGAGTTCTTGTAAGGGAATGAGGAGTAATTGAACTGTTTTGATTCAATGTAGCACATTTTGTGCAATCCTAAATTACACCTTTTAATTTTGTTTGGGAGTTTTGTGATTCCCCTCTCCCCTTTTGAGAAATTGAATTTTATTTAAAATAAAATGCCACCTTAAAGCAAAAATGCCAACAAAAGAGTTAGAACATTCTAGAAAAAAAATCTTTTTTTTTCTTTTTTTTTAGTGAAGGCTACTTGTTAAGATACATCTGAACTAAAACATCACTTTAAGCTTCCTCAAATTTTCTTTACATAATTGCTATGCCCCTTTTAGACGTTCCCTCCTCCCCAAATATAGAACTTATTCTACTACTGAGTAGAATTCTGCATCTATAAAACTCTGGTCAGAGTAGTCTTCATGTAATATAAGGAAAATGAAACAAACTGAACTAAATCCCAAGAAATCATTTTTACCAGAACCACAGTGTTTAAGTAATGCTGCCAAGAGTAGAAAGTAATCTGTTCCTCTACTCAACAGTAGCCTCAGCAGGGGAAAAAAATGAGGAGTAAAAGATTTTCACAAAGACACAGAAAATCAGTCAGCTTATGCTAAATGTATGTTTCTTTAAAAGCCAAACAATTAGGAGCGTTCATTTTGTTTGAAAATTGGACTACTGAGAAAAGACAATTCCAGAGGAAGCAGCAATGTTACTTAGAACCTGATCAAAGAAGAGGAGATCGTCATCTCATCAAAGAACCACGTCTCTGACAATAAGAGTAAATTACAGCTGAAGTTTTTGAAGGTATATGGGTGCATAGACATGGAGATAAGTGTCTTGCAGCATTTTCAAAAGCAAACAAATGCGTTAAGTACAGTTAGGCTGTGACGAAATTGTTTTCATTAAAAAACACTGAGATTTCTCCTCATGTTTCTTCTGAAATTGTGCAGAGACACTTTACATTGTGAGATTTTACTTAGAAAGCTTTTTTTTTAAACAAACAATTGTGATTTGAAAATAAATAAAATAACATTCCAAAAGTTTAAGAAAACTTTCATTTCTGGCTCTAAGCCAGATACTCTCTTGTGCAACTTTAGGTGCTGCAATGTCCTCTACCTAAAATATTGATATGGCTGTTAGCATTTTTTTTTCTATTTTAATGTATAAGTTAATTTTGTAATTACAGTTCATTCTGTAAAGCAACTTACCCACTTATTTCAGACCACAGAATTATTTTCATGGGTTAAAGAGTAATGACTGGGGTTTTTTAAAGGTAACAGTATTTTTTAGCATCATTTAATACAATTGAACACTGATTAGTATTGTTTATATTAACTATAAACTTAATAACACTCTGATTCATGATGGGTTCTGGAGGTCAACTTTTAAGTCTTCTACCATAACACAGTGGTGAACTCAGATAATTGCTTCCTCCATATTTTGGTGACAGAAGACAATAAGTCAGAATGTAGCACAAAAAGTGGGGATACTAAATATTTCCCAAAGCACGGAAGTATCAGAAGCAGCAGCTGTTGCATAAGCATCATATAATCATATAGTGATATAAATGTAGGCAATGCAATAGAGAAAAGCCAAGAGAAAATTCTCCGGGTAACAATTCTGAGGGCTTTGCCAGTGACTTGCTCTGAAACAGCTGGAAGCAGCAAATGTTTAGAAATATCAGGAACTGAAGAGAAGAAAACATAGGAAAAGGAAAAACATAGGAAAGAAAAAGAATAAAGAAGGACAATGTATCTTCCAGTACTTCATTTTTCAGTACTTCTTTTTCTGGTAGTTGTAAAATGAGACTTGTGAGACATATAGCTATTCCCTTTCTTTGGCATTTTTTTAGTAATTAGCAGGACAAATGAAACAGTTTTCAAGTGAATAAAAATAATAACATTTCAAACACTAAGAAGGGGACAGAAGAGAGACAGAGATTCCCTATGGTGTTATCCCACAGTTCCTGGCAATCCAAGAGGCAGGATAGTGACTTGAGATGCAAGAGCACCTTTGCAATCCTTATTCCTCAGTTTTAATTCGAGGACTTGGAAATTGCTCTCCCACATACACAGTAATTTCTGTTATTGACCAAGCATTATGTGAAAAAGCCTCAAAAATTGCATGTCTGCACAAAAGTGTCAGTTGTGACAAAAAAAAGCCATGTTTTGGCCAGCTTAGTCTTGGTGTATGATGTAAAATTAAGATTGTGCTTCAATGGAATGACCATGTAGCACAAATATATTCCCTTTACATAAATGTTAACAGTGAAGAATATTTTCATGTCTACATGTTTTCGTATCTAGACCTATAGTTTTTTAAATCCTACCAACGTCAAAAAATCAGTGTAAAACCAATGACCGTTTTCCTGCTGAGCTTCAAAGATTCATGTAGGTCTACCAAATCTACAAGACGCAAATCAATCAACGGAAGAGAGAGGAACCTCTGATTATTTCTTCTATTATATAAGTTATATGCTGCCATCAAGAAGTCATATAGGCATGAAACTAGCTGCCCAGAAAGACCACATATTTAAAATCTATTTAGCAGAAGAATCACTATTGACTGGGTTGGATATTTTAAGTGGTTATTTTTGCTTGTTAATGGCTATTTGAAATGGTCAGTTTCCCAGGAATGCAATTATAACCACATTTTCACCATATATAGGTTATACAGTATTTTTGTCAGCTTTTGCAGGAAGGTATTTTCTCATTTCTTTTACATCCTCTCATTCCATTCCGGCAAAGTAAAGTAGTAAATATAATGGCTGTTCTCATTTTGCAAATAATTTTGTAACAAAATTTTTCATCATACTTTAGTCTTCTTGCAGTGGTATGGTTTTACAGAGAGCATGCAGGTGTGATGCTTGTGTACCTTCCATTTGCTTTGGTTTTACCTCTGGCGAGTTTTTTTCACAGTGCTTGTAAATTCTGCTCGCTGCAGGAGGTCTTGAATGCGTCTCACCACAATTGACTGCTGTAATTTCTTCTCTGTTTCCTTGAACCTCTATGATAGTCCTTCTTAATCCATTTCAAACATATGAAAAAAAAATTAACTGCCCTGCCCTAATCACAGTCTCTCCTCCTTTTGATCCCTTATCTCATATTCTTTCTATGCTTTCTTTTTGCTATCACATTGAATTGTCTCTTCTCCCAACATGGCTCTGTATGAGCAAGGTCCTACTAGCTTACCCCTGCTTCCTCTCCCTTATCAGCAGGGCCACCAGAACAAAGACTATCTAGTTTGCATCCTGAAATGGTGAAGCACATTGGGTATTCCAGGAGTAAGAGTAAAGGACAAACAGTATGGTTGTTCTCCTCCGTGCCATTCCAACTTCACTCCATTATCATCAGCCTACCCTGTTGTGCCCACTCATATAACTGAACCCCTTCATACTTTTCTCAGACTTCCTGGTTCACACACCAGACACGTGTGTCAGGGCCCAGCCCAAACTCCAGGGAAGGGGAGGAGTAGAGCTGGGTTGAAGTTGTGGAGAACAGGAAGGCTGGTGAGGCTGCTGCCAGGAGGGAAGGAGACAGCAATAGGTGCTGCTGCTGCGGGAATGAACCCTTTCCTCACTGATGCCACTGCCCCACATATCTCTGTCTTCCTAGATAACACTCTTTCCATAGCTTTCCACTACTCTGGCTTAGGCCATAGAAGCAGTGAAACCATGGCATAGTGTTGCCTTAGGCAGTGTCCTGCCTTACTTTTCCTACCACTGATTTGATGTTGCTTCCCATTTGCAATGTTCTGTTTAGGGCCTGTCCCTGTAAAATGTTTGTGTGCAGAACACCCATTGGACTCAACAGGAGTGCTTGAAAAAGATCTGTCTTTTTCCTCTGGTGTTTTTTAAGTTAGGACCTTGCCTATTTTATGCATAAAATGTTATGATGTGATCTATAAATTACTGTAATAAATGTCTGGAAAAATACTGCCTAAAATGTCTTGAGTGCTATAGTGAAATTGATTATATGCCTGAAAAAGGAGGCCACACTCAGATTTACAGTCTTGACTATTTTCAAATTCTAATTATGTTTCAGGAAAGGAAAATGGGAGCATTTCATTTAGAATGCTGGCCATAAAGAAAGGCAAATGGCAGTAATAAACTTAGAATGCTAGTCCGGACAGATTTTTTTCAATTGCTGTATAGCAACAATCTACACAACTGCATAACTGCTCTATATTAATAAGCATGTAAGGTTTTAAAATGTAGTTCAGTTCGAAGTTGATTGAAAATTTTAAATAGCTGGTTAGAAATCCTAACTGCAGAAAAAAATTGCCCATGTGCTATACGATCGTCTTGGGGATTTTTGAGTTCTTGCAGACCTGTAGATTACTACGTTATTTTTCTATCATGCCCCTATTCAAGAAGTAGGTTCTCCCTCTTGGGAATCTTTCTAGATGGGGTAAATGTGGTTCACTAGTCCCCAGATCTGCCTACATTAGTGAACTTCATGATCTACAGAGAGAAAATTTGTATCCATTGACACTGGAGTAATGTGTTAAGATAAATATACTTTATTAAGTTATTCCCGCAGAATCATTGCCTCAGAAGACACCTGCTGTGCAGTTACCTTTATTAATGGAAAGTGAGCATGATGGCTGTTTTGAATGAAAATGGCTTCAGAGAATGAAAGGAGGGAACCTTACCTCCCATAGACCTAGTTAGCTATGGCCCAGTGCAACCACATAAATACACTCATAGAGGTATAAAATCTTCAATAGATTTATCTGTGAGCTACTTGAACATTGGGGTGTTGGTATAGAACTTGGGCATTTTGTCCAATATACCACGGTTAAGTAGCTTGGATGGGCAGCATCTGAGATTATGTGAGCAGTAAAGACATACAGCGATTTTGCTGTCTCAAAAGATTGCTATATATAAACGTCAGGTTTACTTTGCAGGAGGAGAAAGTTGCCAGCTGAGAAGACACCACATCATAATTCTTCATTTTTAAGCTTGCAGAGTAACATGATTTCCCAGAAAAAAAATGTAATAGCTCAGCGAATAGCATCAGCAAGACTTCACAAAATTAAAGAGCTGAAGAATGAAATATGTGAATTACAACACCAATTAGAAGCATCAAGCTTAGAAAACCATATTTTGAAACAGTTTCAGTGTCGACACTCAAAAGTAATAGATAGATACGAAAATTCAGAAAGTAACTTGCTGGATCTTATAGCAAGTCATTGTAATGAGGTGAGAACTTTAAGGAAACTCCTGAGGATGTCTAAGGAGGACGAGAGAAATACATCCAGGAAACTCAGAGAAGTTGAAGCAGAGCTGCTAAAAACTAAAGATGCTTTGCAGGCCTTGCATATGCTTTCAGAAGATAAAGCTCTCGCAGAGAGAGAGGAACTTGATCACAGATTATCAGTCCTTACAGAAAAAATTGAAGTGAATAATAAGAGAATACAGGTAATATGTGCATTTCATTGTATTTGGGGAATCATAATAGGACAGGTTTCTGTGCAAGAATAGTGGAACGTTTTTAGCTGCTTCTTGTCACAGTAATGATTCTGATACAGTCCTATAATATTGAACATCTTTTTAATCCAGAGCTGTCTTGAGTGTGAGGTACCAAAAATGGCAGTAGTAGCCCCTTCCATTACTTTAAAATCTGGCAGAAATGTATGCATACAATAAATTGGGCAACAAAGATC
Organism: Dromococcyx pavoninus; assembly: GCA_033558185.1. NCBI lineage: Eukaryota > Metazoa > Chordata > Aves > Cuculiformes > Neomorphidae > Dromococcyx > Dromococcyx pavoninus. The sequence goes on along the minus strand of JAUMJL010000395.1, from coordinate 21,038 downwards.
TTGTAAAAATTAAGTCATATGCCTTAACCCTGTTAGGTCAGAAGCACAGCATACAGCTGGAGAGCAATCTTCAGCATAGGGTCTTCTCTGCTCCCTGCCAGCAGCATGGGGTATCCAGGCTTGCTTGGGCCATCTAGCCACAATAGCACAGTCCCTAATTTACCATGGCAAAGCACAGGAACAGTCATACCTGGAGACCACCAGGCTGCTGGTGATCTGCTTCCTTGAACAACAAAAGCTGTTTGACCTGGAACCAGCACAGTTACTTTTACGTGGTGCTGGTGGGCAGTATGGTTGTTTCTACTGTAGTTTCATTATGCAACTGTAGTAAAAGCCTGGTTGGAGTTTAAGAGGAGATAATGTAGCTCCTTTTAATATCTCACGCTTCTTTACTCTTATTGAACCTTTGACAAAGAGACCGGAAATTGTTTTTGACACAAAACTAGAAGAGTGGAATTTCCATCGTCCTCCAGGAATTAATTTCTATTTTCTATGAGGTATATTATACATAAAATTAAATAAAGAGACATGTAATCTTAGAGGCATCTCATCATCTGAACAGCTAGGTGTGAAGCACCTTTATTACATGAAAGACAATGAAAATATAAACAGCTGAATTCAGACTCTCTTTTGAAAACTTTCTATTTACAGAAGTCCTAGTGAGAAGCTATAAAAAGCATGCAGGGTTGGGTGTCCACCTTACAATTTTAGTAACTATAATTTCAGTGCATGGCACTGGGTTCTGATGATAAAATATTTGAAAAATACTCAATAAGTTACCTAGTTTTCATTTACATGCTGCTTCCTTATATTACCACAGTTAAGAGATCTCAGTGTGAAAAGAAATGTCTTTACATTTCTTGAAGTTGATTGTATTAATACATCAGAAAGGTAATGCGAAATATACTTTTTTTCTTCAGTTTTTAAAAGTAATTTTTCAGATACTTCACCATGATTTCATGCTGTTTACAACAGAATATAAATATTAGAAGCTTACTTTTAATTATATTACCATGCTTATTTTTTAAGTCTGCTAAGAACTAAAATTTTTCAACAGTCATTCTGGATACATCCATATGTTAAAACATGTAATTTTTTTAAGGGCCTAGAAAAGCAGCTGAAGTTGAACAATAGCACCTTTAGTCGTCAGTTGGCAAATGAGAACAAAAAAGCTGTGGAAGCTGAGATAATTACTAAGACCTTGCAAATGGAAATTAACTCTCTTCACCAAAAACTTAAGGTATTAAAAATTTTAAACAGGTTTGTGTTCCTACAAGAAGATTCAAGTATTCATGTTCTCTTTCCCTTATGCCTTTTTTATGACATATTATTTAGTAACGGAATCTTCGTTTCCTAGTTCTATGATCTACCAAAACATTCAAAATATCAAATTATGAAATTATCGTAGGGACTATTTGCCACAAGTTCAAAGTAGTTCAATAACTAATTGGAATGCAGATTAATGCATCACAGTTTGAACAAATAATCCCCACCAATTTGTTACCATTTTGATAGATCTTGGTCAATGTATTAATCTACTAACTTTAAATGAGGCCCCTCGCAGAAACACTTCCAAGTCAAAATGAGCAAAATATTACTCTCTGCAAAACTAGAATTTAACAAAAACACTTGGGTAAATGTTTTCATAGTTTGTTTCAATTCCAGCTTGGGTTTTAGACAAATATGTCCAGTTCGACACTTACTGTGATGCTTGTAAACCAAACTTACAGGAAAGCCTAAAAGGGATATTAAGTAAAATAGAAACAAAACTACCATGAATGGTATGTCATATGAGTTGTAAACAAGAAAAACAGTACATATTCTGAAAAACATGAAAAGCCTTGTGGCTTTTAATAATTTAAACTGGGTTTGTAAGAGTTAAAATATACTCTTTTTTTGTATCTATGTAAAGTGACTGATCCATCTATTGATCCCTCTACGGAGCTTTTTCTTTCTAAATGAAATCAAATGTCTGTAAAAGATATTGTTATGAGGAGTTTTCCCAGATATTGGGAAGGGCAGAACAGGCAGCTCCTGAGGATTCATGGAGATCTGCATTTCTGTATAGGGGCGCCGTTTGTCTCTCTTATGTATGTATTCAGTGCAGAAACTTTTTTCCTGATATTTGGCAGCAGCTGGGCTGCCCAGCTGCAAAAGCCCAGTGAGCTGCTGGGAAAGAAAAAAAGTACAGTGCTTTTCCCTGGCCCTCTACCAAAAGCAGTACTTGCAGTGCTATTTCCCTGTTGGAGTCTGATCTCCTGCTATGTGTGCAGATCTGGGAGATAGGAATAATTGTAGTCTCTGGAACACTAATGTAAAACTGTTCCAGAATCCCTATTATTCTAAAGTACAGTTCTCACCTTAATGCTTCTCTAAAATATTTCTATTGTTTCATGTGTCTTCCAGAGTTTTCTATGTGTGTCCAGTTTTCTTCATGCAATATTTACATTCACAAAACCTTCTATTGTTTTACCATAAAGAAGACAAGATCTGCTTATTAACCTTATTTCTGTGCCAGAACAGTTGATTTTTACAGTCATAATTTTGGGCACCTGGTTTAGTCAGACCATTCAAAGTATTCGGTCCCTTTCAGATCAACCTGTGCCTCCAAATTAAAAGCAGCTCCTTTTTTCACACTAAAAATTGATATGGTGAGAGTGTAACTGAAATCTCTCTTCTGTGTCTGAGATAGATTTCAGTAAGAGGACTCTTGCTAAATATTAAAAGTGGGTCTCTTGAGTTTATGTTGTTCCCCAAGCAAAATTACTTAGCCTTGAAAAAAAAATAAAGAACATCAAATGAAAAAATCATTAGAGAAGGCTTCATCTTTTGACCACTATGTTATGAAAAAGATCTTGTAGGTGTGCTCTTAGCCTTAAAAGGGGAGAATTTTGATTTGGCTCATTAAAGACAATGACAGATTTCTATTTATGTAAATAACAAAGTCACCACATGGCCTGGCACAAAGCAAAATTGCTGGCAGTTTTCTCCCAATATAAGAAAACTAAGTAAAAAGTAATTTTTAATGCATATTAGAAGTTTAATAGTGTTTATTTCATCTTAGGAAAGGGATCGGCAACTTTGTGTAAAAAATATCTATGCGAATCGGATGATTAAAGTTGCAAAAGACAAAAGTGGGTCAGTACCTCGTGAAAAAAGTATGTATAATATTATTTTTCTTTGTTAATCAGTTATGTGAAACTTAACATTGTTTAATAACTGGGACATATATTCCAAAATAAAACCAAATATTGTGCTTTTATATGGGTTAAAAATATTCTGGCACATATAATTTAAAGAGAAGTGCTTGGCTTTTTGCTCATTTATTTTATGAAAACAAATACATGACCTGTTTAAATATTTAACCCAATTTTCATCATGAATAGCATTTAGCATACATCATTTTAGTATATTAACAGTGACATTGAAGTAGTACTGCTATTTTAAGTGTCTATTTGCACCAAGAGCTATTTGCCTATTTGTTTTTCAACAGGGTGAAGCTACCAGTCCATAAAGCTTTTGCAGGCTAGTTTTTGTCCAGGCTGTTGCTTTTGACTTGTTGCAGAGAAGTCACCACCTCAGACCTGGAATTCCCGCAACACAGCTCACTAAATCAAAGCACCTCACAAACAGCCGTCCTGTAGCAAGTTCCTTGTTTTAGTACAGGCTTTCAAAGAGCTTTTATATGAGCAAAAATAATGAATTTAATTGGGTTTCTGAAAACTGTTTCCTCATCTTTAAAATCTTTAGACCCCATAATTTACAAATAGCAGAGATGCTTCAATGTCCGTTATTGAAGGTCCTTCAAGTTACATTTTGTTGGGGTGAAAAGAGATGCGGAGTTTTCAGATACAAAGTTTAGGCAGTTTAAAGGCCAGTCTGATGATCATACTGTCAGCTTACCTGAGAGAAAAGGATGCTTATCCTTAGCAGTTTTTTGTGTAAGTAAATTTAAATGGGCAGAGATTATAATGGCAGTTGTTGCATATTCTTTCAATTAATTCTATCCACATAACTGATGTTATTTAGAACAATATAATAGAAAACAACAGCCGGAAGTTAATTCTATGGAGGAATAAAGAGCTCTTTAGTAAAGAGTATTTGTTTCACATGGATACTCAGACAAGTATTGAGAGGAATAGCTATTATATACAATCTTGTCTATCAAACATTCCAACAGCAGCTACCTTGTGTGGGATTCAGCTGCCTAATTATAGGCATCCAGTGCCATCTGAGATGTCCTATCACATTCTGACTGGCCCTGTAGTTGTTGTTCCAGAAGGACACAGGTGTCCCATTGGTCCTGTGTAATACTGGCCAGCTTTATGTGGATACCTTGAATATTCGAGGGCATCTCAGATAGTATGAGGTGCCTGTGCTCAGACAAGCTGATCCCACACTGAAATAAGGGAGCAACAGCTAAAAACAATTACAAATCATACTAGTCAAGAACTGTTATGTTGCCCCTGTGCTCTCACTATGTTCACCAGGGACAGAACTGTTGAAGAAGATAGTTTTCTTGAAGCACTTACAAATTTCTAATTGTCATGTGCTCTAGATGTAGTATCTAGAATTTACTAAAAAAGTGGGTTTTTTACAGAAACTAATAAACAGATTTCAAGCACTTTCCCAACATTAAAAGTAACATTTTGCCTCCTACTCAGGATCATAAACAATCTGTCAATATCCTAAAGGAGAGCTTTCTGCACAACAAACTTACACCCTGAAATTCTGGATAATGATCTCAACATTGACTTTCCTGCACGAAGCATACCTTATAAATACTGATCAGATATTCCTGCTCCTAAACTCAAGGAAGAATTGGAACTTTTTTCCTGTGGGTACAGAAGAACACTTAAAATTTACATGGTAGCAAACATATCTGCTGGAAATATTGCACATGCCCACAGAATTCTACAAAATATGGTACCAAGACAAAGTCTGATTGTAGTCAGTTGCTTATTTCTTTCCTCTTTGTTGCCTTTGCAAATCCATTAGTCTGCCTGAACTACAACTGAACTACAGGAAAAAGGCTGGCAATTCAAGTTGTAAAATTAAGAAACACAAATTTCTACTTCTCATTCCAAATCAAACACTTTTTTTATGAAACTCTGAATTCCATTTTCAGTTATGTCACATAACCAGCTGTGTTTTTTTTAAATTTTACTCACACATGAACTTATACATTCAATTACACATTAAATCACACATTAATACTTATACATTATATATTATTTAAATTATAGCACTTAAATTGCTGTTTACTATTTTTCTTTTCTTTAAGAGAGATATGGGAACTTACTTGGAAAGAGACCGATATTTTGTAATGAAAATGTTCCATGCACCGTTGTCTGATCTTTTGGCATTTTTGGCCAATGCAGGTTTCATTCTCTGCCAGTTAATGCAAACAGATGATTTAGAAATCTAGAACTGAAATTACTGAGAATTGTTTTTCCTTTTCACTAATGATTTGGATTTTCCTATAAAAGACCTAGAAAGAGCTACTTCTTCAAGTAGCTGGTTTCTATTCTGCGTTTGCTCAAAATTTTACCTCAGGTAAAGGAAAAAAGGAAAGAAAAAAAATATGTGGCTGTATTTTTTACACTCACAATAAATAGCTGAATATAGACTTGCTTAAGTTATCACATAAAGAAAGTGGATTTATTGAATGAAGCCATTAATTTCATAAGCTCTTCATGAGAGCAAAGTTTGCTCAGCTATGGGAAGGTCACACCAGCTGATCTGGAGATACAGCTCCCCCTAGTTCTCAGTCGGAGGAAAGCCTCGCTGATTTCTGTTAGAAAAAACTACCGAATTAACTACTTGCTGGTTGGCTTTCAAAAGGGAGAACTAATTCCCTCTGCATTGTCAGAGCCATTCCTTCAAGCATAATCGTCAAATTAGCCATCAAAATCCTTTTCAACACCAAGCTGCGAACACTGGAAAATCACCACGTTTATGGAGAGTCTTCCTCTGTTTGCAGAGATCAAAACTGGCAATAAGGTCGAATATTCATGTAGCTAAGATGACTTTTTTGCTGCTGTACTAGCAGTTTTCTCAGCTACTGTACTCCCATCAAAAATATTCTCAAAATAGAATAAAAGAACAATATACTCGCTTTCCCCATCCCATCTCCATTCACCTGTGTCTTTAATGTCTCATTCAATCACTCTTCAAATATCTTCTCGAAGACCACAGATATTTCAGAGTTAAGCATGTCCTCTGAAGAGCTTGGTTCCATAAAGCCTAATGTAAGTGCTTAACTTTGTGTAAAGTAAGTAATGAAGTCAAAAGGCATAAATGCAAGCATTTTATTATACTCCAAGATCCAAATTTAGGAACCTGAAAGCTGAGGCCTCATGCCAGACCTCTTAAACTTATATTAGAATTTACTGTGCAACTTAAGCCTGCATGGGCTCTAGGGTATAGACACTTTTGTCTGATATCATGTTCTATCTGAATAGGTCTTTGTACATGCAAAGCTGACATATATTTACGATGTACTGATGAAAATGCTCCGAAGTCCAGGCAGTTATGTTTCTGTTCCAGTTTCAGCATTTATAGATCAGGCAGAACAAAGAACTTCTTTATTATAAAGATCATTAAAACATGCAATAAAAAGTTTACAAACAAGCCGGTATTATCAGTCATTGAAGATATCTTTTGTTTATACCAACAATATAATTCCAGAAACTACTACATTACTAACAATTGTCCTTTTTCAACAGGTATTAGTGTAAGCAGATCAGTACAAGTAGGTAAACGGAGTTTTAGGCCACTGCTCCTGTCACAGTACCAAATTCAAGAAACCGAAAAAAATCCAATTCAGCTAACAGAGGTATGGATCTAGATCCAATTCCTTGTTGAAACTCTCAACTAAGCTGTACGTTATTCCGTAAATTTCAGTAATATGCCTGAATAGCTTGATGTGTCATCTTAGCTTCCTAGGATGTGGATTTTTTGTGAATGTAATGATATTGCCAAAGCATATAGGACAAATGTTGTGATACAAAATAAGAATATAATAGTAAATACAATCTTTTTATGAGTATCACACTGACTGTATCTTTTTATTTTTATCTTTAATTGCCAAGTATAGGAGAAAAAGACTTCAGAAGATAAGAGTGAAAAAGCTAAAGCAAATGAAGCATACATGGATGCCCAACATAGAACAGAAAAGCAAACAACCAAGAAACCACAAAAGCCAGAAACTTTTAATAGAACACATACAGGTATATTTTAATATTTTTCTCAGAAACTCATTTGATCTTTTCAAAAGTTGAATGAACCAATGTTACTGGTAATTTACATGGGTCTGGTAGCCATTGGATGGCACCTGACTGACAGGAATTACTTCAACAAAATAATACATTAAGACAAGCAGAGCAGCTCCACAGTGTAAGGCATCTTCATACTAATGTACATCTAAAAGGAGCACCTGGTCATGTCAGTAAAAAGTCAGTGCTTTATCTGTAAAAGTGTACTATAGTTGATACATTGTTAATTCCACACTAATCAAATATTGATCTGAAATTATTGGTTGTGAATCTTTATCACAGCTGATGTCAACATATATTTCTGGCTCAGGATCTATTGCTGAGAAAGGAAAAGGATTTATTCAAGGGCTGGGAATATCTTCTTATTACAATGATCACTGTGAATAGATTTTACATAAATCTTAGCCATTGATTGTGTTCTCGTATAATGGTTACATGCAAGGGACTCATATTGATACACCTTTATCTTTCAGATGTTCTATAGAATAGAACAAACCAATGCATTTATTTCTTTATCTGAGTTTTTCCTTCTAAAAGTCTTCATGTTATTTTCAATATAGTGACCCTTGTAGAACGAAGCGAGATCTGAATGCCACCAAGCTAAATACTTCACAAATGGTAAAAGACATTATGCGACCTAAAGATCATGCATTTACAGAGGTGGAACAAGTTGTTGACGTCACTTACTAGAGCAGTAACAGAGCTAGGAATCTGGAATGTGTTAATTCCTGTGTTTTGTACTCTGCCTTTTCAGCCCCCACCAGATAAATGAAGTCACCATTTGTCTTTGAAATCCCCTTCTAAAACTGACAGAAAACACAGGTACTCTGATTCTGCCTGTGAAGCTCTATCTGGCTTTCTCCCACTGCCAATACTAGATTTATTTTGTGAAGTTTTATTTATCATACTTCCTATTTAAGCTTCGACTCTTACTTCATTTTAGAGGTACTGAGTCTCTCCAAAGCACAGAACATATTATAATTTGTGCCCTGTAGCAGAAAAATGTATTTACTGTAGGTATTCAGTGTAGATGTACCTTTTTCTAGTAAAAAGTGGAGCCAAGTCATTCATAGGTTAGAGTTGCAGTATGTTCTGCTCCACATAAGAAGCAACCGTGTTGTCAATTAAGGGAAAGAAAATCATATATATTGCTTTTAAATGGAACTTAAATATAAAAATTACAATTAGACTTTAGATCTCATGTAGTTTCTCTGTTGCATTGTATGTGACTTTTCTGGCCCTGCGTTTAGGCATCACTGATTATACTTGCATGCTAATTCATTTAATAAAATCAAGCATAATGAAAAAGGTGAAAATTAAGATATTTACATGGACTCGATGGCACAATGGTCTTATTTAAATCTGGCCCCATCATGTTACATTTATTAGTAGATAGCATTGTCATAACCCTCCAGACTGAAATACCATCAATAATATCAACTTAAGCAAAGAATTCGGGAAGTAAAACTTGTTCTTATTAAGGCTTGATGGTTCTTTATATTCCTAGGAAATTTAAGAACTTTCCTAACTATTTCATTTTAGAGTATCTAAAAGAAGGCAGACTACTGATGGAAGAATATACTTGCTTGGAATTTATGCAAGAAGAAAAAGACACAGATTTGCTTAACCAGGAGCTTAAAAAAATGCTGGAAACAGAACGAACTCTTCCAAGTGAGAATGTAAAAGAGAATAATGGCACGAAAGATACAGTGAAAGAACACGAAGAAGAAGAAGAAGAAGAAGAAGAAGAAAAAAAGCCAGATGAACAGCTAAAGGCAGGTAGGAAATATGTAACTCCAGGTCCAAGAAACAAAACACTCATTAGGCTCAAAAAAAATTACATATTTTCAGAAGCCACTGAGAATTTGCATCATGGGCTCCCTACATCAGGTACAAAATCTCCAAAATGCAGTCTTTGCAACTACAGACATGCAGGTCAGAACTGTAGTGAAACAGCTGAATCACAAGTGAACAATTCCTTTGGGCTATATGAACCATCTTTTGGTAAAATTACCAAAACAAGGCAGAAGGACAGATTCACTGAAGCAGAAAGCTGTGCTCATATGATATCTGCTGACAGGAAAAACAGTCCTATGAAAGAATTCTTTGGACCAGGCTGTGTTTGAAGAGACAACCATTCAAGTTCTAATATGGGAGGAAGGAGAAAGAGAAGTGAGAGAATGCACAATTACCCAAGCCAAATTTCAAATCACCACTACTAACTAGTTCATAATGCAAAGCACTGAACAGTAAGGAAATAGTCCTGAGAATACACAAACATGATTTTATTTACGGTAAGTACATCAACTCTAGAAACATGGAACATTTAAAACATTTTTTTAAACAATTTTACCTTTATTAAATGCATTTTAAATCTTACAAGTTCTGAGAATTTGTTTCCAGGATTCTTCCAAAATGATAGTCAAATCAGTTGTCACAAAGAACATACTTCTGTTCTCAGTCTGTGTTATGTATGTACATGTTAGTGAGACTGCCTTAACAATTATGACATTTTTACCTATAACCAGGTGTCCTTGTTTTGTAACTTCCAGTTTTTTACATGGTCTCTGCAGTTTGAATTTAGAAGCTGATTATTTGTTAGCTAGCTGAAGTGAGCAATCTGCCTTCATTACTGGGTTAGTACCAACAATTCCATAAAAGAAAACAATTTTTTATTTTCTTCACCCCTGAAATAGCTTCCAGAGTTCACACATAATAAAAATAATTTGCAATTACATTGTTTTCATTAGCATTATAAAGCTCTAAAGCTTTATTCTTTTCCACTGTTAGAACTTATCAAAGCAGTTTGCCTGGTAACTTCCACAGCTGACATCCAAAGATTAATGTGCAAGAGTAAACTATTGTTTTGGGGAAGTCAGGCATAGCCAGTTCTCAAAAAGCCTTTCAAAATCCTGTGTTTAAGGTTACATAAGCAAGGGTGGGAGGATTATGTTTTGTTCCTCATAGTAATTCATGGAACGTTTGCTAAAATATGAAGTTAGGGAAAATCATGTGTATTCTATTAATCTGAAAAGGCAGTAGCACTTGAAAAAAAATACACAAAAGCTTTTAAAGGGTGATTAAAACATTTAGATCTGAACCTACTCGCAGTGTATTTCTTTTCAAAATTTTGAAGGTTTTTCTTGAAGTAGTGCTTCAGAATGACTTTGTGCAGCCAGGAGAATGTTTCTCCTCTACAAACTATTAAGACATCTACAATGCCTTTAGTGCTGTCCCAAAGCTGAGAGCCGACAAGCACATAACATTCCTTTGAACCTACTACATGACCAAAAGCCTTTCCACCCTTACTCACCAAATGTCTGACTAAAGCAGCCAACAAACTGCTTATTTGATGGCCCCATGCTAAGTATGGATAAACAGCAAATGCCACCACGAAGATTTTAAATGATGCTGCTGTTCTTGACTTCACTGTTAAACTCCACACTAAGTAGAAATATCATCACCATATCATTAGATGCATAAATATGTCAATGTCATAGATAAATAATCTGTCCTGAACACTTTAAAAAGAAATAAATTAGTCCTGCTGATTCAAACAGCCTCCTTATGCAAGAACATGGATGAAGGGGTATTGTTGGTTTAGGTTTTTGTTCTTTTTTTTTTTTCAGAAAATTTCTAATTAACATTGAAAACAGATTAGGAAACTTAAGATGGGTTGAAAAGCTTTATTTCATTAATAAAAACACAATTGTATATAACATCCAATCACAACATTTTAAAATTTGTATTTAATGTACCTATTTTCATATTGGCAAAATGTAATGCCTAACAGAAAAACAATTTTTTTGAAACTAACATTTAAAACCTCCCTCGATTTCATGCATATACACATACACACACACAATGTATCACGACCTTCTGGATTACTTTCTAAATGCAGTGCTAATTATGGAGGGGCCCTAGCCCCTTCCTGCAGGAAGGCAAAGGACCTGAAACTACGTAACAGATGCATTCCACTGTACAGAGTGGGAAGCTGAACCAGAATTAACAAAACCACCTAGAAGAAGAGGGAAAGGTGCCTCTTTAGACCTCTGTTCAGGCTCATGTCAAAAAAAAAGCACCCTCTTGTCTTATGGGGCAGCAATGATGTGGTTGCAGACACCACTCCTGCACAGAAGCAAACACAACTTTGGTCACTGTTCGACAGTACTAGGAAGAACAAAGCCCTCCCTTAAATTCAATATATTGTGGCTGTTCCTTACTTAAATAACAGCAAGAAGGATTAACTCCAAAACAGAAGAATGTTTTTCCTCCTGCTTGCTACCACTCTGTTACTCCTACAGACATTCAAGTCACTAATTTACCTTTTTACATTTACATAGCTCTTTCGGGCCATCCTGGGTTGTTGTTATATATGCTGAAGCCCTCGGAATGTAGTTCTCAAAAAAAAAATCAGTGCTGTCCTCTACTTTCTCTTTCTTAGCATGGAGCTTGAGAATGTTGGCCAGACCTTTCCTCCCAAAACACAGAAGGAAATAGCTCCAGTGATCCTCACTTAGTTCGGGAAGCAGAAAAAATGTCAATGAAGGAAAGGTTGGTTGTCAATAGAAGTAGGAAAAAACATCAAGTGTCCAACGAATTTTAAAAGTCAGGGAGGAAGAAGCCACCAGCCATGCTGTATTTGGCAACTGAGTGAGTCTCCTAAAGGTTGATTCTGCATATCTATCTACAAGACATTTTCAAAGGCAGCCAAAGAATAGACCAATTCCAGTGTAAAAAATAACAAGGAGGAAACCAATTCTGTTTTAGGCTAAGCCAACTAAACTACTTACCTCTACCTTCTAGTACCACCTGCCAGCAAATATAATCCCACCTTTGGGTGAAAATGCTGTATTATACAGCAAAGAAACAGCAAAGCCGTCAAATTAATTCCTAATGCCAGTGCATTTCCAACTTAAAAATAAAAATCCAACACTTTTAGATTTTGGTGAATGTATGCCATGACAAAGTCTTACAGCTCTGCCATGAACCAGTGCTGATACTTGTTGAAACAGACACAGAAATGAGGTTCTATCAACAACTGAAACAGACACAAAAATGAAGTTCTATCAATAGTAATGCTGGTCTTTAAAAACTGACCACCAAACTGAAATTAGAAGAGAGAAAATAAATGAAAAGGAATACTGAATGATACCCAAATGAAGTAACAAAGATTATCTCAGACCTAGTCTCATGAACAACAACTATTCTTTTTTCTTTTTTAATTAATTTAAAACAGCAATAATGAAAATATAGTTGAGGACTCCATGGATTACTGGGATTCCTTCAGCTAAAAGGATGTAGCATGATAGCTACAACTTTATTACAAACCACAAGCCAACATGTAATTCCAACACCACCTGAAAGAGATATAAAACACAATTTAAAACATTGCATCAATAACCCTGAAGTACCCAAGCTTCTGAAAACAACTTCAAAAGTGTAAAAGAAGAAACAAGATTTATGAGGTGAACAGGAACATCTTTCTTTTTATATACAAAAGTTTCTCTTCAAGGGATGGCAGCTAACTCCATGCTAGTCCCAAGAAAACATGAGGACTAGGCAAAAGAGTAACATGAATATGAGCCAAAGTGTGATATACACAACCCACAGCTAAAAACATCTGCTAGGTACCTAACAGAAAACGTTTAAAATACTGAAACTAAAGGCTTCCCAAGTAACAGAACACTTTGGTAGAACCTAAATTCATACATTTACGAGAGGTAAACAGTAAATTTCCTCCAAAATTTAAATCTTTTTAAAAATATTAAATCTGTAGTTCTTTCCCCTTGCTCCCCATACAGTTACATAGAAAAATGAGACCTTTGATGCTGACCCTGATGACCTGCTTTGCTGTTTTAAAGGGTCCTTTCATCCAAACTAGTAGCACAGAAATCTGTATTGGTATGACAGAATAAAGGGTGCAACCTGACTGTAATACACAGCACATTCATATGGCAGACTACACAGAATCATGCTACATAGCATCACATAATACAAAGCTTTTCATAGCACACACGAGGATGCTAGCTTTTTGGTTAGTATTATATATTTTTGTGTTCTCAACTTTATCACCTAGAATTCAAAGGTTATGTCCACAGTGAAATGACTATCAGCCAAGATATAAAAGAAGATTTGAAGGCAGACACGGATGTGAAACTTTTTAGGTCCCTTTGAATGCTGTTTAAATAAATGTCTTCCAAGGACGGTTCCCCCACCCTGCACAGAAGCAGACTCCTCTGGTCCAGTAAGCATGCTGGATACAAAGAATTTTCTAGACAACTATTAAAAGATCCAACAACATACAATTCCAACAACATACAATTCCAACAACATACAATTCCAACAACATACAATTCCAACAACATACAATTCCAACAACATACAATTCCAACAACATACAATTCCAACAACATACAATTCCAACAACATACAATTCCAACAACATACAATTCCAACAATTTTGGAATTCCTTCTAAGTCAGTTGGGACTTGCAAGCCTCCCGTGAAGATTCACTAGCACCATTTTAACTTAATGGTAAATTTCCACACTACATTGTCCTGTCATTCTGCCTGTCTGTTTATCCTTTTGGCATACAGCCAGCACACTTTTCACTCAGAAACAGGTACCTAGAACTTGTGATATTCTTCTGATCATTAAGTCATTAAACTGCTCAAAATAAAAGGATTTAAGTAGGTAAAAGAAGTGCAATGGGAAAAAGGGTGAGACCAGATAAGACAAAATGCCAATAGAGAGCATACCTAAATCCCTCTAGAATTACACTACTATGAAACCCCAGCAGATTATGAGAAACACATGTAAGCAATACAGGCCTATAAAGTATTGCTCATTTTTAAACCCAATTCCACTATTTCAATGGACTCAATACAAAAATATTTCTGATTTGAAACCTTCTCCAGGGTCTATTCCGTAACAAGACAAAACTGCACTGTTTGAGAAGAAATAAAAACAACAAATAGCCCATTTCATAGATAACAGCTGATCAAATATTCAAAACTCCTCCCTGCCCTAAGGGAATTAGAAGAAACATACAGAAGCAGCACTTTTAATCCATGTATACTCTTTGTCACAACATTGGTAGCATCCGCCGGGGCTTGGGAAATGTATTTTTTAATACTGTACAGTCCTTACCTGCCACACCCGTAGGAAAGGCTACGAGGCGCTCCAGCGGAGCAAGCCATTTGCTTGGAAGCACTGTAACTGGCTCAGAATAGTACTTCCAAATGAGAGAGATCATCAAGGCAGCCTAGAATTGAAATTTGATAATAACATACACTAAAGTACATTCCCACTGCTATTCTGAAAGAGAAAATCACAAATTCTATTAAAGAAAATAGTTTATTTGCTATTTTACATTGGTTTAAAGCAAGTTCAAAATATTTTTAAACTTGGTATAACCTTAACTTTATACAATGAGATGCTGGCAAACACTTTTCTTTTGAGACCCTGGTTCCAGTCTAGCACAGACAAACATAGTAATAGTGGCTGTTGAATTCATATGACTGTTTTTAGCCATAATCCTTGCCTGCTAGGAATCCAACTAGCTTCAACATTGCACTAAAGATACCTTCAGGTTGACCACTGTCATCCTTACTAGCAGACAATTCTTTGGGATCAAGGCTGAACTAGAGAGATAATCTGATGAGGCATTGTGGCAAAATGTGTGGTAGCTAAGAGAGGATTTGCATCCTCATCAAAAGCACATTCTTCTTTTCAAAAACATAGGCAAACTATATTGACAGGTATGAGAACTTTCCTGGAACCAGTACCATATCTAAATTTAAAAAAACAGTGATGAAACAGCTAAGACAAACCTCTATCTTGTCATCTCAAAACCAGAAACACAGAGCTAAAATGAAACCCAAGACTCCTTCCACCCACAACTACCAGACCTTATCAGCAATATCTCTCCCATCTATTTCAAGAAACTGTTTGTTTGGCATGTACTATGTCATTGGAATGTCAGACACCTGTGTGGCTAATTATCAGCCAATAAACGCAGGAGCCAATAAACATAGTAACACTACTAAGGGTTTGGTTTAGTAGTTTGCATTCATAATAAAATATTTACTTACTTGTAAGATGTAGAACACAATATTTATAACCCACTTTATTTTAGCTAATTGGGCAGTTCGTGCTTTCACTGTTAAAAGAAAAAAATTACTGTATTAATTATAATATTAATTATACTTACACAAAACTAGTAATTTATTGTTTCACTCTTCAAATCAAGATATGACAGTGTTTAAAAATCTCTTTTCAAATGACTCACAGCTATATTCAAAGCACCCATTCTGCAAGAAAGTGCCAGGTCCATACTACACAGAAGTTTCATATTGGTGCTACTATGAAAAGTTGCAAAACTGATATCCTAGACAGAGAAGCATCACACGTGATCATAAACACTATTACCAAATGAGAACAGTCACTGTGGTTTCTAATTTAAGAACCTGCTTCAGATGAAGCATAAAGTAATATTTTCCCTTTCCTGAAAGGGGAGAATGATGGCTTTAGCAGATGCACTTTTGCCCTATTTCATTCAGGAACACAGTTAAGACTATCCCTTCAGCGAATGAATCTCACTAAGGTTCAGTATTAAAACTTCTTATGCCTATTTTCCTTCTGTTACACAACCTCAGACCAATATAAAGAAGCCCAGAGAAGACAACACATCTTCAAACATAACAGTGGCCTAAAGTTTCCTAAAACAGTATTGTTGGTTGCTAAGTAAACTACTCAAATGTCATTTAATTGAAATCATTGGGTTAAGAATAATAGTACTGAAAGCAATCCAAAGCTGTCAGTTTTAAATATTGTCCTTTTTCCTAGCAAAGAGCACATAAACATCCACTAATTCTGGATAGAGGCAGACAAAGCAAGTAGTCTCCTATCCTGTTGACAGGACCAGTTAGTGAGTTTGGGCATAGACAAAAGCAAAAGCTCTGGTGCCAAAGGTTTATGTGCACTATCTACCACAGGATGATGGATTATACTACTGTAAAATCCTAATTGAGACAAAGCACTACAGTTTTATCACAAAGGTTGCTGCCTAAAGATTGTAAAGTGACAGAAAAGATCTCATCTGGCTACCTTATTTAGCAATACTTTCTAGGATTCTACAGTACACAAAACAAATAGCCCAAATGAAGCAATGCATCTGTTTGCAGTGAAGCTATGCAGCAGAGGACTTCCTCAACTTATTCAAAACATAATTTCATATTGAGCATCACTGAGAAAGAGTAAATAATTACACAGTGAAGCCCATCATAAGAAAAATTTTATATCTAAATCACTCCCTTACGAGTGTATGCAGAACCATGAAGAACTGAAAGACAAAAGTAAGCTAAGAAAAAAAGCAAGCAAGAAAGCAAGACTAACACTGGAAATGGATAAGAGAGGAAGAAGAAAAGTTGAAGGAGAAATTTGCTTAAAATTGAAAAGACTCTTGGAAAAATGTTTCTCAGAAAGTAGAAAATGGAGTAAACATTGAACTTTACCATGAGTTTTAAGCTTGTCAGTCATTTTGTTAATCTTTCTTTCCAGGCGGGCATATCTAGCAAACTCATCCATCATACTAATGGTTGCGAGTTCTTGCTTCATTTTCTGAATTTCAGCTCTCATTTGGGACTCCTGCTCTGCATCCTTTTGCAATAATCTGGATATCTAAGAAGTAAAGAAATAATATCAGTTATTTATCCAGAATTCTGTTGATTTTCTTTAACATGTATAAAACACAATCAACAGTTTACATACTCAAAAGCCTCCCATAAAGCAAGACCTTTCCATCAAGACATAAGAAAACCTTGGTTTAATATCTGCAACGTTCCGAAAGCCAAAGAACTTTTCCTCTCTTGTTCTGACTGAAGCAAGCCAAAAAGGGTCAAAAAAAAATTTCCCATAGAGCAGTGATTTTCAGCTTTTCTACTATGGTTAACTGTTTTTTTTGTTTTCTGTTTCTGCCTTCATCTCCTCATCTCCCCACTCTCAATGATAGAGCCTTCTGAGACTTGTCAAACCTTCCAGAACCTGCCTGCCACTGCATCCTGAGCTGAACTGCTGTTCTCCTTCCTTGCATTGCATGATGCACTGCTTGGATAACAAGCATCTGGGTGCAGGCCAGGAAGGACCAGGGAAGCAGTCCTTTTCATGACTACTCTCTCCAGCTCCAACAATGCCCCTTACTCACTCATCATTCACATTTCCAGCTCCAGGACCCTCAACAAAGGTCTAAACTAATTAATGTGGAAACTTTATTCACTGAAGCCCAACTTAAACCTCACCAATAATGCACGGCCCACTGGTCTAGTCTGGGCTCTTAAAAATACACACATTACCATTACCACGCAGACTGAGAGTTGTGATCCATCAATGGCAGTACCTTACCACTGCCTCAAAACCAGAAACACAATTTTGCCTTAGTTATTTTACTTACATCTTACCCATGCATTTATATGAATTTTGCTTATAACATCATATTGGTTTCTTGGCTAAAATTATTTCCTATGGACAGAAATGTAAAAGGGTAATCACATGTTGTGACAGCAAATATTTTCTCCCCGTCATTTAGTTTTCCACTTTCTTTTCAGGAGACATCACCTACTTGCTGGTTCATTAACTTCTTTCACTATAGAAGTGAAGAAACAAAGAACACAAAATCTTTTTCTTGCTGTTCCTTCAGCAAATCTTCCTAGCTTTCTCAAGATACACGGAATTTTTTCCCCACAAATGATGTTCTCAGTACTGTAGTCAATGAGAACATTACAGTACTTTCTGTCAGGAACCAAAGCATAAAGCAGAGCAGAGATTTTCATTAGTCATCTACAGTAACACTGAGTTCAGCTTCCAAAATTGCCAAGAGTAACATGTTTTAAAGGATTTTTATCCAATATCAAACACTGTGCACTGATTTGCATAGCAGTGAAGTTATTTATGTGAAAGAGCAGAAAGATAGGGATTTCAGAGCGTTTATCATAGATAAGTTTATTTGGCAGTTAAAAGAGTTTAGTGGTCCATAACAGGAAAGCTAGGGAGGTGTCTTTGTCAGGGAGTGTGGGAATACAATGAGTGGGAATGGTTTTAAGCTGAAAGAGGGAAGATTTAGATTAAGAAGAAATTCAGAAGAAATGTTTTACTATGAGGGTGCTGAGGCACTGGAATATGCTGCCCTGAGAAGTCACGGATGCCCCATCCCTGGAGGTGTTCAAGGCCAGGCTGGATGAGGCTATGAGCAACCTGACCCAGTGGAAGGTGTCCCGGCCCATGGCAGGAGGGTTTGAACTGGATGATCTTCAAGGTCCCATCTGACCCAAACCATTCTATCTTTCTATGGTAATTCTGTTATCCATGCTTCCACAGAAATGCTTAAGATCAGACCAGGGGCATCCCGATTAGGATGACTGAAGGTTTTCTCTTAGGATGCATAACTCAATCTCTGCATCCACTGATCCCCCTTCTCAACAACGCTGATGTCCATCTAACTAAAATATGCAAGACTAAGAAAAGCTTTCCTTTACAATTCCTTGCAGCATCCTAAGGGCTGAAGCTTCAGAAGCATCAATTAAGACACTGAGAACTCATTAACCAGAACTTTGCTTCAAAGACTGGCTTAATCAACTGCTGGAGTTGTCCACTGTCACGGTGCTAGGCTTCGCCACCTCTGATACCAAAAATGGCAGCAAATAAACCCTCTAAGACTCATTCTGGAGTTTTAGAAAGCATCATCCTTTATTTCAGCGCTGGGTGCATGAGGGAATGATTTCCATCAATCACACATAATGAAACTTCCGGGAACTACATGCCTGTCAGCTTGACCTTGGTACGGGGAAAGTCATGGAGCAGATTGTCTTGAGTGCTATCACACAGCATGCGCAGAACAAATGGGTGATCAGGCCCAGTCAACATGGGTTTATGAAAGGCAGGTCCTGCCAGACCAACCTGATCTCCTTCTGTGACAAGGTTACCCAGTTATTGGACAAGGGAAAGGTTGTGGATGTGGTGTACCTGGACTTCAGTAAAGCCTTTGACACTCTTTCTCACGGTGTTCTGGTTGAGAAACTGGCTGTCATTGGCCTGGATGGGCACACCCTCTGCAGGGTGAAAAACTGGCTGGATGGCTGGGCCCAGAGAGTGGTGGTAAATGGAATTAAATCCAGCTGGAAAATGGTCACAAGTGATGTTCCCCAGGGTTCAGGGCTGGGTCCAGTCTTGTTTAACATCTTTGGCAATACTCTCAATGAAGGCATTGAGTGTACCCTTGGCAAGTTTGTGGATGACACCAAGCTGGGTGCATGTTGATGTGCTTGAAGGAAGGGAGGCTCTGCAGAGAGATCTGGACAGGCTGAATCAATGGACTGAGACCAACGGGATGAGGTTCAACAAGGCCAAGTGCAGAGTCCTCCATTTAGGCCACAACAACCCCATGCAGTGTTACAGGCTTGGCAAAGAGTGGCTGGAGAGCTGCCTGGGGGAGAAGGACCTGGGGGTGTTGCTTGACAGCCGGCTGAAGATAAGCCAGCAGTGTGCCCAGGTGGCCAAGAGAGCCAATGGCATCTTGGCCTGTATTAGAAAGACCGTGGCCAGCAGGACCAGGTTTGGTGATTGTGCCCCTGTACTCAGCACTTGCGAGGCCATACCTCGAGTACTGTGTTCAGTTTTGGGCCCCTCACTACAAGAATGACATTGAGGTCCTGGAGGGTGTGCAAAGAAGGGCAACAAGGCTGGTGAGGGGGCTGGAGAATAAGCCCTACGAGGAGAGACTGAGGGAATTGGGGTTGTTTAGGTTAGAGGAGGCTGAAGGGAGACCTCATCGCTGTTTACAACTACCTGAAAGGAGGTTGTGACAGGGTGGGTGCTGCTCTTTTCTCACAAATGACAAGCGACAGGACGAGAGGGAATGGCCGCAAGTTGTGCCAGGGCAGGTTTCGATTGGATATTAGGAAGAATTTCTTGACTGAGAGAGTGGTCAGGGATTGGAGCAGATTGCCCAGGGAGGTGATGGAGTCTCCATCCCTGGAGGTGTTTAAAAGATGGGTAGATGAGTTTCTTAGGGATATGGTTTAGTAGGGAGACAGACATGGTTTGACTTGATGATCTCAAAGGCCTCTTCCAACCTTATGATTCAATGAGACAAGAGCTGGGGATAGAACATATTTCCCACTTAAGTGCATACGTATACATTTTCTCTCTGAACAGTGTCTGGAAAAACCCTATGGGAAAAAAAGGCTTTAAAGAAAACACTGTCAGAGGCACATTCTGTCTACCTTTCAAAAAATACAGTTACTTAAATGAAATTTTACTTCAGCTGAAAGCAAAATATTCCACTTTTTGTAATAGTAACTACTTCTTGTATCACCTCCAGTTCTTCCCACGATTAGCCTCCCAAGTTTCCTCCATCCCCAATGCAAGCAGCAGGACCAGGACCAGGACCAGGACCAGGCCCTGCCAGCTAAGCTTCGGGTGCGTTACAGGTCCCGCTGTGCACCGCTCCTTCCAAAACACCGGGCAAAGCCCTGTCCAGCGGCGTCCCTCTCTCCCCCACCACGGCCACCCACGGGTCCAGCACCCTCCTCCCTGCTTTGTCTCGACAGCGCGGAGGCAAGGGAGGAAGCCCCAGAGACAAGGAGAGGACAAAGACAATAAGGAACGCAGCGTGCGCCCAGCCCCAGTTCAGCACTGGCCGTGTCCCCTCACCCGCCGCTCCCGGCCAGAGGGGGCGTGGCGCGCTCGGTGACGTCACTTACC